>OX101730.1:20137494-20750503 GCA_944452665.1 Stenoptilia bipunctidactyla
AGAACTGGCACTTCATATAATTTTGTCCTAACACACCGTCGCCGGAGCGGTTTTATTCGGTCGCTAGCCAAACGGACCCAGGTGGGATTCAACCAGCAAGTGGGTGTCACTCGAAGTAGTTTCCTTTTACGATATTCTTGTCCAAGGGTGGTGGGGCTACTCTAAACTGACTCTACTAACCTCACCCTTTTACCATCGGACTACTAAACGCAGACAGAACTTCCATCCGTATGTGGTAGATATTCCGAAAAGTCGAACTAAGCGCTTTGACAGTTCTTTTTGATAGGGGTCGCCAAGGTTTGGAATGAACTGCCTGCGTCTATCTTCCCTAACCAGTATAGTCCTAGTACTTTTAAGCGTCGAGTGAATAGGTTTCTCGTGGATGGACGTGTACCACCTTAGTCTTCATGTGCACTTAACATCACGTGTCATGGAAGACAAACGTCCCATCCATATTTTATATAAAAAAAAAACTCCACAAGACGGCTGTATACAAACTGAGAGTATTGAAATGATATTTTTACTACAGCCACAGTACAGATATATACAGTAATTCAACTAGGCCAAAACTTTGAAATAAATGTCTACAGCGCAGCGCCGCGGTCCGTCCACATGTGATAGGGCTGCCCGCCTTCAGCGTTTAAATTACAGCCTACTTTGTGTTTTTTTCCATTTAGTTTTGTGACTGCAAATATACTTTTTTTATACAAACAAATAAAATACTTTGTAAATTGAAGTGTTCAACAAAAATACCTTTTGTGTCAAAAAAACATGTTTACGTTTGAATAACAAATCGGTCTTATAAATTAGCGACCAAAAAATACGTGCGCCTCGACCGAGACGCAAGAAAAGATGAATTACCTATTAAATTTTAAATTATAAACAATCCGCATATTAACGTAAAGCCAATCAACAATTGTTTCGGTATGTAGACACTCGCGACTGGCCGCAAGCCGAGCGCATGCCGAGGTCGAGCCGCGTAGGTATAATTCGCGTTTCATCCGTTTGTATGAAGTTGAGTTACTGTAGATATCTGTACTGTGCTACAACCATCCTTTTCATTTCAGAATATCATAATAATGAATGAAATCCGTTTCTCAGCAGAAGAAATAAAGTAGGTTGCCCATGTTTCAATTTAATCACTTTGCAATGCTGTCCTAGAAATGCATTTATATCGTTCTATAACAACTTTATTGCTTCTATTTGATAGTAGCATCTGCCGTTGTTATTTCAATATTATAATCCAAGGATATGATTTTAAAATGGATTTCTTTGTATAAACCGTAGATATTCAGTTAAGCCCAGAATCGATCTAAAACTTTTCTAGAAAGTTATCAAAATAATAAATTCTTCATGAGTGTTTAAGATCAGCTTTCATTTAAAGTGTAGTTCTCAACAACCTACAAGGTGTTCATTTTGATATCCCATAACTTTGAGGTTTTGTTCCTGACTGAAAAATAATACTTAAGAATATGTGGTCAAACGTGCATACTTTCGAAGACACCTTAATATAATGAGTTCATAAATTATCACCCTTGTATAATCTCTTTAACACTCATTCAATAGACGCGTGTCACCATACAATAAACAACAAAAACATTTTAAACGTTGAGCAACGTTGCATACAATGCACAACGCACAACGTTGCGAACTGTACCTGTACATAGCGATAAAAAAGGGGTAGAAAATCTCACGTTGTCATACTTCGCTTAAAGGTAAATAATTAAGTCAAAACATAAGATGTTTTGACTTAATTTAATTATTTTGTAGGAAAAGTAAAACAGGAAAAAAAAAATCACATGTTATTTGATTCTATTAAATGATCACATTAATATCCTAGAGTTATGGGAAATCAAGCGGAACACTTTGTATAATAGCTGTTTAAAATAGCCCTACCTATGCCTCAGCTGTTAGATAAAGCTGTTTGTGTCCTAACTTATCTGTGTCTTCAGCACCAACTTGACTAGCACCCACCCATCATATAAAAGTACTGCCCTCATTTTCATTTACCATAAGTCACATTGAGTTTATTTTATTGATACATCAGTAAGATTGAAGTAAAACGCGAGTTTATTCATTGACAAAAAATTTGTTCTCACCTTCATTTGACAACTGCTGATTTGGTGATGACGGTGACTGGTCATCGCGCTGGCTGGTGGCGTTGATGATGGTGACCATCGACGGTCGTGGTGGAACAGCAGCCACTGCCGGCGCTGGTGGTACCGCTGACTCTCCCCACCATCGATCATTAGAGTCATCTGTTAATTAAAAATCAAGGGATGAATAAAAATATCCGACGTGAAAGATGTACTATGAGGTATTGTTTCACTAGGTGGCATAGCGTCAACGTTGAAACTTAACCCAAGGTCATTTAACATAACAATATTTCAATTAACATTAACATATAACAACAAATTGAATGGAAATGCTGGATTGGGAGCAAAACATAGAATTCCAGCTGCTTATTTACCAGGGCCTACATTAAAGGCAGTTGAGAAAAACACGAGGTTTTATTGGAGCTTTATTTTGTGGGCTATAGGCTGACTCCCTGTCACTGCATAATAATACCTCCAAATTCATCAAACGTGACTTCGGATAGTTTTATGATATCTGACATTCTGCCTACCCCATAAGGGATACGGGCGTAAAGTCATGTATGTATGTATAATGTCATATAGGGTCACAAAAAAACAAACTTATCTCTTAAGCAGTCCAATTGTTATCATTGCGAACAAGTCAGAATAGGGTAACGATATTCTTTTAATGTATTAATTTTTTGTATCTGTTTTTAATAAATATAGATTTCACAGTAACATATAGTACTTTGTTTCATCACGAAATTCCTTCACGATTTGGAACTGCGTCAGTAAAACCAGGAAAATTAGCTTTTATGTTATAAAATAAGAAAATTGACATTAATTTCCGTTCAATGACGGCATCAGGATCGGAACTGGCTAAGACGTGAATTTTAATTATTAACTTTTGTAATTAAAGATTCCTTTCAATTAAAATTATACACGGAGTTAGGGGGAAACCCCTAAAAAATCAAAAATTTGTAATAATTTGGATTTAATTATCAAAAATAAACTGTTCTTGTGAAAAGTTGACGCTTAGTCAGAAGTTACTCTCGTTGTAAAATATATTTCACACTTACTAACCTTAAGTATTCACTCAAATATTTAATTTAAGAGAAATCGATATAACTTCTCAAACCTTTAATAACCATATTTAAGTTTCAATAATTGTTTTTCTAGAAGTGTTTTAGCTCTTAGTCTTTGCTTTTAAACTGAAATACTTTGATATTACTTCACAGTATTTTTAAGTTATTTTCAATTTTCTTGCATAGGTAAAACTTATAACACTTTAATTATTTCTGTTTATTAAGAAACAGACTACAAAACAGCCACACGAACACTTATTTCCACGGTTTTGAGCATTTGGAGAATATTTTCTGTGTGAAAACTCGTATATGACCCATTTTTCACATGAAGTATTATATTTATACTTTAAAGCTATGGGTTACTATAAGCATATACAGGGTTATTATTTCGTTACCGGCCAAATTTTTAACTCAATAAGTATCATTCGATATTCATTATATATTCGATAACATAATATTAAGCAAAGCAAGGTCACTCTAAAATAAAGACAACTACGCGATACTACCAAACATCTTATTGTACTACGTCTTAGTATTAACAATGAAATGCTGCGTCGTAGTAGCTGTGCTTGTCAACAGCGAGTATTTCTAAAAGGGTTTGTGGGGCCATATATTTATTTTTCTACTGAGCGTTGCTAAAATATACAGGGTTGATTTTTAGTCACCAGCCAAATTTAAATGTTAGTTTTTTGATACAATATTAACGTACCTGCATATTTATTTTGGCGACGCTCAGTACAAAAAAGTAGAAATATGGAACCACAAACTTTTTAAAAAATAGTCGCTGTTGATGAACATAGCTACTACGACGCGGCGTTTCATTGATAATACTAAGACTTAGTACTACAAGATGTTTTGTAGTAGCGCGTAGTCGTCTTTATTTTTATGGTAATTTAGAGTGACAAATATTTGCTTAATATGTTAGCGGATATATTAATTTCCTTGTTTAATAAATTAATACTTTATTTTGCAAAAATCGTTTCTATAAATGATACTTATTGTGTAAAAAAAAATTGGCTGGTGACAAAAAAAAACTTGTAATAAGTATAGGTAATTAAACATATTTTTTATTATACTTTGTAATTACAATATTTTATTGACGAGTTACGCTGGATGAGGAATTTAGCGTTTTTAGTTGTGCTTGTGGTAGCCTTTAAAACTACTCGACAGAATAGACCTCGGGGCTCACTAAAAGCTATTAATCATTAGGATAAATTACTAAAGAGTCGAGTTATCATAGATTTTGTTAAAAAATCGGTGAAAATATTGATTTCAAGAGACTTGAAGTACAAAATCAGGAATAAATTAAAGCTAAACTGCACACGAGCGGAGTCGAGTTCTACAACTAGTTTTTAATAAATAGTTGTTCTCTTAGTTGTAAACAAAGCCATGTTTAAATATTTATCATTAGATAAGCGCCTACTGAACAATGTTGAACAAGGTGGCCTGGTAGAGATCGACTTTAAATGATAAGGCCGCGTAAAGTGCACTGTACCTATAACATTGTTAAGTATTCAAATGGTTTCTGACTTCGTGTGTACAATGAAGAATAAATAAACAATTTCCATAATTTCTGCGATATCTAAAAATTAAAAAGCGAATTGCTTACTGCTTACACAAGGTGTTCTTTTTGATATCCCATAATTTTGAGGTTTTGTTCCTTACTAAAAATTAATACTTTTTTAGTATTTATTAGAAAAATAATACTTTTTGCCACTGAATATGTGGTTCAAAAGTGCATACTTTCCAAGATATCATCAATCTTAATATACTGAGTTCATAAATTATCACCCTTGTAAAATCTCTTTAACATTCATTCAATAGACGCGTGTCACTGAATCCATACAATAAACAACAAAAAAACATTTTAAACGTTGAGGAACGTTGCATACAATGTACAACACAAAGCGTTGCGTACTGTACCTGTGCATACTCATAAAAAAGGGACAGAAAATGCCACGTTGTCATAATTCGCATAAAGGCGTTTTGACTTAATTGAATTATTTTGTATGAAAAATAAAAACAAAAAAATTATTGAAAAATTATTCACATGTTACTTGATTCCATTACATGGTCCCATTAATACTGTACTGTTATGGGGAATAAACAGGAACCCCTCGTATAATCATAACACTAAGGATCAAATTATACTAAAATCATGATCATCTCTCTCACTCTTTTCATTAGCCGACTGCAGAGCTATGAGTCTATTCCCCGGGTGACAAGAAGGATTAACCCTTAAACCACCACGCTGGCCCTGTGCCAATTCGTGGATAGAAAAAGTGTCTGAATCTAAATAAATAAAAAGACGAAAGAAATGGAGTTTTTGAAACACACATTAGGTACACCCATTAAACAATTTTCAAATATTCAAATTAAGCGTGAAACGAACCGGCCAAGATATAATTTTACTTCAAAGTGATAATAAAACGGAGTTAAGATTTTCCAAACGAGCCAGTAAAACTTTTCAATAAAAAGTTAAGGAGAAGCTGTTCTAATGAACTTCATTAGTCTCTTTCGTACAGTTGAAAACGTTTCCTTACAACGGGGAACAAAGCAATTTGCGTTGTGAGGTCATAATTATAAGAGCTAACTCAGTTTGTTCATAATTTTTGGGCTTTGTTAACACGCTATATAGTGTTCTAAGCTTCCGTATTGCGGTTTTAATTGGGTATAATAAAATATAATTTTGTTTTGTACGTGTTAACGTACATTATGACAGTCTTAATGATATTAAAAGCTTCGTAATTTTACATTCTATGACGCAATATCCAAATTCGACTTCTAAAGTAATTTGGTTGTCTTGGTGGTATATTTAAGGACGGCACATCAAAAATTATTCATGTTTTCTCAAGATCTGTTTTCAGCTCAATACGGCCGTAACACAATTATTCTTAGATTGATGATATTGGACAGCAGATATAAGGCGCAATTAGTTTTTATTTTTTGTTACCGAATATTTTTTTTATTACCTCTTGATACCTGCGCAACACCTCTTGCAGACAGCTTCTCCACATAAATGCCAACAACATTTGTTATACAACTTTTTAAAATTAATAGTTTTTAAAATTTTAGTTTTCCCACAAAAATATATTTATAGCCTCTGTTTAGAGGTGTAACTCTATTTACTCTGAGCGTACAGTATACCACGCACATTGCACAGTGAAATATAGCTTCATAATAAAATAGGGTACTTCTTACAAATTGTAGAGTAAGGAACAAAACTTTTTTTGTTTTTATTTTTTGTGCTATTTATCAAGATTCGTAAAAAATAGTAGAGCAAATAATAATAATAATAAATATTCTTTAAAAAATAAAACATTTTAACAAAATTAGCGAAGACAATGTAGGCGGCCTTATCGCTTAAAGCGATTTCTACCAGGCAACCCGGTAGAAATCGAAAAAAAAATGTTGTTGGGATTGATGTGGACAGGATGCCCGTAAGAGGTGACGCGTCAATTAAAATTAACCCTGTATTCCCTTAATTCCCTTAATTCCTTTAATCCCTTTGAAAGTGGCTCAGATTGATATGTTATTTTCTTTGAGACTATATAAACGTACCTTAATGTTTATTTTAGTATCGCTCAGTACAAAAAAATATGTAGAACCACAAACTTTTTTTTTATAAACTTTTTTAAAATGTTTTGTTGTAGCGCGCAGTCGTCTTTATTTTAATGGTATTCATTCATAATTCAGAGTGAACAAAATTTACTTAATATATTAGTTTCCTCGAAAAAAACACATCATTTATTTTTCAAAAATCGTTTCTACAAATATTACTTATTGTGTAAAAAAATTTGCCCATTGTCTAAAAAACAACCTTGTTTACTTAAATATTTTACTGCGGATAACTGTAACAATTAACATGCGAGAAAAAGTTTTAAATCACTCCACGGGAGCCCAAATAATTTTTCCTTTTGCTGTCGGTTTTTTTTAACAGAAAAGTTTACTTTTGTAACAAAAACCGAACTTTAAACTTTGTGTGTTTTTCTTATTTTAATTCGTATCTTTACTTATCTGGACATAAGTAACCAAAATTAAATTAAATTAATACATTGTACTTCATGGCAAGCAAAATTATACCGAACGAGCGTTTGCCCGCGACTTCGTACACGCATAAATTCAAAAATCCTATATTTTCCGTTTCCGTGGGAATTTCGGGAATTCCTTTTATAAAACAACCAGTCACTTTTTGAAGAACCTTTATGCCAAGTGTCGTATCCGTGCACTCAAGGAATAAGATTTTTCATACAAACTAAAGTGTCCAATTATTCCCGTTTCCGTGGGAAGTTCGGGAATTCCTTCCTTAGTGCACCCCTACATCTGCTAAAGAATGTATGTTCCGAATTTCAGCTCTCTACGCCCAGTAGTTACGGCTGTACGTTGTCTGTCAGTCACTCAGTCAGTAACGGAACAGTTTTATATATATTAATTAATTGATAAGGTTGGTCTGGACATATTTGAAGGAGTTTTGGCGCCAACACTTATGTATGGTAGTGAATATTGGGTGTGGCAGAAGAGACATGAAAGCAGGATTGATGCTGCGGAGATGAGAGCGTTGAGAAGCATGTGTGGAGTGAAATTGAGTGATAGGGTGCGCAACAGTGAAATAAGAAAGAGAAAAGAGAAATGTAGTGACTAAGATTGAAAAGGGTATGCTACGGTGGTGTAGGCATTTAGCAAGGATGAGTGAAAGTAGATTTACAAAAGAGGTGTACAGAACAAGAATGGAAGTTTTGGAAGTTTTGGAAGTTCTAAGTTTTGTTCTAAGGCCGGCCTAGGCGAACGTATGCTGATCAAATTGGCGACATTTTGAAAAAGGGCCTAGTCAAAAGTTCCCGTAACCGGCGATCACGTATGAAAAGATTGATGAACGTGGAAGAAGCAAAAGAGGTATGTCTGGATCGAAGCAATTGGTGTTCCCTTCCTGCCTACCCCAAGGGGAGACAGGCGTGAGGTTATGTATGTATATGTGATACATTGTGTTATGGAAATTAGATCACGGGTAAAATATATTAAGAATGACCACTTTGGAGATGGGGTTCAGACGCCAGTGGTCGAGAGTTTTTCCACACAATGAAGATATTTGTTTGCATTGGTCTGCATCATAAATGAATAAAAACATGTATATTTACTGCTTAAAATCTTAATAATCCCTCCCAGGATCGAACCCGAGACCTCTGGTATTGCAGAATCTTTACCCATCATCTTTACCCCACGAAAGACGCCAAACTAAAGATAAACTTTAAAACAATATCATTGCAAAAAATAAAAAGAATGAAACAAGTGAATGAATAAAATAAAACAGAAAAGAAAATCCTTTATGTCGTTTTTCAAAACCAAACTTTAAACCAAACTTAAATTCAGACGATTACCCCGCGATCGTCAATGCGGGCTTAACGAAAAGTGTCAGAAAAGAATCTTTTTGATACTCACAAACAAAAGTTGGATTATGATTCGTCACGAGACCGTCTGCAAAAGGTTTTCATACCATAATCCAGTTTTGTACCGACGGCAAAAAAACTCATCTGACACGAAGGAAAACAAATCTTTTAGATTGCATGATTCAAATCTGAATGAAGATTAAGTAAATTTTCTCTTTGCTCCCTCGAATTTTCGTCTATACAGTTTGGTTCTATTAAGAGAATTGTGCTTGAAAAGATCTGCTTTGGTGAGGATTCGGAATAATTCGGTAAATCGCTCTGCAAACTTTGTGAAAGGCTGGCTATATAAAATCCTTTAAATGCCGAGTCGACTCCTAACCAGTTGATAGGATTTAAATATTTGTCTGAAGTAATAATCCACGCTGAGTAAAGAAATGGTAAGTAAAAGTATTTTTAAAAGCTAATGAAAATAAGATTTTAGTTTGAAAAATGTTTTGAATTGAATTTGAATTTTCTGCAATCATTTATAAACTAACGAATTTGTAATTAATATAGCAAAGAACAATCTAATTGAACTCAAACATATTATAGCCTCAAACGTTAAATAAAAATGTCACACATAACTTAATGTACGAGTATTATAAATCGAAATATCCCACTTTGTCTTATTGTGAGACTGGAACAAACTCAAAACTATAAAATTTTTGTTGATTTTGATCAATAGATAGAGTGATTTAAGAGAAAGTTTTAAGTGCGTAATTTATTAATATTTTATAGTCCATCGGCTGGAATATGAAATGATTGTGGAACGGGTTGGAAAAACACATACTGGCTTACCAACGACGGAGCTTTACTCTGCTAGGTTGGCTTTTATAATAAAAACCCGTATTTTATACCGTAAATGTCGACAGAATTCTGTTTGGTATTCTGATATGTCATGAAAAGATTATATCAAGCTTCAGAGCTTGGCATTCAAAAATCAGGTTTGTGAGAATGAGTTTCATATATTTTTTTTATTTAATATCTCACATAATAAAGGATTAAAGTATGAATTTTGGTAGCGGTTTTAGCAATAACATTGATGACGTAACAGCTCAATCCTCCGTTACGTCATCAATGTTATTGACCTGTATTGGCCGAGTATATGCTGGAAAATTCTTGGTGGTCATAACTTTAATCTTATTGAAACCTACTTGTAGGTGAGCAAGTATAGTTGAAAATTTATTCACTTATTAAAATCCTGTTCTTGATCAAAGCCTTCTGGTAAAGCTACTGTGTTATCTCTAAACTAAACCTAAGGGACACTTACTGGAGGAACATATTCTGAAAACCTACTTTAGCATCGATCTCATCTCAATCATAGATTTCTGTCAGAAAAAAAATAAGGAGAAGTGTTCAAGAGTTACAGCACCATCATCACAAATCTTTGTCACGAGTTGCATGGTTATGAGTCTCTCCCCTAAGTGATGATGAGCTGGCGCAATGCTTTGCTGGCGCACTTAGCTGGCGCAATGCTGGTTGGTGGATACAGCGAATTTTCAGGGCTTCTAACAGATCCTAACTACTACCTGTATACTAGTATACAGCTCCCGGAACCGATTGCTTAACGTGCGCTCCAAAACACGGAAGTCGCCGTGAGAAATGAATGGTCGGCGGTCACCCATCCGCGTACCGACCGCGCCGAGTGTCGCTTAACCTATGGCGCAGTGGCTCCTGAGTATATTGACTGATATGCTAAATAAAATCAACACGCATACCAGGACTCGAATCTGGGACCCCTCGTTTGCCGGAGGAGTGCTCTTACACTGACTGAGCTTCCGAGGCGACAAGCCACGAGATTACTTAGCATACTTTTTATTTTTAAGTTATATTGCTAACGTAGCTCCATCTAATGGATAGCTTTACCTCTCTTCAGAAATTTCAGAAATTGTAAATCTCAGTTAAAATGAAGCATTGCAATGTTGAATAATATTTTTAAGATTTTGCATTTAATAATGCTAAATTATTCTTAAAATAACTGAAAAAAGTATGCTAAATTAAATCATCACCCGACCAGCAGGCCTATTATGGATCTCAAAACCATGCGATGATATGAAATAGTTTTGACGTTGAGGCCGCTCAACATTCTCGCAAGAATCTCGCGAGAACGCGAGAAAGCCATACTCGTATTCTACTCAATTTCTCTCATTTTTCTCTACTTTTTGTGGGTTTTGGGGTTTGTGGGGAGTTTGGAATTTTGTGTAGGAGTCACACTCGCATGTTTCTCAGTAACAAGCGAGCCACCGATTTGAATGGTTATATCACCGAGTATATCTCAGGGATGCGCGTCTGCGATGTCATGTCAGTCGAATAAACTACTAATACTAACTTGAATATTCGACTTGAACGACAGTAATATACAAACGTCCTGAGTCGAATGATACTTCTAATATTCGTAATTACTACGATGGTTAACTTCAATAAGGACGAATGACCTTGAAAGAAACCATTCGAATGGTTAGTTGAATGACTGAATGCATTGACAGGCAGCTTGTGTCCGCTGTTTCACCCGCATAACTCCCTTTAGAGATAGAGAGAGAGAGTTTTGAAGTAACTTGTAATAGATTTTAAGAGTTTTTGTTTATTTTTTTATATTGTTAGTATTGAAAATGGTCCAGGAAGATAAAAATTAATATGTAATATGTTTTATTTACTTACAAATAAAGATAAATGCAAAAACTTAACAATATTATCGATTGATATACTTAGGAGCCATTGCGCCACGACGACTTCTTTCGAGAGTAAGCTTTAATAATACAAGCCAAGCGCTGTTAATTAAACTCAAAGAAAAACCATTAGCATTTAATTGCACTGCACCGCACCATTCGTCAGTAAAGCACTATAATACTTCAGCCACTATAATACTTCATTGCGCTAAAAATGAATATAGCAACTTCCCTGCTCCTTGGAAGTAAAGATACAATAAAATTCCATTTCCCACATCAAGTATTCGGAAGATGACTAATGTTTGCAGTTTCTAGAACTTAAAGTGCGGCCGACAAGTCTTTATTGCTTTTATTCTAGCTATTGAGGTTACCTTTGTTTAATGTAGCGCTTGGGAAGGTAGTTTGGGTGAAACATGTAGTCGCAAAGAATACTAAGATACACTTAGTGGTGAGATAAAAAGTTTCTTACGAAGGGGCAATGGATTATGATAAGTATTCTTTTTCTGACCTAAATTAGTTTTTATACAATGTAGGCTTATAATTTCGTCTTTTTATCGGTTACTGATCTCGCCAACATCATTGTGGGACGCCGTATGCCGTGTAAAGGTACGGCACCGCAGCCGGCAGAATGCGTAGCACGATGTCATCCATATACGGCGGTGCCGTACCGTTACACTGAAAACTTCGCCTCACCGTAGACATGGGTCTACGCCCTAAGGAAAGAGATGATTTATCATAAAGGTAATATAACACAATATAAGATGGGCCAAGGGTGGTCCTACCTCTTATATAAGTAAGTATATGAATTTAAGTATAGCAGATCACAACTACCCATTCAGGGACATAATACCAAGCCGCACTGGTTATAGACAGCTCTAATAGAAGTTGTCATGTACAACATAAGCAATCAAATCTATAAAATAAAATACCCTTAGAACAGATTAATCTACCGCATGAATATAGTGTATTCAATGAAATATAATTGCTTCTAAAGACAGGCAGGGCCATCTATATTTGACATAATATAGATATAAGGACCAAAAATCTGTGTAGCACAGAAATAAATTAAATGCTACCTAAAGTGTACTTATGTGTACACAAAACTACATGAAAAAGTGTTCAAGAAAAGATTTACTCATAATTAAATAAAACTGAAGCTAATCTGTAATATCGCCACTGAACAGATAATGCTAGTACTGGTATCTCAGAATCAGATTTTTCTTCCAATCTGTTTACGAGTCTTGGAATACAGAAAATTGTACTTAATAAAACTTTAAATAAGAAAACTTACAAGAAAGTTATGCACGCTTCACTTTAGTTAGTTAAGGCTACGGTTAAATAAAAAAAATATCTCTGAGTTCAGCTTAGAAAGAAATAATGATCAAATCTTTTGTGTTTTGGATCTAATAATTGAATCAATGAAAAGTTGTATGCAAGTTTTTTTTAACTAATACTACGGCAAAGCAATTTCAACTTGGGAAAGCCGTTAAACCTTAATCTCATATTTTTGTAAGTTATTTCTCCGACTACTATTCCAAAGTTTAATATTCCAACTAGTTTAAGCTACAAGCATAAAAATGATTAATTTTTCATGAAAGCAAGATAGAGGGAAGTCAGCTTAAACAAGTTTTGTAGTATAACTGCAATAAAACCTAATTTACATTGGGTAGCTCTGAGAATAAGAGAATGAATTATTAAAAGAAACCAAGAGAAATACTCGAAGTCCGTAGTTCAAGCTTTTACGTCAAGACGTTGATGTTATTCCAGAATTGAACTTGATCTATATAAGGTCGCCACATAATAGTCAATAATATTTTAATAACAGATTAGGAATGATGAGTGGGTCTGATTTAGGTACGAAAAAAAAATTTTTTTGAACATTTTCACAAATTAAAATTTCAAAATTCTTGTGAGTGATCAAAATTTTAATTTAATCTGTATCTTATGACTATACAGTAATAAAAAAGGTTTCCATTTTATTGTGTGTAGTCATAAAATGAAGAATAAACTTAAATTTTATTCACTGAGAAGATCTTTTTAAATTTAATTTATGAAAAATACCTATATTGATTTTTTTTTCTTTTCGAAATTCACACCCACTCATCATTCTTAATCTGCTATTAAAATATAATTGACTATTATAGGCGGACCCTGTATAAATTGTTTTTCGGTAATTTTTTATTGCTTGTCACGATGAAAATAAGCTTATATAAGAAAAAAAATCTAGTGCCTTAGAACCATGATGAAATGCCAAATGACTAAGGCTACTTAAAATGACTACAGTAGGCATATACATTTCTTGAAGTTGTCGTAGCGCAGTGGTTATTGTATACAGAGTGACTGGTGGGTCACTTTTGAAAATCAAGGACGTGATAGTTTGAGATCATACACGAAGAGAAAATATATAATTAAAAATAAATATTCGTTATTTATTGAGTAAACTTAACCGAAAGGTAAAGAATTGATTACGCAACGCATGGTTACGCTAGCGTTGACAGCGATCTGCGTGCTAGGTCACGTGCCGTGATCGACTCAGTTGTATGTAAAGTAAAAAGTAACATAGTAGTATTTATTTACAGGGAATTCCAGTGAAACATTAAGTACCTACCCATACAACATAATTATGATTAGAATCGAGTACAAAGTGTTCAGTATCTAAAATTTGTCACCAGTCACTCTGTATATCAAACGATTTTAAAGGTTAATCGACGTTCAGCGCGGTCGCTACAAGGATGGGTGCGTCCAATCATTTTTTAATAAATGTTAAGAAGTCAGTCCCGGTTCATTTGTAATAACGCAGTAGTCGTAAGGGTATGTCAGATAATATTTTAGGCACCCTGAAAATTGTGACATCCACCAATCAGCAAAGGGCCAGTACCAGTATGGTGGTTTAAGACCTAAGCCGAGGAGGTATACCACTCATAGCCCTGCAGTGGACAAATAAAAAGGGTTGCGTTTGGATGAGACTGATAAAGGATAAATTTCTTACAAACAAGGATATTCATGAGGAGTATATAGTTATCTAATGTTCATGAATTTTTGCTATTACCAATGTCACTCGCAACTCAGCGGAGCTACCGGTGCATTGCGTCGAAATACCGCGCAAGCTTAAATTTCAGATTCAGAATGCAGAAGAAAGCAACAAAAATCATTGGTGCGTTAAATTACAATCTATCTTAATTCAGGGAGCGGAAGATGGATGCGGGTTGTAGGATTATTTTCAACCGGCTTCCAAAAGGAGGATATTCTCAATTCCTGTGTTTTTCTCAGTGTTTTTTTTTATATCTTTGTTTCGCGATCTTTTAACAAAAATGAATCGCTTTGGCATATTCTAGATGATTAAACGAACTTCTAAGTGAAGTTCTATCGCTATTATATGAGTCGCTTCATTCGAAGATATTATATAACAGGTAGTCCTTTTTAGGTACTAGGTAACTTCGCACAATTTAAAGTATCATAAAAAAAAACACTGTGGCGGGGCGCCGCGTGGCATGATCCATCCGGTTCGCGCCAAGCCCTCATTCTTTAGAGACCCTAAACGAAACTTTTAAATGGGTTCCGGGGTGGGTGGGTACGTCATATCTTCGAATGAAGCGACTCATATAATAGCGATAGAACTTCACTTAGAAGTTCGTTTAATCATCTATTATATTTCGTCGCTTCATTCTTCAGATATTATATAACAGGTAGATTTTCAGAGATAGAAAGTTTTGTTTAGGTATATACTTGGAATTGAAATAAGTAAAGATATAAATATGTAATTACATATTTTATTATTATAGTACTTAATAATTAGTATTATTGCATAATGAGCTTCAAATAATCTTACTTTATTTGAGTTGCTAGAAATTATAATCAGCTTAAATTAATGAAACTTAGTGATAGTCTATTTATAGACACATAATTTTTAATGTAGTAATTTACTTAATATCAAAATACGTAATATTCAATAACTATTTTTAATATTAGGTTAAGTATTGTTAAGTATCGACAAAGCAAAGTTATTTTGTTGATCATCTAAAGGCCGATGGTAAAACTTTGCGAACACCTGTGAGTTTTGTGTCCACCCGGCCGTTTTTCGAATGACATCGACACTGATACCGGCCGCGCGCGCGGCTGAGGTTGACGCGTGTCGTGTGCTGTGCGCACTAAAACGCTCATGTCAATGCCACTCGTGGCGAGCGTTTGCTTAATCCATCGACTTAGCGTCTGACTTGATGCAGTTCTGTGGGGAGCTTTGAATGTTACGAAGAGATTCCCGGAGTTTGAACCTCAGATATTTTTTGTAATAAAAATATATTCTTTTAAAGTTGATACTGGGCATATGTTGATATTGCTTTGAAAGTTTGAGAAGAGGGAGAGATAATAAGGGCTGTTCACGATTTGGAGCGGAAGTCTTGATTATATCTGTTGTATATATTTACTTTATCAGATTGAAAAACAATATTTTCTAATTTAATTAAAGACAATGTCTGTACTCTTTGACCGGTACATAAAGCTAATAATGTAACGAGTTTTTTTTTTTTTTTGTAATATTTTCTAATGATAAATTAATATTTGGATACCAAGAAGACAGTTGATTTAGTACTAAATTTGGATCCCAAGTAAATGAATATTTAGGCTTAATAGGTTTAGTTTTATAGGCTCCTTTTAAGAGGCGTTTAACACAACTATTATCACTTATCTCTTCTCCTAATAAAAGAGATAATTCAGATCGATGCGTATTTAATGAACCGTTAGAACATCCCTTATTAAATTGCTCGTTTAAGAATCAAAGAACTAATGGAATGGATTTTTCGAAACTATTAATTCATAACCACACTTCTTGAAACCATAACTTCAATGAGACGTTGTACTAGCGAATAGTAGTGTCTGCGAGCGAGGCGAGCATCAACGTGAGAGCCTCTGGTGGGCAGCCGTGCCGGCTGAACGACGCCCGGAGAGCCTCGCGGCACCCAGGGTAAGGCTGGAGTGCAGTGGGTGCTGACTCCATCCATGGCTGAGAAGGCCAGAAGGGGAATACAAGTACCCCTTCGGCTTTATCATCAATGATTTTTCGTAAACATTTTAATACAAGAGAAAAGGGAGGAAATGCATAAAAATCCAAGTCAGCCCAGCTTATTGTAAATGCATCAACTGCGACTGCATCAGGTTCAGGCTTCTAGGTGACAAATAATTTACATTTGGCTCGACTTGAGAACAAGTCGATCTTAATGGGCCCGAAACTATTTACAATAAGTTGGAAAGCGCTATCCGAGAGGGCCCATTCAGTATCAGGGTTAAGTTTTCTGGACTCTTTCTTTCTTTCTTTTCTTTTTCTTCACTAGCTATACTTTTGAGACCTAACAAAACCGCGAGTAATTCTAAAAAGTTAATATTATTTTCTTTTTCACTGTTCGTCCATGAACCACTATATTTATTATTTTTGCATACTGCTCCCCAGCCTGTCCTAGATGCGTCGGTGTAAATTTCTAACTTATAATTTTGAGTAATGATTGGACAAGAAATAATATTAATATTATTTTTCCACCACCATAAATCTTTTAGTAATATCTTATTGAGATTCATTTTTGCCTCATAGTTTCCTCCGAACTTATTTAAGGCTAAAAAATTTTGTCTCTCTAATATTTTTGTATATAAGAATCCATATTTTGTGGCTGGACAGGCTGCGATCAATACACCTATAAGTTTAGCGAAATTTCGTATTGAACAAGTTTTAAGATTAATGTACCTATTTATTAACTGTGCAATGTTATTCCGCTCATCGCCAGGTAACGTAATAGACATCTGTTCTGTGTTGAACATAAAACCTATGAATTTGATTGACTTTTTTGGTACAATGTGACTTTTATCGAAATTTACAATAAAACCTAGACAATGTAATAACTTCAAAGTTTCTCTTACATTAATCATGCATTCTTCATATGTATCTCCAATAAGAAGATCGTCTTAATAGGTAGTAGACTTAAAACCTTGTTTTCTCAAATGACTCATTACTTCATGCATAATTTTTGTAAATACCCACAAAGCTATCGATAATCCATATGGCATTGCTGTGAACTCGTAAGTGATCGGCTCAGACGAATCATTTTCTTGGAATTCGAATCGTAGGTACTTTCTGTTTTATAAGATTCCATTTTAAAATGTACTTTTGTTACGAACTTGTTTAAAGATTTTAAATTTAGTATAAACCTTTTTTCTCCGTTAGGTTTCGGAGCTAAAAATATATTTGAAATACATTGATCATTTGAAGGAGAACAAGGTTTTATAGCCCCTAAGTCAAATAATTTATTTATAGCTATTTTCATGTCTCGTTTTTCACATGATGACAAATTATTTTTAGGAATAGAATACTGACAAATTTGAGTATCGAATGGTATTCTAAATAAATACTTTAGCCACTTCAATATAACTTCATTTTTAGTTATTTTTGTCCAACAATCATAAAATAAATTAATTCGACCTGCATGTACCTTGATTAATGTTGGGTCGGAGCACGCATCCTGGATGAAGTCTGCGGCTGGAACTTGGCGTTGAACGCAGAGTTCGATTGTGGGCGCTGCTGTGTTTGAGCTGCTATCGGTTTCCTCTGACCTCCCCGCCCCCCCCTGAACGACGGGTAACGAGGAGGTCCTGTCCAGTTTCCCTGCTGAGACGACCGGTTGACCGTTGATATTTGAGAGGCGGCTGTTTTGGCTGGGTCTTTTTTAATTAGGGCTCCCTGCTTTTCAATGGCTTTACTTGCCTTTATTTTTTCCGGCACTGAACTTCCGAATAAAGTTTTGTCTCTTTCGGAGTCTTGTATAACATGTTTAAAGTTTGTATCCAAATTCGGTAAAATCAGTTTTACCCTATCTTTGGTTAACATAAAGTGGAGGTCTGATAATAGGCGGCATCCATCACTTACGTGACGGAGGGCCTTCATTTGTTTTCTTCCTTCCCAAGGAGGACGTCAATCCCTCGATTTATGGCGGTAATACCGTACCCCAGCTGTTGCTGAAAGTTTTGTTTTTTTTTTTTTTTTTTTTTTTTTGTCACGTGCTCGTGCTATGTCAGTTATGGCTGCCAAGATTTCCGCATTTAATTTTGGGGCTTGCAAGTTTTTGCAGTTTTCGGGTACCGTATTTTCTATGGTTAATTTATCTTTGTCTTCTTTGGACAGTCCTTTTCTTAGTAAAGGTGTCCATAAATTTGAGAGCGTATCGTGTATTTTAGCGCCAAATTCGGGTGTATCGGAATTTGCAGCTCCAAGTGCAGTAAGCAGCTCTGGATCCAGATCGGGATTAGGTTCTCCCGATATACCTGGTGCGTCTTGTGATATTGACGGCTCCGGATTAGGGAGCGTCTTTGCAGATAGCTTTTGATCCACAGTGAATGACGCGGCAGTCTTCTGGTTATCCAGGTTTACATCATCCAGCGGTAGCGGTAACTCATACCTTGGAGGCGACATGTTTATGTTTTAACAAACATATAATTCATATTAATATAACGCTCATAACGTATTACAGACAACGAGATAAATCTCCTTGAGATTACCCGCATTTTCTGTAGTCGTATTGAAAACAAAAGGTGATCGATAAGATCAGATAAAATTTATTAAAGTTTACATCACAACGATATTGAGCAGTTAACGTGATATATCTATTATAGATTACACGCATTTTCTGCTCTGATTTTTTAAATAACCTTGGAGGCGACATGTTTATGTCTAATTCATATTAATATAACGCCCATAACGTATTACAGACAACGAGATAAATCTCCTTAAGATTACCCGCATTTTCTGTAGTCGTATTGAAAACAAAAGGTGATCGATAAGATCAGATAAAATTTATTAAAGTTTACATCACAACGATATTGAGCAGTTAACGTGATATATCTATTATAGATTACACGCATTTTCTGCTCTGATTTTTTAAATAACATTTTTACACTGAATAAGTAGCTCTTGCCTTGTAAGATTTCTTCTTCATCGGTAGAAATAATTCGCTGTTTCCGTTTTTTATTTATTTTTTGTTCCAACTTTTTTATCTTTATATTATAATGTTGAAGCTGTTCTTCTGCTGTACGTTTAACATTTTGTAAAAACTTAAGTAAATGATTAAAGTAAATGACGTATGCTTGTTACCACGCACGAAAAAAGAATGAGGGCTTGGCGCGAACCGGATGGATCATGCCACGCGGCGCCCCGCCACAGTGTTTTTTTTTATGATACTTTAAATTGTGCGAAGTTACCTAGTACCTAAAAAGGACTACCTGTTATATAATATCTTCGAATGAAGCGACGAAATATAATTGTTTCTGAATGTGAAGTCGGTGTTTTTAACGCTTTGCATTCATTGATTACTGAGAATTATGATTTTTGATCAAAAATACATCAACATCAAAAATAAAATAAAAAAACATTTTTGTTTGTTTTTTTTTTTTTACCTCTTAAAAATAGTATAACTAAAGATACTTTATTTTACTGTTTACTTTAATTAGTTTACATGAGGATTTTTTTCCTTTTATTAAGATGAATTATTAAATATTAATCCTCCTAAGTATCTTTCAGTAACTAATACCTTAAAACTTACAATAGCATCTGCGTAGTTTAATATTTTATGACCCAAACATAATGTTATATTCAAATAAAATTTTCCTAAAAATTTATTTTACTAGAAAATGTTATTAGAACCGCTAGCAATATTCAAACAGTATTTAAAATATTTAACATGTTAAATATTAATCAAAATACCTTATTTAGCAAATTTTACAAAATATCAACCGATGCACTAGCTAATGAAATTAAACATTGGCTTTAAATTTGTTTTTTTGATGCAAAATCATTTTCATTCAATGCTGTGAATTGCCAGTGTTTTGTTTGATAAAAAGGCTTTATTGCAAATTGCGTACTGTACTAAACACGTTTAGAATGCTTTTCAAAGGAATAATCTTTCATTTGGACGGTAACAAAAATAGTTTAGCCTTTTGATTATTGTGATCGTATTTAGATTGAAACTAGAAACTAGCTATTACTTACCTTGGTATTAGTTATGTGGCTTATTTTTATACAAACTTTCCTTAAAATGGGGGTTGAACCACTATAAACTAGCCTATGTAAAAAACTAAGTCTTCAACTATTCTAAATTCAAATTTTATTCAAATCAGTAACGTGGTAAACAAAGGCACAGAATTCCTCATTTATTAGATAAGTATAGATGACTAAACATTTACAAAATAATAGGTTTAATTACAAAAACCACTTACCAACATCATCGTGTTCCACTTCTGGTACCTCATGGGCCACCTCGTCCTCTTCAGGCGCGCTCTCGTATCGTTCCTTCAGGACTGTCCTTGGCACTGCAAACCAAATAACCCCTTAGTTATACACACATAACGCTTATAACACCATGGCTAGTAATCCCAAGTGGCTTAGGTACTGCAACCAAAATTATACTTTACGAGAATACATATAATGCTTATAACACCTTGGCTAGCGTCCCCAAGTGGCATACTCAAAAACAGTGGCTCATTAAAAAGGGATGTTAATTTTAGATTTTAAGGGTGATTCAGGGTTTTTATGTTTCAAGAGGCTGAGACATTTGGTTTATGGTCCAGAAACGAAACAGGAACGTGCCTTGTCGGCCTATTTTTTTGTTTATTGTTATTTTTTACTGCTAAGCTATTTGATTTCGGATTTGGCATGCCTAAGCTATGCCAGGATTTCTATGGAATTTAAGTTGGTCGGGCGTGATTTTTATGATTTTCAATCTGTTTTGGTATTTATGTGCATTCTTCTTGGTAGGGTTTTATGTGATTTTTTTCAGTTTTCGGTTATAGACAAAATATTTTAAATTTGTCGTAATACAAACGGACGGAACATTCTTGGTACTTTTGTATTACTGCGACGTTTAGCATTCGGTGGTATTTATGTATATGCGAACTTACATATCTAGAATAATCATTAAGGTGGATCAGAAATCCCCTACTAGCACTGGGCCGTCAGTTTGTCACACAAAAAAGAGACTCGCATGGCCCTGCGCATCAGAAAATAGTGCTGATGGTGAATTTTACCTTCATAATCTAGTTCTTTCAATAAAAATGAAATTGTTTTATAGTTTTACGGCTTCATTAGATTATATAAATTAATATTAATATTCTCAAGCTCTTGTATTTTAACTATACGCTGTTATTTAATAACTGTTATCTACCGCTCACCACCATGTGAGAATATTGCAAGAAATAGGTTGAAAACTAGCTGAAAATAAATAATTACTAAAACTTCAACTTCATTGCTATATCTTTCTCTAATCAAGACTTGAAAAAGCTAAAATTTGAATTCTCAAAGTTTACATTCAAATGCGATTCAATTCACTAATTGCGTTACGCTAATTTTAAAATCCTTCGAATTCAATTCCTGGTTTAAATTTTATATTTAATACGTCTGCAAAGTACAGCCCAATACATTATATTTCAATAGAGCGCTAAGTTTATTGAGTTCGCGCCCGTGTATGACATGTATTAATGCCATAACACAATTTATTAACTAATTGAGTAAGGCAATTACCACTTCGCTGCTGTGTATGCTTTAGTTTACGTGATGTTTAATAGCTTAAGCTTGGAACAACGTATAAAGCTCATAATTATGCTTCTTTTTTTATAGAATATTAATACATAATAATTGACGACCACTTTGGCGATGGGGTAATACTGTCTGCCTGAGACGCCAGTGGGTTCGAATCCCGATTCTGAGCGTTTATCTATATAAATAATAAAACATAAAAATCATTTATTTTCGAGTTGTATAGACCCATAGAAGTATTTAAAACACATCAAAATAATAATTTTCATAGATACTAAGAAGAAACAAATTAAAATATCTGAATTAATATTAAAATCAAATTAAACGTCAAACAAAATAAAACAGAAATAACAGGAAAATATTAAAAGTGTAGTATTAAAAGTCATATAAATTAAGATTAAAATAAAGAAAAGAAATGTCCCAAATATAAAATAGCTAAATTAAATTAAACATTTGGAATAACATAAATAAAATTCAATCATAATTCTAAATGTCATACCCAAATTATTAAAACAGCAAAATTTAAAAATAAATATGCCTCAATTACATTTTCTTACTTGATTAAAATTAATTTAAAAGTTCTTACATGAAAATGTTGGGACCCAAAATGTTATATTGCAACCTATTAAGAAAATAGTGAGATGAGAATGTCAAAAATATTGATATAACAGGTATATGTAGGTAGGTACAGTCAATCCATCAGACATTGCTCGCGACTTGTCTATAACAACAATATCGGATGTAGGGATACAGATGTATATATATTTATCTTCTGGGTTCCCCCCTAGTTGCTTCATGGTATCCCATATCACAAGCTCTGCATAGTTTGGGGCCATGTAGATGGTGTGATTGTCTGGGCATTTTATTTATTTATTACTTTATATAGCTTCAATTTGAACAGGGCGTGTAAATGCAACGGATGGCATAATATATATTTATTTCTCGTAATTATAATAAAATCTAAAAATTAAAATTAAAATAATAATAATAATAATAAATATTCTTTATTGCCACAGAACTTATTATTTATACTTAACTTAACTTATATTTTTCTAAACTATAAATTCTTGTTTCATATGATTTTTTAAGCAATATGTATGATTTCGGAGAATGTTAAAATGGATGACACTCTAAGTCGGCCAAAGTTTTGACGTGAAGTCGGTTTTTTAATGCTCTGCATTCGTTGAATATTTCCTATTATTGTCGATAAAATAGTATAGCAGAAACCGCTCCTCAAGTTTTATTACTTGCCAAGCCACATGATATTCACTTAATAATTTTAAATTTTGGCATCCTTTCATTCAGAAATACCCATAGCTAAGACGAATATTATCTGCAGATCATACGCCTGCAGAAGTATGGTACAGTCACGTCTAATAATATGTACTTATATATTTTCATTGGAATTTGAACCTTATCACAACGGAACAAGTTGCGAAGTGTGTACATCTTATTGCACGTGACTGTACTTGACTGCTATTTGATGTGGCGTTCTGTCGGTAAGTACGTAACGTTGGCTTATATACCGTAGGGACTTGCCTTGGAATTGGAAGAAATTTTTTGATGGATTACTAATTTTATTTTTAATGGGCACAATTCGTCATTATTTTATTCATTAATATTAAATCTCTGTATTTTTTATGTAATTTCAACGGCGAGAAAAAAAAATTCAACTAGATTTGGTGTATTTTCGACTTTTACCGAATTTTTCGATTAAGTTTATATTCGTTTCTAACCAAATTGGGTCTCTCTCTTCTATCTAATACCCTTATCTACTCAAACAGAAAATTAGTAGCTGAACAAAATGATCAAATAGGTATTTTCAAGTATGAGGTAAACTTTTGAGTAAATAAAACAAGGTAAAGACACAATACCGTCGAGGAACTATGTGACTGAATTCTTAAAATGATCGATTTAGTATTTCGAATGCGGATAATAGTGATTTGTAGTTTCTCATAAAAATGTGTCTTGTTTGTGAGAAAAAGCACTTTTAATAATTATTAAATGTAAATGCTTTGTGTTTTTCATATTATGAGGTTCGTTTTAGCTGGTGTATGTAATTAGATTTTTGTCAAAGAGAACTTTCAAGTGTTGAACTTCATAGTGACTTGCTTTTGTGTTTTATCATACTGATGAATATAAAAATACAATCTTGCATGGTGGTAAAGTGAAAAGGGTTAAAGTTAAGAGGGCATAGTTGCTTTGTTAGAAATACATTAAAAGCAAAGATCGTATAAAAATACTGAACTATGTATTGAGTTGACACAAACAAATTAATAAAAAAATGTTAATTTGTAAAACCTGTGACGTAAATACTTATTTAGATTACTTTTAATACATTGAGACTGATTTAAAGAAATCGTAATATTGTCTTAAGTTTTCACGATTCATAATTTAAATAAAACTAGTTTTTAACAGGATTAATCGCGTATAATTTATATTTTACATTTTAACTCGACGTTTCGGTGTCTTTGCAGACCCCGTGATCACGAGCGACTGAGGTGTCAGGCGTCAGATTGATAGTGGAAAAAGTTATACATCATCTCCATCTATTTCTCAGTCTTCGAGCGTAGCGTTCAGGGTTAACACAAAATGAGCTAACGGTGTCTTGAATGACCTGATTGGGGCTGGAGCACATCTGGTTTCAACAAGATGGCGCTACGGCACACACAGCGAGCGAAACTATGGACTTAGTGAGGGACGCTTTTCCAGGCCGAGTTATCTCTCGTTTTGGCGATTTGCCTTGGCCAGCAAGATCACCCGATCTGACAAGTCCAGCCTTTTTTCTTTGGGGTTTTTTGAAATCTCGGGTAAACAAGCCACAGACTCTCGCAGCTCTAAAAGAAAACATTCATCAATAAATAAAATTTCTTTGCTGCGAAGTCATAAGGTTAACCGTGTTGTATAGAATTTGAATTGCTTTTATTGAATATTAAAGTAAAAATGGTTCGGCTAACCAGTTTTTTGAAAACAAAAGATATAGTTCTCTAGAAATTTGACGTGAACTGGATATATATGTATAATTACATTCACTGGATATATATCCGTGAGTAGTATAATTAAACAATTATCTGTGAACTATTTATTCATTGTTAAACATTTGGAGTAACAGTCTTTTTCATTTTAGAGAAACACGGTCCGATTATAGATAAGGCGATATTCGAAAACGGGTGATGTGAAATATCTAGGCCCGCGTCGTGTATCATATACAGATGAATAAGAGCGTCATCGTGCAACCGTCAGAGCTCACACCTTATCTCCGTTTGCAACTACCCAATCAAGCGCTCAAGTGCACAGACTGTCACAAAAAACGGTTCGAAGACATCTGCACGCTGCTGATATCCATAATTACAAGCCAGGAAAAAAGATTGCTTTCACTGATCAATATCAAGAGACCAGAGTAAAATTTGCTAGAGAATACCTAAACTTTGACTGGGAAAACGAAACAGTCATATTTGCCGATGAAAAATGCTTCAGGTCAGACAGAGACAGTAGAAAAAAACTGTGGAGAAAAAAAAAACAAAAAGGATATAAATTGATTCCCTGAGTAACATGTAGCTTCGCGCTTCCGAACGGTCGTGTCTGCGGCCGCTCCCGAGTGTTCGTATTGCGCTGCCCTTGTTCCCTCCCCCGCACTCGTGCGGGTAAGGTCCCAAGTTAAGCTCTTTCGGAAAGTTTTCTCTTGTGGAGGCTGTGTGGTGTCGGGGCTAATTCATCTGCCCTTTTCAGGGCGGACCCGACTGCTGCCGGCCGAAGCATCGCTGATCAGGTGGATACGTAACCGTGACAACTAAGCCTGATCGTCCGCCGTTTACCGGCAATAGGTTCGTACTAGGTCGTTTTCTTTTCAGCGCAGTTTGTGCAGCCACTTCGCCGTTCACCGGCACGTAGGATTCCGGTTAGGACTAGGTTTCCTTGCAGACTAGGTTAGGATTAGATTCCCCGGGTTCGATGGAGTCCTCCGTCGAATCCTGGGTTAGGCCCGGCACGATGGAAGAGGTAAGTCAGTCTATCAATCAACTCCAACTTCAAATCAGCCAAATTTTTACGATCTTTTCATCAGCAATTCCGGCCACTCAGGCCTCCACCGCGTCTCTCCCGGCCACTCCGCCTTCGCTCAGTTTCCCAACAGATTCCCCGGCGTCTCCAGATCCCTCTGAGAACGTCGTTCCTGTTTCAGATTGCATGTCGGTAGATTCCACCGCATGCAAACGGAAAACTATCCCGCCGGGTAGTGATTCCGACTCCGCTCCTTTAATTCCAGAATCTCCTGCTCCGTTCACCGAGGTCCGCAAAAAGTCAAAATCAAAGAAGAAGATGAAAGATTCTTCTTCTTCTTCTTCGACCTTATCCGTTTCAGCTGCTCCAGCCACTGTTCCTGCTCCGCAAAATGTCGCACCGGCGTCTGCTCCTGCGCCTTCTGTTTCAGCGATCCCGGCATCACAGCCTGCGTCGCAATCAGATTCGGCTCCGCCGAAAGTCAAGTCTCCGCCCCCCGTCTTTCTACGGGACAAGAGCCGCTGGACCGAGGTCTCAGCTCTCTGCGGAACGCACTCCCCGAAGATCCAGTATAGTAAGGCATCCAATGTGGGTGACGCCATTAAGGTCGTAGTCTGCTCAATTTCTGATTTCAGGAATTTCACTCGGCTTCTTGCTGACAAGAAGCTCGAGTACCACACTTACGCCCTCCCTGAGGAGCGTAAGATTCGTGCCGTCCTCAGGAACGTGCCGTTTGAGCTCTCGAACGAGCAAATCCAAGAGGACTTGTCTTCTCAAGGCTTCCCCGTCGAATCTGTGCACAAAATGCACAGCCGCCGTGGCAAGCAGTTCCCACTTGCGCTAGTAATCCTAACAAAGAGCCCGCAAGGGCAGTCCATTTTCAGAGGCAAGCCCACCGTGTGCGGTCTCTCCAACATCCGTGTCGAAGTTCCACACAAGCGTGGTTTCCCAGGTCAGTGCCACCGCTGCCAATTGTATGGTCATGCGGCGGCAAACTATTTTGCTTCCCCTAGGTGCGTCAAGTGCCTAGACCCGCATGGGACTAAGGAGTGCTCTCGCACTCCCGAATCGCCCACCGCTCCGTCCTGCGTCTTGTGCGGCCAGTCAGGCCACACAGCAAACTTTCGCGGCTGCCCCAAGGCACCGCGTGCTGCCAGGGCTACCGTGAAGCCCTTCGAGAACTGGAGAGAGCGATCGCAGCCTAGCTCGGACGCTCCTCCAGTCAGTTCAGTCAGTTCAAAGGCCCCCAAGGCCTCTACTTCTATCGTTTCAGGTCAACGCAGCCGGGTCGCAACTCAATCGCAACCGGCCGCCAAATCAGCTTCCCAGTGCCAGAACGCAAAAGGGTCTCAAGACCGCATGGCGTTCTGGATCCAGCTCGCTCCCATCGACGAGATCCTGGCTTTCGGCGCCGCTCTCGACGCCAGCCCAGAGGGTTTCCACGGTGCTCTTCCGGTCCTAACCAAGTTCGCTCCCCTTATTAGGAAATTCCAGCAAGCGCAACGTTTCTAAACGTAGTCGCTCTTTCCAGCATTCCTATCTCAGAGTGAGTCTGATCACTCTAGATAATCTCTTAGTTTCAGCTTTGTCATTTCTGCTAGTCTTAGCTTCTGAATTTCTCGCTTTCAGTCCCTTTTGGTGGCAGCCGTCCGGATGCCGCTCACTGCGCAGCCTCTCTCTCCAATTGGCTGTCGCTCCGATAAATGATCAAGAACCTGAATCAAGGTAGGTCGTAAAGGGGGATGTTTAGTGGGTATGCTCGGCTTCACTGAGTGAGTCTCCACACTGTCTGGGCGTTCTATTTTCCGTTAGCCACTGGGGTTAACAGCTTATAGAATGCCCATTCGTCCGTAATAGGATTCATCCTCCTCCCGCTAAAGCTTGCTTCACTGGTTAAAGCTTGTTTTAGAGGGTGCCAAAACTTTCTGTGGCGGAAAAACAAAAAAAAAAAAAAAACACGTAGCTTCCTTGTTGTTATTCTTCAAAATAATACTTTTCCCGGTTACATTTTATATTTTTGTAATAATGCATGTCACGTTGTATCATAATAAAATGTATTTTAGTAATAAAATGAAAATATTTAGAAAAATATATATTTGAAATCGTATTAATTTTTGTCTTTTATTTGCACGATTCGTTTTACTAAGTAAAACACTTTTAATAATAATAATAAATAATAAATGTTTCTGACACTCACACAACATTATCTAGCCAAAATTAAGTTTCTTAAAGAATTTGTGTTATGGATACTAGATAACTGATATACTTAAGAAATATATAAATATACATATTAAATAAATACATATTTTTTATTAGAATGAACTTAAATAAACATATAAACATCCATGACTTGACGGCTAATATCTGTGTACATCACACAAATATCCGCCGCCGCCGGGATTCGAACCCAGGACCTCTGGCATAGAAGGCAATGTATGTTACCACTACACCAGCCGGTCGTCATTATGCCTGCGTGGTCACGTGGTACTTTTGTCTGCGTGGTCACGTCTCTCGTGACCAGGCACCTTAAAACCTTAAAAACTTCTAACTAAAATGTTATTAGAAACTAAACGCGATAAAATCCGTTAAAGTTGTTATATTTTGTAATAATTTTTATTTATTATTAATTTTACTATATATTCAAAAATTAAATAAGTGAAGGATACCTAATATTAGGTTTCAAACCCAAGTCAATATCAGTCTCTATTTCAAGACATTATTGTTAATGTAATATTATGACAGCCACGTCTGTTATAATGGCATCCATTCGATGAATGCTGTAGTAGTTTTGTTACTGTAACCGAGATGGTGCCATTGTTATACGGCGCCATCTCGGTTACGGTTACGGTCTGGTTTCTCTTTCCCTAACTAACTATCCTAGCAACTCCTAATAGTTTGTGATCATATTTTTTTTATTCATACTGTTGCTGCCAAGAATCAGTCAAAATTCATAATTTTCTTTTTCAAATCTATTTTCTTTATAACATTTAATGATCATATTGCTTTAATTCATAATATTGTTTTTGTTACTAAGAACATACGTCAACTCATAACGTCGTTGTTCAGAATAGCTTGCTTTATAACAGACAATATTATCATACTTTTTGTCTTGATGAGTTATCGCTTGACTATTGACCATGTCGGGGTTGTGGTGACCGACTTTACACTTTAGAGATTATGGCACTTTGCCGGCCGTTGCCGCGGTACCACTAGCTTCACTCGCGCACGTGTTGCCTACATGCAACCTAACTGCTCCTCCTCGCTACGCTCGTCGTCGCCCTTAACCTTTGTCGCGTAATTTTTTGCATCACAATGCTAATTAATATATTAGTATAAAACAAATTCTTAAATGAATTTAACTCCATCGCAAATAATACCTACATGAATTTTGAACGCATTATATCACCATGAAGAGGTTATTGAATGTGAGTCAATCTTAAAAGATAGATATGTTGTCATGGACTTTTTTTGAACTTTTAAAGAAGAACAATTTTGTCAGACATGATTTTTACATCACTTAAATCGTCTACGCAGCACACGCAGTATAAGCTCTCAAAATTATTATTTTTTTACCATTTTTGCAACATTTTCCTTTATAACTTCGCTCTTATTAGTCGTAGCGTGATGTTTTATAGCCTATATTCACTGGAGATAGTGTAGTTCAACAGTGCAAGAATTTTTTAATTATTAATTGGTAAACAAACAATAAAATTATTCCTCTTTATAATATTAAGTATAGATTGACATAATTCGTTTTGACACTATACCCAGATCTGAAGAAAGTTAATTTTCCAAAGTAAACCGTCTCTACATCAACTAATTTTGAGCTAAGTACCGGTTTAGCTGATTAAGAAATATTTCTTACTTCTGTACAAGTAGCAAACCTTAAAAAATTGTTTCCTAAAATTCTCAATTCAGTAACACATAGCTGCAGAAGTTCAGACTTAAAAACGTTTCTTAAGCAAACCTTTGCAAATTGATTACAATATTGAGCATTATGCAATCGAAAATATTTTCAATATTTACTTAATAGGACTTTGTAGCTTCTTGTTGAACTTTAAATTTATCTATGAATGAAGACACTTTCAATGAAGCATAAAGTGCTCTGAAATTCAATAGATTTGCCTTGAAAATGTTCAGTTTGAGTTATATTGGACATTGTTCAGCAATTTTGCTGCACTCTTTCTTGGAAATGAACTGAGTGTGCAATGTTTTCACAGTATAAATTTGTTCTACATCAGGTGATCAAAGTTTTTGGCTACTCTTTTTGACAAATCCTCTTTTGTTATTTGGGAAGTTAATTGAAAAAGAAAATATCGTGATTAAATTAAGACTATTTTTCATACTTCACAGTTTGTTAGAATGCAGTTAGCAATTCAATATAATGAAACAATCGCTTTCTTGGAGTAAAAATAGAATACTGGTCATATTTTTTTATTTCATCTTTAGAATCTTTAAACAATAATGATCACCCTAAATATGAAAGGCCAGTTTTTTATTTTTACATCATCTCATTGATATCAATATAATTAAAATAGTGAATATCTTCGTTAGACACTGCGAGTTTCAGATCAAGTTTGAAATTCTATGAATTCAGTAGTCTTATTTAGACCATACATTCTCAAGGATATCGAGTGAATTAACTTTTAGCCTCAAAATCATTCCTTTTGCGGAGCGTAATACATAGCTTACCAATACCATCACTATCACAACGCTTTGATCTGCGTATCACCGATATTTCGGCAAAATTTATGACACAAACTGTCACAACTCATCCACACAACAGCGCAATTTCAGTTAACTGGCTTTTGAGAATTGTTTGCTCATCCCTAACGATTTGTTAAACTGAATCTACAGTTTAACAAAGCGTTGGAATGTTCAAAGCGTTGCGAACACTTTTTAACCATATAACAAAACTATATCTTTTTTTTGCTAGACCATACTAAAATGAACACCATTAAAAAAAGCTTTTAATTGTGAGTGGGACTTGCGCACCAATGTTTCTGTGTAAACTTGCAAATAGGTTAATTGTTTATTAATCACGCACGAGATTTGAATGCCGAAGATGTCACCATTTCTTTCGATTACCTTTCAGGAAAATATCCGCAAGATAAGTGCCTAACACGAAATTATAATCTCACTATGAAGGTGAAAATAAAATTTCAAAGAATCATGACCAACGATGTATGGAAATCCGTCTCAAGTTGAATGACAATAAATCTTTATATATTATAGACTACGTTTTATAAAATATTAAATAAAAGTGTTAATTTCCACACAAGTACCCGAGATTTGAAGTAATCCAAAACATTCTGAGATAACCTAGAAATTATGTCGTAACTACTCGCAACTTATAAAATGACCATAAACAACATGAGTGTGTTACAAAAAAACAGAGTTAGGTAAAAACAAAACAAGAGTAAGAGTAGAACAAATGTTGTTGGGATTGATCTGGAGAAGCTGCCTGTAAGAGGGGATGCGCTCATTGAAATTAACCCTGTATAACTTATCAAATCATCAAATCAAAATATTATAGAAAGTATCATAACCAATGCGGGGTACCTTTTTGCAACTATACGAGAGCGAGTGAGACAGAGCTATTGTTTCGCTTTAAAAAACGAATTTTTTTATTTTCATTTTGGGTATAATGGTCTTAAACATAGGTCATTCTCTTCAGCACGATTCAAAGATCTTATCCAGCTACAAAGTCAAACTACAAAGTCGAAGACAAACTTTTTTCTAGCGAAACCTTTCAAAACTTTCCAGTCCGATTTAGAAGTAATTAAAACTAAAACCATTCAAGGACCACGTGATTTATACAGGGTCTTGCTGGATAGTTTAGAAGCAGGCTAAGAATTAAAAGTTTTTTTTTTTTCATAAATTATAATAATAAAATTCTTGCAGCGTTTTGTTATTATTAATAATAATAATTCGAAAAAATAATAATAGACTACTTACATAATAGATATCGCAGTACCTAATACACACAACATCCAAAAGACAATCACCGAAAAAAATTGTAAATACGCAGACGTTAAAGATGAAATTACCCGTATCTGGAGACAAGATAAAGTTTACATAGTACCCATAGTCCTATCATTTACAGGTGTTATCCCAAATCACCTTCTACATAGCCTTAAACTACTAAATCTGAAAGAAACTCTCTATATCACCCTACAAAAAGCTGCAATACTAAACACATGTAGAATTGTTAGGAAATTCTTGCAAACGGAAGAAAATTAAATAAAATAAATTCATATCCAAATAATCAAAGCCACTTTCTTTTAATGTACACAAAGCTTCACTTACTTGGTTTTTTACCCGTAAGTGTGGTTAAAACCAGCCGTCGTTGGCTGAGAATTTCGACCATTCGAAATAAATAATAATAATAAACATTTATTTGCCAGAATGTGTGTACAAAAAGTTGTTATTACAATAATGACCAGTTCACAAACTGCCGGATACAGGCGTGCAAATATTATTTGTATGCAGTTACTGAAGTTAGGTACATGTCAATAAAAAAAAGAGACAAGTGCTAGTCAACATTTACATTACATTATATAAAATTAAAACAATACGTAACATGTCAATATTATAAAATGAGGTTATCGTCATTTAAATACTCATCTAATCTATAATAACACTTTTCCATCAATAACCTGAACACTTTATGTTTAAACTCCATCGTCGTTAGATTTTTAGATGGATCAGGGAGGTGATTATAAATGGTGATTGCCATACAATACACATTCCTACTAAAGCATTGCAGGCGGCGTTGCGGCATATACAATTTGTTGTGTAACTTTATTTTATTTCTAGTTCTATAATTATAAAATTGTTTTTGTAATTGAAAGAGGTTTAAATTTTTTTTCACAAAAAGTAGTATTTCAAATATGTAGAGGCTAGGTAAAGGCAGTATTTTATTAGCTTTAAATAATGGTTTACAACTGTCTGTATAGTCTGATTTACAAATTGCCCGTATACAATTTTTCTGAGTTATGAATGCTCTGTGGGAATCTACCGAGTTACCCCACAATACAATGCCATATCGCAGTAGGGATGATACGTAGCCGTGGTATGCTAACTTAGCCGTTTGTTTATTTGTATTTTGCGAAAGCCGTCGTAATACATATATGAAACTATCAATTTTATTGCATATTCTACTGATATGTGATTTCCAGTCACATTGTAAGTCGATCGTGAAGCCTAGAAACTTTGTGTCTTTAACATTCATTATTTTAAAATTGTCATAATTAATATTAAGATTTGTCTGATGCAAGTTAGACGCTTTAAATTGTATTATGTTTGTCTTAGCCATATTTATTTTCAGATTATTATTTTTCAGCCAAAGTATCACCGAGTGTAGAGCCTTATTTGCCTCTGTTTCAAGGGTAATTTTGTTATCTGCTTTTACTACAAGCGTCACATCATCCACGAATAGTATCGATTCATGTGTCGTAGCATTGGGGAGATCATTTATGAAGGCAAGAAATAGCAACGGTCCGAGTACACTACCCTGAGTAATACCGTATGAGTTTTGTAATGTAAATTTTGAATGTTCAGTTTTTATATAGTTACCTTCGATATGCAATATTTCTACTCTTTGTTTCCTATTTTTTAGGTAGCTTCCAATCCATCTCTGTGCATTTCCTCTTACTCCTAACGACTCTAGTTTATTAAGGAGAGTTTTATGGCAAACCAGGTCAAATACTTTGCTCATGTCAAGAAATAGAGCTGCAACATTTCTTTTAGCATTAAGAGACTCGGTTATAGTTATTATAAGAGTAAAGCCAGCCAATGTTGTACTACTTTCTTTTCTAAATCCAAACTGTTTTGATTCAAGTAAATTAAACTTTGTTAAAAAATTGTAGAGTTTGGTACACATAACTTTTTCGAAAATCGTACAAGTGTTATTGGCCTGTAATTGTCTGGATTATCTTTCTTGCCATTTTTATGTATGGGTTTAACAATAGAAAATTTTAGCCGATCTCGAAAACAACCTTCCTTGAGTGAGAGATTTATGATATACGCCAAAGGACCTGTTAGTACCTGAGCACATTCTTTTAAAATTTTTGTATTTATTCCGTCATATCCAACAGAGTTATTATTTTTTAAAGATTTTATAATTTTGTATATATCATGTGGATGCACAGGACTTAAATATATGCTCTGTTGAACTTTTGGTGGAGTATACTGTTATTTAGTTTCATTTTGGGTTTGGTTTAAGGTGGTGCTAATATTTATAAAATGTTCATTAAATATATTTGCAATTTGTATTGGATCATTTATTTGTATATTATTTTTTGTCAGAGTTTTAATAAATTTGGAGGAACCATTTGTGTCAATATTTTTGTTAATTATATTCCAGGCAGCTTTACAGCGATTTTTTGATTTACTAATGTATTCTAAGCTTGTTTTTGCCTGTGATGCCCATATACATTTTTGTAGAATTTTAGCATATCTAAGGTATTGTGATTTATTATAATTTTTTGTAGAGGGTCATGCCTGTATTTCAAATATAAGTTTCTTTTCTTTATGCAACTTCGTCTGATACCTTTTGTCAGCCATTTATTTTTCAATGGTTTTTTGACAGTTTTTATAGTTATATTAGGAAAGCAAAGTTCATAAAATAAAGTAAAGTAGTCATGAAATTTGTTAAAGGCTTAAAGCAGTCATACATTACTTAAATTTCCGTACATTATTCTGTGAGTAATCTCTACGGCTTTCAAATACAAAAGGAATAGGTTTAGCATATTTAATTTTACTGAGCTGAAAAGAAATTGTTTGTGCTGTTTCATGATCTGAAAGACCTAGGTGTAAAATCTTTGATTCTACTCCTGTAATATTACTTGAAATTAGGTATAAACATGACTTTAGCCTTGTAGGTTTCATTATTAGAGACAGAGATGAAAAAGATGAAAAGATGATCCTTGGGTCCTGGAGCCCACAGGCCTTAGCCGGATCGATGGCAAAAGGCCCGGATACCGTGAGAGAGGGGAAGGTGTCTGATGTGGGATGTTACTTGCGTCGACATCTTTGCAGCTAGTCATATCGCAAGCACTATGAAAGTATCTGGAGCCGCGGCGGCAATGTGACTCGGTCGGACTATGTCGGTAACTTTGATTCGCTTGCGAATCTGCTCATTCCTGATCCTGCTCATTCATCATCCCCTTTCCATTGCCCGCGGATCGACTTTAAGCTTGTTTATAAGGTCCATTGTTTGTAAGGCCCATAGAAAAAAAATGTGCATACTTTAATCACAGATTAAAATTAAATTTTATTCACATAGAAGAATAAATAAAAAAGAACAAATCCTTTTCGCAAATGAAACCCAAAAATCATTATTTACCTGCTCTAAAAGTATTACGCACTATGTTAGAAAGATCCTATATAGCTTATCAATCCACTTGCAGAACAATTCCACTGCACCCAGATCTAATAAAATACTTTTTTCAAGTAGGTACTAAGGGTTTTAACTTTACCTGTACTTTCTCTTATATGGAATCAAAAATTTCATACGAGCTCTGTCGTCGTCACATACTGCAGTTTCTCATCGTCATATTAAAGTACCTAGTTTGAAAGTAGGTATAGAGTTTCTGTCAAATACGAGTAGGTACGTTTACTCTATGTAATTGATTGAATAGAGCGGTTGAATCTAGGACAGAGTTTTGTCACGTATCAGAAACTTACTTATTAGGTTTCTGGGAAGTTTGTAATTATCTAGAATGAGGTTAAGAAAAAGTAATGTTTAACGGAGTTAAGCCACAACTCCTAGTTAAGTCACAACTCCTGGTTCATATAAATCTTGCACATTAAACAACTTTGGACCTGTAATCTTACATCAGGATTACAGCCATCTTATTCTGTATATTAAATCTTCTATTTTGCCGTATAATCTTTGTCATCAATACTTTTGGTATTCTGATATTGATAGTCAACGTTAAGATTGTTTTTGTTTCTATTATAAAACAGTGTTCGTTTTTCTAACAATTACTGGGTATACTGTAAAAGCCAGTTAATGGACGGAGGTTTTATTGGCGTTTTAGTGGGCGATAGGCTGACCCCCTGTCACTACAATTGTCTCTATCCATCATAATTATATCTCAAAGTCAAACGTGACATCAGATGGTTTTATAACCTCTTGTGTTCTGCCTACCCCATAAGGGAAACAGGCGTGAAGTTATGTATGTATGTGTATGTGTGTATGTTTATTTGTTTTTTTTTTTAAATTTACTATGATGGGAACTTTCGCTACGTACTTTTTTATCTTAACTTACCGTTTGGCATCAATATCAGCCTATGCTAAGATACGACGGGTCAAAAATATAGCACTTATAAGCAGGAGCTAACTGATATTCTAAGAATTCATACAGAAAAATGATATTTTTGGGGAAAATATTCTTTAAAGTTTATTCGTTAACCGGCCGATTTCTGAGTCCTTTTACCATTTGGGTGTCACGCTCATAAGACTCAAGTTACGAGATGTTAATCCTGGTATGGTAGTGTTGTTTAACTGACTCTGACTGTATGGACTACTTGTGTGCTCAAATTAGTCTATAACCCATATTTTGGGGTGCAGAAGTGTCTTGTTTACGATATTATTTTATCGTAAACAAGACACTTCTGTTTGGAGATATAGGTTAGCTAGCATATCAATCTTTATACAGCAGCCAGATTTTGCAAAACATAAAAGAAGTTCGGTAAAAACGTTTTTTATTCATCGAGAAAACTAAATACTATTTTATGTCGTGACTATACAGGGTGACTGGTAGGTCACGAGGACGTGATATTTTGAGATCATACGAGAAAAAATAAAATAAATATTAATTTTACTGAGTAAACTTAACCGAAAATTAAAGAATTCATTACGCGACGCATGGTTACACTGGTACGGACGTACGCACGACGCTATCAACACAGAATAGGTAGGTAAGTGTAGACGGCTTCACGAACGGTCGTCGACCTAGTAAAACTCTATTTATTAATAAGGAATTCTGCTGAAAAATTAAGTATCTACTTTTATTACATAATTATGATAAGAATGAAGTACAAAGTGCTCTTTTTCAATATCTAAAATTTGTCACCAGTCACCCTGTATTTTTCTGTTTAAAAGCTTTATTTTGCTTATTACAATGCTTCAATATAATTTTATAGAATTATTCAATAATACCTATATTTTTCTTTGAAAACTTGTTAAAAGCTTATAGAGCGCGCCCTTTTTTATTTTGAATGACCTTTTCGATGTTAGATAATAATTATTTACAAGTTTATGTCAAGCGAACCGTAAACAAAAGCTTTATACGACAAAATTCATAACTTCGTCATTATTAATGCGCACAAATGCTTCAAAACAAAGGATAATGCATTTTTTGTCACGAACAGGAATTTATTTTTTTCACAAAATTTTTGTGCAATATCATGGGAGCACTTATGGAGAATTATAGTTAGTTATTTTCTTTTTAAATCCTTTGTGTGAAATTCTGCTTTGTTTTTCTACGAAATAGGAAAATTGCCTGAAATAAAATACTAAGAAATATGCATGCATTACAGTTTTGGCTGCGTTTAATAATCGTTTATAACTTGACGAAGTTTTGCGATATTTTCAGAGCCGGTGAAATATATGGAACAGTAAAAAAGGTTAAAAAATTTATTGGTAAGTTTTGAAATCGTAATAAATATACTAATCATGCAACTTTGTTAAACAAAAATACAAATTTATACAGCATTATTAAGATAAGTCCAGTATCTGAATATAAGGATTTACTATACCCTGGCAAATAATTTAATGCAGTAAAATGAAAGTTCCAGTGTGCCCACTTTAGGGAAAATAGTGATGTGATTTATTTGAATGAACGTAATTATATTTTCATATCGTAATGTATGGAAAAAAAGAATTGGCTCAGTTTTTTTTCTTATTTATTTATTATTATGTTAGCAAAGGGCAATTCTTCTTGGAATTCATTTTCAACGATTAACGGAGTTTAAAAATAAAGAAGTTATGAAGTCGATTTTACATCGACTGTAACCGTTTTAAAACGTTTAAAGCACTAATACGTTTGGTTATTAATAATTTTCATTAAAGTAACTTTAAAACTAAATTACACAGCTCAAGTTCAATTATTTATAAATTGCTATAAATTTTATGCAAAACGAATGACAAAGACTCGTTTATTTTCAAAAAATTCTCATTCAGTACTTGCACTTTGAAGTCTTTAACTGGTATAATTATTATCATTTTACTGCATTGAACTATTTACCAGGGTAAACATACTACATACTAAACTTCAAAGTAGTTAAAATATTGCTTAGTTAAGTTTTTTCTTTTTTTGTACACAGCATATTTGCACTCACGTTGATTTCGGGATACACAGTTTGACTATTACACTGTTGAGATAATGTGATTTTGAATATACATATATTTTTTTAATTTCAAGCTTATTTTCGTTTAATATGCATTTAATAACTTTTTAACCCGAACTTATTACTACTATTGATATTTTTTTATGACAGCTCTTGTTATGCGTTAACGGTGTTTTTACAACGTTTTTTTTTGCCCAACAATGATTACATTAACTTTTATATTCACCTATACTTGTACATATATATGTAAAATGAATAAGCCACTATTATATCTATTATTTTATTTGAACAATTATATATTGGTGTTCCCAATAAACTTCATGAAATACCTCATCCATATCTCACGGATTACGACAAAAGAGGGATGCCAAAGCTAGCATTAGTTGGTGGCATTTGGATAATCCCAAGTTTAGCTGTTAGAGATTCTAAGATTTGTTGATCGGGAACCCTAAGTTGATTCTGGAGCGTGATAAGAGTAATTGAACGTTATATTTTATATGTGAATTGAACTCATTAATTAATTTTTTAATAGTTCTTTAGTTTGGTAAATGTTGCGAAAGATTTTCATTGCTTGGTATTTTAGCTGTCCTTTGATGTAGAGGTCTCTCTGTGGGATTGTCATCCTTGGCGTATAAAAAAACAAGTTTAAGAGTTATTCTTACTAATATTATAAATGTGAAAGTTTGGAAAGATGGATGTATGGATGTTTGTTGCTCAAACACGGCAGAACGGCATAGTCGTAGTGTACGTACAGTCTGTAATAGCTCGTAGGCTACTTTTCATCCCGATATTTTTTTCTTTTAAACGCGGGATTAGAAATTGCGCTGGTAAGTGTGATACCACACCAATCAAACGACCGTCGATCGACGGACAAAACGAACAGTCGACGTTTTTACACCCTAAAAACGCGCAAAACAGCTAGTTAGCAATCAAAGGTGTGATTTGTGTGATTGTCTGTGGATTTTATGAAAAGGGAAATGAAATGGGTTACTATACTCATTTATTCAATTATGTTATTGAAATTAAACATGATAACCGTGCAGTTATAATTAAATGTCTGCCTTTGTGGTCGTCCATATTCACCATTTACCCAGTTTTCAAAGAGGATTTTCAGCTTATGTTTTTTTAGGCAGTGGACTACGTAGATTTTAAAATATTCAAAATTCATTCATGACGGATTTTTTTAACTCTATACCACAACGTTTTCTGTAAATATATCAATGGTTACAGTCATATTTTTTTTTTAGTTGCTTTACCTTTTAGGATCAATTGTCAGGACAATAATAATAGATTTTATTTTAATATATATTTTCATGGTCGCTTGAAATTATGAACTATTCTTATATAGTTTCTAAAAAAGAGTAAATATCTAATACAATCTTGGTTTTTGATATTAAAATAATGTAAAATCACAATTAAACATTACATAAAATTTTCATTAGATAAAAATGTCGTGCTTTTAAACACGGAAGATTTGGCCCTGAATAATCTTGATAAAGCCATTGTCTAAACCCGCGACCGTGGCAACCATCATGCTATGATATAATTTAGTATATACCCCCATAAATAACCAGAATGTCTCCGCTTGTAAATTATAATGGCCGCGAATGAGATAACTTGACGTTGCTTGTTACCTAATTGAAGATGCGTAACAGATTATGTCGTTCATAAGGAGTCATATATTTTGAACAGAACTTCATCAGAATATGTTAAAGCAAACTTAATATCTTAAAGCAGCGTCAAACAAAACAGAGTGTGTGATAATATTTGTTATTCGAGCTTAGGAAGGGGCTGGCACATCAGATGATATTGCTGGATTTGATGGCAGATTTTATATGAAGGGTGGTCGCTAGCCAGACGAACTTTGAAGGGATCCTTACACCAAGCGAGGGTCAATTTGGCTATCATAAGCACAGAGTTCTTCAAGTAAGTAAGGCAATCTTGCAGCCAAATTAGTTCCACACCATCATCTAATCCTTACAATTCTTAGAATTACACACAAACGAGATATTAATAAACACTACGATTTGATAGACTATTGATATCACTCCTATGAAGTATTAAAGGTTTAAACATTCCATATTTTCTATTGAAACAAGTTACATCTCTCTGTCTATAAATAAAGATGAAAACCTTTAGCGTTCGTACGGTCAATGCTTGCTGCAAATACTTTTTGATAAAAGCGTTGCCAATAAAGTGGAAACCCCTGAATGATCAATGGTTAAAAATATCATAAATCCTTCTCTTCCGAAGAGCACCAACACTTCAGCACAATAATCAATTCGCTTCACTTTCTGGTTCATTTATTACTACGAATCAAAAGTCATTAGGACTGACGCAGTGCCAATATACACTGAAGAAAAACATGATATTAGAAAAGGCAATTTTTTTTTCTAAGAGTTCAATAATATGACTTTGATATTAGTATAGATTTTTTTTAATTTCTTTGAGTTAAAAAATAACTCTGTCACAAGATCAAATAATATAATAACAATATATCGCCGATTCACGCTTCCTCCGTTGAGAGCCCCGACTAACTGATCAGATAGTCGGGTCCTTTCCGCATGTAGTTTTGTAACTAATGAATAAAAATAATATAAACATTAATTATGACAAAAAAATTAAATAAACTACGTTTTAATACTCGGCCATTTTAATTTAAACTGTTATAAAGTTCGATACATACAGTTTCATAATTAAAAAAAATTATGATCTTTATTTTGATGGCCAGTGATGATAAAAGCAAAGATGCTAGACGACTAAAGAATAGTAGTAACCAAATCTCTTTTTAAAACGGTCAATGTAAATTTTACCTTTAATATAAAAGATCATCGCGTTCAAATATAGAATCAAGCTCTTAAGATTTAGTATACCAAAGATTCCGAGAAAGTGAGGATACTGAAATAAAATTAATTAATAAATCCTCATGTATAGCCAGTTACTATCACAAAATGTAAACGTAAGGATTATATGCTCCACTGAGCTACAAAGAGTAACATAACGTAGTCTTAATAGAACTGTCTAAATATATCTGTAGCTGACAGTTACTTAGTTAGATAGTAATAATATGGCGAGTACCAGCTTTACAAATGTATTGCCTTGGTCGCATTAAGGCTGGCTAGGTAAAGCTCTATGACCTGTATAAGTTTGTCATGGAAGTTTATTAATCCGATAAGCCCTACTTCGTTTTAGGACAGAACTTTTTCAGCCATCATAATATAAAGTGTACTGATCATCTGGCAGTTCTATTATAACATTTTATGAGGAGTTGGTTTCTTTCAAATTAGTTTGCTTCATTTTGTAATTCTTGAGCCGCAATGGCCACACCATGAAGTCAATCTATTCATAATAGTGTTAATAATCATTTCCAAGACGTCACAAGCTTACTTAAAAGTTTTAAATTTATTTAAAAGTTTTTTTATTATTGTTTTGTTTTCACAATCATCCCAACTTACTGTTACGTTACAATGACATAATCAAAAAGAAAAATATTCAATACAAATACTAACATTAAAAATGGCGTTCCTCAAATGAAATCTGTGCGACAGAGACCTTGGTGACATAAATGTCATCGTGACATAAAATGCCATTTCCGTTGCCAGTTTACTGGAATAAATCAGAGAATTTTCCAGAATATTGGTGAGAATTTCATTTTACTTGTCTGGTAGCTAAGTTGTAGTGGGTGATTGAAACGCAGATGTTGTTATGTTATAAAGGAAATTCAACGTGTGAAGTATCCTTGCACGATGTTTTGAGCGATGATTCGTAGTCACACTAGGTTATTATACCAGTGTAATTAACAGTAATATTTCTTCCTGTTTGTTACACTAGGTGCTTATTTTGCCACACTTTTTATCCTAAATAGAGCTGTTTTAGTTACATTTACAACTTTTTTAAATTAAAGAAAAAATCTAATTAAGTATAATCAAATAAAACTACTGACGTGACCCCCATGGTCGGGGTCTGCAAACACACCGAAACGTCGAGTAAAAATGTAAAATATAAATTTTACGCGATTAATCCGGTTAAAAAGTGTTTTATTGAAATTATGAACTGTGAAAACTTAAGAAAATATTAAGTATAATCATTTGTAATGTAATGTTTTATACCATAGATGGTACTGCGAGTCATCCCTCGCTTCGTTTATCCTTTATGGTATTATGAAAATACATACATACATACATACATACATAACTTCACGCCTGTATCCCGTATGGGGTAGGCAGAACACCAGAGGTAATAAAACCATCTGATGTCACGTTTGACAAATTAGGAGGCATTATAATAGTGAAGAGAGACTATTGCAGTGACAGGGGGTCAGCCTATCGCCCACAAAAAAGCCTCCCATAACACCTCGGTCCCTTAACTGACTTTTACAGTATGCCCGGGAAGAGAAGCAGCTGGCACATTCTATGTTTTTCTTTCGCTCCCAGTCCAGCATAGAAGCTTTATTGCTATGCTTATTATGAAAATAAATATAGCAAAAATATATTCATACTGAAAGGCTGTTATTCCTCTCTCTTATTTTAGCACTCTCTTGTCTCAACAGTTGCTAACAAAACCTGATTTAAAATCCTCTAAGTTTAAGACATTATTTTAATTTATTTATTTAACAATTTATGTACACACAGTTGAGATACAATTAAGAGACAATGTGTAAAAATAAGTACAAAGGTACAGCTTATCTCTTACGAAATTTCTTACAGCAGACCCATGACTGGAGAGTTTGGTTTGAAAAGCAATAATAGTGTGTACTAAATATACATACATATGAATTAATATACATACCAATACATATACATATTATTATATATACTTTATACATATACGTACATTAGAGAGACTTAAAATAAGAGAAATAAAATAAGTCGGGGTTCGAACACGCGAAGCAGGTACATGCATTTGCGTTATCTGTGTAGTTTTAGGTATGTCTGTGAATGCAGCCCATTGTGGATTTCAATATAAAATTTTGATAACGATCTAAGATCTTAAACGATATAATTTTTGAGCGACAAAGAGCGTTTTACATTTGTATTTCGCGTGCAGTTTAATATTATTTTTTATTTAGGAGGTAAATTGAAAAATAATATCGGCGAGTGGGATTATAACTCTGTGTCTTTTGCTATACGTGCGAAATTCTTAAACCGTCACCACCCTAGTCTTAGCGACGACGTGACGCCTTGTGGCGTCTTGATGTTATTGTAAATGTAATAATTTCCTTTTTAATAAAAATTTAAATAAACACCATTGGTCATTTCTTCAAACAGCACATTCTAGTCTTACACTATACCGCCTTTGTGCAAATGTTTTAAAATGTGTTGTAAAATGTTATATACTAATGCTGTTGGTGTACAATAAAGAATTATTCATCATCATCATCATCATCATCACAACTCTTTGTAATGAGCCCACTGTAGAGCATGAGTCTCTCCCCTGGGTGAAGAGGAGGTATAGGCCATAATCCACCAAGCTGGCCCAGTGCTGGGTGGTGGATGCCAGAATTTTTAGGGCGCCTAGATGGCTTCTGACAAACCCTAACGACTACTGTATACAAGTATACAGCACCCTAAACCGACTGCTTAACGTGCCCTCCGAAGCACGGAAGTCGTCGTGAGATATGAATGGTCGGCGGTCACCCATCCAAGTACCGACCGCGCCGAACGTCGCTTAACCTGTGATATCGTATGATTCACACAGTAACCACGGCTCCACGACGACTTCCTTTACGAAGAATTATTATTATTATTATAATCTGGCAAATACTTCAATTCAATAAAACTGACACTTCGAAATTTTCAATAGAAAAATAATGATACCAGTTAAAATCTTCGTAGTGTAAGGTACTGAATGAGAATTATTGAAATTGAATGGTACTTTTTCATTCGTTTAGCATAAAATTTGAAAGCAATGTATAAATACGTGAATTTGAGATGTCTACGTTATCTTTACAGTAACTTTGATGAAAATAATTAATTATCAAACGTACCTAGTGCATTAAAACGGTTACAGTTAGAAGTAAAAATAGGTTTTTGCAATGTTTTGAAGTCAACGAAAAAGTAAGTGAAGTGAAGCATCTAGCACTCTAAAAATGAAATTATTAAATATTTAGACAAAATTATTTTTTTCTCAATTTTACGATATTATTAACAAAAAAAATCGTTCAATTAAACTGCATATCTATTTTTTTTCTTCCCTTAAATGGGCACACTGGAACTGTCATTTTACTTCAAAGAGATCATACGTAAAGGAAAAAATATAATAAAACACATGTTAATTATTTACTGAGTTAACTTAACCGAAGGTTAAAGAATTGATTACGGAACGCATGGTTACACTAGCGTTGGCAGCGATCCGCGTGCTAGGTCACGTGCCATTGACTCAGGCGTATGTAAAGTAAACAGTAACAAAATGTTATTCATTTATAGGGAATTATAGTGAAAAATTAAGTACCAACTTTTATTACATAATAATATGACCAGAATCGAGTACAGAGCGCTCACCTTCAGTATGTAAAATTTGTCACCAAACACCCTGTATATACTAGACAACGGCAAAAAACAAACTAATCCACCCAGGCCCATGCAGATAAACACCCGCGGCCATTGGAGTATTCAGGATGATAGTGTAGCCTTATTACCACAGTGGTCGTCGATATATGGATAGGGTACAGTATCTAAAGATGGTAGGGGAGTTTATTTTTATTCAGTTAACAAAGCATGTTTTAAACTACCAGCTTCACTTTAACTTTTGATTCCGTAAGATATCAATACTTTAAAATTGTTAAGCAATGAAGAAAATTGTTTGAACATGGTTATCTCTAAAACTAATAATAGGATTTGCAAAAGTTACGCGAGTATTCTCGCTTGAAGACGCTTTTTCGTAAGAAAATATCGCTTTAGCTTTTGAAATTAGTAATCCTCTTAAGACTTGGGGTATCAAATGTAAAAAAGAACTATTTAATCCGACCAAAATTATAATTATAATTCAAGTTCATACACCTTGATATGAAAAATGTATTTAAATTGAAATTTTTATTTATATATTTTTCTCCAAATTATGAATGCCAAAAGCTTGGGTTTAATATGATGATCACGTGCAGTGAAGTTCATTGTACAGTATCACATGTATGAAATAATTTATATCTGTCCTGTAAAATCGCCAATATTGGCAATTTTGTACAAAATTTTCAGTCAAAAATAATTTTCAAATTTAAAATTATATGTATATGACACGATATTCTCAAAAGTATATATTTTGTCTCAGTTAAATCTAAGATTTGTTTTCCAAATTCTGATAATTCCCACCTACAATTAATATTTTAAACGTTAAAATTTGTGCTAAAACATAACAATATTATAAGGAATAGCCCTGGAAGCGTTTTTCCTGTTTGTTCTTGGGGATTGGTGACCATAAAGCATGCAAAACCGCGGAAAACAACTATTAAGACAACACAAAGAAAATTAATAAAAAAGGGAAACACCAGAAATGCACGTTTTCGAGATATTCTAGTCCCGTTTTCGGGTGACTTATAAAAGGGTATAAAAAGGTACTTTTATAAGTCACTCGATTTATATTTTCTATTATTTTGTAAATCTGAAGTAGTACGTATACAAAATAACAGGAAAATAGACCAACTTGTCACTGAGGTTGTTTTCAAAATTAAATTACGCCCAACAACGAAATGTATCCCTTTACAGTGTACGGGAATTCGACCAAAAAGAGAGGCATTTCTTTGTATACTATGTTATGTATAAAGGCAGGCAAAAAGAAGCTTCGAATTCCAATATTTTGCGAACGGCCATGAAAGGAAAGATAGATTTTTATGTTTGATAGGAATTCAAGATAAAAAGACGATTGAAAGACAGGACTTTTGAATACCACAGAAAGGGCCAGTATGCGTTAGTAATTATTTTCATGCTTTAAAAGAATTGTATGCACAGAATACATTGATGCATTTTAATATAGAAAGAAAAATATTCGTCCTTCGTTCACCCAGTGGCAAATTATCATCAATAATGTAAAGACTTTTGATGAAAACTTTCCACGATTAACGTTTAAGGTCGTCTTGAATTCTATTTTTCCTGAGTATTTTTCTGTAGCAGAGTTGGCGTTATATATTTCTGACATGTTTAAAAAATATCTTTATATTTCAGCCAATCACGGCAATAACATTAAAAAAATCGAGGTGTCCAGATTCCAAACACATCATGCTTTAAAAAGTTGATTAGCCATGTTTTAAGATATTTTTTATTATGGTACCCTTACATAAAATACATTTTTGTGCCTCAACTACCTTCAAATTTATTTAAGTACAGTAAATCTTAAATATTTTTTGAACCTCGTTACAAAAGCAAACATTAGCGAATAAATGAGTTGAAGTACGGTTAATTATAATAAACGTAATTTAGTTTCAATTGGATTCAAAAGCATTCAATTATCAAATTACTGGTCTCATTAATACTTGAACTTGGGTAAAGCCTGTTAAAATATATATAAATATTTTTTAAATGATATGCATAATTTTTTAAATGTTAGTACGTACGTATATTTTTACAAACACTTAAAATAAGTTACGTTTTTAAAACTTTAATCTTAAAACTTTTAGTCTGTTGAGAAGAAGTGGCTTGAACCTCAAACCACAATCATCAGTTAGTAATAGTCTACAGCAAAGAAAAGATACCTGGAATCTTTCATTAAATTCTCGGTCCATATTGTGAAAGGCTTACAGAAATTCAGATTTGCTGTCGATGTTATATTTCATATATTCACATTTAAGCTTGTTTTCCCAAAAATTCACTTCAGCGTAAATCGGGCAAAGATTTGCTGTCGATTCTTCATTGAGGTCTTTCATAAAGCCCATACTTAAGAAGATCACGTTTGAGTTTGTAGTCTGCGTAAGCTTTCAGAATCAGAGTCGAAACTCGAGTATGATGTGACCCAAAAAACTTTTATTAAACATTTTATTTTCTTGAAAGAAACTTACAGTGAACCTTCGTTATTGTTCGATTGGTAACACTATTTACATTTCAAAACTGATGTACCAAAAAAATGATTGATATCAAAATGAAATTTGATATCAATATAATTATATAGATAGGCGAGGCTATGACAGGATTTTAATAATAATATAGATAACATATGAATAGGTGATGCTATGACAGGATTTTCTGCAAACTTTTCGATTAGAGTACTTTTTCCGTCTATCCAGTTTTTCAATAAAAAATATTTAAGTCGATTTCGAATAAAAATTGCCATAAATTCTCATTCAATGAAATACCCAGAACCTCAATAGTAAATCTAATGTTTCAACATAACCAACCAGCTCAGTATATACAAAACAAAGTTAAGGTGGCAAATTTACGTTGGCTAATGCGGCGGGATAATATTAGGCTCGCGACTTTATTACTAACAGCGGTAATGTTTTGATGTCGAGACCTCAATGTTTGCCTTCTCAAGTTGTCGCTTAGCGGTCAGAGGTGGAACGTGGGAGGAGACGGGGTAGCGTAGGAGTTTGGCTTATTCGTGCGTTCTTGGCTGATTTGCGTTATAATGCTCCAGTTGTTGTATATACACTTGTTGTATAAATATTGGCTGGCAGGGTAATAGAATATAACATAGGATAGGGCAAACAGGATAGGACAGCTTTGTGTAACCCTTCTGAATGCGAAACTACTAAAACATTCATCTAGGTACGGCTTTGCTGTCTGTCAGGTTTTAGGACAAACTGTGTAACTACTGGCTGCGGATTTGCCATTGAATGTCCCAAGAGTTAGTTCCCCTGGAAATTTAGGTGTCCATAAGCGGAATTGCTTAGCATTAGGTAACCGACATGCTCTTCTGCTCCTTCATCCCTAAAATAGCTAAATAAATGAGCATGATGTACTTACCACACGTGTAGACAACTTTCAAGTAGGTTCTGCTGCCAGTTCTACAAGGTTTTCCAAACATCTTGCTGTCAGCTGATAAAACGCATCTGCGTTTGCCATGGCATTCTCTCATGGATGTCTCCGTTGCATATGGCTCGAGGCATGCTAGATCAAACAAAAATATTTTAGTAGGTATGTGAAGGCAATAAGGTTAAGTAGACAATCTAGATATTGATTGATGGACTAATTAAAATTTAAGACAAAGATGAAGAGTTGGTTCAAGGTTTCATGATAATAAATGTTTTTAATTTTGTCACGAAATTCTTAACACGGTTTTTATTTTAATAATTCCTCAAGGACTAAGATCGTAGGGACACAATCTTCATTAGCACAGGTAAATAAAGCTTTAAGATGTTTTTCCTTAAGTAAAAAAAGTCTTGGTTAATACTCGTATCAGATAATATTTACAAGTTTCATTAGATATAATAAAATTGGTTTCAATTAGATTAAAACGCATTAATGATTATGTTAGCTCGAGACTTCTGCGTCTTTAAAGACAGCAGCGTAAATACGATGTCGTTAAACTTGCCGAAAATTCAAGTTAATTAGTAAAATATAATTAAACGCTTTATAATCCAGTCAAAAAATTTGTCTTTACTATCAATAAATGTATTTGAAATAATAATTTCAATAAATGTTTGTATCCAGTCTTGTTATATAAATATGTAATTATAAACGTTATAGTAAAACTTTTTGATCAAAACTGCAACTGCCAACTGACAATCATAATGGCTACTGAATAGCTTTATTCTGTCACTTTCATAACATGTTTATTCGCCATTAAAGTGCTTTTAAATTGTTTCAAAATGGAATTGTAACAACATGTCAGATGCACATATAGACTATTTTTGGAATAAAACAATGTACGCTGTAACATACGGTAGATGTGTAACAAATTTTCTGATCATCATTGCTAGCCGAGTAAATCGTAAAGGTTTCCATACCTCAGCTTCTACGCTTTTTTAGTCCCAAAAATATCCTTTAACTGAAAAGTATAAACATAAAATGACCTATATAATGATTATAAGAGGGTCGATTGTGTCAAAAGAGACCTCACTTAAGCAACCCTCAATTCAATTATATATATACAAAAATTTACTTGCTTCAAGACGATTTTGGAATTTCACGGAGTTTCAGCATAATTTTGTAAAGTGTGATTTTTAGTATATTTATATACATAGTATAATTTGCCGTTCACAGGTATAAGTTACAATAAATGGAATGTTAAAACTCAACAACGTACCAAATATATTATTTTTTACCCACGACGGAACGGAGACGGTATATGCGTTTGGGGTGAGAGGGTGTTTGTGCAAACTAATATTACCATTTATCTCCAGAACCACTGGTCCGATTTTAATGCGGTTTTCAGTAATGGCTTTGGATTTGCTTGTTGCATGTTCTTAGATAGGTGTAGCGGTAACTAGTCACCAGGGGGCGCTGCAGTAAACATTTGTTTGTAAAAGCCAATGTTACCATTTATCTCCAGAACCACTAGTCCGATTTTAATGCGGTTTTCAGTAATCGCTTTGGATTTGATTGGTGCATGTTCTTAGATAGGTGTCGCGGTAACAACTCACCAGGGGGCGCTGCAGTAAACATTTGTTTGTAAAAGCCAATGTTACCGTTTATCTGCAAAACCATTGGTCCGATTTAAATGCTGTTTTCAGTGATCGCTTTGGATTTGATTAGCGCATGTTCTGAGATATGTGTTACGGTAACAACTCACCAGAGGGCGCTGCAGTAAATATTTGTTTGCAAACCATTGGTCCGATTTGAATGCCGTTTTCAATTATCGCTTTGGATTTGATTGGTATAATGTTCTTAAATAAGTTTAACGGTAACAACTCATCAGGGGGCGCTGCAGTAAACATGTTTAAGGGAGTTTTAGCCAGTATCAGGAACTGTTTCCGCCTTCACCGCGAGGAGGTACTCCCAGCTTATGTTGTGTAATTATTAGTTTCAGAAATCATTCATAGAGACTCATGACATCATAGATATAGATAAACAAATCCAAAGCCATCACTGAAAACCGCATTAAAATCGGACCAGTGGTTTTGAAGAATGGTAACATTGGTTTGCACAAACCATTCTACGTAATATGATATCGAGTTACATTACAACAAAGCCCCAGCAAAGTTGAGCCACCAGCAAAGTTGAGTTGTAAATACTTATTATAATACTTCACTATGTAATTATTTAAATAAACAACATGGGTTTTCCAGCGGTGGTGGGGACACTAGAGGGCTGATGAGGAACGAGGTATTGTGTAATGTAATGTATGGTACCTATATTATGCTTTTTAAAAAGTTTGAAATAAAAAACAAAATAAAAATTTTGAAAAACCCACGACGCGACGCGACGGTTAAAAAGTAATTAAAAAAAGAATAAAATAATTTAAAATTCCCCGACTGAAATGATTTATGTGACGAGAGATAATTAACGTGAAAAGCTTTTTTAAAAGTTCACTTAATCTCACACAAAGTCGGTCATATTATGAACAACATACTATTCGTTTTCATAGCACTTCCCTATGCTTACCTATTCGGTTCTCGAAGATGTAGATGTCGCAATAACATAGGTATTCAACTCCCTATGAATTTTATAAGAAGAGCAAGAAAATCCGTCGAGGGCTGCCATCAATATTTTAAATTTTAATATATATCTACAAAACGAATTCATTCAATGGCAGCCCCAGACGGATTTTCTTGCTCTTCTTATAAAGTTCATAGGGAGTTGAATACCTTTGTTATTGCGACATCTACATCTTCGAGAACCGAATAGGTAAGCATAGGGAAGTGCTATGAAAACGAATAGTATATTGTTCATAATATGACCGACTCTGTGTGAGATCAAGTGAACTTTTAAAAAAGCTTTTCACGTTAATTATCTCTCGTCACATAAATCATTTCAGTCGGGGAATTTTAAATTATTTTATTCTTTTTTTAATTACTTTTTAACCGTCGCGTCGCGTCGTGGGTTTTTCAAAATTTTTATTTTGTTTTTTATCATAAAAACGTTTTATTATTCAGGCCTAATGAATTCATTTACCAAGCTTGCGGTGGAAAAAGGCAATAAAACAATCGCGGGCGCTTAAAAATAAAATATGTACACTCCGATAATAAAAAATACATTGAGTGTATTATTTATTAGGGCAAGGGTACATTTGTTATGTTTATTGTCCCTTTTATAACATAAGTATTTCAGGTAGAATTTATCTTTGACAAAAATATATGACTTTGCATTTACAGTATTGCGTAAGTAAAAGAAAATTTGGTATGTTACTTTATGTGATTGAAACTCATGAATAATTTAGATTTTTGTGTTAACTCTGTGACCTATTTTAATTTGGAAGAATTTTTTTAACTAGCATATTTATTTAGTTAGATTTGCAGACATCTTACAAGCATCTCAAATATATTCCAATATTTTGTCTATCATTTGGTTCCCATATCACAAAGCTCTGCTTATAGTTTGACACTAGACGACACTGTATGTACTTAATATCCAGCGTTAATATTAATTATGGTTCTCGACTGGCTAGTTCCCAAAAAATATTTTCCATAACCATTTGCCCTTAACAAGGCAACGAGTAGTACTATTGTACCAATTTAGAATAAAGGGTTTTTTAATAATAAAATGCCTAAGCTGTTATTTTGGTGATTCTAAAGGTATTTAGTTGGGTGAAACATTATTGTTTGCTTAACACAAATGAAGGATAAGATGTTCAAGCATTAAAATTTTATTTGAATATGATAATTATATTGCATAGGAACTTAATAAATCCTAAAATTTTGAAATCGGTGATTTACTGAAATATTTTTGTATATTTTTTTCGCATTCGCATCGGCTAAGAATCGGATGTAGAGGTTATTAAAATACAAAAAACAATCATCACTTTCATTTATTTAACGTTATTACGTAAAAGTTATTATTATTATAATATTATTTGTTTATTCTTCATTGTACTCATGGAGTAAGACACAATTTTACGAACAATATTATAGGTACAGTACATAATAGGCGGCCTTATCATCTACAGACAATCTCTTCCAGACATTTCATTATATTACTCTAGATTTTAACCTTTGTTTCAAAACTATCCGTAAATCCCTTTCAGCAGTAACATAAAACAAACTTTAACCTGACCAACGTGGTTTCACAACATTAAGTTAAATAAATCCTACCCACTCATACAAGCAGAAACAAAAACCAAAAGTTATATTCGCTGCATTCAAAACCTCCAACGCAAAACAAAAGCACGATTTTAGACCAAACTTCTCTACACCTTTTTATTATTCAGCTCTTCAACAAAGCCAATTCGAGTTGAGTTTTTGAAACAGTCAATATAAAATTTCTCAACAGAACTGTGTGACTTACTTTCCTCTCGCATCCCTCGAGGCTGAGGACATTGGATGGAGTCGTATTCAGTTCTGCCGTACTGCGCTGAATAGATCGCCACTCGTGAGTGAGGATTGCAGCTCAGATGAAGGACGTCGTTTTCACAACCCACTTTGCTGCGAAATTCGTCTGTGGATAAACAAAACATTTTTTTTTTTAAAAACCCCAGACAATCACACCACCAACTACTATTTAGTCTTATAAATAAAATCCCCAGACAATCACACCAACTACATCGCCTAAAAGGAAGCAAAGCTTGCGTTATGAGATACCATGTAGCCAACTAGGCGGGAACCTAGAATATAAATACATTTTTTGCTTGTTCCGTACGGGAATCGAACCCGCGACAACACGGTTGGCGTAGTAGCATCTAGACCACTGCACAACGGAGACCATCCATGATTGTCATTTATCAATTTCTATCTTCTTCACAGAATATATTTTTAAATCAAATAAATGTTGTTTGGTAAATTACATTTATAACTTTACTAGTAAGATTTCAAAACATATTGATGCGTTTGATAATACAGCTTTAAAAAAAACTAATCTGATTGAAAAATACCTACTAATTGCAAAACACAATCACAAATACTCCAAACTTAACAATTAAGACAGTAAATAAAATCAAATTAACAATGTACGAAACAACATGAGAACTTCAATTATACTCTCAAACGACACTGACCCTAACGAGTGCTCACAAAGATCGTTTGAAACAAGGATCCCAAACATAATTTGTATTAAGTACACTACAACTAAATTAAAACTTGGTAAAAAGGTTTGTGGAATTGGACAACCTAACGGCTAATAAGTTTCCTAGATCTTGATTATCCGCGCTCTGTGTGTTTAAACACAGAGCTTTTAAATCATTAAGTAGAGTTTATTTTCAGAGGAGACCCACCCCACGCACATATCTACAGGGTCACTGGTTAAGTCGACCTAGATCCGTTAAAGGCCAATAGTACACAACTTTTCTAATTTATTTCAATATGAAACATCCTACCCCAAACGTAACCGTTTTCAAGAGAAACGACTTTTAATTTTTTTAAATAAAAATTACCGATTTTTTGACATTAAATGTCATATTTTGAAATTGGTCCAGTTTTATATTATTATTATTCGCTTCTCACATGCATATTAAGATGCTCTATGATCTTAGTAACCAAAATTCTACGTAAGATAAATACATAGTTCTGAACGATTGAAAGTTGAAATAATCAAAAATTTTTTTCTGACAATCTAGGCTTTTATTTAAATTTGAAAAAAAGTTTTCATATATTTGCTCCTCAATCATAACACACCGATTGAACGTATCTTTATGAAATTTTGCATAGAAAAAGTTAATAGTCTTGAATTTATCCTAAAATAATATTCCTACGGGATGGATTTCTTTCAGACAAGATTTTAATTTCACGCTTTACCACGAGATGGCGCAGTTAGTACTTTCAATAACGCAATAAGTATTCTTACCTATAATAATTTCTCATTATCAAAACGCTTACGAAATCACGGAGTAATAGCTAATTATATACAAATTCACAGCTCCTTGTTTAACAATACGTCCCAAGACTAGAAACATGGATAAACTTATGCGGTCAGTCCTCGATTGCCTTAATAGTTTTAAGCCGGAATTACATTTGGGTAATAGCTGCGGTACTAAAGCATTTGGATAGATGAGCTTGTGAACTTTAAAGGGATAACTCAACAAGATACTTAATGGTTTCAATTGAATAGTTCGGCAAACAGTTTAAAACTGAGCTGGGTTGGAGAATTTATCAATCATGGTTTGGGAGATAAAAGTATTTCATTAAAGTTGCGTATAGCAACAGACTTTGGTTTTAAAATGTCTATTGTATGTTTTGTAAAATAAGTTTGTAGGTAGTTAAAAGATGAAGAAATCCACTTCAATATTTCAAAGTCACAATATCAAATACACGTTAATAAGTCCAGTTTTTAATTTAGCATAAGTTTATTTCCATGTGTTTTACGCATAAGGGCACTTTCAGACAACCATGCACACGCAATTGGAGATCTATTAATGCGTTAACTAAGACTCAATTTATACACAACAAAATTGCATTGCGTGTTGTACGCGGGTGAGACGCGGGTCAGTGGCATAGGGGTTACGCGTGTACTCGAAACGCGGTCTAATGAATTTAAGAGTCACGTGTCTGTGGCTTTTTGGACATGAAAGCAGCTTTATTCCAAAACAATAGACCGAGCATGAATCGATTATACCCGACTAGACTTTGTCATCCCAATGGACAATAGACTAAAGGGAGGTTTAGAAATATTGAGTATTGAGGCAGCGGTATCACCATGACAATATTTTGTGACCTAGCATAAAAACTCTTTGGAGAAGTCTTGTAATGAATGGATCGCCCAAAATTCTATATACCATTGTCTTCTGCTCGTGAGCTTCGTTTTTGACCAATCACAGGAATTTTTTAATACGAACGGACTGAAAATATGAAAACGCTCGAGCCATGTATATAAAAGTATGAGCTGGAAAAAGAGAATAGATGTATGCATGCTTAAAAGGCGAGACGTTCGATCTCATTGTCATTTACTTCCAGCTGTGATTGAGATGAAATAGGATGTAGGTATCGGAAGACAAATTTAGAGTTGAAACCTATTTTATGGTTTGGTGTTTTTCCAAATATCTAAATAGAATTCTATTCCTCAGCTAGATCATATAGGAATCATAAATTATCCTTAATTTGAGGTTAGATTGCAAGATATAAATTAAATGGGTCTCGTTTTGAAAGCATAATTCTATTTTCCATACTTTTGTGCTTATAAATATTTTCTCAAAGGACTTTTCAAATTATAAAATTTTGTAAAAATCCATACAAGAGGATTATTAAAAATATCTATTTTTTATTTATAAATTGTAAATCTAATTTCTACTTACAAGGACGGCACTTATAGGCGATTTCAACAAATCTTCTGGAACCTGGACAGGGGTCGACTCCGAACGCTTTGGGACTGGTATGGAACTTGCACTGGCGTTTCTTCTGGCACGCCTCAACCACTGTCTGCAACAAGGAGTACTGAACACATTAGTTAGTATGACCGCTCGAATGTCACATTCTTTATTATACTACGAGAGTTTGCCCGCGACTTCATACACGCATAAATTCAAAAGTCCTATATTTTCCGTTTCCGTGGGAATTTCGGGAATTCCTTCCATAATACAAACAGACACTTATTAAGGAACCTTTATACCACGTATCACATCCATACACTCGAGGAATATGGTTTTTTCATACAAACTAAAACATCATATATTTCCCGTTTCCGTGGGAATTTCGAGAATTCCATTCAGAAAACAACCAGTCACTTTTTGAAGAACCTTTATGCCAAGTATCGTATTCGTGCACTCAAAGAATAAGATTTTTCATACAAACTAAAATGTCCAATAATTCCTGTTCCCGTAAGAATTCTTAAAATTCCTTCCTTAGTCCACCCCTACATCTCCTAAAGAATGTATTTTCCAAATTTCAGCTCTCTACGCCCAGTAGTTACGGCTGTACGTTGTCTGTCAGTCACTCAGTAACTCAGTCAGTAACGGAACAGTTTTATATATATTGATTAATCGTATGAGCTGTAGTGATCATGATACATTTGGGTTTTGAAAAGATTCATAACATTATAATATCATTGCATATTTTAATCATCGATGGCACTTGGCTAGCTAGATATACCAAGTTAAATTCTTTGAGGGAAAAAATCTTCTCACAATAGCCATCAGATATACAGGGTGGAATTTTTGAATGCCCCTGGAGGGAAACTTCTCTAAATAATAGAGATACTTAGCAAATTTTATTCAAAAGAAACATTCCTTTATTTTGAATAAGAAGTAAAACTGCATTCAAAGGTTTTCGAAAATTCGCTCGCTTCATCCGGTATTCAAACCGACTAAAATCTGTAAAAATGACACCCTGTAATTTTATTGCATCGATCGTTAGCATCAATAAATTAACTAGGTAAATTTAATGAAAGTAAAACCATGAAATCTTCATTTTTAGATTACGCTATGCAAGCAACTGATCGAAAAATCTTTGAATGCAGTTTTATTTCTTTTCCAAAATAAAGGAATGTTTCTTTGGAGTAAAACTTGCTATCTCTATTATTTAGAGTAGTTTCCCTCCAGGGGTCATTCAAAAATTCCACCCTTTATAAAGGATCATTGACATGTTTATTTATATTTTGCAGGGTGTATAATGCACAATATCTTTATTTTTATGAAAAATAATAGTTTTAGCATTTATATCCATTGTCTAGTACCTACTTACCTAAAACACGAGTGCCTACTTTAGTGCCATGTTCAGTTGTCACCATGTTAGGTATATGTATGTTAATAACTCTTAATTACTTTGCAAAGTTACATAACGGTAGTTGTAAATTACAAAGCCACTCAAGAAATCAATTTTGAAGCCCTCTTGTCAAGTCTCTCCCAGAGATCGATCTTTGAATGGAATACTTTAGTAACGAGACACCGCTGTTAGGTAAACTACCTGACTATTAATTAGAAGTACCTTCATTAGTGAGATTTGTGTAACGGAACTACGTAATCAAACATTTTCGCTTATGGCTCATGGAATTTTCAGTTCTATCACCTATTGATAAAGTATACTGTTAAAGTTGAAAATTTTTAATGAACCCGTTCGCATGGTTCGTTTGATATCAGTTTTTTCTTTTTAAAAGTTTTATTTATTTTGCCGCCAATACATTTATTGCGATAAAAAAATTATTAAGCCAAAATATTGCAATTTAAATGTAAAGCAAAGTATACTTTCAGGTAGTAGCAATTTTGTTTGTACATTTTGAGCGACACATTTGAATTTACATTTATTTTTATATTCTTTTTATTTAAAACTTATTATTTTCATATGAATCAATTCTTTAAGTATTACGTTTTTTTTTATAAGTGACTAAACCCGCGTTTGACCTCAATCTCACCTGATGGTAAGTGACAATGAAGTCGAAGATGAAAGCACACGGGCTTAGGAAGGAACTGGCTCTTTATACAATATTGCCGGAACACATTACCGCCGGAGCGGTAACATTTGGCGGCAGACTTTATATAAAGGGTGGTCGCTAGCCAGGCGGACCCAGAAGGGATCCTACCACCAAGCAAAACGTAAATATAAATAAATAAAATAAATAAATAAAAAAGCTCATGCTATTTTTTCCAAATTAAATAAAACATACTACTAGCTATAACTGTAATTTATTAAGAAAAAGCAAGGTTTTAGGATAATCCTAACAGGATAATCTTCTTAATTTTTATATGCTACAGTCCCCCTGTCCTGTACAGTTCTCCTTACTTTGTTAATCCCTGTGTATAAGATTCTTTGTTATCTTAATAAATGTGGAGATAATTTGATGCTTCTTACTAATCGTTTATATTCGTTTTTTAACTATCGTTCAACTTAATTACTAAATTGAGGCTTAACTACACGGTATAAGCGTTAAAGTACGTGAAGGTTGTTGAGGAATGAATTTAATATAATCTTTGTCGCTCAAAATTAATTTTACTAAAATGACACACAAAATATGCTGCCCCAAAACAAACTTAAGATTGTGTTATGGATACCAAACAGCGAAACTGCCCAAATTGTACATTTAATGTTAATACTGTATTTTTATAACTATCCCATTCTATGCAAATGGCAATAGTGTTTGAATTTGAATTTGAAACTGGAATTTAGTATACTTGGGTGTGTGAAAGATTAATTTTTGAATAATTAGGTACTAACTTCTTATGTAGGTGTAGACACTTCTTCACACCTGTATCCCTTATGGAGTAGGCAGAACAACAGAGGCTATAAAACTATCTGATGTCACGTTTGACAAATTAAGAGGCATTATAATGATGGAGAGAGACTATTGCAGTGACAGGGGATACTCTCCCTTAACTGACTTAAAAGCAGCTGGCACATTCTATGGTTTTTTTTTCGCTCCCAGTTCAGCGTAGGTGTATTTAGATATTATCATAGGTATTTAAAATACATCTTTGAATGCTAGATAAATTGTGGAAAACTCAACCAACAATACTTTTATGAGAGGTGCTTTAAAATATGGAAAGTTCTGTATTTTCATTTACAGTTATCTGGTAAATACAAAATTTGTCAGCAAGACTGGGTTAACGTATTTATTTTTACCTTTCTGCCAATCAACTAAACAAACGAAAAACAAATGCTGAAAACACCAGGCCAAATTTAAACTGGATTTGGAAAATAAAATGTATTTGCACAATCTACATTATTTTAATTTGGCAGATGGCAATATCAGTGCATGGATATTTGCATGGCCCAGGTATTGAAAATGTAGTGGGCTGTCCCGGATTTAGGTACTTTAAATCAAAGTAGGACACCCCAAAGTACCCGTACACAAAGGTTATTATGTACTTATGAAGTGTTGACGTAACTATATGCATATAATTATCTTAGTTGAATACTACCTAACTTTCTTCAAAATGTAAAAAGTCTCTTTTTATTGAAAACATAAACAGAGTATTTTACATAATATATCAAGTAGCATTAAAGCGGCATGACAAGTAGAATCAAGAATCTTTATCTTCGTTATAACAAAATCTTTATTTCCAACATTCTCAAATTCAAATTATACTTAATAATTTTGTCCTCCATCTTTTATTTAGTGAGTCGACAAAGCGACAATAATAAAGTCGATAATCGATAGACTTTTCCCGGAAAACTCGTAGTTAATCTGATTAATGAATGGGGCTTAATAGAAATGATACCCGTTGAAATTATTTAGAAAGATTAATAAATGAATAAAGGAAGTTTTAGGTATTTGAAATGTTTACTAACGGCGCCATATAAAAATAGTAAAAAAATATACCTATAGGTAGATTCTTTTCAACAAAATTGGGGTTAAGTAGTATGATATCAAAACATCAAGCTATTCAAGTGAACCTCATTTTCGTCAACACAAGCCTTTATAATAAGGTCTCTGTAGAGCTACGAGTTTCCCTCTTGGATGACGGGAAGGTTAAGACCGAAATGATAAACTAAGATTAGCTGGCCCAATGGTGGTGGATGTTACAATCTTTAAGGGGCCAAAATGGCCTCTGACATACTTGTATGAGTTATGCATAGGTACTACATTTCACATAATGAGTAATAAACAACGAATGCAGAGTATTAATAAAACCGACTTCACGTCAAAACTGTGGTTGAATTATAATGTCGTCAAATGTAACATTCTCCGAATTCATACATATTTTTACGAAAATTTGAAATTATCAATGAAGTAGTCAATCGATTTCGAAGAACGTTATATGGGACCAACTCTAAAGAATATTCTATTATACGAAACAAGAATTCAAAATCGATTCACAATTTTTCGAAATATCGTGTAACAAAGACACAAAAAAAACATACAGACGAATTGAGATCCTCCTCCTTTTTTGGAAGTCGGTTGAAAATGCGGCGAATGATGTAGCACACAAGCGCTTAAAAGAAACTAGCTCGATATAAAATGAACTTGTCATAAGTAGTGACATTTAGCCGCAGACTTTATATTCAAGTGGTCATTAGCCAGACGAACCCTAAGGCTGCAAACTGGACGGCAGCGACAGCGACAACGACAGCGGCGTGGGCAGCGATTTCCGCGACACGATAGAGATTTAGTTTGTATGAAACCGCGACAAATCGCTCCGCTGCCCGCTGGCGGCGGCATCGAGAACGGCCCCAGATTCCCCGCGTTGCTGCCCGCGCCGCTGTAGTCCAGTTTGCAGTACCGTGTAAATACAAAACACTGTAACTTCATATTCTCAAATTTGAGAAATTGATCAAACAAGTTTTTATTAGTTTTTTGCCGATTACTCTAAAATTTACTTAGGAAAGTATTTATTGCTTGGTATCAATTTCAAGGTAATTTAATATGTCATCTAGCCCGACATATTTTTCATAAAAATATAATAAATAAAGTGAAATATCTTCAAAAACTTGTATTGCTTCCATAATTGTGAACGGCGAATGACGACATTGTTACAGCAATACACTGTATCTTAGAGTTACCGTGTATTAGCTTGATAAAACATGGCTTTTAATTATCTGATAGGAAATTAAAGTCATATATATTTATTATATTACTAGCGCCCCGCGGTGTTACCCGCTGCATTCGTACCCGTGGGAATTTCGGGATTAATAAAATTAATATTATGTTATTCCAGACTATCTTTCTATCCCTATCTTTCCTTGAGCTTGATTTCCCTAAAATCAGTACCGTAGTTTTTGCGTGACAGAGGTTACAAACACACACTCTCATTCCTAACAAAATTTTGTATTCATAATATTAGTAGGATATATTAAAAATAAAAAAGTAAGTAAGCAATTACATATTTTAAAATATTTAAACACGGCAACTCTATCACTCTTACAGTGTTATGCAGGAACTTAAAATATATTTATTTAAAACTTCTGAGTGAATAAAATAATTAAAATTATGAGTATCAATCAGTCCTGATGATATAACAGATAAAGTAAAAAAAAAACCTTATGAACTATCATACCCACATCATACCGGTTGTCCCAGAAACGACATGATTCAGTGACACTGGAGGTAGATGGACCTAAAGTCTATCAGATAACATGTTTAGGTTTAGTAAAAGTTCTCTGATTTTTGAGATAGTACTACTTTTTTGATTTTTTAAGAAATTTCCACATTTTGGTCTCTTTTTGCCTACAGCTGCAATAAATATTTGTTAACGCACGTTTCATTTTTACTCAGTCCATCTTTATTAGTCATTTGAGAAAATCCAGTAATAATTTTGTAAGTTTCTAGGGCCATAATATGCTAAAAAAAGAGGTAAATTTATTATATTCCGAAAAACTCTACTAAAGTTTAACTGGATACTGTGAATTAAAAAGGTACGGTATTAAAAGTGCACATAATCTTTATAAAATATGCTTAATTAATGCCCTTTTCGAAATAGTGTTATAGTAGCCCCTTTTCCAAACCAAAAGAAAAATCTATTATTGTAATGCAAGGCCTTACTTACTTACTCACTTGGGATTACAACTGGTCCCCTTTTGATTAAAATAAATGTTCCAGATGTCTTAAATAGCAAAATAACAAAAAATAAATAATAATATCAGATCCAAATGATTATCTACCTCTGTCTCTCTTTGTTGTTTTTTAATCTAGGCTATGTGTTATTTTAGAATCTTAGCTACTTCTGTGCAAAATTTCATTATGATCTGTTCGGCCAAAAATAAACTGCGCGAGTCTCTCAAATATTTAAATACATTGTAATACTCGCTGCCGGTCGAGCTGATTCGTTCTCGGATACTAACAACCAATCACGGTCGCAGACCGATGCCGGTTCTTGCTCCTGATTGGCGGGCCCGCAGCTCGTGAATTTTTGACCAAACACTGTATCTGTCTTCGCGCGAAGATTGTTTAGGCAGAACACGGTATCTCAAGTTGCAGTGTTTAGATAAAATAAAACTGTATTTAAAGTAAATACAGTGTATTTCACATTGTCGTATTTCTGAATTTTTCATACAAACTATAAAATCTGTGAATGTCATATGGTAGAATAGACTAAAATAAAGCGAATGGGCGTTGTTAAATCAAAACACTGTATCTCAAGTTACAGTGTTTTGTTTTTACACGGTACTGCAGCCGAAGGCGAACCCAAGTAGCTACCAAAACATTGAGCTAGAACTAAACTTGGAGTTAGAAGTTAGAACTAACTCCAAGTTTTGGTAGCTACTCGGATTAGTCTTGCTATGACACGGACTATTCTAAACCGACCCAACACGGACCCTATTATTTTTATTACAAAAAATACAAAACTTATTTCATAGCAATAATTAAATAACATTATAAAATTGATAAAACTCGCTCACGATTTGCACAAACAATAACATGTGATCTTGTTTACATAAACAGCTTATAAAGGCTATAAACATGTAAATTTAAGCTGAAATATTTGTTTTTGTTATGGAACCTTAAGTTGTTATTTAATAAAATTATGATAGAGATGCTAATTGAAAAGTTGTGTATTTTATTTATAATTTTTAAATTGAAACAAAATAGAAAAACTACGGATGCGGACTTCAAAAAGTAATTGAAAGTTGCAATTGCTACGATGAAATACTATTCAAATATAGAAGCTTTTGCTTTTTGCTATTAAATCACCAAGGATTTTTTTTGTTTTTAACAAAACAAATTTAACTGTGTTATGAAGCGTTAAATTAGAATACGTTTATGATACCTTTACTAGACGTATTTTATTTTTTACTAGCTGTGACCCGCGACTTCGTCCGCGTGGATACCGGTTGTTGGAGTTGGATAAATACTATTATTATATTCTCCTTGAAGTTTAAACTTACCTTATTCAAAATTTCGTCAAAATCGATTCAGTAGTTAAGCTGTGAAAGCGTTACTGATAGATAAACAGAGTTACTTCAAAAACTGTTACAACAAAGCTGTGATCCGCAGTTTCACCTAGGTGTTTTGGAAAAAGTATAGGTAGGTAGGTATATTACATAGATGCGACTTCGTCTGCGACTTCGTCTGTATTGAATTAGTATTTCGAGTAGGTTATTTTCTTCTCCAAGGTCCTAAGTACTATCTTTAATTACAAAAATAAAAATGAAGAATCTTCGCCCATATAATATGTATAACTCCTAACCACAAACATACATACACATACATACATACATACATAACTTCACGCCTGTATCCCTAATGGGGTAGGCAGAACACCAGAGGCTATAAAAACCATCTGATGTGACGTTTGATAAAGGAGGAATTATTATGATGGAAAGAGACTATAGCAGTGACAGGGGGTCAGCCTGTCGCCCGCAAAATCGCCAATAAATCCTCCGTCCCTTAACTGACTTTTACAGTTTGCCCGGGAAGAGAAGCAGCTGGCACATTCTATGTTTTTCTTTCGCTCCCAGCCCAGCATGGAAGTGGACCACCACAAACATAGGTAACTATATTAGGTACATTACAAACATAGATAACTATATTAGGCACATTGCGTTATAAACAAATCGGGTGCCAAAGTGTCTTAAATTTTACATATTTCATGCAATACCTATCTTCATTAATTATAGCTTATTGTTATTCTAGGTAAAGCTATATTACTGTAAAGTTTCAGAAGAATACATTCGACAGTTTTTGCGTGAAAGAGTAGCAAAGATCCATCCATCCAGCCATTATCAGTGTATAATGTGTATCTATCTATAGTTATGATTGGCTACTTTTCACGGTAAAATGGCTGAGCCAATATTAATGTAATTTCTTTTGGTAGTTAACACCTACCTACGGTACTTTTTATTCTACTTCTAAATCTAAGGTTTCTAACTTCCAAGAGCTAGAAATGATCACGAAATAAATAAAACCTTGAGGCCCATTATTTTAAGTTTAACTTTCTTACAATATTATCTCTGTATGTACAGAAGGCAGCACATCAAGTCTTACAAATCTGTAAATTTTTTTTTACTTGAATCTGAAGTCTATGCCCTCGACATTACCAAGTTAAAATTGTTTGGGGAAATTTGACAGGTAATGTACCTAATGCTTGACCTGCTGCCTTCTGTACCTACCTGTATTAAATCGCGCAAGAAGCTTTATTAATGATTTAGCCCTATCAACATAGCAAAATTTTCTACTGCATACCAACTATTTTTCAGATTTATTATTTTTAAGCTCCTAGTACTTTTACCAGGAGTATTTCCTTAGAATTCTTATTCCCATGTTTATTTTTAGTGTAGTTCAGTTTCTTTTCTTCTGGCTACTAATGCCACATTACAATATCAAAAACACTGTTCGTTCGTTGCTTCCACGCTGGACTGGGAGCAACAGAAAATCATAGAATGTACCAGTTGCTTCTCTTCCCGGGCATACCTTAAAAGTCATTTTAGGGATAGAGGTTTTATTGGATAGAGAGTCTTGTCAAATTACTACTTACTATTGTTATAACTACCTACCATTCGTTTGTAGTAGCTTTTACTCATGTAAAATATTGAAACCCAGCATTCATTGATTTTGACGACAATTTAGTTATAATTTAGGTACCCCTAGAATAACCCTACCGCCTCTGAATAATTGACTAATCCGAGTGAGCCCCGCTTGGTGGTAAACGGACTGTCTCGGCTGACTGAAATTTGCCGTCAAATATCACTACTGCCAGCGGTGACGCGTCCCGAAAACATTCTATAAAGAGCCAGTTCTAGACCCGCAAACGGGTTTATGATAGAACTGGCTTGGCTTCAGTATTCGACCTCATTTATACTTACCATCCGCTGAGAATGAGGTCAAATTCATTCAGAGAAATCTTATTTCCAAGTGAAATACTAAAAGTTGGGTGAATATGGTCATAGGCACCCAGAGTTTAGTAGGTATCTCGAACAATTAACAGCGTGAGTGGCCGGCCATGCCAGCGAATCACTCGCTCGCCCGCCCGCGTCTTATCGAACATACTACCTATTTTATTACGGAGTTATTTTAAAATTATTACGATATCTCTTTGGATCTTGATTGAAATCAAGTGGTGTCAAAGACAATTTTGTTCACAACTAAATATTTAGGTATTGTAAACAAAATTAAAAAAATTACGCGAGCAGGATCGAACCCACGACCTTAGACTCATGGTCGGTCTACGCGCAACTGAGCAATGAGTACTTCTGATCTGTATGCCGAACATCTCCACCATATTCTAGTAAGTTTTAGGCATAACTTTTAAAAATCTATTACAATTTTTTTAGATCCTAGATTTTTTTTATGTCTGCAGAATCTGCTCATCATCCTGGACAACTTTTGTTAAGGCATCATATCTATGTCACTTACGGTTTTGATGAACCCTTAAGGGTTCTGCATGAGGTGTTCCAGTAACCGTAATAAAATATACCCTATATGTTGCCCCGGCTTCACGGCTATACATCAAAAAAAGGTTCATTCAAATCCGTCCAGCGGTTCCAGAGATTAGCGTGTGCAAACAGACAAACTTACAAACAAACAGACAAATTTTTTTTTTCAGATTCTTACTCTTTTTTCATTTCTTTATAACCCTAGATAATTTTTTTTGTAAAAATATTAAATGTACAGACACGTTTTTTTTACTGTTTTATTATATGTATTGATGTATTGATAATAGAACGTTAAAACTTCAATGTGTTTTCGTAAGTTAATTTGATACAAATCATATTATTTTATCGCGTTTATTATTATTACTTATACTCGTAGCATTTTACATTTCAACTTGAAATTTCAACGTCAGAGTCACGACAAGACACTGGGTTTTATTTAAGATTGTGAATCATGTAGTGAGTGACACACGCTTCTTTAAGATTCTTGAAGATAAATAGATGTCTTTTATTTGGCGCTCGGTCTTTCACTTCATCTAATTTTATTGCTGAATTTAATCCAGACATATTTCCCACCGCCCAAAGCCAGAAGGGAAGAGAAAGAAAGCGCAGGGAGAGCTAGCGGTGCGTTGCATATTTAGAACGTCAGATGGTTACTCCCCCATCAACCCAGAACTGAGCAAACCTGAAACACTTCTCGGAGCAGTTTTAAACTAACATTGGCTAAAAATTAAACATTTTAATCTGAATTAGACTGCTTCATACTGCAAAAATGTATAAACAGATTGGGACTATCTATTTGCAAAGAAAAATAAAGAGAATAGGTACGTACAAAATAAAAATAATATAGTCTTAACATCTTAAAGTTTATATCTCATAACAAAGTCCTCGATAAGAAAAGCTTGATAATTGAACATTACTCATTGAATGTCTTCTTTTGATCATGTTTTTCCTATGAATATTTTATAATATTCCAGAGTGGATTTTACATTGATCGGCTTGTCGAGAGAAAAAATATCGCTAGCAGGCTTCATTTTTAGTTGGAATATTATAAATTCAATGGCCTAGAAAGAACAGTAGATCAATTGACATAGTTGGATACGACATTTATTTGATGGCTTTTGTGGGGCAGCTAACGAATAAAAAGAATAAAATAAAAAGTGAATAAATTACCCATTTGACATTTATATTTGTAAAATCGTTTGATTTTATACAGAAGAGTATCTCGTAGAGTTGTTTAGTGGAGTTAGAGTCTGTGAAAATACTGTCTTGACGTTTTGGGAAACACAAATAATCGCTGTCAGTTTCTCATGTAGTCAGCTTCTATACTTTATACTTTTTTAGAGTTTTGACAAAATTTTACTTCATTTATTTTACGGTAACATGCTGCACTGGGAGCGAAAGAAAAATATAGAATGTGCTAGCTGCTTCTCTTCCTGGGCATACTGTTAAAGTCAATTAAGAGACAGAGGTTTTATTTGAGGTTATTTTGCTAACGTGTTTTACTTTGGGTACTTCAATTTTCTACGAACATATCTACACTCTTCTTCATATCACCCTGTATAAAAAACCGAGTTACCTGCAAAGACTTAGGCCAAGCACAAGTTGTGTCCCCGACAACCTCAACTGCCACAGGTTGATATTCCACCATCTCCGACGTGCAGGAACCTTGGGTGGCCGAAGTCCCGTACTGAGCCACTTGAATACTGATGGTGGTTCCTCTTGGACAGATTAGAGTCACCACCTCCTCATCACATGCAGCTTTTTGATGTGTCCGCAACGTCCCAAGTAGAAGTTCTGTTGAAGAATAAAATTGAATTTAATATAATATGTTGGTACAGCAAGACGCAGCTTTGCTTGAACTATGGCCCCTTTCAATAACTCACCAAAGAGTAAAAGTAACCGTAATGATTTAAATACCGTAGTGATGATTTAAATTTCTATCAGAAATTCCTTATCAATGTTGTGTTGAATCTCACACTTAAGCTTAATTATAGGATTTTTTATCTTTACTTTTATTTGAACTCTTCGGTTAATTATTGAAACCGGGCAATAGTATGTCATAAATATCAACTTTTTTTATGAATTTGACGATATTGTTAAAATTACCCATATTTTTTGCACTTAACTACTAAATCCAAGTGTCTTATTATGAGTGAGAGAAAAGGATTGTTTGTATTACCAAAATAAAATATAATAAAATAAAATGAAAGATTTACCAATAAAATAAAACCATTTTTAATTCAATCAAGTAAAGCTCATTTTCCTCTACTAAACTATGTACGCAGTCAATATTTGTATATTTTTCTGGAAGTCGAAAAATGAGCAAGAAAAAGACCATTTTTAATTAAAACGACTTAAGTACCTAATACCTTAAACTGAAAAGTTAAATTATAAAACAAAGAGCTAAGAAACGCCAAGCACCCAATAAAATATTTTATATCAGGTATACATATAGGTACTTTTGGACATAACTCTTATTGCTTACAAAATAAAGTTCATTTATCTACCGCAAAACTAAGTTTGTAAGTTAGAATTTTTATCAATTTCCAATAAATTTTAATAGATCATTTTTATTTTTCTTTTTAATACTCCAAGTTCCAACAAAGAACGTGACATTAATCTTTATTGACCTGAATAATTTCTTCGTGGTTTTCCTCAATGTCATGTTCTGAGGTTTGAAGATAATTTGATATTTTAGTTTTTCAATAAAAGGACAAACATTTTTTTCATTCTGAAGTGAAGTTTGTAATAAGTGAGGGAAAAAATAGTCTTAGGATTATATCTATTGCTAGTCGAAAATGGTAGTTACTCCATTTTAATTATACAACCTTATAACACAATACAGTCCGATTAAAAAATGCCCAAAAATACAGTTCTGGCACACGTTGAAGCTTAAAAAGCATTTATTAGTTATTCTTTGTTATATTACAAAAAGAAAGTTCAAAATACTATTAAGATATATAATATATAATAATAATCATTTATTTCCATATTCTTATTCTATTACAAATGTTGTCATCTGGGGTCTTCAGTTAGACATAAAATGCCTGTGTTTGAAGACCCCGCTCTTCCACAAATTATTGTTACAATTGAGAATATATTAGTTAAATAAGTAAAATTAGATTGATTTAAATAAGAATTTTATAAATTAAACAATTTGGTACATTCCATTAAGTTTTAAAAATTTGAATTAAGATAAATACAAAACTCAAAATTATATTTAGCGAAAACAACAATTAACTTAACAAAGAAAAATTACAATAACATAAGATTTAATTCAAATGCAACAAATATAATTATATTAGGCGATAACATATACATTAAAGATTAATTTAAAAACTATAGGAATAATAATTACAATAACGATTTTATAATAATTCAAAAGTGTTTGAAAATCTCGTACAGCCTACACAAGCAAACTTTACAATTTATGAGGATAGCACTTACAATCGAATCTTTTAAGACGCTGTAAGCCATAATGGTTCCCTTTAACCGTTAAGTATCCGAACATTTAAATAACTGAAAGTCGAGAACAGTTGCTTTCAGTAAATACTGTACTAGGGCTGTAGCTTACATCAATGAGATCTTTAGTTACGTAACTTATAGTTATTGCTTATCGATATTATTTTAATGTATTATTATTAAGTCTAAGGTGAACACGGAGCAACAGAAGTTGCGGCAACTATCAACAACAACAACAACACCTCATTCGCTCACAGATTCTTCGGGTTAGTTATGTGTGTAAGCCGGGGTGTAGAGAGTTTTAAAAAAGAGACAAGAAAGTAAGTTAAGTTATTACTGTATTTCAAATTCTACAAAATAAAACTTTGCCTCATTAAACCTAAAGCTCTGGGTCCACGATTGACCTCACGCAGAGCTGTCTTATCAATTAATGATTTTAATTTAAATTTAATTACAAATTATAATTCACTCGCGGTTACATATGGTTGCGAGCGACGCTTCCAATGAAAAAGGTAAGTCAGCAAATCAATCGGTGAATCACTAATTAATATTCTCACGGGAACTGAAATACCGAAGCACGAGTCACTGAGGTTGACAAGCTGAAGGGCCTTTAGGGTCCGTAACTTCTTGGGTAGCTTCCGTAACTTCTTGGCAATAAATAATTTATATCATCTTAATATGAATTTAAGCAAAAAGATCATTTCAACATGGTTAATAGGCTAGATTACGATAAGACTAAAAACCTATTATTTTTTACAACCTAAATGTCACGGAAAATTCGAATTAGAACTAGCTTTCATCTTTCTCACTTATTCATTTCACTAATTATAGCACTTAAATAAATTTAAAATTTAAATTTAACACGTATTTTTCACACTTACTCATACAATAAACCACATACACTACTTGCAGTGCCGTCGCTATAATTTTTTTTTTAAATTTTAATTATTGTTGAACCAAACTAATATTATGTCATTTTCCGAAGGTATCCTACAGAGTATCTTAGGCTAGGCTCCAGCCTCTGAAAAATTGTTTTTGTGTATATATTACTGTGCTATTTAAACTTGATTTCTTGTAGAGGAAACAAAGATTTTAAAATTATATGTATATTAAGAAATTTACGGTTTACCGCAATTTGATGGAACTCTGTGAGACACACTCAAAGAGAGGAAGGGAGATTATGAAATCGCCCGACGCGTTGTGGGTGGAGAACTTTAATGCAGAGCATTAAAAAAACCGACTTCACGTCAACACTTTGGCCGACTAATAGTGTCATCCACGTAAACATTCTCCGAAATCATACTAATTGTTTAAAATTTTTTTAATGAAGTACCCAACCGATTTCGATAAAATTTATATGGAACTAACAATGAAGTATCCTCTATCATACGAATTAAGAATTTTTAAATCGATTCATAATTGTCCGAAATATCGTGTAACAAAGACACAAAAAAAAACATATAGACGAATTGAGAACCTCCTCCTTTTTTGGAAGTCGGTTGATAACTGTCACATACTTAAAAAGACGTGTGGCACTCGGAGACTGCCGCGGTAAAGCTATTGCATAGCATTTTTTATCAACTTATGCAATTATAATTATTTATTTATTTTATTAATGCAGTAATGTTTGATCCAATATGAAGTTCCCCAAGTTCCTAGTAGATGGCGCTGATTGTTTATTAAAGCCCGCATGTAAAGTTATGAAATCAAAGTATCACCGCTGTTCCGGTCGGAGTGGGGGGTGTTAGGTATTTTTCGTTACGGAATTTCTGGATTCGGTCCCCACGCTCAAGGCCCGCGATAGAAGCTATGCAATAGCTTAACAATTGTTAGAGTGGCAATTAAAAAGTATCTTTGTCATCGATTGAAAGAACTGTTGACGATCACGAGAATTTGAAATTCGAAATTAACAGTTAATTTCCAGTTGCCAAATGCAGCATAATCGCCCAGTGGGCCAATTGCGTAAGGCTTCTTATTATGAACAGTCAAATGCAGCATAGTCAAATATCTTAACTCAAACTGTTAAATCCGAATAGTATCTCGTATGAATTATATTTTAATTTTTTTATAGTAATAAACCTTCAATGATTTTAGATAACAAAGATTTTTAATATATTATTGATAAAATTTAGGCTATAAAACCCGAAAATACTGCTGCAGTTACCATTTAACAAAAATAACAAAATTTTTAAATATTTAATTCTCACATAGGGCCTCAAGCCCTATATGTACCACAGAGAAGTTAAGATCTATTTATACAACTATTTCTCTTTTTTATAAATAATACTTAGGTACATAGTTAATAAGATAATATAACGACACCCAGTTAATTAAAATACACAATTTTATGCATATTATCTGAGTCAAATTAGAATCTAACCTGTAGCCAAGTTGAAAATGTATTCAAAAAAGTTTGTTTAAAAGAGGGGGGGCTGTAGTTGTAGGAAATACAAATGTCAAGATAATTCGAAAACCTATTTTAGAATTATTCTTTATTCTAACATACATTTAAATGTAGCAAAAATATGTGAATGGAGGGTATAATATTCAACGAATGCAGAGCATTAAAAAACAGAATTCATGTAAACACTTTGGCCGACTAATAATGTCATCCACGTAAACGTTCTACGAAATCATACATTTTGTTCCGTTGTACAACCGATTTCGATAATATTTATATGGGACCAACTATCATATGAATTAAGAATTTTTAAAATTGATTCATAATTGTCTGAAATATCGTGTAACAAAGACACAAAAAAAACATACACACGAATTGAGAACCTCCTCTTTTTGGAAGTCGGTTGAAAAATGTTTTATTATTTATTCGATTCAGGGATATCTTCTTTGTCTTATATCTTTTCACCTTACTATATTACATTACACATCAAGATATCAGTCTGTAGGTACTTATTACTTTGTTTTTGCACAACTCGCACAATAATAATGAAGTTGTTTTGTTTAGACATATTTTACACTAGATTATCCCTTCTCATTTATTGAACACCAACCGTACGAAGTTTCAATATAAATTGTATTTAATGAAACTAAAACATGAAAAATGCGACTCTATGCAATTTTAGTAAGAACGTTCAAATCAATAAAGTGGATTGATCAACAATCAGATGTCACGCAAGTTACAAATCATCTCTCACCATTGCTACCTCTTTTATCTTCAAATGCTTATAACAGGATATTTTTTCATCATCCCTAGTAATCCTCGTAAACGTTTTACTATCAACAAACTGCGTGGATGTGTGGGCTACATAAAACCCAGATGCAGTTACTATAAATATTTACGTTTACACGAATAAGTGTCGGTAATATTTTAATTGAGATCAAATTTATTGGCGTTTTATTGTGTATGCTATAAAATGGATTAGTAAATTATAAATTTAACGGTTTTTGTAATCGACGTCGGCTATAACGCGGTAGGAGGTAAAAGTTTTTATGGCTCCATTAGTTTTCATTGGAAGTTGTTATCTGTAGTAATTTTATTATATTTGAATATAATAAAAGGATTAATTTTATGTGGTTTATGTTTTTTAAGTATTTCGGTAAAAAAAAATAATAAATTCTTTTGTAACCTAAAACATCTGTATGCCTACATATTTATTTATTTATTTATAAAAAAATCCACAGCCCTTAATTATAAAAAAATTGACATTTAAAACAATGCTGACAGCCAATTACGGATTTACTATTTTTAGTTATTCAATTTCAAAAGAATAGCGATTGAGTTTGGGTGGTTTAATTGCAGTTGTCGTTGTCAATTTGTCAATGTCATGTCAGTTAGTAGTGCGTTCATTTGATTCCGTAGTAGTGTGGTTCAGATTGACTCTTATTAAATGAAAAGAGAGAGCGCAATTTGGGAATAAATGTATTTGTCATTCACAGAAAAAAAAAACAATAATTTCATAGTTTTATATGAAAGACATCAAATATTTTTCTTACACTCAAAGGAAATAGTTTACGTATTTTCATTCCTTAAATTTGCAGTAAAAAAAAATATCAAAATTATATAAGTTACAAATTTAACAAGTTCGAAATTTAAACACATTCTCAAGCACCCCTTCTTAAATACTTGAAAGAGACAACGCTCAATGGATCTATATCGGGATCAACCCTGAAGATGCACTTAACAACGACTCATTAAGGGGAACAGATATATTTATAGAATAAGATATTTCATTCGAGCGACGAGAGCCGTAATAGGGAGCACGTGGCCTAGGAGTTCTGATTTCGGCGGTAGATGGTGCAAGTAAGAAGAAACTGCGATTGTGGAAAATTATGTATTTATTTTTAAAAAGCAATTTGGAAAAATAAACAAATATATTTTTTTAAATAAATAAACATAAAAACGTGCCCATTATCTTCGACGGCACGACATCAAATCTCCTGCCCAAGTCTGCGGTCGGTGATCAAACGCGGAAAAATATGACAAAATATTAAATCAATTTCGTCACTTACTGAGGAAAACGGCGGAATATTACAAATTGTTCTAGTCAAAAAAAAATTATCAATTCTAAAGAAAAATTCTTTAAATTTCTTTCTTCTTTTGTTTTTTTTTTCATATATACTTTCATTATCCTTTACATTTATTATCTTTTTAAAACATTCCACCTTGGACCACAACCACACGTCTGCCATGTTGCGGTTCAACATGCATATCGTTTAAACAACGACGCTTTCTCCAAATATTGGATTTTGAGCCTGATGAAGACGTTACCGACCACATCATTAATCTCTGTCACGAAATCTATCACTGACATAAACTGGATATTGCCAAATAAACTAGTTATGTATTGTAAAGTCATGTAAAAGGAAGTTTGTAATGTAATAATAATAATGTGACGTGTCTAATTTTATAGCTAGTACAAAATATATATATAAATATTTTCTTATTTAAATAAAACAATTAAAAAAAATTAGATATTCTTTATATTCTTCACCAGAAAATCGATTTCAGTCATAGGTAGGTAGCTTTCGCTACTTGGCTACAAAATGTTGGAATAACCTACCACCACCTATGCAGCGTCCACTGTCAAAGGGAACTTTTAAGAACAGTTTTAAGAGTTTGTTATTCCGCAAACAAATTGAAATTTGTGGTCAAGTGGCGAAGGATAAGTAATATGATACATAAATATTGTTCATGTTTGTTGATTATTGGATCATAAGGTATTATTATATCCATTTATGTGTACTTTTATGTATATATGTATAGGTTAAGCTATAGATAATTATGTATGCTTATATTTAAATACGCTTAAGTTAAATCTATATGATAGTGTTACAATATTTAATAACAGGTAATATTCACCAACACACAATACATAGACAGCGGTCATAAACTATCTATTCGGAATTTGGGATTTTCTTTATAAATTCTCTGGCTACACTGAAAACCAGTGTCTTGGTGTTTCCTCACAACACCAAGATGTATACTGAGCTGTAGCCTTATATTTTTAATTCTTCTGTATGTACTGATTATGCACTGTTTTTTACAATAAATTATTTTCATTCATTCATTCATATCCAATTCTGCAATTGGTGATCAAACGCTCACTAAAATATCTGACAAAAATATTGTTACTTAGTAAAAAAGGCGGCGAACGTGATCACAAATTTCTCTTGTCCAAAACTTCATTTAATCATATTAAATTTTTTAAGAATTTTTTTTTTCCTTAACTGTCTTTTTCATATATGTACATTATTTCCCTTGGACCACAACCACACGTCTGCCACGTTGCGGTTCAACATGCATATCGTTTAAACAACGACGCTTTCTCCAAATAATGAGTATTGAGTCTGATGAAGACGACACCGACCACATCATTAATCACTGTCACGAAAATAGAAAGCCACATTCTGTAGTAATACTGACATAAGCTGGAAATTGCAAAATAAACTAATCATGTCAAGGAAGTTAGGAAGTTTGTTATGTGATTTTGTAATTAATAAAGTTTATTTTGTTAGATTTGAGTGACTTACTGACAAGTTAACAATTTAAAAGTAATTAAAATTGTGTATACACTTTATATTGTTAACTATATAAGTAGTTATTTTAAAGCTGGCCTTAAATAAGTTTGAAGCTTAACTTAAAATCACTAATCCCGAGATGAAATTCTAAAATATGAGCATGTTGAGAAATAATCTATGTTTTTTTGGATGATATTTTTATTATTAGCTAAAGAAAGGCGAACAAATTATGAAGTTAGTTCCAAAATGGCACTAAGGAACCACATGATTTTTAAAAGGAAGTATTGCCACGTGCTAAATAAACTCGATAACAACCTATGATATTCAAAAATAACAAGTGACAATACCATTAAAAAACCTGCGTTCATGTGTACGTTAAGGCATATTTCAGCATTTTTTTGTGGCTGGCGATCATTTAGCACGTGTGTCATCGATTAATTGAGCTTTTTACCTCGCACATGTGATACCCGTGGACCAATATTGTTTTGACGCTTACGTCGAAAGCTGCTGCTGGTTGAGTTCATTTTATTATTTAAAAAAATGTAAGCGTTGATATCAATAGGGGTTTTGCATTCGTCAGTGGCTTTCACTCCGTATGTGTAAATAATAAAGCGGGTTTTTGCTATGCTACCGAACACATAATTTTATCGTTACCAAACTATGGTTACGAATAGGGTTTAAAAGAACTACACTTACGTGCAGGAAAATCGACCCAACCCATACACTTTCGTTCATTCTGAAAATCTAAATGTAATCGATATATGTATACATTTCAGACTGATTGTTTAATAGCATTCTAGATAACAATAGACCAGTTTTTACTGTAACAGCCTTTGGTTTATTGATTTACAGACTGAAATACAGAAACAGTTAGAATAGCGAAGACTTTTAATGAATAATTTTGAAAGTAAAAATTTTGTTTTTTTTTTTTTATAAGTGACTAATCCCGCGTTTGACCTCAATCTCACCTGATGGTAAGTGACGATGAGGTCAAAGATGAAAGCACACGGGTTTAGGAAGGAACTGGCTCTTTATACAAAATTGCCGGAACACATTACCGCCGGAGCGGTAACATTTGGCGGCAGACTTTATATAAAGGGTGGTCGCTAGCCAGGCGGACCCAGAAGGGATCCTACCACCAAGCAAATTTAGCAAGAATACATTTAGTCGCTTGTATTTCCCCACGTGCTCTTACTGGTGCTTCTAGCCTGTTTCTCATTGACCCTTTTAATGAGTTTTTGAATTCTTGGGATATTCCATCCCACTCCCAATAAGTAGCCACCTTTAGTTCCTGGAAGGTTTCTGGGGCTGATTTCTGGCCCTGACCCTTCTCTTTAGCTCATCCCATAGAAGTTCAATAGGATTAAGGTCAGAGATCCTCGCTGGTGACTCCATAACAGGAATTTCCCTCTCACGTAGGTACTGGAATATTATCATGGCTGTATGTGGTCTGGAATTACCCTGCATCAGCTTGAAACTCTTGCCTATAAATCCGGCGCATGGCATGACATGTTGTTCTAGCACCGCTGTGCAGTCAGAATGCCTAAACGAGGCCCGGGTATGAACTGAAAATTGGTTTTAAATATCAAAGAAATTCCGCCCCAAACAGTTCCTACGTAAACTTTCCTACGTCCTTGATTTCAATTAAGGCTGATTTTACACTCGTCTGAGAACAGTGCGACCTTCCATTGTTCGAGTGTCCAATCAACGTGAGAACGAGTATATCTAAGCCACGCTTAACGATGCGTGGAGATTAATCTTGGACTATTAGCAGGTTTGTAAGGATGCAATCCGCTTTCTACAAGTCTTCGTCATACAGTCTAAAACTTACAGCTACACTGCGATCATTATTAAGTTACTGTTGCACCTAAACACCACTCAAATGCCGATTTCTTAAACTTGTAGACACCATAAAATGATCATCTCTTTCTGAAGTAGTCCGATACCTTCCAATACCTGATCGTTTATTGAAGCTCCCAGTCTTTAAAAACCTTCTGAACACTCGTCTTACTGCTGATCGACTTAGGTGAAGACGTCGTCAGGCCATGACGCGCTGACTTAATCCAGCCTGGATCAGTGCTACATCTTGAGCTTACTCAGACGGAGTAGTTTCCATTTTCACAGAGAGGAAAAATAATTTAACTCAAGGTAAACGGCCACGTAATCAGTTAAAATTACCAATCTATACTAATATTATAAAGAGAAAACCTTTGTATTTTTGTATGTTTGTATTGAATAGGCTCAAAAACTACTGGACCGATTTCAAAATTTCTTTTACCATTACTTAGAAGGATTCTTCCGAATCCGTATAGGCTACTTTTTATCCCGAAAATCCCGTGGGAATCGAAATTACGCGGGTAAAACCGCGCGCAACAGCTAGTTATTGAATAAACAATCATTTGATGAATCATTGAAAAAAAAAAAAAAAAAAAAAAAAAAAAAAAAAAAAAAAAAATTGATCAACTTTTAACACAAAGCAATGTCCCTGAGATTGCGTTTTAAAAATGAGAAATGCGGCTGTACGATTAATTGAGTCAATATCATCAACAACATCCCGTTTATTGAAGTGTAGGATAAGCTTATGAAACAAAACTTCAAATTAAATAATTATATTTTGTTTACTTGATCATAATTTTTGAATCGAAACATAGAGGGTGGGTCGATTTTTTCGTCGATGTGGCGATGTGGTCGAATTAAATTATCTTAATTTGTAATGTGAAGTATGAGTTTTGATTCGCAACTAAACTTATTAATAAGTAGATATATATATTTTTTAAATACTCATAATTTTTATATCAAAACCATTATTCTCAGTTTATAATTATTTACATTATATTTCTTTGTAAAATATTACTAGATGTTTATAAATAGCAAGACTATTTGATGAATGCTCTTTCAATAATAATTTTACATTGATTTTCAATGTAACGAATATAACAACTAAAACCAGCTTGTTGACAATATAGTTCTCAGAAAACTAGTCGATAGTATTCTAGATACTACTGAGCTTTGAGTTCCATCGTTTCAATACCTGCCAGGTTACTTAGCATTCACCAAATTTCCAACTAAATCTTCCATAAAGAAGTTCAAATCTGACTTGGATATAAATGATATTCTGCTTTCTTTGAACTATTCAATGAATGTTTGTAGATATTATATTATACAGGGTTGATTTGCTAAACCAGCTAAATTTAAATGTTAGTTTCTTTGATACGATATAAACGTACCTGCATATTTATTTTTGTATAGCTCAGTAAAAAACAATAAAGATATGGCACCACAAACTTTTATGCAAATAGTCTCTGTTGATGAACAAAGCTACTATGACGCGGCATTTCTTTGATAATACTACGACGTAGTACAACAAGATGATTTGTAGAAACGCGTAGTTGTCTTTATTTTAATGGTAATTTATAGTGTTCGCTTAATATGTTAGCGGATATATTTATTTCTTTGTAAAAAAAAATGCTATTTTTTGCAAAAAAACGTTTCTATAAATTATACTTATTGTGTAAAATAATTTGGCTGGTGACTACAAATCAACTCTCCAGTGCGAGCACAGAACTTTCTCGACTCGTAAGTTTACGAATGTTCGTATAGTATGGAGTCGGTTGCAAAATTTTTTTTTTCTATTTTACATTCATTTAACAATATATCATGTTCAAAAAATTTTTAAATTAGCAAGGCACATATTTATTTATACTTGTCTTGGGGCAGTGGCTAGTTTTTAATTGGTGCTTAAAAACCTACTCCATACTATACGAACATTCGTGAAAACACGAATCGATAAAGTTTTGGGCTCGCACACCTATATAGCTTCACTAAATAGGCATCAAGCAAGTATTGAAACAGTATGAATTTGAATGGATAGTTTTTTTTTATATTTATTAACTAGCTGTTGCACGCGGTTTTACCCGCGCAATTTCGATTCCCGCGGGATTTTCGGGATAAAAAGTAGCCTATACGGATTCGGAAGAATTCCTCTAAGTAATGGTAAAAGAAATTTTGAAATCGGTTCAGTAGTTTTTGAGCCTATTCAATACAAACATACAAAAATACAAAGGTTTCCTCTTTATAACATTAGTATAGATTTAACCAGACGTAGGTCTGGATCTTAATATTAAATCAAATGTTAGGGATCAAATTCATGACTTTTTTGCACTATAATTTTAAAAACAAACTTGAGGCTATTTAAAAGGATATCAAATCGTATATTTATTAAAAGGAAATTCCATTACAAAACTCACAAAAAAACAAAATATAGCAAAAATAAACGTATCGTCAATACACAGCAATTTGTTTCCACTGTTTGTTGATACACAGTCCTAATTTACAAATTAAACTGTTATTTATTATCTACAAAAGCTACAAACAAATCCAACTCAACAATTGACTGTAAGCCCATTCATCTGCAGATGATTACATCGTCCAAACCATCAAAAGGCTGAGCAACAAAAACACGGAACAATAACTCTTTGAAGTGAACCCTAAAGAGGATTTTGTTTATTTTCTCACAATTCAAAGCGGTTATTTGAAAAAAGAACAAGGAAACTACTTTGACAGTTACATGAATGGTGGCTCTGTTCCATAATTCCCTTAAGATTGTTGAAGGGAAAGCTTATTTTGATGTTTAAAGGGCTCTGCACTTGATCGGAGATTTATGTTTTATACAAAAATTCGCAAATTTCGTAATTTTGTCTTCGTTAATTTTTATTTTATATTTTTTGCCTGTGAACTTTTAAAAATAATTTCATTCGCACTATTACATACTACTGTTACTTTCTAAAAAGTTTTACAGGACAATACATACATACATAACTTCACGCCTGTATCCCGTATGGGGTAGGCAGAACACCAGAGGCAATAAAACCATCTGATGTCACGTTTGACAAATTTGGAGGCATTATAATAGTGAAGAGAGACTATTGCAGTGACAGGGGGTCAGCCTATCGCCCACAAAAAAGCCTCCCATAACACCTCGGTCCCTTAACTGACTTTTACAGTATGCCCGGGAAGAGAAGCAGCTGGCACATTCTATGTTTTTCTTTCGCTCCCAGTCCAGCATAGAAGCATTTTTACAGGACAAATATATATAAATATCTACTTTTGTTGTATTCTGATGAGTTCGAAAAGTCTTTTTTCCTTGAACAACTGAATTTTTTATCCTGATATTGTCCCAAGCTAGCTAAATTAAAAGAAATGCAAATTTTTTCGAAACATTTATTTTATTTTTTTAAAGAACTTTAAATTCAGGTTCTGTCTCAAGTTTTACTAAGAATTTTAAGTGTTGTTACATTTAAAAATATTTCTTCCATAACGAATCTGAATCTAACTAACAAGAAATATTAATATTTTGAGATAGATACACTTTTAATTAATAATTTTTATATCAGTTTTACAAATCCGCTGTCTTTTCATTTTGATAGCATGATATTCACTTACATGTTTGAAAATATTCATAATAAAACATGACAAAATAAAATGTTATATTTTTATAAATCTATTCAGAAGTGCACGTTTGCTTTGGTCATTTAAAGGGAAATTGTATTAGAAAAGCACAATCGTTGTAAATCAACCACATTAATAAGCTATCTATACGTTAAGTCCTCAGTGTTCTATTTAATAAGCAACACGCATTCCAAAGGCAATGTTCATCCTTGACAAGTATCGCATCGAAATATTTTCAATGGATATAATTATCAAATTCCATTATGAATAGTTGATTAATTCTCTCTATTATAGGCAATCCTTTTGACGTAGCGGCAGTGTCTTGTGCTTCCAAATACTGAAAGGTACAAATGCTTTGAAATTATTCAATCGTGGTGTTGCTTCTAGAGAACTATAGTACCGTAATGTTAGGACTAGAGGCGAGTAATTTTAATCAATGCATTACTCATTAGTCCCTTCTCTTGGGCCCTTGTGTCCATTGTTTTCGCAAATTAGTGAAATTCTCAATTTACGATGTCACTACAATATTCATATCCAATAAGAGACTAAAAAATATAGTGTTCTTGTGCGTTAATAACGACCAAACTGTTATTGTTTATGTCTTTGCTACCTCAAAAATGCAATAGGCTTGAAAATTCCAGCTTTGATAAAAAAGTCCCCTAGTAACGAATAAACAGTGCTTATAACTATGTAAATACCCATAGTACTTGCAATATTATCTCGTATGATATAAGTTCCTTTGGCAATATAAAAATCTAAAAACACTAGTAAAAATTTGAAAAAAATAGGATACATTTTTAAAATAGCAACAAGCTTTCGCAGTTGCGTGCGATGTTACCGACTAAAATTTAGATTGTGTCGGATTGTTGACATAAAATATAGTCTTATTGACTGTTAAATACAAAAATGTTTTTTGAAATCTAATTCTCAGTTTCGGAGATAAACTTATTAAAAAAAAACAACTTTTGTCAAAGCAACAAATCATTAAAATGTTGCCTTAACTTAACCAGATGTCATTAAGATTTATTATGAACATTATTCCTATTCAGTGACGTGAATTCCCTCCCCAACTCATTTATGTTGCCGAGTAGTTTGACGTGTATGCTCTAGCTGTTTGAGGGTTTGTGTAGCACAGGGGTAAAAAATCAGGGATTATAAACTGCAATTAATGAAGTTAATGACGTAGAAGAGTAGCATATTATTAAGCTTGCATTAAGCATTAAGCTTGAGTTAATATTAAATTAAATTATTTATAACTATTTTCTATTTTCAACTATTTAAAACTCAATATTGATATTGATACTAAAGCTCTTGCAAAATATAGGTATTCAATACCAGTAATAAGATGTCAATGCTGATAATAAAATACGTTGTCTTTTATGTTAAATTTAGACATCACATGATGAATAGTAAAAATCTCATTAATCTATCAAGTTGCACTAATCATCAGATGAGTTTGAGATCGCTTACTGCTTGGAGTTAGGAGTTCAGAGTCCGCCGGGCTAGCAACCACCCTTTCAAATAAAATTTTCTTAAACATGCTTGGCAATTGGAGCATTCTTTTGATAATCTTCTTCGAGATAAATCGAACTTGATATACTAGACGAGCAGCGGCCGGCAAAAGTTGTATGAAAATCCATATCTGTCGAGTTTAACGGCCAAATAAATTACTATGTAAAATCATATTTGTTGTGTTATTTAAAAATGTAACGATCTTTTACTCCGCAACATGGCGACCAAAGAGGTAACATATCAAAGGTTTAATTTAAATTTCAAACTGGTTTGCACATAGAATAATATACTTTGGCGGGTAAAATTCACATTAAATTTTAAGAATTGTACATTCAATAATTGTATTTGCAAATAAAGTTATGAATTGTACTACTTATTTTAATTTCCGCGCATTATTTGAGAAAATTACTATACAAGCCTTGACCGCAACTAGGTATTGATGGACTTACGTATGTGTGGCTCGGCTTCGTCTCGGCCCACATTCACACGTTCGGCATGCCTCTCTTGCCAGCCGGTGCAGTAATGTACTATTGCTGCAAAACACCCTGATGCGTTTCGGCAATATTTTATAAAAATACAGTTCCTTCCTAAACACGTATGCTGTCATCTTTCACCTCACCTTTACATACCATCATGTGAGATTAAAGTCAAACGCGAGTTTCGTCTCCGAATTAAAAAAAACAATGTAAGTATTCGATAGGCTAGAAGTAAAAAAGCGTTGACAGTCAGGTTGACAATATTATTGAAGACCACTTTGGTTGCGGGAATAAGAAAAAAAAAGTTCCGTATCTGGGTGTTTATCTATTCATGTATTTACATTCTAGTTCCCCCTTAGTTCGCTACATGGCATCCCATAACACAAGCTATGCTTACTTTGGGGCCATGTAGTTGGTGTGTTTGTCTGGGGATTTTATATATTTATTTATTTTTATATGGCGCCGATAGTAAACATTTCAAATAGCTGAAACTTCCTTTATTCGTTTATTAATCTTTCTAAATCATTCCATTGAGTACTAAGCCCCATTCATTAATCAGATTAACTACGAGTTTTCCGGGAAAAGTTTATCGATTATCGACTTTATTATATAACTTGTTTTGTGTGATTAAAATACAAAAAAGTTAAAAAGTCAAAGTCAAAAGAATCTTTATTTCGTAAGTATTTAAATACATTTGAAAAAAGTCACAATTTGTGACAAAAAAGTCACAAATTTACAAATTGAACTGAATCTACCACCACTTCGGAAAGTCGATCTGTTGAGAAGAAGTGGCAAGAAACTCAACAGCAATCATCTTTTAAAAATACACAATAACAACAACAACAATTTACAATCTTCTTGCATCCGGATATCATCAATCAATCAATCAATATATATAAAACTGTTCCGTTACTGACTGAGTGACTGAGGTACTGAGTGACTGAGTGACTGAGGTACTGAGTGACTGAGTGACTGACAGACAACGTACAGCCGTAACTACTGGACGTAGAGAGCTGAAATTTGGAACATACATTCTTTAGGAGATGGAGGGGTGCACTAAGGAAGGAATTCCCGAAATTCCCACGGGAACGGGAAATATAGGACTTTTTAGTTTGTATGAAAAATCTTATTCCTTGAGTGCACCGATGTGAAACTTGGTGTAAAAGTTTTTCAATGTTTGTATTATGGAAGGAATTCCCGAAATTCCCACGGGAAGGGGTTGGACTTTTTAGTTTGTATGGAAAATCTTATTCCTTGAGTGTACGGATGTGATACTTGGCATGAAGGTTCTTCAAAGAGTGACTGGTTGTGCTACGAAAAAAATTCCCAAAATTCCCACGGGCGCGGAAAATATATGATTTTTAGTTTGTATGAAAAAAAATTATTCCTTGAGTGCATGGGTGTGATACTTGGTATAAAGGTTCTTTCAGTGGGTGTCTGGTTGTATAGTTTCTGAAATTTCCACGAGAAGGGTAGTTAAGCGCATACGAAGTTGCGGGATAAAGCTATTCTTATAATAAAACTTTTCAACACACTTGCTCGTAAAGTGAGCGTTATTCTATTGAATTTAGGACTATAAACTGGGCTATAAGTCACGCGTGCATAATATATTATACCCTAGTGCATAATATAATGAATCCTACAAAGTTGAATTGTAACTTTGTGCAAATTACATGCGAGTAAACAGAGCATATTTTATTGGCCCGGGTTATACATTAAATATTTTCAGAAACAACAAAGAGGTTTTATACCACTTCAAATCCATATACATTTTTAAATGTTTGCACCTTATATTAATAAAACAAATTTGTATATCAAACAAATTATTCACAATTTACAATAATTTGTTATAAAATATTAAAATATTTGCATTTACCACTCCAAATTAAACATTTTCACTTAAAATAGGCTGTATATGCTATACAGACATTGACACACTTGGCGGAAAAAAAAACCTACGCGCATGCGCGAGGTTCGGCGCCATTTTGCAATCACAATTCACACCTTTGTTATCAAATGTGTTTGTTATTTTATGACCACGTATGTCTGTCTTTTACTCACAAGTGTGTTGAAAAACGTCGTATGTAACTCGTGAGCGTTGCTAATTACAGTTGAGGCTGTGATTTGAGCCCGCGCCGCAGGCGAGGGCTTAATAATGAGCCGAGACTTCGCTCACTTGTTACATAATATACTATTATGCTTATCCTTAAATCTATCGAAGGGTTAATCTTAAATATTTTGGAATTTTATTATAAAAGCGTACACATTGACCTATGAACGAGTTGGTGATCTTCTGGAGTCTACTATTATATTTACATAGATATAGAGATAAAGATAGAAGTAGATAGATGTAGCGATAGAGGTGAGAGATATTACAGATAATGTGGATGGAGATGAGGATAGTCGTGGACAGAGACTGGACACTAACACGGACGTGAACATGGGGGAATGGGATGGAGATGGGGAAGTCAGAGTCAAATTCAAAAAAGTAACATAGTCATAAAGTCTTCAGCAAAACGACCTGGCACCGCTAGCAGCACCCGTTCACGAGTATAACGCAAGCACCAGCCATCACTCTCCTCAACCATATTTTAGGGAAGAGGGTGACCCGACACCCGACGCTACCGCTAGCCATGCCGCCTGAGGGAGCATGACGTTCTTGCTGTTGTATGGATAAGAAGGAGATGGAGATGGCGTTGGATGAGAAGGAAATGGAGATGGTGTTGGAGATGGAGTTGGAGATTGAGAATATTTGAAAAACAATTTACAACCAAGGACTTTTATCGTCCATATATTCAGAAATTGTATAAAAGCCTGTACTACACAATTTTTGTTTAATAGTTTCTTTAAATTTATCAAGTGGTTAGTCTTGAATATTTGTGGGAACCTTATTATAAAAACGTATGCATTGACCCATAAATGAGTTAGTGACTTTATGAAGTCTACTATCATAGCCGGCTAGCTTGTACTTATTTCTAGTATTAACATTATGCAAGTCACATTTTCTATGGAACATGTTTAAGTTCTTTTTTACGAACATAAGATTTTCAAAGACTTGTCTTTCACTACAAATGGCAAATCATTTATATGGCAAATCATTTAAATGTGAGTTAAAGCAGTATATCAAGTAACATTTAACAAATAGGAATGTAATATATGTAAGGCATTAAGGCATTCAACCTTGTTTAATTACACCTCTGTTAAATTTAGATAGCTGATGTAGCAATTTTGGTTGAAATGGGTACAAAATTGCGTAATCTCCTGTGAGACCTTGCCTTTGCCAACTTTTCTATCTGTGGTTTCCTTCCAATCTATATACATATAATAAAATGGTAGGAAAGTCAAAACTGTACATTGAATATTTTTTTAAAAGAATACTTGGGGTATGATCTACAATCGAAACAGAAACAAAAAACATAGTTTTTAGAATTAATGTCTGTTTGTCTGTTTGTCTTTCCGGGATAAACTCAAAAAGTACTGCATGGATTTACTTCAAATTTGGTAGGAAGATAGTTAAGAAGTCGGGTCAACATATAGGCTACATATTATCACGCTAGCAGTGTTATAATCGTAGGTGCGTTTGGTGCTGCATAGCGTTCACGCAGACGACGTCGCGGGCAGCAGCTAGTAAAAAGATAAATATATAAGAACTGACTTTAAAGTACCGCTGAACCAGATGTTTTTTTTTTTTTATTGAAACTAGCCATGTGATTTTGTTTATAGATAAAAACATTTATTTTTTACTTCTTCTTATCGTGTCAATGAATAGATAAGTATCATTAGTTCATCATAGTTTGTGGAGTCTTCTTTGTACTTTCAGAATGCCAATATATGGAAGTGGAACAATACTCTGTTCGTACAGTTGATAAAGGAATAAAATATTGTTACTAATTTACCAATTCTTCATTTTCATCTAAATGTTGATATGTTCTATTCATCTCAGACCCTTTTTTGTAGGATCGTGTTTCATTTGTTTTTTCTGTGTAAAGTTATTTTCATAACGTTCCAAGTATCTACAATTCGCTTTTATAAATCGTTATTAAATATGCTTCATTATGGGAGGGAGTATAATTGTATTTAATTACACACTTATGTAATTTAGGCATCATAAAATCCAGTCAAAATGTATTTTATTGCACAAAATGGGTTTATTATTATCATTACGCATCCCATACAAATTTCACTTTAACGACCATTTTACGTCCGATCCTGGAAACCAAGACGCCCTTGTTGAGAGATTTATTTTTACAATCTTCTTTGAAAGAGTGACATGTAAATAAATGCAGCTGGATATTTTATATTTAGATCCCAGAAAAAAGTTTGTCTTTATTTAAGAACTTTTTGTAGTAAGTGTTGGATTTCCAAAATTTAGTAACAAAAAGCTGTTTATTTTAAAGGGCGTAGATATTAAGACAAAAAGCAAATTTACACAAAACTTTGACTAGATGTAGTTGTTCTGTACTTAGCACATTTTTACTTCCAAGAAATTTAATGAAGATCCAAGTTCAGGGCACGTTCTTTTGTCAGATAAGGGCTTAACATAAATTAGTCAAAAACTTTCAGTCAATGTAAATAATAAAGATAATAACAAAACTTCAGGTTAGACATTGTCAGCCCAAGAAAGCAGATTTAAACTATGTGAAATAAATATTTCTGACATTGGCCTCAATAAAAGTTTCTAAAAAAAACACTAGCCGGTCTATTTGCAATATCAATACATTCTGGGTTCATGAATTAGAATAAGGAAATACGCAAAATTATCCCCTCCATATAATTTATATCGTGTCTAGCTCTACCTCTAACTTCTAACCCACGCCATCCCTAAAATATCCTAAAAAACGATCCAAACATTTTAACCAGCGCTTTTAAATTCTGTTAATAATGCAAAGTATGCGTAACAGGGAAGCGTAAAGTCACGTCTAATAAAATACATACTTTTTCATTAGACTTTTAACCTTATTACAACTGAATAAATTGCAAAGTGAAACATACAATCGCCAAACCGCTTGGTATGCATGGCAATCACTGCACTATTGTTTTATGCACGATACGTGTAAGTCTGAATAATCATTTAGAATAGTAGGCACCTACTGTCCATGGTTTGAACAACGTATAAATTATAAGACTAATGGACTGGGAATGATTCTCGTGGATTGAACTGCCTGATTTTGTTTAACCACTGCAGTCCTCGTACTGTTAAGGGTCGTATGAGCAGGTTCGTCATAGGTGAACGTGTACAATCTTCGTATGAAGATAAATCCTTAAAATATCAAATAACAAATAAGATATTATAAAAATAAATTTCTCGAGTTTTTGTTGGCGTGTTCATGTCGATTAGGTAATTTTCTTAAATTAAACTTGTTGCTAAAAGCAAAAAATTAAGTAAAAATTATATCACATTTTTAGAATTTTACCGCGAAAATCTTCGGTGATTTAAAAGTAATATTACATTCCTTTTAAGATATAAGTTCTAATTTCTGAATATGGTGACAATATCTTATTGCATTTAGTTACCCAAAACTGTACAAAGATTTAAAACCATTAAAGCTTTGCTCACAGTGAGTGATATAACAATGAAAATTATACGATTTACATAGTTGTTTGAACTAAAATCAAGGAACTATTGATTTATCCAAGAGGTATTAATATCAGCGCTACGCAAACCACGTCTTAGTTTTAAACAATTCCTGAAGTATTTTACTGCCTTCACGTCTAGATGCCGGTGTTTAAACTGCATGAATAAGCTTTTTGTAATATATGATGGTTGTTGGATGGATATTACACAAAGCGCAACAAGCCTTAAGCTGAGAAAGAATATTTGGAGGCAGAATTAATACGAAGGGTGGTCGCTAGCCAGTCGGACCCTGATGGGATCCTTCCACCAAGTGGGACTCAGATTAGTCGCCTTTTACGACAAGCTTACGGACAAATACAACACAAACACACGAATAAAGAATATAATCTACTCGTAAGAAAATTATTTAAAAAAAATATATATTATTCTTATACAAGACAAAAACAGTTTTGAGACTTATGTCTTATATTTCTGAACTGGAAGTGTTAAAAAAAGAACACGTAATTCATACATACATACATAACTTCACGTCTGTATCCCTTATGGGGTGGGCAGAACAACAGAGGCTATAAAACCACGTTTGACAAATTCGTAGGGATTATAATGATGGAAAGAGACCACAGCAGTGACAAGGGGTCAGCCTATCGCCCACAAAAAAATCGAATAATACCTCTGTCCCTTACAGAACACGCAATATTAGCATTTATTGCGTCTGCAAAAGGATTTACTTTAATCGATCGAAGGAGCGATAACTCATTACCGCTCAGTTTATCTAAGACGTTAAAACTTACTTTTGAAACTCATTTTATTGCGACGAAGCCGACAGTTTTTGTTACTAATAATGGAGAATAAAAAGTACCTAGCTAGTTAGCCAGACTTATGAAAAGTTTATACGAACACTGAATCCTGCAATAATCAACATGAACAGTTAATTCATCTTTAGCAACACTTGTTAGTAAGACTGCATAACAATTAAAGAGCTTCCAACCACCTGCAATATAAAACTTGGCGCTAAATATCAGAAATATCTTATGAAGAATTCGTTCCTTTTTAAACTCGTGTGTCATTATTATCAACCTCATCAACAGTTTCCGTTCGGCTCAATCTAAGAGGGCCGCCAGACTGTTGAAAACACGTTGAAAACCAATGCATCCAACCAAGGTTAAGGAAGGTTAACTTGTTGACAACCAATTCCGAGTCATCCACACTGTTACAAACGGTGGTTTCCAACAAGGAGACAAACAAGAACACAAGCCAAGGTCACGCCAGGCCACGCCCCTTAATCGTCAGTGTGCTCTGATCTCTCGCGTTGACAACATCTTCGCGATGGCAGCTTTGTATGCAATTGAGGATACAAAGAAGGAAAGGTTGAAACGCAGGATAAAAAGCTACAAAACTCGAGTCATTTATAGTTATAGTTACATAGTAAAATATACAATAACAAGCGTACACAGTCCTAAACACAGACATACATCTACATAGATAACGCAAATGCATGTCCTTTGCGTGTCCGAACCCCAAAAAAATGTCAAGGTTGGTCGCCTCTAGATTTAATATGTATTGTAATATGCTTGTATGTATGTCTGTTAGAAAATCGAGTCAAGAATATCAATATCGGTCTTAATAATCGATTTCATCGGCGGTATCGGTGTCTCTGAATCTTTTTGTATTTTCCAGTAATAAATATCAGCTGTGACATCACAATAGGTCTTAAAAAGTCGGCACGCTTGGTTCGAATACAAATCGTGGCACTTGCGTTGTCTATGTAGATGTATGTCTGTGATTCTAAACACCGCCGTTTCCAACCCGCCAAGGTCATGTAATTTGGTTGTCAACAGCCATCTTCACTGTTGGAAACACGTTGTAAACTAGCAAGGTCACCTTGGTTTGATGTTTTGTTTCCAACAGTCTATTTGGGCCTTAACCCTGCCCTAATCAATGCATTATGAAATAAAGAAAACAAAAAAAAAAACAAAAGTATTGACAAAAAAGTTTCTTTCCATGAAGTATTTAATTTCACTGGGTAAAAAAACAGTAGCGCATTTCATAATTATGTTCTTTTTACTGAAATAAAAGCCTTTAAGGACGTAAATACCGTTCTCAGTTCACGAAGCCTTTGATATTGTCCAATTTGCATCGGATTTTCTTTGTTTCCTTTAATTTTACATCCTGATTCGTATTCAACAGATAGCATGAAAATCTTTTTACAAACTTTGTACAAACAAGTTAAAAAGTCGAGTTAAAGCGTGAAATATAAAATCTGAAAAATTAAAACAATGTTATCATTTGTCGGAACATAATTTTCTCTGCTTTTGAAATATACTTCTGCATAATATTATGCCAACAAGGATATCATTGTTACAATACATACTTACATTAAAAAGCAACAGTCTATTTTCACAAAAAAGATAAAAGTTAATTCATATTAATAAACGTACTTAGGTACATGCAGTGTCTTCTAGGTCTTTAGACTTTTTATGACTTATTATTGAACTGCTTCCAGGTCTTGGTTCGAGCAGTCTACTTCAAGTCTATAAAAGTTGAATTGTTTTCAAATGATTTTCCTGACAGTTCTCATTTTCCATTACGCGCAAACTATTTACAACTAATTAAATTAAACAGGCGCGATAAAATTAAAAAACTAAGTAAATAAAATTGTTTATAGTGAAATTTGAAATTAAACTATTAATCAAGTGTAATTTTTATTATTAACTGTAAGTAAATTAAGTAAATGTCATAAAAAAAATCATTTCAAATTGACATATTCAAAGAAACGGAACGTTCAGATGATAGGGGTTGACACTACTGAATCGACATTGAATCGCTGAATATGAGCGGCCATCTTGTAATCGTAAGTCTCAATACATTTTTTTCACCAACTGATTCGATATGTAAAAGCTATCGAATGGAAGATCGAACAAATTGTTGCGGCAACGTCACTGAGGTTGTCAATTTTGAACTGTCACGAAAAACATTTGAAAACAATTCAACTACAGTTGTCTACATATTTTCTCCGTTAATAGTTATACAAATTAGGTCCAAGCTTATAACCTCGAACCTTCCTCAAAAATAATTTCGTGGATTTTGTTTATCGTATTATGTAGAGGCTTACCGTCGCAGTGGTGAGACTTTTTTTATAATTAGATAACTTAACAAAATCTTTTATTTTCTTTAATATAATAAACTGTGAAACCAGTAGTCAGAGTTTGAGAGTGCAATGATAAATAACAAGTTTAAAATGAATATCTATCAAATCTATTCTGCTCATGATGGCTTATATACAAACCTTATTGAACATCACCTAAACAATATTGCTTAGGGTAGGACAATCAGGCTGAATAGGTCAGTTCAGAATAGCCCTTCTGCCCTGAATACACGTGTCATATAGATTATGCAGACTTTCCTGTTGACTTGATGACAGAAGGCCTAATATAGGCAGACTTTCCACACTAAATTTGTGACAAAACATTGTCATTCGTACACTCTTCGCTTTAAAAATCATAATATTGTTTTAGGTTTTCTCGATAAGCGTTAAAAATATTTTATTATTATTATAGACTAAGCCAGGGTTTGGACTCAATCTGGCTTGATGTTAAGTGAAAATGAGGTCGAAGATGAAAGCACATGGGCTCAGGAAGTACTTGGTTCTTCATAAAATATCGCTGGAACGGTAACATTTGAAGGCAGATTATATTAAAATAATAATAAAATCTTTATTGCATGGAAATTGGTACATTGGAGGTCTTTTTGTATTATATCCTACCGACAAGTGTCAAAATATTAAATTTAAGACATAAGTCGATTACCATAGTTAATGTGAAGAAACAGTGAACGAAAAACACATGGAAGAGTAACTAGTGCTCGAAAATGGCCTAACGAAAATTATGTTTTATTTTGTTGATTCGGGTGTTTCCGTGTTTTCCACATATTTCTTATCACAAAATAATATACTTACTGAAATAGACATATAAACAACCTTGACTTGACGGCTAATATCTGTTTTCACCACAAAAATATCTACCGTCACCGGGATTCAAACCCAGTTCTGGCCTGGGAGCAATCTATGTTACCACGACACCAGTCGTCTAATTATGAACGTGATCTTTTTGTTTAAAGCATAAACAAAATAAAAAAAATGCGCGAAGTAAAAATATTCATAACTTTAATTGCTACCTTTTACATAAAGCGTCCACTCTTTCAGGTTCGTAAATGTTCGCAAATGTACGTTTCAACGGCCAATGATGTGTTACTATGTGTTGCCTATCCAATGAGCGACGTGCGTTGAAAAATAAAACCAATCACGTTTTAATCGTTTTCAAAGAAAACAACTAGGTGTTAAAAGAAAACAAAGATAATGTGCCGATTTTCAAAGAGGTTTTGTTTGAAGTTATGCTATGCTTTTTTCGGTCACTCATCATCATCATCATCATCATCACAACTCCGTGTAATGAGCCCACTGCAGGGCATGAGTCTCTCCTCTGGGTGACGAGGAGGTTTAGGCCATAATCCACCGAGCTAGCCCAGTGCTGGGTGGTGGATGTCAGAATTTTTAGGGTGCCGATATGGCTTCTGACAAACCCTAACGACTACTGTATACAAGTATACAGCACCCGGGACCGACAGCTTAACGTGCCCTCCGAAGCACGGAAGTCGCCGTGAGAAACGAACAGTCGGCGGTCACCCATCCAAGTACCGACCGCGCCGAACGTTGCTTAACCTGTGATATCGTAAGATACACACAGTAACCACGGCACCACGACGACTTCCCTTTTTGTTTTCGGTCACTGTGAAGAAATAATTGTTTCTCTCAAATTATATTTGTCATTTAGGTATTTGTTGTTAGAATAATATAATTTACATAGCAAGGATTCGAACAGACTAGTTTTTAATTTATGAATGGTATTTTTTTTTATTTAATAGGATAATAATAAGACTGTTGAAGTTGATTGTTGCAGGGTTTAGTGCTGTATATGAAGAATGGTCGCTGGACCTTTGGACCCGATGGGACCCTACAAGAGGGTGTCAACTAAATTATTTGACTTTTACGACACGCTTATTCCGGGTTAATAGGGCTATTCTAAACCAACCCTAGGTTGGTTAAAAAAAATAATAATATAAGGTTTTGCCTTTGTAGGTTTTATAAGGTTTTGAAGTAGTCTTTCATTCTAAATAAATGAAAAATGTGATAAATAAAAATTACCCGACCAAGATTCGAACCTGGGATCTCTCGTTTGCCGGACGAGTGCTCTTCCAACTGAGCTACCGGGGCCTGGCGCTACGCCTCGAAGTTATCACATTTTTCATTTATTTAAGAATAATTGAGCATTTTAAATGCAAAAAAAAACTTAAAAACATGATTAGTTCATCCTGTTTAATTTGCCGTTTATATTAGATTTAATATTCATCTATAGGTACTAATATTATAAAGAGGAAACCTTTGTATTTTTGTATGTTTGTATTGAATACGCTCAAAAACTACTGAACCGATTTCAAAATTTCTTTTACCATTACTTAGAGGGATTCTTCCGAATCCGTATAGGCTACTTTTTATCCCTAAAATCCTGCGGGAATCGAAATTGCGCGGGTAAAACCGCGCGCAACAGCTAGTGTAGAATAATATTCGAGGGTTGAATACCTAAGTCCCGAAGTACTTAAGCATACAAATATTTAAGCTAAACTTGTCAGAAATCATAAAAAAGTCTACTTTTACTAATTATACCTTGCCTAAAATTGATAAGGATCTTTTAAGTTTATTGTAACTTTATAAGTTTCCTAAATATATGAGGTACAGTTCTGCGTCCTTTAAGAAAACTTTCGACTTATGGCAAATTCTCATAACGTCTTATTATAGTATGTTAAACTTTTCGTATGAAATGTTGTATTATTTAAATTTGTAAAGTTGCTTTTGTTTTAGCTATAACAATAAAGGAGACAGTTTGGCTTGTATACGTAATGCGAGAAAAAAAAGTTTTTTTATGGGACTAGCAGTTTTTGAGTCTTTCTGAGTGGCATATGAAACTCTTTCAAAATTGTCCCTAAATGTATTAGAGGTCACTAATACATTGAAAATAAACATAATATTTCAATAAAACTACTTTTTAACCGGATTAATCGCGTATATTATATATTTTACATTTTAACTCGACGTTTCGGTGTTTTTGCAGACCCCGTGGTCACGGGCGACTGAGGTGTCAGGAGTCAGATTGATAGTGGAAAAAGTTATACAATATTAATTATACGCGATTAATCCGGTTAAAAAGTCGTTTTATTTAAATTATGAATCGTGAAAAGTTAAGACAAAATATAATATTGTTGTAATTTATATCGAATGGTATTCGATATTGTCCAATAAAAGAATTTAACTTTCAATAGTTCTGAAATAGATAACAATTAGTATTTATAACATTCAAATTTTACAAAAAATAAAAATACTACGCCGTCCATAACGGATCGACTGCTACTTAAAAACCCCTTTTAACTTAGCCTTTTCATAATGGTAACACTGTTATCAGTTCCAAACATCACAAAAGTCATCGTACTAAATTACTCAGAGGGGTCTAATAAGCATGACGAAGTAGTTCTGAATTACTACACTAGGTGGCGCCCCGTTTACATAAGATTAGTATTTCAAGTAGCTTATTTATTTATTTATTTATCATATAAGACACACCAATAACATAAATATTGAAACTCTTACTAAATAACATTCATTAAAAATTAAATATTCTGATATATATGTCCAATGAGGTATGTACAGCATTCGAACTTGTAACGTCTCTATAACTAACAATTAAAATTAAAATAGAAAAAAGAACACATTAACATTAAGTAAGCAAATGGTAATAAAAAATGTCAAAGTTAACATATGTCAAAAGGAACAACCAGAATCACAGGAATACAACATACAACAAAAAAAAAAGAAAAACAATAATAAAAATTAAATTGGAGTCATTGTCGATAAAATGTGAACCAATTGTAGCATTTTCTAATTTTACTGCACAGTACAGAAACGGAGTCGTGGAATATGTCAGGTTAAGGGTATTAGGGTATTTAAAAAAATTATGAATCTTCTTCAATTTCTCAAATTCTTTTTTTTTAATACTTAAAAAATTATAGCCTACATGTTAATATTGCCTAAATTTTTCGAGATTAATAATCTAAAATTTTTTTGCCTATATGTTATTTTGATGTAAAAGCTATATTAATGTAAAGTTTCATAAAAATCGATTCAGCAGTTTATGCGTGTAAGAGTAACAAACCTCCATATATGTATACAAACGTTCGCGCTTATAATATTAGTAGCACTTAAAATATGCCTGTGGCTTACACGAAAACCAATTTACATTTTCAAATACCCCCGCTTTATGGCAACCACTACAGACGCGGACAAAATCTTTTCAACGATTCACTCCAAAAGTCTTATAAATACGTGACCCGAAAGTAAATCGTATTGAATATATTAATGGTATGCAAATATTTGTTCATGAATATTTTTGTTCGATCAGTCTTATTTTATAAATTGATATTGGTTCGTTATACAGTATCGTGGAAATTCAGTTATTGTAAACTTTATAAAGTCGCAGTTTTTGGGTTAATATGGCAAGCTTTTAGAGTTTGGTCATAAGACAATGTTGTTGTTCTCCTTGGTTAATTGATTGTTTGTTTACAATAGAATAGAATGTTTATGTTAGAACAGAATCTACCAACTGTTTTTAATATCAAATTTACAATTGCAATTTATAAAATAATAAAATATATTTTAGCATTACACTATCATAGACTTTGAGTTGCCAGATATACTATTAATATAATTAAACCACCCTGATTAAAATAAATAAAACGGTAGGAAACTATCACCAACATTCTGAAAAACAATAAATCCATTTAGCTGCACGACCTAAAACTCAAGATACTGTCAGTTCGTTTTGTGTCAATTCAGAACGCTACGCTCGAAGACTGAGAAACAGAGGGAGGTGATGATGTATAACTTCTTCCAAATATAAATTTTATGCTATGAAGACCGAATATTTTTTTATCTAATGAACACGGGGATGCAGTCTCCGAAACGTCGAATTAAAATGTGAAAGACAATGTTTCCAAATTGGAATAAGTATTTAATAAACACTAGACCACAACGTAGCTAAAATTATACTGGTATCGATGTCTTGTCATTTGATACAAAACTGTCATTTGAAATTGAAAGGAATGAACGGTGAAGCTATTTTCAATAAATCTTGTGCATTTTTAATATGATGTCTATCTGAAATTGTGAAAACTATTGATTTCTTTACATATTCTCTTCAATTTATCTTCGTGCTCACATTCTAGCCCCAGATACAAAGAAACGGAAACACATCTTTTAGTTTTAGTATATCTTTTAGTTTTTGTTTAAGATTAAGCATGGCGAAAATAAATATTTTATTATTTTAAATGATACGGTTTCTGTGTAGTTTTGTACTAATCCTGCATTTCACAGCATCTCTCCTCGTAGTAACGAAACTACGATGAAGTTAAAGAAGGGTCTGGTTTTTCTTAAGTAACTATGTACTGAAACAAATTATCGCAGAAGCGATAAGATTTGGCGCCAGACTCTTTTTAATGTCCTGTCTGGGTTTCTAAAAATATTTTAGACTCTCCGATTTTTGTGAAGCTTTAGTACAAGTGTTGTTTTATTATGCTACAACGCCTATTTTTTTAAAAGTTAAATGTATTTTAAATGTAGGTATATAAAAAAAATATATATGAAAAATATTCTTTTAAGTAGCTGGATTTTACCTTTTACGTTTATTTTTTTAAATTGACATAGTGGTATCTTTTCTAAACGCTACTCTCGTAGATATAGAAATAGATAGAGGCGATAATTAATAAGTTTGTAACTGTCAAACTGACACTTCATTCACTCATGGCCACGGTGTCCATAAAGACACCGAAACGTAAAGATAAAATATACGAGTAAATATAACGTATAGCTATGAAATAAACAGTGAAAACTTAAACAAATTTTATATTAATTTCAAAATATAATAAAATTATCTTATTATTAGATTTTTGGTTTTCATTATAAATTAATAACAACATTTTCATGGAAGTCGGAACTTATTGTATGACGGCACTACAGGAAGTTCCGATTTCCAGCCATACAACTCTAAGTACAACTAGAGCTCAAACTGCCCATTAAAGACTATATTTTATTCCTTATTTTTAACATAACAGTAATTTACCAGATTAATGCGATCATAGCAGACGCGCTGAACTTTTATGCATACAGAGACTATTGTTCAAGAGAGTTATGAGCAGTTTTCATTAGCATATTTGAATTTATGAAAAATATTGGCACCCATTATGAAAATGACCCTGTGTAAAATATCAATGGAGAAGCAAACGAAAAGCTCTAAATAGATGTCGCTTCATACGCTTCAAACATAACAAACTATAAAATGAACAAGTTGTAATTGAAATTGCTTGTTCTGTGTTCTATTTTGGGGTAAACCTATAAAATAATGTAAGCACATGTATCAAAATATGAAAAATGTGGACCGTAATATGTACGTTTCCGCAAAAGTTTAAATCAACTAACATCCACAAGTTTCGCATGTGTATATCCTTAGAGAAACTGTGGTACCTATCCATTTTCTATAAAACTTATGACTACGCAATGATGCATTTCTAATTTTTTGATAAAAATCACTATAAAATTAATTTTTATTTGACATTTGTTATGGGTCAGCGTAATCAGCGCCTCTAGTGGAATAAGAAGGCAGTTTTCTAACCCATTTATTTTATTTGCTTACATATATCTGATTTGATAAACATAAGTCGCTAAAGACCTCGATGTCTGCAAAAACATAGAAATATTGGGAGAAATATAAAATAATTCGCGATAAATGCGGTTAAAAATATTTTGAGCCATGATTATTAATCATGAAAACTTTAAACAGTATTATAGATCTGATTATTTGGTCGGTAGATGGCGCTGTGTGCATTAGCGCTTGAATAAATAATAAAATAATAAATAAAATCCCCAGACAATCACACCAACTACATGGCCTCAAAGTAAGCAAAGCTTGTATTATGAGCTACCATGTAGCAAACCAGGTAGGAACCTAGAATCTAAAATACATATAGATAAACGCCCAGATTTGGAACATATTTTTTTTTCCTTGCGGGAATCGAGCCCGCAACTACTGGCGTGTGAGGCAGATAGGTTTACCCCATCGTCAAAGTGGTCGTCATCAGTCTACTATCTTATTCGATCAATAATGAGTCACAGAGCAATTGATGACTCTTGTTTAACGGTAATGGAGGCAATGAAACACTTGCACAGATTTATAACTACGATAGCTATTGTCTATCTGTCTCTATCAATTGGATAACTATCGCATGTCACTCTATATCAGCTTAATGCGAGTAGGACTGTTAGTGAAAGCCACTTGCAGTACTTGACCATATAATTGCTTAAACACTCCAACTGGGTTTTAATAATTATTTATCTGCTATTTTAACGATTACAAAATGCCAACAAACTATCACTGAAGCCACTAAATATGCGATGCTGCGATCGTGAAAATTTATACCCTTATGGTAGAATTTATGATTCCTTGATGACTTAATGCTTCTAGTGCAAAAGATTTTTTTGTACGTTTAATTGGATTTATTATTATTAAACAAATTTATAATAGCGCCTAAAATAAGAAAGAACGTTTTAGCTACTTATTTTTTTAATAACGCAAATTGGATAATTCTCGATCCGAGTGGACCAAATTTTCTCAGTAACTGGGCTATATTGCTGGATATATTGGGCCTAAACCAATATAACGTTTCTATACACTTTTAACTTAATGTTCTTTGTAATATTTAGATAGTCATAACGGATAGATGGTCTATTCATATAAATTAGAATGTAATAGTTTTACATAGTAACTGTAAGGGTTTAAAAACGTATTCACGATTCACTCATTTGGGCTAGTAGGTATGTTTTAGATCTGAATATTTATGTAGTCATTTCCCCAAAACCCTTAGTTAAATAATGTACCTATTTATTATGTAATTAGAATGGATTAATAAAATACAAGGCAACAAAGTAATTACAAATAGGGAACATAGTAAGGTGATATTTTTGAGAAACATGTCTTTTCAAGAATATGGACCTCTGACGGGTAAATCCAATTCACATAAAGCCTAGCAAGCTTAAGCCAATCCAAGCAAGTAAACCTGTTTTCAAATTGCCAAGAAGGTTGAGAATCAAACTTAAGATATCCAGCGTCTGGATATCACAAAAGATGCATCGTTTGAATATGAATAATAGATATATTATTTGAATGCCAATGAAATAGAATAAAGAAATAAGTTGCCTGGAAGAGTTCATCTTTCGATGATAAGGACGCCTAATAATTGTGCTTTTTATCTACAAAATTGTTGTAAAATATTTATAATCTTATTTTTTTTTATCGTAGTCCATCAATAATTTTTTTTCGTCATGAGGATAGGTTAAACTCGGTTAGAGCTACTATCATTTGAATAACATTAAGCCCCAATTTCACCGTGTAATAAAACGCGATCTATTCGAGTTGAACTCGGTTTACACGTTAAAACGAGTTCCGCCTTCAATTTTTCTTTAGTCAAATCTGAGATTCGTTAATCTAGGATCGGAAGGAAATCGGTGAAATCGGGGCTAAGTTTATCAAGACTTTTTGATTAGTTTTGATTCCCTAAGTAAATATGGTAATAAGTAGTAAATATGGTAATAAGTAAACAATGAATTTATGAAATAAAATAAGTATTTAAATCATCCACACGTATTTATTTCCCCATAAAAAAGCTCAAACATTTTTCAATATTACCAAAGCCGCGTTCTTTCAGGCAGACTATAAATTCCTGGAACTACCCACTGCAATGCCAAAGAAGGAAGGCAAAGTAGAACTGAAACCTTTGGACCGTTTCCAGCAAAGTGACAACATATTTGTCTCAATAGGTCAAGTGCCAAAAGGTTCAATGTACCCGAGCCTCTTCACAACGTTTAGCTTTGTAGTATATAGTGAACTTGATATTAAGCTTTCCGTTTCTGTAATTAATAAATATTCAATACAAAAGTATACAATACAAAAGTATTGAATTCTCTTGGCGCAAACTATTTTTAAAGACGGCATTAATAAAACGCTGAAAGCGATGTTAAGAGGGTGAAATACACACATTTATCAGAACTTAAGATGACATACATACATACATACATATGTATGTATGTCATAAAGTAACTTGTGGGGTAAGCAGAACACCAGAGGTTACAAGACCATCTGATGTCACGTTTGACAAATTTGGAGGTATTATAAAGATGGAGAGAGACTATTGTAGTGACAGGGGGTCAGCCTATCGCCCACAAAAACTCCTTTAAAACCTCTGTCCCTTAACTGACTTTTACAGTATGCCCGGGAAGAGAAACAGCTGGCACATTCTACGTTTTTCTTTCGCTCCCAGTTCAGCATGGAAGCATGATAAACACTTTCAATGGTGAGTAGTTGACTCAATCTCAGCTGAAAGTGTTTGAAAATTAAGTTGAATCTTGTAGCATACGTAGTCAAGAAAGAATTGACTCTTCATAAAAAATGCCTAAACCATCATAAGGGTGATATTAGGTGGCGGATTTTATTCGAAGGGTTTTAGCAAGGCAGACACTATGAAAATCTCCTTTTAAACATAGTTTTTAATTTTCAGACTTAATAAATATTAATAATGTTTTTAAGTTTTTGCATTTAAAATGCTCAGTTATTCTTAAATAAATGAAAAATGTGATAAATAAAAATTACCCGACCAGGATTCGAACCTGGGACCTCTCGTTTGCCGGTCTTAGCTGCAAAGCTATACCATAAGAAGGAGCTACGTTAGCAATATAACGTAAAAACAAAAATGTCTTAAGTAATTTCGAGGCATACCGCCAGGCCCCGGTAGCTCAGTGGAAGAGCACTCGTCCGGCAAACGAGAGGTCCCAGGTTCGAATCCTGGTCGGGTAATTTTTATTCAAGTATCACATTTATATTTATTTCATAAATATTCCTTTTATATACAAAGCACCACATTCAATCATATTTATTATTATTAAAATCATGTATTCATTCCTTGTAAGTGCAAGATACAACGCTATTGAGATTAAGACATTGTTGTTGTTTACTTCATGTTTTCTGTATTTTTACATTGTATCGTGACAATAAAGGTTTTATTGTTTTGTATTATCGTGTATTATTATTCTTTGATGGCCTCCTGGGAGATCCTGTGTTCGAATCTCGATTGAAGTTGATTGATATTTATATGGCGAACATACACATTAGCCATTGATGTTTGTATATATACATATGTATTTAGGCGGTTTTTTACAGTAGCTAACTATGTATCGTGTTTCAATATTTTTGGCTACACTAGAAAACAAAAGAACAGACCCTTTTATCAAGTTTATATTTCGGATTATTCATACATATATCATAAAATGAAAATTGATAATAATATTTTTAAATAATATCATTCTTACAATGTAAATAGAATTCTCCCTGTATATCTAACAAAGAAAACAAATTATTCAAATGAATTTAATCTACAGGGTGATAAAAATTCGCACAATTCCAAACCAGGTCCCATTTACTTTTATCACTTTTCCTACATGATGTAATCCACTGAATTTACGACTAACCCGTTTTTTATAGTTTTTCTTTCTTATTCGTCTATTTTGAGTCATTGCTCCAGTCATTCGTGACTGCGATAAGGCGGCTTTTTAGTGAAAAATTACGGAAGCCACTAATTGACTTACACGCTATCGTGACATTAAATAAGCCACTGAACATTAGAGTAAGGCTCTATATTGACGTCAGGTAAGGCAAAATGCTTTTATAATTTGGTTTCCAAGAAAATTAGCACGCGACGCGAATTGAAACGTTACTGTTACATAATAATATGTCAGTGCCTTTATAAGGCTGTCAGCTGATTATATACATGTCACTTTGAGAAATAGAACTTTGTTGTATGATGTCTTGGAATATAATGAAGCTTAATAGTTTTCCTGAGCGCTCTGGTTTCTGATATTACGAGTTTAGTTCATTTTACTTACTTATATTTTGACGAGTTTGTTGAGCTAATCAGTTCTGATGGGGTAAAAGGTTATACTTTGTTTAGTATTTAATTTGTAGTTCATTGTATGTTGATATAATGCCAATATTTTTTCAATTCAGTTTTATAAATCCTTTAAGGTAGCTCAACTCAATAACACCTATATTCGTATGAGTAAAAATTAAAAGACTCACAATATTTTCTTTACTTACAATAGATTCTTCAACTTTCGATACGTAGTACATTTATAAAAGTAAAAGGCTGCGTTGAGTGTTATCCCTGAAATCCCCTTAAGCTTTCCGGGAGAATATCGTTGCAACAATTATAATGATGAAGCCTAATGAATTGCTGACTAAGCTTTTAAACGACATCGCCTACGTGTTTTCTGTGATAAGGCTTATTTCCGTCATTGCACAAGTAATAGCTGTAACGATTAGGAACCTAAAACGACAAATTTTGCTTTGATGATCATTGAAGCTAAAATCTAGGTAGGTATAGTAATGAGTATATTGTTTGAATATTCTATCTAAGAAGATATCTGTGTGTATGTTTTACTTAGAAATTAAAAATTCTGACGGGATATAAAAATACGAGAGTAAACCTCACCTTCACGTTATGGACATATATTTAGTTTCTTTCCCACGAACCGAGTTTTTGTTATTCCTAGAATATATTTACTTTAAGTAAATAAAATTTATTTTGAATTTTTCGTTGAATTTTTATAAATTGAATTTTGATAAATTCACGAAATTTTTAATACAACTTCAAATTCCAAAATCTGCATACCTACATTGTCTTTTTACCGTATTCACTGTTGACTAACCGCCATATGCAAAAGAATTATCCTAAACAAATATGTAGATTCGTACCATTTTTACCCAAATGAACAGGTAAAAAAACATTGCTATATTTAATAATGGTTCACTACCCACAACATATTCCGAGCCTCCATTCTGCCTGACTTATTAGCATTTGTATGAAGAGTTTACATACACCCTGTATATGCAAAAACGCTGAGCGATATTTCGGTTTTAGCTTTTTGAATAAGCAGAAATGTTGTCTGCTCTCTTCGAGTGGTCCAATTTTTGTTAAGAATGCTTTGTGAATACATTCTTTTATGCATGTTCGCTTTAACAAAATGCAATTCATGCAATCTTGTTTGGAGAATATCTCTTATTTTAATTCGTTCTATAATCTTTTTAGATTTTTTTTGTAGCTTACTTTATAACATGTTTTTTGCTATGAATTTTCCTAGATTTTTTTAAAAATAATTTTTGTAACCAAAATTTGAGCATTGCTTTTTATGATGAAAAAATATTCATTTCAATGATTATTAATTCATGTTATACAGTTAGCCTAAAATTATTTTATATTTATGCTTTGATTATTGCATTGCTTACATAAAAATATATACCTACTTCCCACATTTTTTTTATATTTCTCATCTTGTAAAAGGAAATAAATACACATCGGTTCATAAGGTATCGAAAACAATTCATATATGACTTGACATTGTAATGAAAATAAAAAGTTAGAAAAAAAACACTCTTTTTGTGAATTTAGGTGGAACATGTGACCACGATCCCTTACATTAGCATATCGAAATATAAGACTTATCAGAGTGCCCATTAAATGGCGATTAAAAGGCTTTTTATCGAAAATAACCTCATTAAAATTTCACCTATGTAAGTTTAACGAACTTATAAAATGTGTGCCTAGGTGTTGCTGCAGTTTTTATCTTCAAACTCACTCAAAAATACCTATAATATCTTATTTGCCTAACGATATTGTGAGTTATTAAAATGATTTCATTGTCATAAGAAAAAAATTAGGGACCGTAATTAATAATTAAAAGTTTAATAAAGTTTCATACTTTCTAACGGTATAACAGTATTTTTCTGGACGTAAAAATATACTCATAAAAATAATACTGTCAATATACTTTTGAAATCAAATATAAATAGTAAACTTTACGATTACACGTCGGATTAACCACTCGACTCAATGACTTCACAGACGCTATGGTTCCTAAAAATATTTTTGTTACAAACAAAATTAGATAATATTTTAAAGAAAAAAAAAAAAAAAACTTACCTAAATTGTCTGCATGATGAAATGGAAATAAGGCTAACCACACGAGCACCAGCAACCCTGCTCTTTGCGACATCTTATTTATTGAAATAATCCAAAATATGTGATCCACTTGTGTTCTTTAGTTCTCATCGTTGCACATTTTCAGTCCTTCGCCGGTTTCTCGATCTGCAAAAGAATTAAATAAGCAAATAAAATCCCCCGACAGTTACTCCAACTATACGGCTCTAAACTTAGCAAAGCTTTTGATATAGGAAACCAAGTATCGAACTAAGAGGAACAGAATATTAATCAATCAATAATTTATGTTAAGTTTCTAACTGTCTAAAGTAATTAAATTAATATTATATATCAACATTAAACATAAAAAAAAGATGTGTATATGATAAAGGGTAGTTAAGTTCTTGAGTATGTAAGTTTTATATTTATATGCTGTAGATATAGCGTAAATCGCTTTTCATAACTTATTTGTCTTTTAGTGGTGAGGACCTATAATTGGCCCACTAACTCTATTACTGTTAACTAGAATTGATATTTTGGCTGTTGGTCTTCCTATTACAAATAAATAAATAAATAAATGAACCCAAACCAGGAACATTTTTACTTGTACGGTGCAGAGATCGGACTTGCGGCCTCGCAATTTACGTAAAGTAGCGCCTAAGATCACTGCGCCACGGAGGTTGTGATTTTTCCAAAATCACTAGGGAACGAATTTACAGAAGGCAGCACATCAAGCGTTAAAAAACTGTCAATTTTTTTTATTTGAATCTGAACTCTATGCCCTCGACATTAAGTTAAAATTGGTTGGGGAAATTTGACAGGTAATGTAACGTTTGATCCGCTGGCTTCTGTACAATTTTATGTAAACGTTTCGATGTCTACATATACCGTGGCCATTCGAGTTTGAAGGGTGTGAGTCTAATGTGTTAAAGAGAGATCTCGCGCATTCTTCAAAATCCATTCTATAATGCACAACGAAACAAAAAACCTAATGTTTTAATTTCTTTATTTCTTTTAAAGTAAGTTTGTAGTGAATTTACGGGATGTTCAGTCAACCGAGTCTCTACCAAAATACTCCAGAATTAAGACTTGAGTACTCCATGCAAGACGGGTTTTTAGCTGTGTCTGCTCCTTGAGCCAAAGTCACTATTTGTTGGCCGATATTAAGACCGATGTTAAGACCAAGAGGTGTTATTCAAAAATGCACCACCACAAGCTATTAATAAAGTTAAAGTTAATATAAATACATCATAAAATTAATCATTTCATAACAATAAGTGTCCAAAAATATCGCCGGAATAAATTGTATCTGTGATTTATGCAGTCATGGCTGGTTTCACTTAAAATACAAGAGTTTAAAGCAATTGTTTCGTTCTGCGTTCATAAAATAGCTTTGTACATGAAAATTGTTTGTACTAATTAGCTGTATAATTAATCATAATGATTAATTTAATTTATTTTTTTACACGGTGCCGATATAGATACCTACCTACTTCAAAATTAAGGTCAAGGTGTTTAAAATAAATATTTTTAAAATTACTTTGAAATGCAGTAAAATTGATTTTATTATAGTTGTATAATATCTAAAGACGATAGAAAGCAAGGAAATAGTTTGTGGAAATAAGTAACAGTGAGTTCACTCATATACTTTTAGATAAATAATTAATTAATGTACCCCAATCGCAGTATTGTGAGAAAAAAATATCAATAATAATTTTGAAAAACTTCCCACAATATCTGTACAACTAGTAACTAATGAGTTGTTAAACGGAGCAGCAGGGCCATTTGCGTAACTAAAATAAAAACGCTATCCTCAACAACAGGCTCATCGACGAGATGGCTAGGATTTTGGCGTCAGGCTCACAAAGCTGAACACCAAAACCTAAAGAAAATTGACAAACAGTTCAACGAATATCAGTTTTTACTCACGCCATCATCAGCAAAGAGTGTCGTGTCTACCGTGATATATGTGAATACCAATTATGTCACTCGTCGCTGATGCATCGATGAACTCGTCGTTGTTGTTTACGAGAATAGCCTGATGCATGTAGGGTTTGTCCATGTAGGGTTGGCTTAAAATAGCCCTACCAACCCTGGGTAAGCTTGTTGTAAAAGGCGACCAATTTGAACGACCCCCGTCAGGGTCCAACTAGCTAGGAACCACCCTTCATATGAAATCTGCCGCCAAATATAACCGCTCCGGTGGTGATGTGCCCATGTTTATGAAGAGCTCGTTCTTTCCTAGGAGTTTCTAGCTTAGTTCATTTCTAGGCTAAGGCTAGCTTTCATCTAAACATCAGGTGAAGTTGCGGTCAAACGCGGGCTTAGTCTTAAAAAAAAATCCTCTTACGTAACTACAGCTGACTGTACTTACGTACGCCCACTGTGAGAATGAGACCTTTCTTTTCTCCAAAAAAAATTGTGTAAGCACTTTTTCAGCCAAATCAAAACACCGTATTATGTCAATGTAAACCATATCTTAAAGAAACGGACTCTTTATTAAACACTGCCATAGAATGTTGCCACGTTAATATATTTCGTAAACTTAGAAGACCTTTATTTTTTTAGCGACTCTACGATATTAGAACGTGCCCTTAACACATAATCTATTCAAAACAAAACTTTGGAAACTAGTAAAGAACAAACAATAAATATATTATTGGTTCTTTTGATAAACAAAACAACATAAAATGGACATTTAAGCTAGTAAATCTTCCAATAAAATGCCCCTTCTCAGTAAATATAAGGAAACATAAAATAAATAAAGCTTTTCGATAAGAAAATAACCAGTATCGGTATTTTTTGTTTTGTAAACAACATATCAACGATTGGAGATTTGGTGTGTTCTGCGAAAAGAGAATAATCAAACTTATATTTGCTCTTTATTTCCGCTATTCCTGGTTCTTCAATCTTCCCGAATAAACATTGTTTTATGAAACATTATAGTAAGACTTTATTTACAATTCCTTACAGATCAAAATTCTATACAATTTCTCCTAAATAAAGATATGATGAGATCAAGTATTAATAGGTACTTTAGGTAATAGGTACTTTTTACAAAATTTCGAGATCGTAAGGAGCGACATTTTTTTGTTATTTATCAAGATTTGTAAAAAGTCGTAGAACAAATGTTGTTGGGATTGATATAGAGAGGCTACCGGCAAGAGGTGATGCGCTAATTAAAATTAAACCTGCATAATGAATTAAATTATAAATATAAAATCACTGTTAATTAAAGCTTTTAATATACTAAAGATATAAAAAATAAGCATTACATTCGATAATAATATTTTAATAAGTTTGCACGGCTCATAATCTAAAATAAAACACTTTTTATCTTGCTGCTCATGACCACTGTGGTGGTCATGCGAAGATACCGAAACGTCGTCGGTGTGAACGTAATAGTGTGTTATTCTATATTCCAAGTTGTCAATCTGTAAATATAAATAAATAAAATAAAGTAATAAATAAAATCCCCAGACAATCACACCAACTAAATGGCCCTAATGTAAGCATAGCTTGTGATATGGGATACCATGCAGCGAACTAGGGAGGAACCCAGAATATCAAGACATAAATAGATAAACAACCGGACGTAACATTTTTGGTCTTGTTCCGTGCGGGAATCGAACCCGCAACCACTTGAGTCTGAGGCAGACAGGTTTACCCCATCGCTAAAATGGTCGTCAATTTATATTATATATTAAATATCTGAGTTATTTGTTATGTATGGTCCTGTAGACAACGTTGATACAAGCGAGATGCATTAAATGAAACCACATATTTAGTGTATCATTATCAGGCTACACTACAATAATCAGATCAATGTAAGCAATATTTTAGGCACAGGAATGTTTTTTAGTTTTTTGTTAATTTAATTTAAACACCTTGTATCTTCCCGATCAGCTGATCGTAAGTACTTTAGGCATAGTTATCATTCACCGCAAAATATCAAAATGTCAGACCAAATCTGTACAAGGAATGTTTACATTTTAACTCAATTATTAAGCGCACACTTCTCCTAAACTTTTATTTAATAACTTCAGATTAACAGTAGGTACTACAGATTATGTTGTATGAAGTCCCATAATTGGATTGTTGACACCATTATCATTCACGTATATGACTGTCTCGTAAACATCGTCTTTTCTTTCTTAAGCTACATTACCAATTTTATGTGTCAAAGAAGTACTTTTCGCGAAATGTTTCCTGACGTAAGCTAAACTACAAATAAATAACGAACATTAAGTTAACTAGAAGTGGTAGAACTATTCTTATCCGACACTAAATGGGAAGCTCTTGGTTAAAATGGAACGTTGCCTTAATTACTGTAAATTATTAGTAACTGTTGGCGTTTAGTGTAATGAAGAACAAGATTGAGTATCTAAGCATACGTCATTTACATATTCCATGGATTTAGGTTCATAGGCACTATTTTAGTATAGAATTTCTGAGTGGAGTTTTAATGCAATTGTTATATTGGTTAATATTTCTCCGTTTCTCGCTCCGCATCAATGTACAGGCACTTATCCCGAGCTTCACCTCAATCTCACCTTATCGTAAGTGAAGATGACGTCAAAGAGATATCTGTTGGTTTATATGAAAGGTGAGACCAAGCAAGGGTCACTCGGATAAGTTACCTTTTACATCAATCAAACATCAATCGAATAATGGTGGTTTTATCAATCGAATAATGGTGCTAGGAATGTCGCAGTCATTTTTTAAAGTGATTGGATGTAATAATAATATCGGAGGGCAAGTTCAGCAGTAGGTCCCGGGTGCTGTGTGTTATGTACCGAGTGCAACAGAATTATGTTTACCACCCAGTCTCCCGCATACACACAGTCAGTATGCATACGCGCGATCGTTCAAGGTGGTATACATAATTCTGTTTATACTGGTATACTGGAATCTGGTATACTGTTGCTATAATTGTATGCAGTAGTCGGTAGAGTATGCTAGAAGATATTTCGGCTCCCTAAAATTCTGACATCCACTAAACAACGCAAAGCCAGCCTGGTGGTTCATGGCCTAATTCTCCCAGAGATACTCGAAGCCTAACATTAGGTTCATAAAAAGGATTTAGATGACAGATCATTGTTTCTAAAGTATATAATAGTAAAAATATAGATACAAATAGTATTGATCCACAAAATGCGTCATTGAATTTGTATTCGAATAGTTGTCAACGTAGTTAGACTGCGCTTTGTGGTGTAATTGGCTAAGTATTTGAATTCTCCAACTGCACTAAGCTTGATTAAGTGAAAACCGACTGTTTGGAATGAAATTGTTTGCTACAGTAACCCTTTGCTCACACTCCATTAGACTACGAGTAGGTTCATATAATTAAAATGCTTTTGTTGCACAATTGTTGTTTAGTGTACTTGTTGTTTATACTTGTGTGCTGCAAAGTGTGAGTGGTGTGAATAATAAATCGGCTGATATATGAGATTTGAAGAATTCAATTCCCATGTTTTAAAAATAATTTGGTGATAGTTTGTGCCCATATTATGAGTATTATTTTATGAACATAATAAATATATTATATAGACGACTATAAAGTGATTTATCTCTTTATAATATATTCATAAAATATTTCAAAATCAGGTCAGAGTTATAGAATATTAATATTTGGGGCTCCAATCTAATTATGTACTTAGCATTCCAAAGCTGCCGAATTTTTGTTTAACCAAATCGCCTTAACATCTTTACTTAGAGTTTTATCTATCAAAATGTACATTTTTATGTTAAAACGGGCCAACGGGCATGTAGGTTACCAGATGCTATGTAATTACCACCTTACATAAACACCAGGTACCATGCAGTAGATGCAGCACCTTTAAAGTGAGCTTAGTAATAAGTATTTACAAAACATGTTGAGTTTGTGATAAAGATTAAAAAAAAATGATTTGTAATGAGCACACTGCTGTGTCAAGGGCTATTTACTCGTATAATTAATTTTAATCACAACCTGTAAGATTGCTAAATATCTATAGCAGATATCAATACCATCATAGCGTATCGTATCGATAATGCTCAAGAACAAAGTTTTTCTTGCTAGTTAGTCTTCATATTCAAACTTAGTTATATGTTTTAAGCTAACGAGGCGAAAGAAAGGTTAGCCCACATACATGTTGTGGTTTACTTGTCTACGTGTTAGTTGGTATTAAAATCGTAGTGTGTTAAAGTTCTTAATTAAAAGGTTTATTATAGATAAATACATAACAAAATCTTCAAGAATGAATCAACTCAATATTGAAGTGTGAAATGACTATTGGCCATTGGCCAATTGCCTACAAAAAGACGGTTGGTTGCTAAATGCCGGAATCTTGTATGAAAATAAAAAAAACTGCATTTTGGTAACTATTAAAACTGCACTGTAAATCCAGCATCTAAGTAATTCATGATTCGAAATAGTGAAATAGTACTCAAACGAGACCCTAATGTATTATTATTTATTATTGTCTAAGAGTAAAACAGCCCGTACTCAAGTCAATGCCAACTTTTCGTAAGGTTCGGCCTTTCGAGTTATTTATTGTTATTGCACAGCTAACGTTAATCGGGAGCTGTAACCCTTTATGTCGAAAGGGTAATTGGGTGGAATTATTGGTGATATTAGAATAAATTTTGTCTGAATTTTACCGCATACAGTTAAAATATCTTCTATAACTTTTTTAGCAATGACTCGTAACGTTTCAAAGATTTGTACGGTTTGAATAACTAAGTATCGGCAAAGTAATCAGCAGATTATTTTAGTTATAAAACTGAGGGATGTGATGCTGTTTGAATAATTGGTCATAAATAAATACGCAAATGAAGCAGTACCTATCTATATGGGATATCTTTTTTTTTTTTTTTTATAAGTGACTAAACCCGCGTTTGACCTCAATCTCACCTATGGTAAGTGACGATGAGGTCGAAGATGATAGCACACGGGTTTAGGAAGGAACTGGCTCTTTATACAATATTGCCGGAACACATTACCGCCGGAGCGGTAACATTTGGCGGCAGACTTTATATAAAGGGTGGTCGCTAGCCAGGCGGACCCAGAAGGGATCCTACCACCAAGCAAAATATCGTAAGATTTTAATTGTCAATTCTTACAATTAGTAAGATGCGAAAGTTGTAGTAAGTAAGATTTAATAAAAATATTTTGCATTTGGTAGCACACAAAACTTTTCGAAAAGAAAATAAACTTTTCTAAACTCTTCGGGTGTGTGGCTGTATTCTAGCATAACCCTCTTTCCGCTATGTGGATTTCATAATGAGTAGTTAGCAAATACATAATAAATAATTACGCTGACCTGACTTTTAGATATTTCCATTACTACTTCAGACTGACGTACAAATAAATTATGAATTGGACAACAAATAAGAAATTTCTCCGAAACACGTGTACTTTATCATCACTTAACATCAGACGAGCTTAATCTTACCCTCGGAATTTCGGAACAAAGAATAAACAAATAAAATTAGCTTTTTCATTAAGGTTACTTGGAAACTACCATTGGATCGTTATGATACCCAGAACAGACAATATAAGGTATCACATCCGATATCAGATATCCGCACATAATATGGCTTTAATTTAATTTCAACAATAAAGCTGTTTCTGGCTATTTTCACGATAAGCAGTATAAATTGAATTTATTAAACTGAGTAAATCAGTGATAATGGTAGAATTTCTAGAAATATAATCAATTAACTTAGAACTATATTTAGGTATACAGGGTGTCCCGCCAACCCTATATAATACCTTCACGGAGGTATTCTAGTACCCATAAGAATTACAGAAAAATATACAAAAAAAGAAAAATTCGAAATTAATTTCAAATTTTTTGTATGAAAGCAATAAACTTCGACTTTTTCGTTCATACAAAAATTTAAAAATAAACTTCGGATTTTAATTTTTAAGCTATTGCAAAGCTTCTATCTCGGGCCTTGAGCGTGGGGACCGAATCCAGAAATTCCGTAATGAAAAAAACCTAATACCTCCGTGAAGGTATTCTAGTACCGTGAAGTATAGGGTTGGCAGGACACCCTGTATAACATTCTTGGAAAAGGTTACCTACATATTAACGTTGATGATACAGAGTATTTGTTCTGTGTATTTTTTTGTGGATTTTATCGATGACTAAACCCGTGTTTTCCCTCAATCTAACCTAAAGTGAAGATAAGGTCAAACATGATCTTATGGGCTTTAGAATTCAGATTGAATTACAGGATTGGCCGTTCAATCATATCGTTACTGAAACTTTACATTGAATATACTAGGGTAGACAACGCTAGTTGTTCGTGGGAAGAATTTATAACAGAACATCAGGTTATAAACAACATAAGTACCTAGTAGTTTCAAAGCATTAATGAGATGAGTTGACTTATTATCAATTGCAAACAAATCCAACGTGAAATACGAAATAAGTTTTCAGATACCTACTTATCAAATTCCATAAACACAAATGTTCATATCAAAAATAAAAGCATCACGAAGAGCTTTTTAGCTATAACCAAATGATACTAGCAAAACTAGAGTTCATTTTGCTACTTGAATTGCTCAGAATCAATATCTTATTCAACGACACTAGTTCAGTTTGAGTAATAAATAATAATAGCATCCTGAACGTTTGCGTAGAGATTGAGTTCAAGTCCAATGTTTAGAAGAGGATTTCTGGATAGCCAACTCTTTTAAATTATGTATGACTGGTGACGAATTTTACATACTGACGGAGAGCACTCTGTACTCGATTCTGAACATAATTATGTGATAAAAGTAGGTACTTAATTTTTCACTAGAATTCCCTAGAAATAAATTCAACTATGTTACTTTACACACAGGTGACTGGCTCGTCACCTGGCACGCGGATCACTGCCAACGCTAGCGTAACCATGCGTTGCGTAATCAATTCCTCAATTTTCGGTTAAGTTTCCTCAGTAAATAATTAATATTTATTTTTTATTATACTGTTTTCTCTTCATGTATGATCTCAAACTATCACGTCCTTGAATTTCAAAAGTGACCCACCAGGCACCCTGTATATTATGGGGGACTAATCCCACGTTTGGTCCCAATCTCACCTGATGGTAAGTGAAGATGAGACGGTAAATGAAAGCATATAGGAAGTAAGTAACTCTTTTTAAGATACCATGAAACCCATTAATGCCAGAGCGGTGATATTTGGCGGCAGATATAACTTGAAAGGTGGTCATTAAGTCCTAACAACTCGCGGGGAACACTTTGATTAGTCGCCTTTTACACACTTATCCAGGGCGGTTGTTTCATTCCAAGCCAACACTTAATCGCTAAATATTGAATTAATTATCAATTTATGTCTTTTGGGAGTTTTGAATTTATACCTTTAAAATAATCGTTGCTACTGTCGTAAAGGAAAAAAACAGTATCTGCCCTTCTGGAGAGTAGTACATAAGTGATTTTTTTTTTATGAATGGTTAATCATGCGACCACCCTTATCAAACCGATGGAAAGTCCTGATATCGCAAAATTTGGAACATGCGGGTCTGAGGTAGAACTAGCATATTGTAAATCAAAATCAAAATTCAACTGTGGCAGTTTTTTTATCGAGATTTTTATAGATGACGAAGCATTGAGGGAACTTGCTATCAAGCGAGAATTCCTCAATATTAGTAGATCTTGGGTTACTTTGATCATCTATAGACCCTCTGATATCGGTAAGATGCTGCTTAGTGACTATTCTTTTAAATAAATTTTACTGTACTCAAGTTTACGTTGTAAGGTTCTCGTCTGAATCGATTATCAATCAATATATATAAAACTGTTCCGTTACTGACTGAGTGACTGAGGTACTGAGTGACTGAGTGACTGACAGACAACGTACAGCCTTAACTACTGGGCGTAGAGAGCTGAAATTTGGAAAATACATTCTTTAGAGGATGTAGGGATGCACTAAGGAAGGAATTCCCGAAATTCCCACGGGAACGGGAAATATAGGACTTTTTAGTTTGTATGAAAAATCTTATTCCTTGAGTGCACCGATGTGAAACTTGATGTAAAGGTTTTTCTATATGTGTCTGGTTGTGTTATGAAAGGAATTCCCGAAATTCTCACGGGAACGGGAAATATATGATGTTTTAGTTTGTATGAAAAAATTCCATCCCTTGAGTGCACGGATGTGATACTTGATATAAAGGTTCCTCAATAAGTGTCTGTTTGTATTATGGAAGGAATTCCCGAAATTCCCACGGGAAGGGGTTGGACTTTTTAGTTTGTATGAAAAATGTTATTCTTTGAGTGTACGGATGTGATACTTGGCATGAAGGTTCTTCAAAGAGTGACTGGTTGTGTTACGAAAAAAATTCCCAAAACTCCCACGGGCACGGGAAATATATGATTTTTAGTTTTTGTGAAAATAACTTATTCCTTGAGTGCATGGGTGTGATACTTGGTACAAAGGTTCTTTGCAGTGGGTGTCTGGTTGTATAGTTTCTGAAATTTCCACGAGAAAGGTAGTTAAGCGCATACGAAGTTGCGGGATAAAGCTAGTCTGTTATATTTAGCCTCGATTTTGTTATTAATAAATGACCAGTGTGACTTTTCATGGGTAGTATTTAAATTTGCAGTAGAAATAACATACTCCAACAAAATTTTTAATTTTTTTTTAAATTTAAATTAGGGTTGACTTTGATAAGCAGGTTGTAATGCAAATGATCGCGACTTTTGCTTAGTGCTAGGATCTTTTACTGAGTAAATAATTAATATTATTGCTCCCATTCTGGACTGGAAGCGAAAGAAAAACATAGAATGTACCAGCTGCTCCTCTTCCCGGGCATACTGTAAAGAGGTTTCAATGGCATTTTTGTGGTCGATAGGCTGACGTCACTACAATAGTCTCTATCCATAATTATAAAACCTCCTAAGTCAAAAGTAACATCAGAATGTTTTATGACCTCTGCCTACCCCATAAGGGATACAGGCTTGAAGTTATGTATGTACGTATGTATGTACTGAGTAAACTTAACTGAAATTTAAAAATTCATTACGCAACGCATGGTTACGTAAACGTAATACAATAGATACTAGCGGGTGATAGTGTGCGTGTGGCGGGAGCACTATTGTGTGCGTGTTGACTGAGGCGGCGCGGCGCGTCGGGAAAAGCGAGGTAATTGTCTCTATTTATTAATTCTAGTGAAAAATTAAGTATCTACTTTTATTACACAATTAGGATCATAATAGAGTACAGCGTGCTCTCCTTTAATATCTAAAATTTGTCACCAGTCACCCAGTATAAGTAAATATTTTTCAGTGTGTAAAGTATCTATACAATAGCTGTATAGCCACTTAACCCACACGTCCCTTTTAGGAGTTATCGCAATTTTAACAAGTATTTTTTATGCTAAGCTTCTGTGCCTGTGCCTACTAGGTGAACGTAATGAAAAAATAAGGTATGCTATGAGAGATCTTTTCTCAAAATATAGGTCGACTGATTAAGATTTTTTTTTTCTTATTTCATTATATTTAATATTTGAGTAGAAGTTTAAGTTTCATTATAGACATCATTGTTTGAGTAACCACGTCAAAACTATGAATCATTTATCTTAGGATAAACAAACAGACGAGTGTTTAAAATTTATGTGATTGGTGACTTTATTTCATAGTAAGTTACTGTAACTGTTGGCACATTACATACAACTTCGTAAACTGAAAATTAGATTTAATTACTATTAGTGGTATTAATTTCAATTTTATTTTTAATCTTAATAACTGGTAAGTTCGAATATGGATCAAACGGTTTCAGGATAACACTACTTTATAGTGCGTTACCGAAACTTCATTGACGGATCACAAATATTTTGCAGAATTTATATTCATATTTAAATAATATATGACTTTAGACTCTTAGCTTTTTTTCCGACTGCATCATCTTAAATACTAACTTGTGTTATGAGGACTTTCTAGATTTAGAGAACTAGATGATTCATTTAAAATTAACTTACCTTATTAATATGTCAATATTAGTAACAAGCAAATATCCATACAATTTCGTGTAATATCTGCGTTCATCAGACACATCCACCCTCCACAGTCTCAAATCCAGATTAATAAAAGAAAAAGAGCTAAGTCACAAAGACTTTTTTATACCAGTTTTACAAGGAACCACATACAGGACTACGGCATCAAAGAAGTCTACCTAAACCACGCAACACGCTAACCGTTGTACCTTTTCAGAAAAAAAAAGTTGCCTGGAAATCTGTATAAAAAAAAAACAATTGAATTTATCAAAGCCTTTACAAAGATATCAAAAACTAAGGTAATTTTTGAAACTCCAATTATTAACTTTGTTTTGATTTCATCGGGAATTCGCTTTTAACTTAATTGAAACGTATTTCTTTAGTATACACTTAACTGTAACATTGGTAAAGAGATAATGCTGTATCGGAGTATTCCACACTAAACTTGATGATACGATCAAAGTTCCGCCTGGCTAATCATTACACTTAGTACGACAATAGTCAAGTCACTTAGTATGTCAAGTATGACTAAGTACGACAAGTCAAGCTGTGATATGGTTCGGTGATGTATGGCCAACAGTTAGATTTCATTTGGTAGTTGAATACCGAGAATTCGGACATTTTTTTTCTGTATCCGGTCTTAATTTCGTCTAATAGTAACTGACGATGAAGAGTTGAGAAATAAACTAGCTTGTTCATAAAATATTAGTAGAACCAATTAAATCCTCAATATTTCATCTGATTATCACGACCATTTTAAAAATATAAACGCAAATTAACTTAGCCACTTTTTTAAATACCAAAACTAGCACGTACTTATGCTTTTAATTCATCACCTTCTTGAGGATTTCAGCTACCAAATAGATTTGTTTTCTAAACAGATTGCTCATTTAATTGAGATATTAGCTCATTCAAACAAATCAACACTTAAGCATTTTATAGAATTATAAGAATTAATTAAGAAATATGCATATTTATGAATATATTTCTAAATCTACACCAACAGTTGAAAATCGTTAGGCATGAAAGACAAATGATAAAATAAATTTACCGAAAAACATTTAAACCATATATTCTTTACATATCTATCCTCTATCAAATTAAGTAATTAAAAAAAAATAGGCGAAACGCTTCTTTAAATTCAATTTATATAAAAAGTATTTAGAAGCCGATTCTCAAAATCTTTTCAATTTACAATCACATTTATAATGGATGAAGGGTAGAAACTTGATCAAATTTCTTAATTAATTTTGTTAAAACAATAAATAATTCACAACTTTTCGGACTAATTTTGCTTTTCTGAAAAGAAAAATGTTTTCTTTTCCGTAAATTACTTTTTGGACAACTTTTTAATGTTCACATTTTAAGTAAATTTCGTGCTTAAAATTATGATTTAAATATACGCTTACCTTTTAAACATTTAATAAAATCCAAGCAAACAGCACACAAAAAACTAACAATTACAGAATAGTTTCGAAATCCAAAATATCACTGAAAACTCATTTAATCTTAAAAACCTTCCACTTTCAAATCTTCAAAAAAAAGCTTTTTTTTAAATAACCTGTCACTGACACTTAAAAAAAATATTTTCGACCAGTTCCATTTTCAAAGAGGTTTTATGTGTTGTGCGTAAAATTTTATCTCAGATTCTGGATTACCGGGACGCGAGCGTAGAGAACGAATGATCGCGAGCGACTGGTATTTCAGTCGGATGCGCTTCGGATACAGCTTTCAGCAGATTCGCGCCCATCCAAACTGCGCAGGGCGGTTAATACCCTTATTTTATACTTCAACTTCTTGCCAGTAATTACGCAAAATAAATTAATGACATGATGAGGAAAAATAAAATGTGATCATAATTATCTTCATGTCTTTTAAGGATGTTGAGTGTACAGATTGACATGTAAGTATGATAAAATAGAAGATATATTCAACTAGTTAAGAAAAAATAAACTTGTAGAAAAATCGTTATTGTGGATGTTTTTTTGACCACAACTATTTAAGTAAACATAGGCATACATACTTAATATCAAAATGCAGTCCTATAATTAACTTTTATTCTACGAACCGATACACTTTGCCCTTAATATAAAAGTATAACATCATAATATTAAATCTTAAAAAATATTTTCCGTTTATATTTAGAAAATATAAAAAAAATAATAATAATAAATAATATTTTGATAATAATAATAAGTTAATTAGCGTTGAAGGGTTACTTCCTAATAATAGACTTCTTCGTAATAATGAAGACGTAACGAAGACGTAAACGTTTGTGCCCAAACTAACAAATTAGATACGATTACAACACTGGTACACCAATCGAATAAGGATATAGGCAGCAGAAGCCGCTAGAACGGTAATTATTTAATATTCAAATATTAAGTAAAAAAAATTACAACTATACCAAAACCATAAATCACTGATAGTACTTTTAAACCTTTTATTATTTCCTGAGCTTACGAGGTTCAAAAATGCACATTTTAACCGCTAATTAAAAGTACATGATTAAAATTTTTGATTTAATATCTTGAATTGAGATGAAATATAATTTTTATAACAAATTATATTTACCCTTAGTAAAACCAGCAACATGTGACGTGAAGCATTTTACAAATACGAGTATTTTGTACGATGGTTATAGGTTAAAATCCGTTTTGTCAAACAGAAACTTTTAATTCCCACATATTTGTTAATGTAGGTATTTGCTTTTCGTTCACCCGTGCTTTCGGGAGTTTCGTGTAAATACATTCTAGATAGTGATAGCAAAGCTCTCAATTCAGTTCTAGTTTAAAACTAAGTTAAAACAAATGGAAAAATCTTATGTAAGGTTTTTAAACGAATCTCAGCACAACTACAATAATTTCCGCTTTTTCAAACTTGGCGCCTTAAATCTAAAACGTTTTCCGGATTAAGTGTTTTTCCTACAGAAGGAACAAAAAGTGCGAAGACAGCGACCTCGAGGACTGCATATTCGATTACTACGAAAATAAATGCCACCAGTGGCAATATGATTCATGGTTTTAGTAAGTTCCTGTCAATTAAGAAAAGTATGAGTTAAAATAAGAGTTCCTCAAGGTTCTATCCTTGGCTTACTTTGTACTTATTTCGTACTTTATATTATTTAATGCTGATGACTTTCGAATTTACCTAACATTCAAACCATGATAGAAACATGTTTAGAATAGAAAAGTTTTGTGTATACTTAATTTTTGTTAAGGTTCCTTTACCGATGTATACCGGGTGGAATTTTTGAATGCCCCTGGAGGGAAAGTACTCTAAATAATAGAGATAGCAAATTTTGCTCAAAAGAAACATTCCTTTATTTTGAAAAGAAATAAAACTGCATTCAAAGATTTTTGAAAATTCGCTCGCTTCACAAGCTATCGAGCCGACTTAAATCTGTAAAATATCTTTTATTTTGAGTACTTTCCCTTTTTTTTTTTTTTTTTTTATAAGTGACTAAACCCGCGTTTGACCTCAATCTCACCTGATGGTAAGTGAAGATGAGGTCGAAGATGAAAGCACACGGGTTTAGGAAGGAACTGGCTCTTTATAAGATATTGCCGGAACACATTACCGCCGGAGCGGTAACATTTGGCGGCAGACTTTATATAAAGGGTGGTCGCTAGCCAGGCGGACCCAGAAGGGATCCTACCACCAAGCAAAAATGTTACCGCCTCCAGAGAGGCATTCAAAAATTCAACCCTGTATACCTACTTAATGGTTCCGTACGATCTCTTGAAACCCACCCAGCTTCGAGATTCTTCCTTCAACAATTTTGGAGTAGTCGGCTATTTTAATACTTCTTTTTTTTCGTCTTGATAATTTATTGACTTCAGGTTTTCTAAATCTTACCGGGCTGGTGGCAAAAATGAAATGACACCTAGTCCCGTGTCTGTGTATTTATAAACGTATGAAAAATCAATTATAGTTAAAACATTGATAAAATATATTGTTCTCCTTCATTTTGTAAAGGAGTGAAACAAACAAAAAAAACTCAATAATACTCTGTATTTATTCATCATTATTAATAAGGGGATATTACTTTAACGAAATGCGAAGAAAAATACTTTCAGTGTACATGTAAATCTCAGAAACTAGATTTTTTAAACGAACTTGGACATCGTCCTCTACCATGCATAGTTGGATAGAAAAGAGAAAAAAGCTACCAAATATGTTTACGGGTTTCGCCTTTCTCTTTTCATGGTGCGAGGCGTTTTAAATTTACTGAGCAACGTAACATAGTTTCGTTTCTATAATGCAAAGTTGCTACGAATTATGTGCTAATGTATTAAATACTTTAACGGCGTGTAGGATTTTATTCAAGTATTTTTTTCTAAAATCGTTTTGTTGCACCTCTGTTTGATATTGTAGGTTCCGGTCAGTTCGGTAGATTAGCCGAAAATTCTGTTTGTATCATGTTTCTTCTTCGTGATTCGAAAGTCAAGTCAGGCCTTTGATCCCGGTCACTAAATATTATGTAGGTAACCATTTTTCGTTAGGTTTGAATTTAGTTCTGTAAAACCTAACTAGCAATCGAACCCAGACTTTCCAAATATTGAAACGATTGCGCCATCGGGAGTTCAATTAAACGAATACACAAATATTTTGATTTTTATCTCCGACCTTTTTAATAAGATAATCATACTTTAAATACATTAGTAATATGATAATTAAAATATTGGCTTGTTAATTAAATTTATATCATATAATTAGTTCATAATTTTGCTCAGTAGTCTTACAACATCATTAATTTTATATCGGTTTGATCATAACCAAATATAGATTGTTTGAGTGATAACCACAAAATTAATCTCAATAATGGTTGAAAAACAGGAAAAAGAATTATTTTTCTTACAGAATTCTTTGTTGTGGAACACATCAATTCTTATGGTTTCCTATTCTACGTTCATTAAGTACTTGTTTTGTTTTTATTTTTGTCAGTTTCAAGGTCCACTTTGTTTTTGTTTTTTTTTTAATAAACCTTAACTTTGCACTACCTAAAAAAAGGTTCTTTTAAGAATACGTGATAGTGTATGGAATACTATTTTATGTAAATATAATCTGATTCTTATCATAAATTTGAAAAATCCACGGAAAAAAATCTGGAGCTATGATGCATGAATTATTTCTAACAATCTCACCCTAATTTATGTACTCGTAAATCAGTCATTACCTAACCCATTTTAAGTTTCTTAAAAAATCTTGAGTATAATACGTACGTTAAATCATTTTTCATAATCAAATTTACATTAAATTATTCAAGTTGCCACCGCATTAGTTGTTCTATTTTTATCTCTTACATAATTATAGAATGAAACGTCCGTCTAAAAGTGTGTTTGGGGTTGTCTTCCAAACAAAATAATTAATGTAAGATTAGTTAAACAATTTATTAAACAGGTCACTGCATTTTTTTAAAAAAATGGTGTTTGTCCGCTAGCTTATATTTGGATGGTCCATCTCTACCATATTGCCATCTACCAAGGACTTATCCTATATTATATTTTGCGTGCGATGCATCTAGTATATTAAATAATAAAAATAAACGTAGAATTTTTAGGTTCGATAAATAGATAGGTTAAATTCGAGTGATAGGAAAGTAAATTAAAACTTTTAAATAAACAATTCTCATGTAACACTAATGGAATAATCGTCCTCTATCTGATGGAATTAAACTAATGAGTTAACATCATTGTAATTGGAACAAAGTCATTAATACAAAACCATTTTCCACGTATTGAATAACGGAAGTCGAATCGATGGTTCAAAATTAAAAAGCATTATGTTTCGAATCCGGAAATTAATTGTACATACACAGTGTCGTTTAAATTAAAAATATATTTTCCATGTCGTTGTTGAACGAGGTCATCTGATGCTTTTGAAGAACTTAATCGGTACGTAATCCGTGGTGGTGACATTAAGTATGTAAATTAATTAAAGTACTTAAATTCACAGATGTGGTTGGAGGGTTGTTTATTTAATATTTTGAATGCAGATGCGATGAATTTTCCCTTTAAGCTGCAATTTAAATGAAAAATTGATTGCTACAACGTTTAAAATTGCCAAGATAGAGATATTAAATGCCTTTTGATTAATACTTCTGTTTTTCTCGTAGAGCACTAAATTATATTGACATGCTGTTTTATATCCCTTTGGGATACGATCTATTAATAAAACTGAAAATAGTTATGTAACTTTCGAGTTGGACGAGTTTAACAATTGCGTTTGAAAATTGTTATTGTTATAGCTTAGAGTTTATTAGATAATCAAAGTAGCTTGACGAATGTTTTCAACACTATAGTTTGCTCCCATGTTGTTTATAAATTGCTGTTAGCTTGCATAACCAGTAATCATGTTTATTTAAGCTGATAGGTTGATTAATTGTCTAAACTGTGTAACATTATCATTATTTTAAGCCTTTGCAATTAGCCCACTGCAGGGCTATGAGTCTCTTCTCTGGGTGATGAGCGTAACGGTTGCCGCGCTCGACGCGGCTCGCGGCGCGGTAGGGTATAAAAAGGCGGGAGGCGAGCGCAAGCTTTTGCGCGATTTGATATAGGTAGGTACAGAAGGAACAAGCGTTACATTACCTGTCAAATTTCTCCAACCAATTTTAACTTATTATCGAGGGCATAGAGTTCAAATTCAAGTAAAAAATTTTGACAGATTTGTAACGCTTGATGTACTGCCTTCTGTACATACAGAGATAAAATGGAAATCAAGGTTTTGTTTATTTCATGATCGTTTCTGCCTCTTGGAAGTCAGAAACAGTAGATTACTTCGGAATAAAAAGTAACGTATGTGTTAACTACTATACCAAATTACATTAATATTGGCTTAGCCGTACTACTTAGCTTTACCTAGAATAACAAAGTATAATTTATGAAGATATTGCATGAATTAAGTAAAATTGAAGGCATAATTTATATTTCACATTTTAACTCGACGTTTCGGTGTCTTTGCAGACCCCGTGGTCACGAGCGACTGTTAAAATTTAAAATGTAAATATACGCGATAAATCCGGTTAAAAAGTGTTTTATTTAATAGTCATACATAATAGTCATCGCGAAAACTTAAGACAATATTAAAATTTAAGGCACTTTGGCACCCAATTTTTTTATAACGCTATCATCATCATCATCATCATCACAACTATTTGTAATGAGCCCACTGCAGGGCATGAGTCTCTCCCCTGGGTGAAGAGGAGGTATAGGCCATAATCCACCAAGCTGGACAAGTGATAGTTGGTGGATGTCAGAATTTTCAGGGCTTCCAAATTCCTTCATACACACCGTAAAAACTACTTCATACAATTATACAGCACTCAGGACCTACTGCGTTAAATGGCCTCCAAAGTCCGAAAGTCGTCGTGAGACATTAATGATCGACGGTCACCCATCTTTAAACTGACCGTGCCGAACGTTTCTTAAACTCGCCTAATGTGTACAGCATGATGCATGATGTGTATAGGAGTCACTGCATCACGAAGGCTGAAGAAAGTATACAGGGTGACTGGTGGGTCACTTTGGAAATTTGAGGATGTGGTAGTTTGAGATCTGTATGATCCTGAAGAGAAAAAATAAGATAAATCGTTAATATTAAAACTTTCGATTAAATAAACGTAACCGAAAGTTAAAAAACTCAATACGAACTTACCATGGATGTACGCTCGGCGCTATCAATACAGAATAGATAGGTATAACTTCGAGAACGATCATCAAGCCGTGAAGCATTCGTGCACTCTTTATTTATTTATAGGGTGAAAAATGAAGTACCTTTTTTTTTTTTTTTTTTTTATATGTGACTAAACCCGCGTTTGACCTCAATCTCACCTGATGGTAAGTGACGATGAGGTCGAAGATGAAAGCACACGGGTTTAGGAAGGAACTGGCTCTTTATACAATATTGCCGGAACACATTACCGCCGGAGCGGTAACATTTGGCCTACTTTTATCACACAATTATGATCAGAATCTAGTACAGAGTGCTCTCCTTCAATATCTAAAATTTGTCACCCGTCACCCTGTACAAGCTACGTAAAATTTCTGCCTTGAAAATCACGAGGTTATTATCGCTTTCTAGTATAAAGCTTACCGCCTAAGTTTACTATTGCGCTGATGTGAGCTGCCTATAGAATCTTGTGCATATTAATCTGTCTGGTATAAACGTGGGTCTCGGGAGAGTCGCGCTTACTTCGACGTTTGTATTTGTTTGACAAAACATGTTCAGTGGTGATTGTTACATCACCAGTACTTTGGAGTCGCGGAATTAACAAGCTAACTTACTTATTATATTACTCCTTATATAATCAATTATAACAAGACTAATTATTAGATTATCAATGAAATTAAGATTAAGAACACATAGTGATGGTCTCTGTAGTGACATAATCGAGTATACGCGGTTAATCGAGTATTCCCGCTGCTCGACAAGTATTTGTAATGCACAAGTTTTTTTAGAAACTTATTTTGGGCTCCATTATATGGTGTGATTGCTAGAAAATATTTTTCATTATTTCTAGATACAAAATTTTGATACACTAATTAATACTCTAAATATTGGTAGAAATACCAAATCTATAGCGGGACTCAATCTTGCAAAAGTTTCTGCTCTTACGTGCTTTCGAAAGAGCCAAGAAATATGAACGATTATGATTTTAAAGTATACAACAGTAGATCATAACTTTTTGATTAAGCTTAATTGAGCTGCAGTTTAAATAAAAAAATGTTTCATCATCATCAGCCGGAAATCACCCATTTCTGGACAAAAGCCTCCTCCTGGGTTTTCTGTGTCGCCGCCCTCTTCCAGTGTTTAATAGCGACCGCCACCGAGATCGACGATCCTTCTTGCGGGAACTTACTTACGCTGCGTCTTCCAGGAAAAAAATGATTACTTCGAAATGATTTATCGTCAAGTGGTATTCTGTTTTTCTGGTTGAGTACCAAATTATATTATACATGAATCTGCATTCTTTATTGGATAGGCAGAACACCAGAGGTTATACCTAAGACCATCTAAATTCACGTTTGATTTTGGAGGTATTATAATGATGGAAAGAGACTATTACAGTGACAGTGGGTCAGCCTATCACCAACAAAAACGCTAATAAATCCTCTGTTCCTTAACTGATTTTTACAGTATGCCCGGGAAGAGAAGCAGCTGGTACATTCTATGTATTTCTTTCGCTTCTAGTCCCGCATGGAAGCAAATTATATCAATTCAAAGTTTTCGAAATCCCCATTAAATGATACCAACTAAATGCGCCAAGCTAAGAAAAAGCGATCTAGGGGAACCTACAATATAAATATTCAAATAGTCCGGTGTTCTCTCGGAAATTTATTCATCTAGCTCCGTGCGGGAATCGAAGCCGCGACCTCACAAATTACATAGTGGTCTTCATCTCAAGTCATATTAAGATACGTACAATTAATATCAATGGAAAGAGCTATTACTCGTGTATTAAGTTGGGTAAGTTCAACATAATATATGTGTGTGGCATCGTAGCAACCAGATATTCAGTTCTCATTGGAACTTGTTGCAGAGTCTCAGTCAATATTGAAGCTATGAATATTAAATGGCTATCAATATTAATTTTGATAGTGTTATGATTGGCTCTAGTTGCACTTTCTTTACAATTTACTCAATAATATTGAAGCTTAGATTTTTATTTAATATATAAAAAAAATATATAATAAATTTCACTTTAGTCGTATAAAGGGGTTTGAAAATTTTTGTATGGAGCCCGGCACACCTACTGTCCGCCATTTTGTTTTTTTTTCGATTTTGCGTCGCCCTATAACACTTGTATATTTCGATTGCTTACATACAGACGAGCAAAAAATGTTATGTAACATATGGGTCTAAAACGCCACGTTTTAGAGATATATATGGAAAACGATTTAGCTAAATAATAAAATTTTATTAAATTTAAACGTTGAAATACTACTTAATATGGCATTGTCAAGTTTCAGATAAGTATGTGTAAAAACCAGTTATTTTTACTCTTAACTAATGTGCAAGATAACACTACAAACATTCATGCTAATTTGATACATTCTGACAGGTATTTCAACGATTAAATATAATAAAAATTGGAATTATTTAGCAAAATTGTTTTCCATTTGTCTATACAACGTGACGTTTTAGACCCATATGTTATACTAGCTGTGACCCGCGACTTCGTCCGCATGGATACCGTTTATTAGAGTTGGATAAATACTATTATTATATCCTCTTTGAAGTTAAAACTTACCTTATTCAAAATTTCGTCAAAATCGACTCAGTAGTTTAGCTGTGAAAGCGTTACTGATAGACAAACAGACTGAATTACTTCAAAAACTGTTACAACAAAGCAGTGATCCGTAGTTTCACCTAGGTTTTGTGAAAAAGTATAGGTATTCGTCTGTACTGAATTAGTATTTCGAGTAGGTTATTTTCTTCTCCAAGGTCCTAACTATCTTTAAGAACAAAAATAAAAATGAAGAATCTTCGCCCATATAATATGTATAACTCCTAACCACAAACATAGGTAGGTAACTATCTATTAGGTACATTACAAAGGCACATGCGAAGTCGTCGTGGCGCCGTGGCTACTGTGTGTAACATACGATATCACAGGTTAAGCAACGTTTGGCGCGGTCGGTGTTTGGATGGGTGACCGCCAACCATTCATATCTCACGACGAATTCCGTGCTTCGGAGGGCACGTTAAGCAGTCGGTCCCGGGTGCTGTACAGTGTATACAGTAGTCGTGAGGGTTTGTCAGAAGCCATCTAGGCGCCCTAAAAATTCTGGCATCCACCACCCAGCACTGGGCCAGCCTGGTGGATTAAGGCCTATACCTCCTCTTCACCCAGGGGAGAGACTCATGCCCTGCAGTGGGCTCATTGCAAAGAGTTGTGATGATGATGATGATAGCGTTATAAACAAATTGGGTGCCAAAGTGCCTTAAATTTTAATATTGTCTTAAGTTTTCGCGATGACTATTATGTATGACTATTAAATGAAACAATTTTTAACCGGATTTATCGCGTATTTACATTTTAAATTTTAACAGTCGCTCGTGACCACGGGGTCTGCAAAGACACCGAAACGTCGAGTTAAAATGTAAAATATAAATTATGCCTTCAATTTTACTAAATTCATGCAATATCTTCATTAATTATACTTAGCTTATTCTAGGTAAAGCTAAGTAGTTTTTGTACATACAATACTATACAAACGGCTAAGCCAATATTAATGTAATTTGGTATAGTAGTTAACACATACGTTACTTTTTATTCCGAAGTAATCTACGGTTTCTGACTTCCAAGAGGCAGAAACGATCATGAAATAAACAAAACCTTGATTTCCATTTTATCTCTGTATGTACAGAAGGCAGTACATCAAGCGTTACAAATCTGTCAAAATTTACTTGAATTTGAACTCTATGCCCTCGATAATAAGTTAAAATTGGTTGGAGAAATTTGACAGGTAATGTAACGCTTGTTCCTTCTGTACCTACCTATATTAAATCGCGCAAAAGCTTGCGCTCGCCTCCCGCCTTTTTATACCCTACCGCGCCGCGAGCCGCGTCGAGCGCGGCAACCGTTACGCAAAAATAATCCTTATATCATTCAGTATTCACGCGCGATGGGTTATTAGCGTATTTCATGTATAAGTTTGGTGTTCCTATACCGATTTCTATGATTCTTTTTTTATTGAATGGGTAATAATGTTAATTTTTTTTAAATTAGGGATTAGTGAGAGTACTGTAAATGTAAGAGTAAACAAATATAATCAGAAAGCTCTGAACTGCTAAGCTATCGGGATTTACACGTGTTATTGTGAGTCAAGCATAAAATATAGACATATACTGTTGGGGGATATTTTTTATATAATTTTATGAAGAATATTCCTGTCATACATGATTTCTATGTAGCTTTAACCATTAAGGCTGCACACGCGACGGAAGCTTAAAAAATGAAGTAACTTGTCCCATTTTTCCAACATTTCCCTTCACTGCTCTGCTCCTATTGATTGTAGCGTGATAATAAGTATACTATAACCTGCCCAGGGGTATGAAAAATAATTTTACCAAGTTTCGTTAAAATAAGTCGGGTAGTTTTTGTTTCTATAAGGAACATACAGACAGACAGACAAAAATTTTACTGATAGCATTTTTGGCATCAGTATCGATCACTAATCACCCCCTGATAGTTATTTTGAAAATATATTTTATGTACAGAATTGACCTCTCTACAGATTTATTATAAGTATATAGAAGAAGAAGATAGATAGATAGATAACATTTTTTGCTCGTCTGTATGCCAGCAATCGAAATATACATGTTTTATAGTGCGACGCAAAATCGAAAAAAAATCAAAAAGGCGGACAGAAGGTGCACCAAAAATTTTCAAATCCCCTTTGAAGTCAGAGTATTTATAAATTTATATGAATTTTAAGCTCATTTCATGTTACTCAGGCGTAAGTTATAAGGTTTGGGAATAAATTTATTTTTATTTTAACTGCAATTCAGCAAATTGTAGCTTTCACAAAACGTAAATAGTGGTGAAAGAAACAAAATAATACAAATTAAAAATCTCCTTATTGGAATACCATGCAACCGAGATTTCCCTTTGAAATAATTAACAAATTCTCAATTTAAACCGCTGGTTCGGGCATTTGAATTTACAAATTTATTTTGATCACAACCCAACGGTCAAATTTCGGGTAACAAACATGCGGATATTTAGAACGCGTGACGCACGGAGACCAACGATACAACTGAAACGATATGTTTTTGGTAGAATATACAGGGCAAATTTTTTGTTACTGGCCAAATTTAAAGATTATGTTTCTTGATACTATATAAAAATACCTGAATATTCATGCTGTTATCGCTCAGTAGAAAAAAAAAATAAAGACATGGCACCACATTATTTTTTTTCAAATAGTCACTGTTGATGAACAAAGCTACTACGACGTAGTACTACAAGCTGTTTTTAGTAGCACGTAGTCGTCTTTATTTTTTAATCTTTCATAATTTAGGGTGACCATGCTTTGCTTAATATCGTAGCGAATACATTAATTTCCTCCTAAGAAATACATACTTTTTTTCGCAAAAATCGTTTTTATTAATTATACATATTGTGTCTTATTTGGCATATTAATAAAAAATAGCTGTGTATTATTTTTGTTTTTTTTTTTTAATATTTTTGTTTAATATTTATTCTTGATAAATATCACCAAATTTCCTGATATTAGACTCCTTTGACTTAGATTCCTTTAAGTACACAACAAGAGAAACTTGAAGTTTTAATGAGGAGAATATAGAATATATTAAGTCTATGTCCCGCTGAGGACACTTGATCGTGAATGAAATGACCGTTGGGGTAAAAGGAGGCGCAGATTTAAGTTTTAATCGCTACGAAATATAAATCATAATTCCATGAACAGCTGGCATCTTTTTTCTTGGGACGCTTGTGGTTTGGGGATAAGTGTAGTTCCCAACGAGATCAACATAAAAAAACATGGTTCAACTGAACATATATTTTTTAGACAATTCAGTAGCATATAATATTAAAATATATTATTTTGCTTATCATAGGTACAGACCTCTTTACTACCAAATATTCATTCAGATCTATACTGAGCTCAAAATATCATTGTTTTGGGGAGTTCTGGATCATAGATATCCTTTCATCTTCGCCCTCATTGTCACTTACTGTCAGGTGGGATTGTGATCAAACCGGGCTTAAATAAAAATGAATTTATTGGGTTGCACTATAAAAATCAAAATGCATTATATTACAACTTTTGCTACCTGTACTTTGTACACACAAATAATAGCAGATCGCACCACTGTTTCATATATTATGGATATGGAGTAACGGTGTGAAAATGGCAGAACCGAAACGTACTTCCACTTAACAACATTAATACCTTTGCGGCAAAATATATTTTGTTAATTAATTAAAAGTTATTCAGAGTTAGCTCGGCTACAAAATCAATAATTATTGTAACTAATTGAGACTGTTATTAATTTTGCGTGGGCTTAAATTATAATTCCTTTGACAAAAGATTACCGCTGAATAAATTTGATTTTATGTAATAATAATGTATAGGTATATTGCTTACTATAAATCTATCAACAATCAGCTCAGTAACTCGTGGCTTCTATGTAGGTAATAAATGCCACAAAAAATAGAGTAGAAATGTAATACAAAATAACCAAATGCGAATATTTAAAGTCAAAGTAGTTATTTAACGTAATCTCTCAAAAACCTATACATAATGTGCGAATTATAAATACAACATCGTCTTTATTCAGTGGGCTAAACAAATCGGTACTTCTGTTACAAAATTCGTTACTAAACGAGATAAGTAGTGGGTCAAAGATGAAAGTAACTCAGATGGAAAACAGTGAGATAAGATTGTAACGACCTTCTATCCCTCTTGTAGACTGAGCTGGAACCTTCCGTTGTTAGAGGCGAATTGAATCTTAAAAAATCTCTTAAAAAAGTAATAAATATAAACCATCAAAACAGTAATTATAAGTGTATATAAGTTATACTAATTAGAAGAAAGAAAGAAGAAGAAAGAAAGAACATTTATTTCATAGCCACGGATACACAGATCTATATACAAGACAATACACAATCAATACACAAAAGAAATAAAATTTTAATAACATAATTTTAAGTACACACAGTAAAATTTATGATTTAATAATCCTCCGCAGCCATGAAAAAGGAACTGACTCAGCAACCGCTGCAGATCTAAAAGATCTACAACACTGATTTTCAGTCAGCACCTATAACCTGATGTGAACCCTGTTTACATAAATACATGAAAATACTACTGAGAAATACTACATTATAACAGTTAGGTCCCCAAACTTTAGCTGTAATTTATCATTACTAATTTATTTATGAAAATCCCTTGAAACAACAATTATCTTTTCTTTTAAAAATCTTTTGAAAACAACAGGATAATTTCACTATATGAAAATAGAATGTAAGATTAAGTTTTTAAATTCCACATTTAATAAAAAACTTAAGTAAACGTATTGTGAACTTTATGATTTATTAAATTCTAAAAATATTGCTTTTCTTTTTAATGTCTGTCTAGGGTGAATTTTACTTATTTAAAGCTCGTAGAAAAATAATATATCAAAAATATGTTGAAATATTCTAATTTCATTTTTATTACAACAAGTTTAAATAGATCTAATAAGAATTTAGAAACAGGAAATGCATGGATGCTAGTTAACGAATTCCGAATACTAAACTAATTACTACGTATAAAAAGCCGTTATCTGCGACTTCATTTGCGCACATTTAGAAAAGCAATAAAAAATAATAATAAAAATAATTAGTGGACGCTTTAGTGGATTTCAAACTACCCTCTCTTGAAATTAATGAAAGTGTGTGATTGGTTAGTTTTATGTTTGTAATTACATAAGAATGATTGTACTATCTCATTATTGTGATTGGTTTGTTATATCTGGAATTGAATGAAAGAGTAGGATTGGTCAGTTTTGTGTTTGTTATTACATAAGAATGACTGTACTATCTTATTATTTTCAACCAACTTCCAAAAGGAAGAGGTTCAATCCGTGTGTATGTTCTTTTTTGTATCTTTAATACACGATATAATCATTTAACACTGAAATATCCTCTATCATATGATAGAGGATACTTCAGTGTTGGTGCCATATAAATTCAAAATCGAAACCGATTGAATACTTCTTGGAAAATTTCAAATAAAAAAATGTGTTAATACTGAGAACATTTGCCTTGATGACCTTATACTTCAATCAAAGTTTTGACGTGAAGTCCGTTTTTTAATCCTCTGCATTCGTTGATTATTGTTATTCAGTTTCCATTCATGATCACTGCGACCAGTGAGTTCTGTGTTTTATATCATATTTTGATTACCGTAATCGAATAAATAACCGATTCTAAGCCTCCTGTACAGGTTTGGGCACCGATTGAAAAAATACCCTGTATTAATATCTGCAAAGATTCATCAAAAGTCATTCTGCCATGATTCATGAACAAACATTTATAAAATTAATAAGATTTTTTGGTGTTGCTATTTCACTTCTGAAATTTAATTTCGTATTTCTCCTCTGGGGTTCTGCCGAAACTAATGTCGACTAATAGCCGCCTTTTGTTGTAGGGTACGAGTAAATTGATTACAATTTAGAATGTGTCGAAGGTTATTTCGTGAAAAATGTAGTAACTTTCTTTTTGACCGACTTCTCGATGAAATAACTTTTTAGGGTCAATGGTTTTCTTAAATTAGGATGTCCTAATAACACGTGAAAACAAAATAGGATATTTTGGGGTTTTGCGATAGATGATTTATGTCAAGTTGTTTGTAATTCCAATAAAAGGAATCGACTGGCGTGGTGCACAAAAGCGCAACTTAATGCTAAGTTTTAAGTACTTATTACTACTTTTACACATTTTGCTTACCTTACTTTCAAATGCGATTCCTATTTTTGTAGGCAATAAACTACAATGTTTATTTCAACACAATATTTAACTACCATCTTAAGTACTAAGCATGTATATATGCCTGATGTATCTATTTCTATTTAATTAGTTATACATAGTGAACGCATTGGAGAGAAAGCGATACAACGTCTCATACACCTACCTCATTATAGAAATTGATAACGAAATCTTTTGCAATTCAATACTAAAAGAATTTTCAAATATTTGACCACACAAAATGAGCCGTTATTTTATATTACAACTATTTACAAACCAAATTAAATGCTGCTGACAGCAGCAATACCAACTTAATAATTTATATTCGAATGTTCAAAACTGCAACATTTTGATGAAATATTGAAGTGGTTGCACGATTGTCAAACATTTTATCTTTAAATAAAAAGTTGAAACTCGCAACGCATAAAGTTTTAAAGGCTCATAAAATATTGGTAAATTTCAACAGAACTGATATTGGATTCGAAAATTGAAAACAGGGCTGGCTGGCTATTTGAATTACACATGTTTTTATAAAAACGGCGTATTGTCAGCATACAATTTTAAATAATGTGTCACGTAAGTAATGACTTATTATTTACTGCCGTACGTTATTCCCATAAAACAAAAAACAATATTCGCTTCAATTTAAAAGTTAAACCAAAATTAATTGAAAAAAAAATTGTTTAGGTATTTAGAAATAATTTTATTTTTAAAATTAATAGACTGCTAGATGATTAGACCGCCTTAGGTATCGTCCTGAGTAAGCGATAATCGCGTGAGTAAACGATGCGACCCTAGTTCGGTAACCATATCACGCGAATGCCAATTAGAACACCTATACCATATGTTTGATTGCAGATTCGTATGACTTTAAAGAGTGCGCACTCGCAAAGATCGCACGTTGCCTCAGGATCCGTATCATTAACGACCACTACCCATTCCATATTAATATTTTAAATGGGAAAGTGTTAAAGGGGCTTTAATAACGTTATGGGGTGTTAAAGAAATAAGTGAGGATTTTTTTCTAAAATCATTGCAGCCGAATATACTATATGTACGTTGCCTAAGGACAGCTTTTTGTTATTATTTTGTTAACTAACTCTTCAATCAGTAAAGCACCCTTAATCACAAAGTTAGTGCACGTGAAACTGCGGGTAAAAACTAATATGCTTTATAAATCTGAAATGTTACAGTGATTTTGAACGAAGACCCAATAACATTCCAAGCAGATGAACTTAATCTCCTACTGTAGGACATAGTATCGAGTGAGATTGAAGTAAAACACGAGTTTGTCGCCAATATTATAATCGCAAACACGTGGCATGAGCTTACTAGAGCTTAAATTTAGGAATAGGTTGAATTCTCTGGTACATCTCTCGACGTAGCCTGCAGTCCTTTTCTACTGAAAATTTAATTGTTGTTTGGCTACGAAATGAACAAATATTTTCATTTTCTCTGTGGAATGCTGTGAAAAGCGTTTATAATTGAAAACCAACACGGAAGTATCACCTTTGTTTAGAAGATCTTTTGAAAGTTCGACTTCAGCGTAGAAGAATGTTATTACTTTTGATCGTGTTAACATAAGAGAACAGACTAATTAAATGAAATAAACAAGGTATATTTTGATGATTGTTGTTTCTATTGTTCTGTATAAAACAATTTAAGACAAATAAAAGGAATTAATGCCTCTAAAAAGTATTTTTACGAAGTTGGTTTTAAAAATATTCCTCGGCTAAAGCTTACACTAATACATTTTTTTATTGTAACACATTTCTTTTTGTTTTTAGATTACATACATGTTCACCAATGTATTATTTATTTTCTGCGCTTTCAACTACATTGATGCAATACGCGTGAACAAACTATTCCAATTTCTAGATGGGTTTAGATCTGAGCATAATTTAAAAGGATTTCTTCACGTCGGTAAAGATTATGCAGTATTCCTTCAAACGCCAAAACCTAGTGACAGATTCTTAGTTTACGAATTATACGAAGCTAGACATATTTCTGACCCAGCTCAGAGAAAACCAAAACTATTAGCCATTTCTAAAGTACCAGTGGATTATATAAAAGAGCAGCTAAAAATGTTTAGAGATGAGTTGTACAATGCTAAGTACGTTGACGATAATGTTGTGCCTGGTACTCAGGTGAAGACGTTGAGAGAATGGCAAATTATGAAGGTCCTAAAAAATAACCCGGATACAGGAGTTATTATTTCAAATAAGGCTCCCATTTTAAGAAGTGTGATGTCTTAAGGTATTGGAGTAAGTAGAAATAAAGCTTCCAGATATCCGATAGTAGCTTTAATCGTAAGAAGTCGGAGTAAGTAGAAAATAAAGTATTAAAATATGCAATTTGGAGTTTAAGTTTCGAATTCCTTTTCACTTAATTTATTTTTAAATATGACGTGAACCTTCTTGGAATACAACTAAAAAGTATTAAAGAATATTGAAAATAATCAACATACAGTCTAGACAAGATCAAATGATTTTTTTAAGGGCTTCACAATTAAATCTCTTTTCTAAATTAGATCAAAAGGATTTTTGTGTATGAAAAGTTTAATTAAAAACTGTAATTACCTCTCAAAGAAAGACTAATGCTCTTCCATTATAATTACTATTCAGCAATTATTTTACATTCCAGAATTTAATTCTTACATAGGTACAAAAGTTATAAAAGAAAGTGTGATTTGCATATTTAACAATTTCAAAAAGATTTTAGTTACCCGCAAAAGAAAATACAGAGTAATCCATTCGATAAAAGCATAGTAATTCAATATACAGAATATTGTATTGCTCATTTTTGTACCTATACGAAATGTATTACAGGACGAAGTTTTTTTTTTTTAAACAAAGCCTACGTTTGATCTCAAACTCACCTTATGGTAAGTGAAGAAGAGGTCAAAGATGAAAGCGCATGGGCCTAGGAAAGACCTAGCTCTTCATAAAAAAATGCCGGAACACATCACCGCCGTATCACCGAATACCTATCACTTATATCTTCGGTCGATAGTCCTTAAAACGACAAAAGATCAGCAAGGAGGGTGTTTAGTGGGTAAAAGTCCGTACACTGTCAGGCCATTGTCGGTGGGGTTGTCCCCCGTGCAGGGCGCTTTTGTACTTCTGAGTCTTCACCTCCCCCTCTCTTTAGATTCCCTTTGGGGAGTCTTGTGGGGCTGTCAAACGTTCCTTGGCAGAAAAAAAATACTCCGCCGGAGTGGTAATATAATCTAAATCAGGTTCTAATATCAGGTTAAACAAAGCACGTGTTAGCAAATAACCTCAAATTATCTTGAAGACTTGAGAGTTATCAAGGCACTCATCCAAAAAGATCAGCTATGTGGCTCTGTGGCCACCTTGTACTTGTTAAAGTAACCAACCAACAGTGGCCTCATTATAAAGATTAACAAAGTTAGTAAAATGGAAAAAAAACGCAGCTTTGAAAGTTTTTCTGATTTTGCTTTTTTACAATCAACAATACCTCCAAAACCATACTTAATCATTAAAACTGTTAAAGACCGACTAATTTAAAAACCTTTCCATTCCTTTTTTATTTATCCATACAATTATAGCCTCATAGCTTTACTATTTGGGAATTTGAAATCATAAACTTTGAAGAAAAAACACATTTTACTCCGAATAACGCATCTTTCGGCGATTTCAACGCGTGAATAATTCACATTAGCAATAAAAAGATATTAAACTTACATACTAATCAGGTAAGTATATTCATCAATTTTTTTTTATAAATAAAATCCCCAGACAGTCACACCAACTAAATCGCCCCAAAGTAAGCATAGCTTGTGATATGGGATACCATGCAGCGAACTAGGGGGGAACCTAGAATATAAATACATAAATAGATAAACACCCAGACACGGAACATTATTTTTTTCTGGTTCCGTGCGGGGATCGAACCCGCAACCACTGGCGTCTGAGGCAGATAGGTTTACCCCAACGCCATAGTGGTCGTCCATGGCGATATTAATCCAAATACGTTTATTTTATGTATGTTAATAAGGTATAGTTTGAACACAAATTATAAAACTATTTTCATATATTTATTTCGTTGCCCGATTTCAAACGAAAGAACCTGCGTGGGAAGTTGAGTGAAATAAGAGAAATAAGCAGATATTACAAAATCTGAGCCCCACGACTAGTTTGTTTTTAGTGTCTTGCGTACTTTTAAGAAGTTCTACACAGAATCTAAAATATTTAAGTGGTTTTCTATATCGAACTTTCTTACAGATATTATTTAATAATCGCAACCCAAAGAAGAATAGGTATATCAAGCTGATAAAGCCATGTTATGAAAATATAACCCAAAAGATACTCAAAATTTTCACCACTCTCTACTAAAATACCAACTTTATGCATCTTAACAAAACTTAAATGCTTCCATACTTGCATATAAATTCAAACCTTAGCATTTTGTAAATTTTGCTTAAACAAGTCAGCATTTTCCGTTTAAAATAAACTTTTGAAAAGAAAAGAAACAAGTTCTCTCTGAATGCAAGAGTCAGTTTATTTCGTGAATTCTTTCCGACTTATATAGCATTCTTTTGACCGGCATTTATTACTCTTCTAAGGCTTCCTTGATAAATAATTCTGAATATTCAGTTTTGAATTCTGAGGCGCTTTGCAGGTCATCCATCATCTGGGCATTTGCCGATATCAGCTTTGCTAGCAGTTTCTTGCCACTACTACGAGATAAGAAAGCTTGAGAAAAAAATAGCTTAAAAATTTGGTTACATAAGTAAGTAAGTAAAACGTTTATTTCGTACTAAAATCTGTTGTTTACAAAAAAAATCTACTTATATCTATAGACAACAAAAATATACTAAACAAAAAAAACACTAATGTACCAAAATGGTATAGAGTTAGAATTGTCACAGCTTGATGAATTATGAAAAACAAATACAAAGAAGAATTTGTCGGTTCTGGTTTCATTTTAGAAATATTAAATTCAGTCCGAAAAATAATATGCTTCTCATTAATTGGATAATACTTCTTTATATAACTTAATCCACAATGAACTGATAAAAAAGGGAGCTACAAGAAATTCGCAACGATTATAAATGTTTTTTTTGTTTCATTATACAGTTCTAGTCGAAACTAGAACGTAGCGATTGTCCTATTAATTTTTGGTCGGAAAATCCAATTACTTTATCATTGCCCTACAAGAGTTGTGACCACGGGTCGTAACTTTTATTTTAGGTATACTGTCCTATTTAAAAGTAGGTACTGCATACTTTTTTACGTTTTCACGCTTGATAGTATTAAAGGAATAAAAATGATTTTAAGCAGGTATGGCTATTACTTTTACGACGACCACTTTGGCGATGGGGTAAACCTGCCTGCCTCAGACGCCGGTGGTTGCGGGTTCGATTCCCGCACGGAACAAGAAAAAAAAAATTATTATCAATTTCATACTTTACCTAGGTAATGTATACAATTCCTAGAGATTGTTTGGAGTACCTATAGTTCTACCGATAATGTGTCAAATAAATAGATCTTGGTCTATATTTTTACAGGATACCCTGTGTTCTAAAAAAAATGTTAAAGTTCTATAGTATAGTGAGTTTATCTATAATAGAAGAACACAGCGTCTGAGTGACACTGAGTTTTGTCATACAGTCTCTAGCCGTTCAATTAGATTTCATCCATAATGTTTAATTTATTTTTCGGTTTTATCTACTAGGAAACTTTTAAATTGTTAATATTAAGCCAGCTTAATCATAATTGTATGACTTATAAAAGTAAGGGCGTGGATCCATCTCTACGGCGCCGCACCGTTCCACGGTGGCGGCGTGCACGGCGCACCGTTCAGCGCTTCATATTAGATCTTAAAATTATCTCCATCATGGTTCATTATAGAAAAGCATTGATTTGCACCGTACGGCACTGATTTGTGCCATACCGTAGAGAAATAAATAGATGAGTAAGCGTGGATGGTTTGATAAAGTTTATTTACATATTATTTATTTATGGCGGTTTGATTGGCATGTGTGGCCTATATGCAATCTAACTCACGACCTGTTTGGGTATTTTAGGTAATATACGAAATAATTTACATTTCTGGTCAACTCATATTTTTTTTTCCGCTGTTAACAATATAAACTTAATTTAAATTCCTACGTTCATAATATTCAGATTCTTTTTTAATGAAAGTGTTGAAACATTCCTTTTAAAAAATATCAAATTTACTTCCAAGCTAACTATGGTAGGGGAATGATCTTCATTATCCCATAATTTATTGCTCTTTCATAGAAAGAGTTCGTCGATCGTGACACCAAGGAGATAAAGATAGAACCATACCCTCAACTCCTAATGAAAGGATCATTAGTTATTTACTACGTCGAACTACAACACGGTCGTTTTATGAGTTTATTAAGTATAATATAACTGCAAAAGTTAGTTTGCTAAAACGTAAGTCTTGGGAAAGTTTGAATGAAAATTGTTTTGAAAATCGCACTTAAATGTTATTTTTTTTATCGGTGACAAAACCCGCAGTTGACCTCATCTTACCTGATTCGAAGATGATAGCAGACGGGTTTAAGAAGGAGTTGTGGTGAGGAAGATGAGAAGAAAGCTAGCTGCAGTTGCTAAAGCAGCCTGGTTTAGAAAATAAGGGGGTTAAAACACATCAGAAGACTTGCGCGAAAACTTTTAAGGAAATTTTATTTTACATTTTCAAGATCAAATCATCATATTTTTTATCAACACTGTGTTCGCTTGTAACTGACTCATGACCGTTGTCGTCTGATCATTGATTTCAATAGATTTTATTAGTAATTTGAAAATATGCATGTAGATAATATTATAAAAAATCTAAATTGACGCTAAAACCAAGTACATTAAAAAAGACTCATAGTAAACTTGTGTTGTGAAGATCAATAGATAAATATAAAGATTATTTAAGTAAGCAAAGACTAAGTATAACTTTAACAAATTATAACTTTTTCATATAATATTATATACTATTATAATATTATATGAAATCAACTTAAAACTTCTTTAAGTCTATTCAAGAATTTAACGCTAAAAATAAAACGAATGGATAATAACTATTTGTACGTATAATGTCAACCAGACACACAAATTCTCCATCTTTCATGTCTGAAAGCGACCTAAAATGTAGTGTTAAAATGTAAATGACAGAACGCTATAAAATCCGGTTAAATTCTACTTTGAGAACTAAAACAGTTTAAGTATCTATGCTTAAATACTTGCAAATGAAAGGGTCGCGAGGTCTTTTGCAAACTAGGCTACCCTGTGTCGTTTTTTGTTGAAATACACAAACTTGCATGGTGTTCGTCCATGGTTATTATTCAATATTTAGGTTACCTGATGTGAAATAATAGCCAGGGGCAATTACTAACCATTCCAAAGTATTTTACCAGTATTTTACCCATCTCGAATGGGTCTTAATTATTGAATAGTATGTCTTGTCGTCAGCAAATAGATTGCCTCTTTGTTGAAGTATAGGAGTTCTAGCGATGGAAATAAGTACCTACAGGCATGTTTGAAAAGGCAGTTATACCACTAGTAAAAATGGAATTTTGAACCCCTGACAATAAGATTCAGAACAAAATTATATTAGTGCGATAAAAACCATCATAATCACTATCACTTAACTCAGAAGCGTAGAAATATATCGTCAGTGGAAAGGATAAAATGCTTAAGCGCCAATTTGACCATATTGAGTTACTTTTTTTTTTTTGTGGGTAGAAATAAAACAAGCAACATAATATGCTCTCCTAATTTTAAAGTTTTAAAATAGAAAAGTTTATTATATTTTATTTATAAAAGTAAATTTTGGGTGTAATAGCCCTATATTTACAGCACATATAATAAATCAGTGAATTTATGCTGTAATTACCTGATATTCTGCCCTTAACTGCCGGTGACTATAGCTCATATTCATAACAAAATTAAACACATCACAATGGCAACAATATCCAGTGTTATTGAATCACAACAAGATCTAGAATCAAAATTAAGCAAAAGAATGGATGATTTTGAAGCACTCTTGAAGACATCTGCACCCCGTCCACAAGAAGACATCAGCCGAGTTGCCAAGGAATTTGCTGAATTCAAAAATCTTGTCTGGAGCATTTTGAGTATACTGCGTAAGCAAATTTCTGAATTGAATGATTCAGTAGATTCCCTTGAGACACGAAAGAGGCGAAAGTGTTTGCTATTGTCAGGGGTCCCCGAGGTGAGTGGTGAAAAGCTGTCCGACATGGTGACTGACATTTTTCATAAACAGCTTCATGTAGTAGACTTCAATACAACATCTATCAAGGACTGCCATAGACTTGGAAGTAAGTCAGTTGATAAGCCTCGACCAATAGTTATCAGATTCTTCAACTACTCTGATCGGTCAGTCATTTGGAGCAAGAAGACGTCGTTAAAGGGCACTACATACGTCTTAGCCGAGTTTCTAACTAAAATGCGGCAAACTCTGTTCCTGTCTGCTCGCAAAGCTTTTGGTTTACGAAGCGTTTGGTCATCTGATGGTACCATTTTTGTGAAGTTGCCAGATGGTTCGAGACAACGTATATCTTCAACAGCACAATTGGAAGTTCTCACATCGAAGCATATCTCAACCACAGGCGACAATGTACCGGCTACAAATTCTTCTGCAGCCGCGCATGCACGTACGGAACCTATCAAGACACGCAGCACTCGGAGGAAGTAACCAACTATGACGCTAAGGTTCCTTTTAGTTTATTTTTTATAGCTTTTTTAAAATCATTACAATGAGGGTGTATGTATTTTATGTTTTGGTTGTTGTTGTTGGTTGGTTGAGTGATTGACTTGTAAATGTTCTGTCATCGTCTGTCATTTTGCCATCTTTATCACTGTCATTCACTGTCAATCGTCCTTAGTTAAGTTCCGAAACACGCTCAAAGTGTTTTATGTATTTTAGTAATTTTTTTGACGATTTTAGTTTTCTATTGCTGTTTATACTTAACTTAAAATCTTCTTAAACATTGTTACATATTGTTATATTAAGTCTGTATCTACTTTAATCTATGTTAAAGTGAACCGGCAGAAAAGCGGCAGAATGCTAAATATATTTTTAAATTTAAATGGTTGTAGTAAAAGTATATGTAGTATTATTTACTTATTGTTTAGTATATTAGTTAGTAAAATAGTTTGATTTATATATTTATACACATATTTATTTTATTATTATAATGTCTGATGATTCATATCACTCTATCATGAACTCGGATAGCGAGGTTTCCTTTTGCTCCCTCAGTGATGCTGATCTCGATTCACCTACTCTATTGGACCCCAAGAGTTTTTTAACAGCCGGTAATTTTAATATTTGCCATGTCAATGCTCAGAGCATACCGCAGCATTATGCTGAGCTATGCATATTTACATCCGATATCACTCAAGCACTTTTAGTATCTGAAAGCTGGCTTAAACCCAATCTTAGTTCTGACTTATACAACCTCCCAGGGTACACGCTGATTCGTAATGATAGGATTGGATGCCGTGGCGGTGGAGTAGCGATATATCTGAACTCCTCAGTAAAGTACAAAATTATATCTACATCACCAGCAAATTACACGGGCAGTGCTGAATATATTTTCATTGAGATATGCTTGAGTGGCTTGCAATACTGCCTCGGAGTTGTTTATTGCCCTACAACTAGCGATTACTTCTCCGAAATGGAGTCGCAACTCGAGGTGATAGCTTGTGATTACAATCAGCATCTGATCATGGGTGACGTTAACACTGACCTTCTTACAGATAGTCCACGATCTCGTAGATTGCGTAGCTTAGTTAATGCAGTTGATTTAAAAATACTTACACTTAATGCCACTCATCACAATTATGGAACTGCCGACACTTGGATAGATGTAATTTTAACTTCCCCTACAGATTTTATATCAAGCTATGGTCAGGTAGCTGCTCCAGGTTTTTCAAGACATGACCTTTTGTACGCTAGTTTTAAATCTAATTTTCGAAAATCGTTACCGAAAAATATTAAAGTTAGGAGCTATACACGTATTAATAATGAACTTTTTACAAAGGAATGCTCTGAAATTGACTGGTCAACCGTCTTCGAAGCTTCAACAATCGCTGACAAGATTGATTCCTTTTGTAATATTGTTACTTCGATTTTTGACACTCATGCACCGATTCACAATGTAAAAATTAAAAGACCATTTGCAGGTTGGATTAATCAGGAAGTGAGAATCGCTATGTCAAAGCGGAACCGAGCCTTTCTAAAATTTAAGAGGAATAGATCAGAAGAAAACTGGAGCAGATATAAATCTCTTAGAAACCGTTGCAATCAGGTGATACGAAATTCAAAACGCCGTTATTTTCATGAGAATATTACTGACTCCTCCCCGGCAAATGTGTGGAAATTCATAAAGTCACTTGGACTAGGCTCACAGTATGCTGGCTCGAACTATAATTCATTCACCCCGAATGACTTAAACAAACATTTTGCTTCATGCCCATCTCTCGATAGCTCAACAAAGACGAATACCTTAAATTTCTTATCCTCTCTCCCTAAGCTTACTAATGAAACATTTGAATTTTCACCCGTAACCAATGATCAAGTTCTTAAAATACTTAAAGCTCTAAAATCAAATGCGATTGGTATTGATGGATTCGGAAGGGTGATGATGGTGCTCATGTTAGAATGGGTTCTCCCTATCTTTACGCACATTGTAAATTTTTCTCTTTCTACCGGAACTTTTCCCGCAATGTGGTGTAAAGCTCTAATAATTCCACTCCCTAAAAGCAATAACCCATCATTACTGATCCATTTTCGTCCTATATCCATATTGCCGTACCTATCCAAAGTCGTTGAAGCTGTAGTTCACAAACAACTATCGGACTTCACACTTTCACATAACTTACTGAACCCGTATCAATCTGGCTTTCGACCTGGTCACAGCACCTCCACAGCACTTCTTAATGTTTTAGAAGATGTCAGAACGGGTATGGAGTCTGCCCAGGTGACACCATAGATTACGATCTTCTTATCGCTGCGCTTAATCTACTCGGTATTTCACCATTAGTATCGCAGTGGTTTTCTAATTATCTTCGTGGTCGCCAACAAGCTATCAAAATTAGTCCTGATGGATCCTCAATTTCTGACTGGGTCAACTTAAATACTGGCGTACCACAAGGTGGAATTCTTTCTCCATTATTATTTTCCATATTCATTAATCTTATTACCTTAAATCTCAAGTGTTCCTATCACCTTTATGCCGACGACCTGCAACTATACGCCCGTGCTAGCATCCTGAATGTGGACGCTGCTGTGGATCTGCTCAACTTAGACCTGTTACATATTTTTCATTGGTCACAGCAATTCGGAATCACAGTGAATCCCAGCAGATGTCAAGCCATAATAATAGGCAGTTCGAGTCAGTTAGCTAAAATAGACAGGTCCTCGGCACCACCACTTGTATTTAACAATTTTACCATTCCCTACAGCTCATATGTCAAGGATCTCGGCTTACACATTGACTCAACACTAAACTGGAATAAGCACATTGAGGAGGTAGGCCGCAAGGTAACAGCATCGCTAAGGTCACTTTATAGATTTAAATATTGTCTGCCAAAATCAACAAAATCACTACTTGTTAGCGCACTTATAGTTCCCATCATTGATTACGCTGATGTATGCTGCACAGACCTCAATGAAGTTTACCTCACAAAATAAGATCGTCTCCTTAACAATTGTATTCGTTTTATCTTTGGCTTACGTAAGTACGATCATGTATCCATATTTCGAGAACAACTAAGGTGGCTTCCCATTCGACAACGTAGGCATCTCCGAATACTCTGCATGCTTTATTCCATTCTAAATGATCCATGCGTCCCGGAATATTTAAAATGTAAATTCCAGTATCTTGGTTCATCACATGATAGATATCTCCGATCTTCTGATAACCTTAGCCTGCATATTCCTTTACACCATTCTGGATTTCTTTCAAACTCTTTTGTTATTCAGGCAATAAGGCTGTGGGAAAAGTTACCTGTATTCCTACGAAAAGCCCCTAGCAAACTGGCATTTAAACAATGCGTCAGAGCTCACTTTTTCAAGATAGCAAATGAATCATCCTAATTTTCACTTTGTTTATTTTTATATATGTTTAATAGCTTTTATGTATATATTTCATATAGAGTATATATGTATATGTATTTATGTAGTTGTGTATTATTAATTATGTATATATTTTAGTTTTTAATATAATCTGCACCACTTATTTAACTTCTCTGCTTTTGTGGTGGTTAACTGGTAGAGAATGCCAAATGGCATTAAGTCCGCCCATTGTACTCCAATTATTTGTGCAATAAAGTTTTAAATAAATAAATAAATAAATAAATACAGGATGTTTGGTACACAGTTGGCCAAATTGAAATGGGGGGTAGATGGGTCTATTTTGAACACACATGCTTCGAGTACTACTTGCCTATTTCTTATAGTTTAGTAAATATGATAGTTTTTCTAAGGTTTAAAAAAAAACGATATTTTCACCTTCTTATCTAAATAACTTTTTTACTTGTATGGGACCATAAAACATCGCCAGCAAAATTTTTCGGGCTTTTTTAACAAAAGTTGTTTAAGAACTTTTCCTGTTACGCTTTTCTTTGGATACTTACGTTAGAATTTTTGCGTCGGTTTTAATTTTGATAGTTGAAGCAGGTTTAGCGTTAAATGCCTTTCGTGTTACTATATGACTTTGGCGCTTTAGCAAAAGCTCACTGAATCTTAGTAATATTATAAATGTGAAAGTTTTGATGTATGGATGTTTGTTCCTCAATCACGGAAGAACGGATGAAATTTGACGTATGGACGTATTATATTATGAGTATGGATGACGCTTTAGCAAAATTTCACGAGCTGTTTCTCTTATCATTTCTCAATGCTATATACGGGTTAAGCAAGTATGTTTAATAAAAAAATACATTATACTGCAAGCTATTTACGAGGAATGGTAATGCGTAGCAATTTTCCTAGGAATTACATTACCAGTACAAGTATTAGATTAGCAAAAGTTTCGTCATTATAATTTGATAACTTCAAAAAGATTAGTATTTTCCGTTGAATTTATAAGAGACTATTGCCGTATATTAGCATTTATTGATGCATTGATTTTCCAAAGTTGATAGAGATTAGCATTTTTTTCCTGAATATTTTTTTCTTACTTTTCAGCGTTATTTTGCTAAAGCGACAGTTATTTTAGCAACGGAAAGAGATAGATACTCACAGTTATGCTAAATATTTAGAAAATTATATTTTGCCTCTTTATAACATCTCTTTAACTCTATCAGAGGTATAATTTTCTTTCCGAAAAAAAAAACTCGATTTGCGGTAAATGTAATTTTGGCGCTTTAGCATTTTATGCTTTCCACTGACGATATAAAGAAAACTAAAAATACAAATGTGAATTTAGAACACTATAACTATCATGCATTTATCTGCTTTAAAAGGCGCTTACTGTATAGTGTCCTGTCTCTACAATAAGTGACGAAGGGGTTGCGGGTAAAGCGTCGAGTAGGATCAGTTTCGATTAATGTTATAATAATTAATGTACACAAAAGGAAACACAAATATACTTTTTCTTGGCGTGTAGGTTTGACTTAAAATAGCCCTACCGCCCCTTGTTATCTAGTCGTAAAAGGCAACTGATCCGAGTATCTGAGTGAGTGACATCCTGCTCGGTGGTAGGATCCCATCAGGGTCCGACTGGCTAGCAACCACACTTCATATAAAAGCTTTCGCCAAATATCGCCACTCTGGCGGTGATGTATTCCGGCATTATTTTAGCCAGATCTTTCCTAAGCCCGTGTGCTTCCATCTTCGACCGCATCATCACTTACCATCAGGTGAGGTTGAGATAAAACGCGGGCTTAGTAGTAAAATAAAAAAATAGCTTCACGGATGTATTATAGTACCCATGAGGATTACAGAAAAAATATAAAAAAAGAAAAACTGTCGAAATTTATTGCTTTCATACAAATATTTAAAATAAATTTCGAATTTTTCTTTTTTATATTTTTTCTGTAATCCATGAAGGTATTATACAGGGTTTGCGGGACACTCTGTATATAGTTAAATAGAAAAAATAAAAAAGGCACAGCTTATTTATAAAACTGAGAAATTGTGTCGGGAAGATAGATTTCACAATTTTTTAGGGATTCTTTTGAACTTGTATTCGACCACTTCACTGAACTGTAAAAACTACGAGCCGACGGCTTAATTTCTATATAAATCACAAAAACCAACGTGATAGATTAATATTCAGAAATGATTTGTATTATAGAATATTTGTATCAGTCGGACTGAAAGCTATTAATATATTGAACAATATACTCGAGAGCTACGCCACGAAAATTCATTTCTTGAATACATTCAATAATTTCGATTCAGAGGTGCAGTACACATGGATTATTCATAGAAGTAAATTTTTTTTTGTCTTTTTAATGAATATGTTGCGTATCAATAACTCTTCCACACGTACATATTACGTGCTGCTTATTATTCAGACTTTTGTCTTTACAGATTTCATTTTGAATCATGGTCATCTTATAATTGAAAATATTAACGTCCCTATTTCAAAAGTTAACTTAAAACTTAATTGAATTGTTTAACGGTTAAGAATTATTGATAACAGAAATACATTTATATTATTTGTTAAAATTTTAATTGATTTTGGTACCTATTGTTACATGAGTGACTGACAACTTTTAATTGATAAGGAACGACAGAAAGCAAAAACATGGTTGACATTATTGATTGATTTGTAGCTGGTAATTAAACTTCTGTTACCATAGTTACTAACGGAATGGGTACCGAAATATTGAAATAAAATGTATCAACTGGATAATTTATTATAAAATCCACATTTCTGTAAATCAAGATAAATACAACGAAAAATTTAAAGAATGAAACTTGCTCAATGAGTCAAATTTAGAGTAAATGTAAAATTATTTAATATTTTACCATGTAAAAGTATTTCTTTTGATAATCATATTTCTAAAAACAGTTTCTAAAAGTTTGATATTCTAGTATCCAGTTTTTTATCGATTCATTATAATATAAAATAATAAAGACAGTTAACAGAGCTTTTATACCATATAAATTAATTGAATAATTACCTAATATTTAAACAAATATAGCCCAAATAACAAACAAAACCCGCTTAATATTGAAACAGAAAGTTATTTCTTGTCTTTAAAAAGATGATCTCCAAAACAGTGAAACTTCGCAAACATTCAGCATCTAATCTATAACGTGTGATAATAACAACTTAGGACCTTCACGATTCCATAAAAACTTTTATTCGACATTCAATAAATATTTTCCTTTAGCACTTTCTTCAGAGACGGGGCATTAAGTAGACAAATAAGCGTCTTAAAAAAACATTTTTTCTTCTTTCGTACCTATTCTTTCTGATGAGTTTCTTTTTATATTTATTTTGCATAGCTGTCTTTTGTATGGTAATGGTATATCCAAGGGTTTGTGTATTCAGTTTGTTTTTGTATGCCTATATTCTTTGCGTTTGACATGTTATGTTTGTGTTTTGTGGCAAACACCTCGATTATGTTATAGTTACTTTTTATTTCGCCCCGAATGGGGCGAAGTATTTTTAACTGTGGTATTATAGCCATGATTTTAAAATTGAAGATATGTTATAAATATTTATTTATTTATTTTATTTATTAACACTTCAGTATATAGTACAGACAGTAAATGAGAAAAAAACCAGTGTGTTGAGTAAGTACTACTAGGCGGTCTTATCGCTGACGAGCGATTTCTTACAGACAACCATAGGACCCTAAATAATTACGAGGGTGGATTGAAAAGTTCGCGGCCTAGTCAAGAAAACAGAATAAAGTATCTACATACAAAAATATTTTTATTTTTCGACGTAATCTCCATTTAGCTCTATGCACTTCTTCCATCTGCTTTCCAGAGCTTCCATACCTGTTTTAAAAAAAGATTCCTCAAGGTCTTCAAAATACAGGTTAACAGCGGCTTCGACCTCTTCATTCGTTAAAAATTTCTGCCCACCGAGGTGTTTTTTCAGGTTTGGAAACAGATGAAAGTCCGAAGGTGAAAAATCAGGAGAATAAGCTGGATGTGGCAACAATTCGAAACCAAAATCACGAATTTGAGCCATAGACTCGACAGACGTGTGGACTCGGGCGTTGTCCTGGTGAAACAATACTTTCTTTCTCAGTAATCCTGGGCGTTTCTGTTTAATTTCTTCACGTAAACGGCGCAGAAGGATGCTATAGTACGCAGAGTTTATTGTTTCGCCTTTTGGAAGGTAGTCCACCATAATGACACCCTTAGCATCCCAAAAAACCGATGCCATCACCTTGCCAGCCGACAGAATTGCCTTTGCTTTTTTCGGTGTTGGTTCACCTGATTTTTTCCATTGTTTGGATTGTTGTTTTGATTCTGGGGTATAGTGGTGAACCCAGGTTTCATCCATTGTCACAAATCTGTCAAGAAAACCTTGTGGATCAGCCTCGAACATCTCCAAACAGTCGCGAGAAATCGTGAGTCGAATTCGCTTTTGCTCTACTGAAAGCAATCTGGGGACCCACCTAGCCGAAACCTTAGAAAAGCCGAGTTCATGGACAATGATGTTTTGCGTTCATTCATATGAGATGCCTATAGTGTCTGCAATTTCTCTGATAGTCAATCTACGGTCTTTCAATATGAGATCACACACTTTATTGATGTTTTCTTCGGTCGTAGACGTCATTGGCCTGCCGGAGCGAAGGTCATCTTCGATGTTCGCTCGTCCACGTTTAAATTCTGCAACCCATTTTTTCACAGTGGTATAAGGCAGGGGCAGATTCCCCTAATGTTGTTTACATGTCATCATGGATCTCCTTTGGTGTTAATCTTTTTTTAAACAAACATTTAATCACAGCACGTTGTTCAAATTTCTCCATTAGTGAAAATTTGTTCTACACACGTATTTATATTGTTCGTAAAATTTTATTTAAACAAGATATCAAATTGAAAATTCTCGGGCTGACAATTGAATAATGACAGTTCAAAATGACGGCAGAAAAAATAACAAAAGTTTTTTTTTTAATGGCCAGGCCGCGAACTTTTCAACCAATGTAGTACACCCAATTAAAACACGAGCAGCTATTATAAGATCTTTTATTTAAGAACGTATCAAAAATAGAATTGTTATTTTTAATGTTCCTTTTTCAAAAATCAAATCATTTAATTGTTTGAACTTTATAACAAAGGTCTTTACAGGAATTGGTTTCTTCAATCAGAGAAAATACGCCTACGTATCCGTATGGGGTACGAATGTTGGAGGTTTTTGGATATTTAGGTCCTTTAAAATTTGTTATAAATTATACAGAATTTGATGATGGTATGAATTTGATACAGAATTTTAAGGTAAGGTTCAAACATAGCAGTTTTAGCTAAGAAAGACTGCGGTACAGGAATAACGATTGTTTTTTTTTTGTATCCGTTACTAAAGCCGACTATTTCAGCTGCTAGTAAGTGCGGATGTGGTCGAAGATGGCGGCACGAGGGTTTTTTTATGAAGCCCTGGCTCTGCACAAAACATTTTGAAATTGTATCACCACCAAAGCTGTGATATCTGGCGGCAGATTTTAGACGATAACAGGCCACATCTGAAAAGGTCCTACCATCAAAGGGTTGGCACGGATTAGTCGCCATTTACAATACGCTTATCCAGGGGCGTTAGGGTAAATCTAAGTCTACCCTTTACGGATGAAATAAACTTCAAAATTTTATACATACATACATAACGTCACACCTGTATCCCTTATGGGGTAGGCAGAACACCAGCGGTTATAAGACCATCTGATGTCACGTTTTACAAATTTGGAGGTATTATAAAGAAGGAGTCAGAGGTCAGCCTATCACCCACAAAAACGCCTTTAAATTATAATAATAATAATAAGATACACCGATCACTTAAAGAATTAGAATTACCAGCCCATTCAACCTTAATAAAGATGCAGAAATCTGTAATTCTCAACACCTGTAGATTAGTCCGCAAATTTTTGAGCAATTCCGAAGATCCCACACAAAACAATACCCTTTTCAGTACCTAACTGCTCAAGGTGCACACTTGGTTTAGGCCCGTGTGCACTTTTATGCCAGTGCTTATCTAGCACCGAGTACACTTAATGTTTTAAATAAATAATAGTTAAAACTTGATTGCCTGTAAATTAATAAATTAATTTTATGTTTTGTGAAAATTTCTCTGGTGGAGTTATCCAGAATTATTATTAGATTCAAGTTATGAAAATGTTGGTACGTAAAATGGGCGCATGTATGCTAAGTGTGCTACTACGCCAATCGATCGACTTCTATCGATGGTAGAATGGATGAGTCGACGTCGATCGATCGTTTTTACTATGCAGATCGATTGGTGCATCCATCCTTTCACTGTGGCATCCTTACATGGTAGCATCCTTACACTGTGCTGTTTGATAAGCAATCAAATAGGGATGTCTGAGTTATTTAGTTCATGTTACTTAATATTAAGTTGTATAAATTAAATAAAACACTTTTTAACCGGATTTATCGCGTATATTTACATTTTAAATTTTAACACGACGTTTCGATGTCTTTGCAGACCCCGTGGTCACGAGCGACTGTTTTATTTAATTGTATGAATCGCGAAAACTTAAGACAATATTAATTGTATAAGCTTATTTCAAGTCAAGGGCTAAAAATATAAAACGTTGTTAAATAATAAAAATAAATCTCTTTATTGTGGCAACTTAGCCCACTTGTTAGTTTTACAACTTAAATCTACGTTAGTTTTACACAACTTTGATAAGTATCACATCATAATTTATAACATTTAATTATGTAATTATTTTTTTATTCAATCAATTAATAAACTAATCATAAATATAGTGTTAGTAATCAATACAATGATTACATTGCAATGCCATCTAGTTTATTCCCTCATGCGTAGTTGAGCATTTGAAGGTTTCCGTAGTGCAATTATATAGCCGCTACTGCGACAATCGTGAGGTCATAGGCTCAATTCCAGCACGGAACAAAAAAAAATGATCCGTATCTGGGTTTTTATTTATTTAAGTATGTAAGTATATTCCAAGTTCGCTATATGGAATCCCATATCACAAGCTATGCTTACTTCGGGGCCATGATGTAATTATTGTGATTGTCTGGGGATTTTATTTATTTACTTTTCCATTTTCAAAAGTTTTAAATAACACTTTATGCTCCAATTTATACTCACAGCTAGTATACGTACTATACCAAAAGCAGTACCAAAAGCAGTAAAACGTTATTTTTGTATTTCCTAACGAAACCTTTTTTGCAATCACTTGCTGTACGTGATGTATGAATTTTGGATCTCCGGAAATGAAAAACAGACAGAAGAAACCTTTTTGAACCAGTTTAATCTCCAATTGCAATTGAAAGTTTAAATGGAGATTCTTAGTACTTGTTTTTCTGTGAAAAGAGAATACCTAATATTGTCTTAATTTTCATGATTCATTATTAATTGACGAATTAATAATGAATCATGTATTATTAAAGAAACACACATACACGAGTAAAGTTAAAATTAACTGTTCCAGCGGTTCCAGCGATGATGGTGTTCCGTGTGACAATTATTTACAAAAACCAATCTCATTTTCATTTACCACCTCATAGTGATTACGGTCAAATGCGGGTATATTGATAATTAAATAATATGTATTCGATTTAATCAGGTATACATTGGCCACTGTCTTCATAATTTAAAATTGAAAACGCATTTTACTTTTAAATCTTCCTTGAATGCTTGATTACCGAGCTTAATTTTGACGAATTGAATACTAATAGAAATGTTTAATAGATGTTAAATTATAGTGAAAAGTTATTTTTAAGTTGTAAAATATTTATAACATATATTAGCTTTTATTATTAGCTTAAATTAAGTATTAAATAAGTTTGTTTTATGGTTAAGAGAACTATTGTCTTGACAAAACCCAGGCTTTAAGACAATTCTTATTGTAAAATGTGTTTAATTAATGTAAAAGTAATAAATAAATAAATAAAATTAGTATGCAAATAAATATATCTTCATTAAACTCGTTCAATCTCACTTTGGTAAAACAAGCAAACAAATTAACTATTTATTCTATAGCATTCGTAATATGAATAACATTTAACGACATTTCAAACAACTTCAACTTCAAGAAACTCAAACTTAAGCTCGTGAGTTCGTATATCTTCATGCATTAGTTCATATGCTTCCGTTTGTTTTGTTTTACTAGTAGTATTTAATGAGAGTTGTGCTTGTTTGTCATTCGTACAACTGCATCAAGTTTCATTGTTCTTTGAATAAAACATTGAATAGAACTCAAACATCTTAGTAACGGTTAACTGTAAATCAGTTCTAACTTAGAAGACTTATGGACATCTAATATTTCATCTGTTTATTATAGAGAGAAATGAGAGGAGAGATTACGAGTTCTGATTTAAATTTTTATACACACGGGAATTTGAACGGGTAAAAAACTAAGGTCAGAAAACTAATTCAATCACTCTACCTAAAATGTTAAAAATGTTTGTAATCGTTAAATTATAATATGTTTACCTTATGTATAATATGTATATATATAAGTTCGTAATTATGCATTTATGTATTTATTTTTGATTCAAATATTTTTTTTACGATTTTTTTATTTTTTATTATTTTGACGACCGGCTGTTGTAGCGGTAACATACATTGCCTTCTATGCCAGAGGTCCTGGGTTCGAATCCCGGCGGCGGCGGATATTTGTGTAATGAACACAGATATAAGTCGTCAAGTCATGGACGTTTATATGTTTATTCAAGTTTATTCTAATAAAAAATATGTATTTATTCAAAATGTATGTTTATATATTTCTTAAGTAGGTATATCAGTTATCTAGTATCCATAACACAAGTTCTTTGAGAAACTTAATTTGGGTTAGATAATGTTGTGTGAGTGTCAGAAATATTTATTTATTTAAATATTCAAATGCACAAGCAGCGTCTTTTACTGTTACTGATCAAAAGCTTTTTATCACCTTTTACATGTAAGAGAAACCTTTTTCATTTTGAAATTTTGTAAAGTTTACTTTATTCAATATACATTTAACAATGAATCCCTTTGTAGGATTAGCTCTCTTACCGGAGTCAAACAATAACACTCTTAAAAGCGTTTCATAAAAGTATTTCAGTGAGTCAAATACGTGACAAATTTTGTGTTCCAAACTAGCAAGAATTTATAAATTCTTTATTGTTTATAGACAAAGTATTGGTGCTCATCAGCTCAAAAGTCCATGAGGTGTTTAGAATATGTTAAGGTTACTAAATAGTACAACAGTATTACGGTACTCTTCAAAGCAAAAGTGTTGAGGGGACTAATTTAGAATCAAACTAGCGCGAGGTCTGAAATATTTATAGGTAAATAGATTGACGCGGGCAGAACGGTGGCGTCTTCGTACGAAGTTGCAGGACATCAAAATGGCAAATTTCTACTTTTGCTACAGATTTCTACGCTTCTATTCTTTTCAAATGATTTTCGTGACAGTTCTCTTATTCCATTTTGCGCAAACTTTTTGTAATAAAAACTAGATAAAGTGTAGGGATAAAAATGAAACAGTATTTAAATAAAATTGTAAATTTAACTAGTATAAAGTAAACTATTTATCACATGTCATTATTATTATTAACTCTTAATAAAATAAGTAAATGTAATAAAAATAATACATTTTAAAACTGTCAGATGCAAGGGAATGGAACGTCTGTTAATAGGGATTGACGCTATTGAATCGACACCAAATCGATGAATATGAGCGGCCATCTTGTAATCGATTCGCGAATACAGAAAATTGGAAAAAAAAGTAGTTAAAAAAAGACAGCGAACTATACTTCAATGAAGATTGGAATAAATATATCCAGAGTTAATGATCAACTATTAAATATTTCACTCGGAGATGATACTGATACCGAAACAAGTTCTCTGTTGACAAACAGTGACGAATTAAATTAATGATTTGAAACCAATGGTCTTTATTTTATAATTTATTAAAATTTAAGGTACTCGTTTCTTATGAAGAAAACTAAATTTTATAATCTTTTATCATATTTCTTTTACCGACTGAATCGGTATTTTGAAATAATAGATTTTAAAATCGAACAATTTCATTAGGGCTACTTCACTATGATTAACGATTGTGACCTGGCACAAATCATTTGAAAGGAATTCAACTAGTTCGTATGTAATTTAGTGTTTTTACAAATATGTTTTATTTTAAGTAGTAGGTAACATAAAGCAACATAACCTCAAACTTTGAAAATACGAATTTGGAAAATATTCATTTCCTAAGGTGAGGAATGAATTCGGGGGTGTCCCTGTAGTCCCCGTCACGTAGTCCCTTTAGCCAAAAGTCCGAATTTATTGCCGCGTGTTTGGAAAGCAACCCCCAGTTTTGATTTAATCATCATTATCATTAGCTTGGAGACAACCACTGCTGAACCAAGGCCTGACCTAAGAATGTCTACGTCGTTGCTCGTTTCTGTGCTGGCTACATCCTGTGTTCGGCGTCCTTAATAATTTTGGATTTACTTTAAATGTGTAATGAATAAATTTTCTTGAATTTTTTAATAAAATTTACCTACCTCTGAAATTCTTTATTCTAATAAACAAATATAAAATATTATATTTTTGTTCTCCTTCCATGCTGGACTGGGAGCGAACAAAAACCATAGAATGTGCCAGCTGCATCTCTTCCCGGGCATACGGTAAAAGTCAGTTAAGGGACGGGGTTTTTATTGGAGGATTTTTTTTGTGGGCGATAGGCTGACCCCCTGTCACTGCAATAGTCTCTCTCCATCATTATAATGCCTCCAAATTTGTCAAATGTGACATCAGATGGTTTTATAACCTCTGGTGTTCTGCCTACCCCGTAAGGGATGCAGGCGTGAAGTTATGATGATGATGATGATGAAATATAAAATAGAATTTTGATTGGTTTTGGAAATGTCACTATTATAGGGAAAACAGTTCAAGCAATTAATAGGGTATTCACAACTTAAATGTTCTTGTCCTATATTTGCCTCGTCCAGATAATTTCAAAAACTTTGCTCACCTAAATGAGTAGTAAGTAGCAAAGTATTAAATTTTAAGTGAAACTTTTGTTTACATAACTTCAAAACTTGTCATAAAATGGAAATACGACAGATCCATTAGTAACCCGGTTCACTTTGGCACTCAACTTAATATTAATAGCACAGGCGTGAATGGAATTTTACAAAAATGTTGTGAAAATATTAACATAATGAAGCATAATTTTAATTTGAGTTTCCTTTTCAATGTCTGAAATTGAGTAAACTTGCTTAAATTTTGAATTAAGGAGTATTTAGATTAATATTTTTAAATAACGCAAGAGTTCAATTAAAAGCAATATTTTAGATAATGAAAAAACACACAGAGATGATTTAAGAAATATCAATGAGTCAAAAAGTTTAACTGAATAAAACACAAGCCAATTAACTCAAAATTAATGTCGATCAAATATATTTTATAATCGATCAAATATAATATATAATCGATCAAATATAATCTGCAAAAACCTAAACTTAAATGTTCGTACACGAATCAGTGCTACAATGATTTGTATTTATTATTTGATTTGAACTTCCAAACGGCATAAGAAAAAGTAATTTAATATTTAAGTGATATTTTTTTTAATATAATCAAATAAGTTCCATTCACCAAATAAATAGTCAGGAAGCCTCAGTTATATGATCAAGAAAGTAAAGGCTTATAATGTAGGCTTTCATAGTGACTCCACTCACATATTAAATAGTGCGGAAATCGGGTTTATTTTGAAAATTGCGATTGTTAAATGAAATTTAGTTTATCGGTAAATAGACTGGAACTTTTTAGATGACGATTTCCTTTCCAATTACTTGAGCCCAAAATATGTAAGTAATCCAAACTTGGTAATCACCAATAACCCTGGATATTCAAAAGTGACTGGCAGCATTGTATTTCTGTTCTTTTTTTAGCTGGATATATTTGTTTCTTTTTCTGTTTATCATATACTAGCCACCGCGCGCGGTTTTACCCACGCAACTTTTGATCCCGTGGGAATTTCGGGATAAAATATAGCCTATAACCTTTCTCAAGAGATGGGCTATCAAATGCAAAAAGAATTTTTCAAATCCCACTTGCAGCTTCCGAGATTAGCGCGTTCAAACAAACAAACAAAAAAAACAAACTCTTCAGCTTTATATATTAGTATAGATAAATTAATGAATAAACTATAAACTACACCTACACCTTGGCCGTGACGATTTGGATTGGATGTACGACATTGTTATTTAGGGGCAAAGATTAGGTCCTTGTCAATATCTTGTATGCCGTACTTGCAAGCATATTTTGTGTAGATAATGGAAACCTTGCTAAAATATAATGTTACAAAAAAACCCGGTAAAAACATGTCATTCAGTTTCCGGAAGCGATTTTATTTTATTTATTTATTTATGCTTTATTGCACAGAATTACGATAGAAAACTTACAAAATAATAAATAACATATAGATAGGCACAACGGGCGGATTTATCGCTGCAAAGCCATCTCTTCCAATTTTACTTTACCACCACTCAGCCAGCCACCAATGGACCTATGACTATGTAAATGCTAAAATAAAAAGCATTTTTTTAGATAAGCGGTGGCATTAAATATTTATTTTAAAGATGTCTAAACATCATCAACTTCACATATTTCATGTGGAACGTCATAGTTTCTGAGAATGGAATATTAATGAAAAACCTAAAAAAATACATTACCGGTGCCTGCGTGCGACGCGATATGTATCGTAAATCTTTCCACTTATTTGGCAAATATATGCACCCTTCCTTGTGTTGATTTATTAGAAGCATTGTTACTGTGGTAACACTATCTGCCTCAGACGTCAGTGATCACGGCTTGAATATTTGTTTCCATAGATCTGGGTGTGCTATTTGAGATATGAAAGCCACACCATTATACCTATACGTGAGTATATATGTGCGTTTTTTAGAATCTAAAAAGTTATTCAGACTTTATGATGAAAGAGGCCCATAAAACTTTGTTTTAAGAAACATACATATACATACATACATAACTTCACGCCTGTATCCCTTATGGGGTAGGCAGAACACCAGAGGTTATAAAATCACCTGATGGCACGTTTGACAAATTTGGAGGCATTATAATAGTGGAGAGAGACTATTGCAGTGACAGGGGGTCAGCCTATCGCCCACAAAAAAGCCTCCCATAACACCTCGGTCCCATAACTGACTTTTACAGTATGCCCGGGAAGAGAAGCAACTGGCACATTCTATGTTTTTCTTTCGCTCCCAGTCCAGCATAGTAGTGTAAGAAACGTCTAGTATTTTTCGTTTTTTTTTTTTTTTTATATTGTAAGGATATGACAATTTGTTATAGAGGGGTTATAGAGTAGATCAAAACACACCATTTTCACTATAGGACCACCCTTCCTAAAATGTACCGATTTTGAGTTATTTCACTTTTTAGGATTTTACTGTCAACACCCATTTTTCACTAGTTTTTGTGAGAAATAAAAGTCTTCGCTATCTAACTACTTTTTTTTGACTTTGTCATGTAAATTATTAATGATTTCATGTTATGAAGCAAAAAAAAACTAAAATAACTTCAAAGGAACGCAAGTACTATTATTCTATTCTCTTCTTAAGTTAAACAAAAACAACGCACCTTAAAAAAGTCCTAGTAACTTACTGTGCAGATCACAACATAATTAAGTAATTACATTGCTGAAAATCAAACTTAAACTTAAATTTTTAAGCTCATTGTTGAAAGCTCGATGAGAAGTACAGTCTAAACACTCCTTTAAAAGTGAGGAATAATTGAGTTTAGACTGTTTCAAAAGGGATAAGAATTGTTTAAAACTTATTCGTCTAAACCATTAATGTTTTGAAATAGTCAAGATACAATTTTATGTTATTTATAAAGCTGTTTTCCTACTTCCAAAAAAATAAGAACTTTATGCCACATCTATAGCCAAAGTAAACAAAAGATGGTGGATATACGCAACTTCGATTTGACGTCCGACTAGTGTAATGAGTAACAAACATTGCCAGAGTTCTAAGTTCGAATTCAAGAAGGCGTGGATATTTGTGTAATGAACACAGATACAAGCCTTGTAGTCATGCATGTTCATATAATAATAATCATTTTTTTCAGGCAACACAGAGTTTATAAAGATGGTATATACAAAACAAAGGGCCCATAGATAAATACCTTAAACTAACATATATAAAATATACTTAAAACTACACTTAAGCACGTAAATTCGGCGACGTGTGACGCGAGTCATGAGACAGTCGCCATCGAAATCTCCGGAAGACGACTCCCTGCGGCCAAAACTCCTCCTTCATGAAGGTTGGCAGATGTTGGGTAGGCACTCTCACCACAAAAGTGTTGAAACTCACTTTATGGCGAGGTTCCAAACGCTCAACCCTCAGTACAAAGGTGGTTTTCTTCTTATGTAATCTACGACCTCCTCGATCTTCGTAGACCAGTGTACTCTCGATACATACAATACTATGTTTTTTAAGTTTATTTTCTTGTAAAATACATGTGTACATTCAATATGTATGTTTTAATCATATCCATAATACAAGTTCTATAAGATACCTACTTAATTTGGGCTAGATAATGTTATAAATGTCAGAATTCATTAGCTCTGCCTCGTCTTTACTTTTCAGTGAGATAGAATTAAACGCCAGTTAAGGCACTGTTAAAAAAACTTTTTACTAATTTATAGGCGATTCTAGTAATAAATTAAGTACCTACTTTTATTACATCACTAGCCACCGCACGCGGTTTTACCCGCGTAACTTTTGATCCAGTGGGAATTTCAGGATAAAATATAGCCTATAACCTTCCTCAAGAGTTGGGCTATTAAATGCAAAAAGAATTTTTCAAATCCCACTTGTAGTTTCTGAGATTAGCGCGTTCAAACAAACAAACAAACTCTTTAGCTTTATATATTAGTATAGATTATAACCAGAATCGAGTACAGAGCGCTCTCCTTCAGTAGCTAAAATTTGTCACCAGTCACCTGTATAATAAAGGTAGACATGTGTGCGAGTATATCAAATGAGACCAAGCATCGAAAAAAAATTCAATAATAACACAACAAAATAGAAATAACTGAACATCAGCTACCGCAGACTCACTGATCTACCATGCCAGTAATAAAATCACAGATGTCAGTCATTTTATAACTCGATCTCGAAATATTCACATGCAAATGGCAAGTTCAATATAGGTCTATCAAAATATAAGGTTTCTCGAAACCAATATTTGCCGATCGTATGTGGACTGTGCTTGAAAATATTTTTTCATAAATGCAATTGAAATTTCTTACTTTATATTTCTGGTCAAAGGTGGTCTGGTGACTGAATGTTGATGAAAATAATAAAATAAAATCACGCATACGCTATAACTACCACAATGATTTATACATTTGTGTTTCACATATATATCTGCAAAAAATATGTTATTTGAAAGGCTTATCACAAGGAATATACTGATAATATAAATACGGGTAAAAACATAACAACTTTTATATTATAAACCGTATAATAATTAGTATTCATATGTCGAGTTATTGGTTTCAGCTGGCTAAAAATAAACAAAAGACGCATATCAGCCGTAATACACGAATAATATTGTCTTAAGTTTTCACGATTCATAATTTAAATAAAACTACGATCAGTCGCTTGTGACCACGGGGTCTGCAAAGACACCGAAACGTCGAGTCAAAATGTAAAATATAGGTACTCGTAAATTATACGCGATTAATCCGGTTAAAAAGTAGTTTAATTTAAGATACACGAATACCGTGATATTTAAGTGTTAATCTCTGATATGTCGATGTTCCTGATTGATCTTCAAATATTGTGTTTATTTTGAACAATCCATTATAGTTTTTTACTAATTCTTAATATAATATTATAAGTATGAAATGTTTGGATATTTGTTCCTCAATCACGGCAAAACGGTTCAATGGATTTGGATGAAATTTGGCATGGTGATAGTATACAGTCTGGAATGGAATATAATTTTTCACGTCCTCAGGTGTGATCAGTAGAACATTTGATTCAAACGTCAATCCTCGAATGAAAAAAATACATGCGCGATTTAATATACTAACTGTATCTATTGTCAAGGTAGGTGCGAAATCAAAATCTTCCTTGAAATATATTTATATCGCAAGAACCATTATTCTTATATTATTACATTATTCTATATATACAGGGTCTTTTTTATGAAGATCAAAATATTTTAGTAGAAGTTTTAGAATGATGTGTTGAAAAAAATTCATGAGAAAAAAAAAATTTAATTGTAATTTTACAATTCTTTTAAGTGATCAAATTTTTGTGATTATTAAAAAATCTAGGCTTAATAAATAACAGATTAAACCAAAATGTTGTTAACTTATGAGAATTATAAAACATAAATTTACCTAACATAAAAAAAAATCTTTTTTCATAAATTGAATCCACACATCCCTACTTCTCCTAAAATATTTTGATCTTCATAAAAAAGACCCTATATAGTTCCAGACTATAGACTATCTTTATGCAAAATTTCATCTAGATCCGTTGAACTATTCTGCTGAGATTGAGGAACACGCATCCAATTTCGTATTTATAAGATTAGTAAGGCTTTACTTAAAGTCATTTCGGTGTCATTGCAGATAACGTGGTCACGTTGTTATTCGCCTTCTTTGAAATTAACATGACGACGTAAAAAAGTCAATATGAATAATAGTTAAAAAAAACAAATCAATTCCTCAAATTTGAACAATTTTATTCAGAAAAAAAAACTATTTATTTTTCTCTCAAATTAGGTACTTCCGACCTGAAATAGTCCTAAGATAACAAGATAAAAAATGATTCAAAAGAATTTCCTTAGTTAGCTACGGGTTCATATCTGACAGAAATGAAATTAAATATTTATTGAATAAAAGCATGAGCTTAAATTAATTAAACCCCTTTATTAAGCAACACCTGGGCTGACCAATAACTGCGTTTACACGCTTCTGGTCCCATGTCATGTTATTGCTACCAGTTAATTTATTAGATGAAGGCACAATAAGGTACTCATGAACGTAATATAACGTTTGATAATCCACAGAATTATAACTCTTATGAAATAACTGTTAAAGCTCAGATTAGTGATAAGGACCTAAGTGATAAAATTTTGATTAGTTAGTAATAGCATTGTTGGTATGAAATGTTTTAGCAAATATTGATGTTTGAACATTAAAATGTTAGAGATACTTTTAAAATAGTCAAGCTAATGAATTTTTATTTGTAAAGCTAAACTTGGTTCTGATTCTGGTGTACTATACCTATTTTTTTAATAAATTAAGGATTGGATGTTCGTAATTCATGCCACCTAGTGATCTTGAAGACAAGATGATACATGTCAATACACGAAAAGCCTATTCATTCGATACTTAAAAGGACCAGGGCTTGTCAGGAAAAATACAAACCTTGGTGATCCATTTCAAAAAGGAACTCTCTAAGTGCGTAGTTCGACTTTTTGAAATATCCACCATAATATACGGAAGTTCTAACTGCTTCTAGTAGTCCAACGAGGTAGAAAGGGAGTGAATTCAATTTGTTCAAACAGGGCATTAGCGCAATTTCCAAAGTATATCCTGTAGTGCACGGAAAGAAGCACCGTTTCGACGATGCCAGGGTCTGCTAACAACCGCGCTTAGTTTGTTAACTAAAATTCTCTGAATGTTTTGAACCCTATAATAATTATACTTATTATTCATAGAAAGCCTAATCCAACTATTAATAGAACTTGTCAATTACAAAATACCAATTACTAACTTTCATAAATCCCGAAACATTATAGAAATTAATCTCTCGCATGAGCTTACTTTTACCTGCTTCCATTCTTTTTTTTTCTATGTATACAAAGATTTCTTGAATAATGTTAGAAAGGTTAGACACACAAATTTAAAAAAAAAATACAATCCCATTGGTTGTTTTGCTAACTATATTTTTAATATGCATAACTGTCGAAAATATTGCTAAAAGACATATTTTCTTTGCAATTAGATTATTAGGGGCAATCTCAATCTCACGTTACTTAGCTATAAAATAAAGAGCCAAAAATGATTCAGTGGCCAAACTTATAATTTCCCTAATAAAATTTCGTGTTGCCTTTAGGCTTGAGGAAGATAATATCGTCAAAAATTTAATCTTTCCATGTAATTCGTTATTTTTATAAGTTACTCCAGATTAGTTACTTTTTATATCCGTCAAAAATATACCTTTAGAGCCAACGCGCGTCACACGTGACCTCGTGTCTATTCATACAAAAATGCCATGTCCGTGCCATACGTGCGTAGGACACGAACGTACGGCGCGTATTGTGACTGGCTCCTGCGTGTACTACACTCGCGAACATCGTTATACGATTTGAATTGAAGTTTAGAAGGTAGTAAGAGATTGGGTATTCCATTGACACGACTGTACAAGCACGCATAAAAGGGTTCATCCCATTGTCCATACATTGCCTGGCTTTTATGCCCATAATATAAAGTTGATTCCTTTATTATTTTTGGATAGTATAATAAGCTGAAAAGTAAGGTCACTATTGATTTCATGTTAAGAAACACGAGTTGTAATTATCCACCATGTAATCACAAAGCAGTAACAATGGAATGAAAATCTTTCTGCCGGCCACTGCTATTAATCAGTTGATTTGTCAGTTTGACAGTCGGCATTGACTTGTGTCCACTGACCTCTATATTTACCACTGGACTGGCTGTTCCCTAAGTTTGACAGTTATTTTTTTGTGCCTATTTGAAGCGCCACTAGCGAGTAGCGAGTGTCCGCAGAACAAATTTTGACGTATATTGCAAGTGGCCGCCAGAGAAGTGCTTGCTTATTGTTAAGTGATTTTATATTTTTTAAATATTAATTCGAATTTAATGTTGTTATTGTTATAAGCATTATATAAAAGTTATCAAGAATGAGGACATGTGTATATTGTAAGCGACTAGTTTTAGTACCACGGACACTCGCTACGTCCGACAGCGCCAAAATGGCGATTATCAAACGGGCACAAAAGCCCTTTGACAGCCGCCAGTCCAGTGGTAAATATAGAGGTCAGTGCTTGTGTCGTTGATTATGGGAAGAACGCAGTCTTTTTTCATTAGCTCGTGATATGCGATCGGAAACGGACGTGTATCGCTGATGCTCGGCACGATTTAATTTTATTAAATTGAAATTCGCGTATCGCGCGGCTAATGCCGCTGCCCGCTAACACTTAAGATGGCTAAACAAGTCATTGTAAGCGAACTGTTGGCGTTCATCCAGAATGCCATCGATACCATGGACGAGGTCAGCATAGTGCAGATCTGTAAGTCCAACTTCAAGGAGGACGAAGTGTGTCGAGGCAAGGCGCTCCTGTTCCAGGTGCTCGACAGATGCCTTCCCGACGTAGGGATGGGGGTGAGAAGAGTCTCCAGGACATCATCACCCTGTTCAAGGAGACCGATCCCGATGACGTCCCGGATTTCGTCGCCAAGGAGCTGCATAAGCTCCCGCCGCGCCGGTGGGATTCGACCACGTCGACGTCACCAGGCTGCTTAAGGATATCAATTTCCTTAAAGCGACCTTGGCCGAGGTGGTGTTAAAATTGGAAGCTTCGGATAATACAATCAGCGAGCTGCGTAGTGAAGTATCATCATTGCGTAGCCTTAGTACGCTAAGTTGGTCACCCGTGGCTTCCAATATTAATATTCGTCGTGGCGCGCATATCGCGTCGGTTGGCAGTTTCGATTTGGCGGAATTTGCTGACACAATCGCGTCACCGGCCGCCGACGTCGGCGCTGCAGCGAGTGCGTCACCGCGCCCTGCACCGCCCTCCCCGCGCCCCGCTCCGCTTGCATCGCCTACCCCGCACCCCGCGGCCCCCGCGGCAGCCCCCCACCGCCGTGCCACTGCTGCAGCTCCCAACGCAGAGAAGCCGCCCCGCGTCACGGGTCCTTCTTCTCCACGAGGATACGCTGAAGTAGCGGCAGTGCAGCCTGCAAAGCCCAGCCACACAGCACCGAAGACCAAATCTTTGAAGGTCCAGGAAGACAGAGAGGGTTTCATCAAGGTGGAGCGGAAGAAGAAGAAGCCCTCCTGTCAGAACAAGTGCGGCACCGCACCGAATAAAGAGAACCTTCTGCTGCGCGCCGAGGTGCCAACCACGCAGCTGTACGTGTCTCGCGTGCACCTCGCCTTCACGGCGAAGGATGTAGTGGAGTATCTGCACGCGAAGACAGGACTCAACATGAGGGTCGAGAGGTTGGAGTCCCGTCACAGAGTGAGTTTCAACTCCTTTGTGGTGAGAATGCCGACCGAACATCTGTCGACCTACATGAAGGAAGAGTTCTGGCCGCAGGGTGTCGTATTCCGTCGTTTCCGAGGACGGTTACTTGACACAAAGATGTCGCGTCCCCCGTCGCAGCCCATACGTGGGAGGTAGTGAAGTGTAGTTTTAAGTATATTGTATGTATATTAGGTTAAGGTATATATTTTCTATGGGCCTTAGATTTAGTATTTAACATCCTGTACTATTCTTAAGTTGCCTGAAATAAATGATTTTTTTTTTTTTTTTTAAATATTTGGATTTATTACTTTTTTTATACTTATGGTTTAATATTTGCACTATGTCAACACGATGATGATGGTTCCGAACGCAACTTATTTTTTTTCTCTTTTTTGGTCACAGTAGATAACTACATAATCAATATAATATTTTATTTATTTGGATTTACCGATTACACAACAAAACTTACGCAATATTCATTAAATGAATTAACTGTTATGTATTTAATCTTTTGATTATTTTTATAGTTTGGGCTTAAAAGCCAGGACTAAAATTATGCCTTTACGAAATGGCATCACGCCTGTCACGAACGTAGGGCACGCGCCTGGACACTTATATTTGAGGTATTATGATTTGTGACAAAATATTTGAATTAAGAAACAAGTTACGCTTTTAATTATAATCACACGCCTAAAAGCTGAACCAAATTTTCTCAACGCCTAAGTAGAATTGAGGTCAATTATGGATTCGCTCAAATCATATTTTACAAATTTTGCTTCATGGTTAATGAATTAATGAGGCACCTCGGCTTCCCCTCCGTTTTCATGATAATTTCGCATCGATAAGTCTACTTTAGTTGATTAAAAATACATTTATGGAAGTAATTTGATTTCGTAATATTATTCTAGTCACGAATCATTTCTTTATTGGTAATACCACGCTCTGGGAAATCGCCACCATTTCTAAAAGGTAAAAATTTATTTTCAAGTCAATTTTGTTTAAATCTTCATTATTAAGGGAATCTGTGTCATAAAGATATGCAAATCAATATGGAAATTCAAAACAGAATCTTAAGTTAGTAATTTTCTTTCATTAAGCTTCCATTACATGTTTTAATAATTTGAATTCAAAATTGATTTTTAATGGATGTGAAATAGAAATTTCAGGTACGAATCTATTTAATTTTTAACGTAGTTCGATTTCGACACTGATCCAAGATAAAAAATTAAATTATGTATCTTTAAATTATAAATATCGCTTTTATAAAAGTATCTCAAGTAGGTATAAGGTAATTAAATTTGTCTTTTACTTTCATTTTTACTATATTAAATAAAATACATTTAAAATCGATGTTTATCGTGATCAAAACTAAACATATTTATGGACAATCAAATATCACGAAAAAATTGTAACATAAAGTAATACAGTAAAATTCAATGAAATTTATGTATTTGTCGGAATAGGGGTGATTCCTCTCTTTTATCCAACATCAGGTATTCTTGGGGATTTAAATTATGATTCTGTAATACAGTCTTTTGTGTGGGCGTCTTTAGGGCGAGTCGGTTTTTCTACTGTCGGCAATGCTTGTGGTGCTGAATTAATTGCTCTTCGCTGCTAGACAGTTCTAGAGCATCACTAGCGTGTCACTACATTGTTAATGATCTCTTGAAGATCAGGTTGTCTTGAATAATTGCTTGAAGAACAGTTTCCTCGTATCCATCTTCTGTATTGTTATTATTCTTTCTGCTAGTGACAAACTCGTGACGTAGACCTGTCAAGTACCAAGAAGGTACTGGCATCCGAAGACAATCGAAATAAACTATAAGGCTCTAGCTAGACACCGCCGACATATTTATAAGGGATTTCACCTACAAAAATCATTTTGAAGATGTAAAAATAACAAATTAATTCTCTCCGCAAAAAAATCAAAACGAAAAATCTTTAAGAAATATTAGTAAAATGTAATCCCCAAAACGACAGACAAGGAAGATCAAAAAGGATCTTCTATACACAGAACAATGTAAATCAGGTACAAAAACACCGTATTTATAAAGGAAGTGGTGTGTTTTACTTTACAAAGTACAACAGATGAAGAAGAGCGCGTTAATTATACACTAAAGTGTCAGAGCGAAAAAAGACAGCAGTCCGGGTCTAAATTTATCACAAAATCTGATGCCTCTGGGGCGTTTTTTTTCCTTCTCTGAAACGAAAAGAAATAATTATCAAATGAGACGGAGCGAAACAGAATTGTAATAAAACACTCCGTGCTGACTGACGACATTCACTTCGGGATATATATTTTAGTTGGACGTTTTGGAATTTTGGAAATGAGTAGTTAACGATGTTTAATGGCTGCTACATGGATGACGATGTGGTTGCATTTAACGGATGAGTTTGGTGCGTTTTTTTGACTTTGATGATTATTTTCTTGGTTTGTTTTGTTTTTTCATCGTTTGAATGTTGATATATGGATGGCAACTATGCTGCTAAACTTATTACCATCACAATTTTCGTAGATAATTCAATATTCTTTTCTGCTGATCCTACTTCCTACTTATATTATAAACTTGTAATGTAAGTAGTAGCGGAGATGAATGTTTGCTTCTTTATGATTCTGAAATGGCTAAGATTTTTTTTTTTAACAAAAGGCGAAATAATCTGAAACACACATAGAGTTCCTACTTTTGATTGAGATATTTTTACGAGATAAAAATACCTATTCGATATCAAATGAAACCAAAATAAACATATGTATATTAAGTGAAAGTTTGTTAAAACCTACGGATATGTGTTATTATTTCATTCAGTTAATACGAAACAGATTTGAATGAAATTTACTACACGCGCGTAGCTTTGTACACTTTATTGGAAATGTGAAATTATTTAAATATTTATTCATTTTTTCTTTATAGTTCAGAAATGTAACGTAGATCAACTGTTAAAGTTGAAGGGGTCCATGAAAAGTCGTGATTACTTCACATCAACCCACGTACTTGTAGGTACGCCCCATAATTAATTAAATTTATAGAAAATAAATATATTTTCATACTACGTATTTAAACAACCATTGTAAACTACAATTAAATATACTTTAGAAACGGAATATTTCTAAATGTGAATTCACTCCATTTAATTCATTATAAATATCATGTGTCACAGAAAAAACACTACTTAAACCCTGCAATCGATATCTAAATTGAAATAATTTTAGTATTTTTTTTCAAAAGTTCCGGTTTGCTACCAATCTTATACAAGTATTTTTTAAATATGTTAATGAAGCTTTTTTTCAATGACAAACATGGTTCCTAAGTTCTGATGTTTGTATGTTTGTTAGTTTCAGACTTTTTCATACAGACCGTTTTAATGGTCAGCCCGGTGTAAATAGGTGTGTTAAGACAACTTTTTTTTTTAATTTATCTTGTACCTCCTTAAACCTTTTGAGTGAATAGTTACTTGACCGTCATATCAAGGTTGAAGAAAAAAATAAAAAATAATTTAAAATATATCTTAAAATATTTCAAAAGCCGCAAGTTGGAAAAGACCGTACACAATGGGTGGAAAATTTAAACCTTCCAGATTCTTTGGACAGATTAAGGAAACCCTATAAATCTCGTCGAACTGACATGGGTACAATTTAAAAGAAAATAAATCAAAAAATAATTAAAATATTGTGTAGAATTTAATCCCCTATTTAGCATTTTATCTGTTTTAAGATAATTATCTACATAAATTAATTCAAATAATGTTAATTTTACATAAATACCGTTATTCTCAGGTTTTTTAACAAATTTATGAAATTAGTATTAGAAAAGAAAATTTTGTTTCGTAGGCTTATGAATTTCAACTTTTAAAATGAAAACAGAATAGAATTTGTGCTTTATAAGAATAAATTCTAATGTTTGATTTTAACGAATTGAAGCTTAGAAAATACAAATAAATTACGATATATGGCTATAGCATAAATGTTTGTTTTTATAATTTTTCACGTCTCTTGACGATCAATCTCAAAATAAAAAATCGTTGCCCGATAAGAAGAAAATAATGAGTCTTCCTTACTTTCCGAAATTCAAAGGTTTTATTGTATGTTTTGCAGTTTATTATCAATAGCTGCTCTAAACTGCTCTAATAGTTTATTATCAATAGCTGATTGCAAACCAATCCACATGAAATAAGTTCTAAAAAATATTTTCAACTACATAAAACACATGTGAGTATGACGTCATAGATGTCGAATGGGTAATGAATGGCATTCAAATGAGATGTGTAGGTCATTCTCATTAATAACGATTTTGGTTTATTTTTGATGCCAAAACAAGACAGCTACACCGAGAAGCTATTACATCTTAAAGGAGCAGTATGACTGTATGACTAAAAATGTAATTAATAAATAAATATGTTGGAAATTATTTTACACACAGCGCCATATAGCCCAAAATAACGCATGTGACGGATCCCAGGATACTTTTTTATTTGTACTACTTAATACATTCAAACCCGTTAAATTTATTCGCTTACATTTTTCACACGATGGGGGATTGGGGTCACGGGGACAAACAGATATTTACGTAGTGATAAGTTAAAATAAAATTAATAATTAAACATTTTTTTAACCTATTGATACTGGAATAGTATCTCTACATCATTATAATACCTTCAAATTTAAACGTGACATCAGATGGTTTATAACCTCTGGTGTTATGCCTACCATAAGGGATACAGGCGTGAAGTTATGTATGTTATGAAGTTATGTACTATTTATGTAACAGATGAATATCAAAGCAACTCGCGAATTGCCTTTATAAAACATGAGGGTTGTATGGAATATATCTCAAATTCAAATCTTTTGTTCTATGTACGAGTAGAGCAAATACGGACCATTGAGGCGCGATGCCGTCAGCTTGTGTTATGCAGATCCGAACAAAACAGTATGTGAATCGTGTGCTTCGTTTTAGAACAGAACAAAGACGGACTCCATTTTTATGCTATGAACAGTGATAAGGGTCCAATTCACTTGATGGTCCTTGAAGCGTATGGATATTATAAAATTTGCATGCAACTCAACTGAAGTCGTCGTGGCGCCGTGGTTACTGTGTGTATCATACGATATCACAGGTTAAGCAACGTTCGGTGCGGTCGGTACTTTGATGGATGTATACAGTAGTCGTTAGGGTTTGTCAGAAGCCATTTTGGCATCCTGAAAATTCTGGCATCCACCACCCAGCACTGGGCCAGCTTGGCGGATTATGGCCTAAAACCTCCTCGTCACCCAGGGGAGAGACTCATGCCCTGCAGTGGGCTCATTACAAAAGAGTTGTGATGATGATGCAACTCCATCCATACTATACAAACTTAGACTGCATGAGAAGCGGAAGCTTGGTAGGTTCGCCCGCTCGTGTGACGTCAGGTGACCATTCGCCAATTTTGTACTATAGTAAATACACGAATCGATAATTTTCTGTGATGACACAGCTGGCTCGTGTCTGGGTTGTTACTAGGATACTCCCTAGTTGTACTGTTTGGCCAAATTATTTAAGTTATAGACACAGTGGGCTTTTTTCTTAGAAGCGAGCTACTCATTTATTATTTATACCATCTGATTGATGATGTCCATGAGCCTTGATACAACTTACCATCAAATGGACCAGTGAGCTGAAGTACTCGGTTTTAGAAACTAAATAGGTAGAGTTAATCATTATAGGAACAATATTTTACATCATATAATGAGACACAAATCTAATATATAAAATTCTCATGTCACAGTTTTCGTTGCCATATCCTCCGAAACGGCTTGACCGATTTTGATGATTTTTTTTGTGCTTATCCGGTATCTATGAGAATCGGCCAACATCAATTTTTTTTTTATATGGCAAAACAACGTTTGCAGGGTCAGCTAGTAAACAAATAAATTTAGAATGATCACAAATAATCTGGTATGAACTTATCGAACAATGCTTATCAAGTGACATTGAAAATATTAAATATTTAACATTTTAATTTTATCATCATTTTGATATTGAGAACACTACGAATTTATGCAAACTGAATTGGAAACTGAGTATGTCGCCACTATTTTTTTATTTTCCGTTAAATGTTGAATCGTAAAGATTTAAGTCAATATTGAGTAATTCAAATCTTGCTCCAAAAGTTGCTCTTCTGTTACCACGTTTGGACAAAACACTTGCTAAGCATATTCTTTGTAATATTCTTTGTAAGGAGTGAAGTTTTGTAGGTAATCAACGGCTTGTCGACCAATAAATTTGAATCTCTCCTAGTAGCAAACTAACTGAGATGCGGTCGAAGATAGCTCACAGGTTTAAGAAGGAACTCGAATAAAAAATTTTGCTAGAACACCTCACCATCAGCGCGGTGGTTTTGGCTGCAGATTTTATATGTAGGGTGATCGTTAGGCAAACAGTTCCTGAGGGGATCCTACAAAGAAGTGGATCCATTCACATTAGCCGCAATTTACGATCCTCGAGTCGATACCTCATCTTTCTGGATCTGTAGGTTACTAAAGGTATCATAGAAATGACACTGGAAGTAAACAAAACATTATATGTTTATGTTTAAGTTTAGCATAGTTTTTGGAAGTAAATATTAATAATTCTATAAGTATAAAGAAAGTGATATGATAAAATGTATGCTCTATTCGGTAAACGTAAAAAAAAGTCAGAAAAAAATATTGAATGGCCATCAAGCAATTTACGTATAGATATTGACGTCAAGCCTCTTTGCTGAAAATTACATTAAATCCAAAGAAACAATTACGAAATAATTTGAATTTGACAATGTAACTTAAGATCGATTATTTTACATTATATATGCAAAAAAAATCGATTATTATCTCGAAAACGGTAAGGTTTGGGGTAGGGTGTTTCATAGTAAAATCAGTTAAATAGATGGGTATAGATAGTTCAACTCAGTTGTGCGCGCGGTGCTATGTGTGGGTGCGTGGCCCTATGGGTGTGTGCGCTAGTAAATATACAACTTCTATTTGTGTGGCAGTGACGCTGCAGTCATCGTCACTGTACGCACACATAGAATAATGACAAGTCACACAAAGTCACTGTATACGTACAAGTTTTACCCACACATAGGGCCGCGCGCACAACTGAGTTGAACTATCTATACTACACTCCTTTAACAGATCAAAGTCGACTTCATCAGTAGCTCTGTATAATCTTTTAGGTTTTTCATTGTCATCAATTTAAAATATTTCTTACCATAAAAATAGACACAAATAATTTTATAATACGAAACTAAATTTAAGAATTTGTTTACCATCACTATTCTCTTAATTAAAAACAAAATTGCTTCTCTTCCTTTTTCAAAATGTTGAAATGATACGAAACTATATTTATAATGAAAAATACGAAATCTTTTTGATAAATGCGACTTTACCTCGATTTTCCAGATGAAGAGTTGAAGCTCCTACCTCCTAAATGAAAGCAGACACATATTTGCACAATTGAAGAAAGTAAATATGACCTGAATATAACAGACGGTTACAAAATTATGGCATGAAATTTTCTTACAAGATGCAGATTATTGTATTCTTTATGTACAATTTAACTGGATACCTAGGTTGTAGTGTGTGAAATCAGGAAAATACTTTTTATCCTCATTATCAGTAGTATTTTAAAAACGTCTAAATAAAAACTTATTGATAGTTGGTGTTATTTCTTACATTTAACACTTAAATCACAAATTATAAAGATTAGTATTGAGATCAGATTTCTACGAGTAGGTAGAATTCCGATCTCAATATACACATAAAAAAGTTGTTAATACTACCTATATTAAATAACTGAAAAAATGTCCTAAATCACAATATTTTTTTCTTGAGCTAAGTATTTCTGTATAAAAGAAAATATTCCTTCTCTTGAGGTACAATTTGGTGTTAGGTGTAATAACTATTTAGAAAGTCATACAATCAAATAAAATAACAACAATAAAAAAACATTACAGATTAAATTTGTGAAATACATGGTGGTATTGTGCATGCTAGTTTGTCTTCCATACAAATACCAAAATTCTATTACTACTAGCGCTACGCGCCGGGCACTACTGGAACTTTTGTATTTTTTTCTGCGTTCGATATCGATATATCTATAGTACCAGGCAGCGTATTTATAGTATAGTATTCAACCAATCAAATTTTTGCACTCGTTGCATTTGCTTATTTTTCTGTGTGTTTTTTTTGTCGCTGAATTCTTTTGTTAGTGTTTTCTACAAAGTACGTTGAGTAGAGTGTTCACTCCTCGCGTTTTTAAGATCTCAAATCAAAGATTTTACTTTTGTGAAGTGATATTTTTACATAGGATGCTGACTTTCTAGTGAGATAGTGAGTTAAGAAAAGGAATTGCATTGATTTTGAATGACTGGTGCAAGGAGGTGAACAATTTGTGTGGCAAAAGCATTGAGTTTGATGAAAACGACCCGAACAAATCTATGGCCTATAATTATTATATCAAACACTAATAATTAAGAAAAAATAAATAATTGTCTGAGATGCATATTGTTTCATTACCCCCACATATCATCATGCTTTGTGCAGTTTATTTCAACTTATTAGTATTGCGCAGTTTGCACAATAGTAATAACTGGTACTACGAATTTCTGAAAATTTGAAAGTGGCGGTACGGCCGCGCTGCATTCTAGGGTTGTTTTGGTCAAAAAGGTTCCTAGAGTGGATACTGTGTGGCGCTAATGTGCAAAAACGGCGAGACGGTCATCTATACTTTAGTACTTATATTCATCTATGGTATTGTGGTGCACACCGCTTCACAATTATGTAACCCCCCCCCTTAAAATTATAAACAGCGTCATCTACATGAACATTATGGAACTAATTTGAAACAATATCTATAATAACTGTCTTGGATATTGAAACATCACGCCATCTACTGGCTGATTTTCAAAGTTATTTGTAATGCAATCTTCAATAGTAAAAAATAAAGCTAGGTATGAACCGCTGAAGCGGCCGCCATTAAAAAGCGGTTAAAATATCGCGATTTAGAGCCAAATTATTACTTTGTGCCCCTCGCTTTTGAGACCTCAGGGTCGGAGGCATTAGCCTTCATAAAGAAGATTGGTTGCCGATTGAGGGAGAGAGGCTGGGATGCCCGCTCTGGGTCTTACTTGGCGCAGAGGTTGTCCATTGCCGTACAAAGAGGCAAAGCGGCTAGTGTGATGGGTACGCCCGGTATGACTCGAGGAGGCCTCTTCTATTAGAAGAACAGGTTTTTTTTTGTATATATTTAGACACTAAGAAAGGTCTTTTGTATTTAAAATAGATATGTTTTAATTTATTTAAGTACTTTGTTTAATGTTTTAATTTAGATTTACTAATTTGTAAGTTTTTTTCCTTTTAATAAATTTATTTTCAGTAAACAAAGGATAGTTTTAGGTTATTTGTTGATTTATTCTATAATGTATATGAAAAAAAAAACTAGGTATCCGCTTATTTTGACACAGGTTACGCAAGTGAGGGGCAGCACTTGTGGTGATGTGCTTACACCGTAATCAAGAGGTCGTGAGTTCGAATCTGGATGACTGCTACTTTTCCTTTTTAATTTTGTTTTTATTTCATTCGGTTTCATCTATCTATATACATATAATAAAATGGTAGGAAAGTCAAAACTGTACATTGAATATTTTTTTAAAAGAATACTTGGGGTATGATCTACAATCGAAACAGAAACAAAAAATATAGTTTTTAGAATTTTTGTCTGTTTGTCTGTTTGTCTTTCCGGGATAAACTCAAAAAGTACTGCATGGAATTACTTCAAATTTGGCATGAAGATAGTTAAGAAGTCGGGTCAACATATAGGCTACATATTATCACGCTAGCAGTGTTATAATCGTAGGTGCGTTTGGTGCTGCATAGCGTTCACGCAGACGACGTCGCGGGCAGCAGCTAGTAATATAAATAAAAACTATAGAAAACTACATCCGTGAAAGTTGCAGAATATTATAAAAATTGTTTAAAATTAAAAATATATGAACATATACAATTGTAAAAGTGTCAGTGTTATTTTCAAGAAACTAAAGTGGCAAGTACTACGTATAAAGTGCCCATCAAAGTGAGTGAATAAAACAGTAAATTCGGCTAAGTACAAAGTTTGTCTATAAACATCTGAAAATCATAAACTAAAATAATAACAAAGACAATCACAAATATCACTTAGCCAAAAGACAACTAGTGCCATCTGTTCTTGAAAAGATTCATTTATCTAACACTATCTATCGATTACTAGCAATAATTATTAGTGTTTCGCCATCTGGTGGAGAGAAGTCAAAGCTTGAAAATGACTTCAGAAAATGATAAGTGTTCAGGATGCTTTCAATCACTACCAGAAAGGAAATATCTGTTCAATATGTGGTGACAAATATGACCTAGAGTGCGCTTATGTACCGAATAAGCGATTCTACAATACGATGACGGCGAAGCACAGAAATACGTGAAAATGCCAATAATATGTAAGTAAAGCGCCAAAAAAAGAACACAAATACCGGAAAAGATGAAAACTCTGGTTTATTTGAGATATCGCCTGGAAACGAAAACGTCAATTTGGAAAAATGTAACACGAGCCTGATAGACTCTACAGACCTGGAAGACTCGGCTCCTATTAAGTGTTGATACAATCAGAGCAAAAATGATGGCAGCCCTGGTGATATCACAATGGAGAAATTGCAGAAATTAATAGAAACACAATGAAAGTTAAATAACAAAACAATCATTTCAGAATTAAAAAGTACTATTGATATTGAAGTAAGTAAAGAAATATTAAAATTGAAAACGGAAATCAAAGTTGAAAATACAATCCTAGATAATCATAACAACCTTAGAAAATCAGAAATACAAAAAATATCTACCACTTTAGAAAATATTCATTGAGAAAACGAAAAGCTCAAACATGAAATAAAAATATTACATGAAAAAGTAGAGCAATCGAACCCAAATATAAAATTAGAAATTAACAAAAAGAAAATAGTTCTATTTGACTGCAGTGGGCTCATTACAGAGTTGTGATGATGACCAACAATTCCTAGGAATATGCATGTCTGAATCGTGGCTAACGGAAGAAAAGCTAAAACTAATAAAATTTTCCGGATACAAAGTTGCGGCGTCTTTTTGCAGAAAACATTGAGTAGGCGGAGGTGTATGCATTATCCTACGAGACAAAATAGTTGTCTTTCAAACGCACAATTATTTTAACTTTCATCAAATTTGATAACTACATTATAAACTTTAATAAGTCTGTTAAGAATGAGCAATGAAAATCATAAAAATCAATGATTACTGTAACGCAAAGAGAACGATAGTCTTGGCTAGTTTATATTCTCTGCTTACCCTACTCACAAAAATATTAAACAAAAATATTAAAATTACCCTCACCTTGTTATGCATTTGTATCGCATACCTAGTCAGCACTGACATCATAGCAATAGAGGTAGAATAATATCAATTATTTCGAGCCTACAGTTACATACGTATTTAGCTCAGTGGTCGTTGACTCGCCTCAAACACACAAATTCCTGGGTTCAAATCTCGTGACGGCCAGACTGCCTTTACTTTTTATGGATAATATTTTAGTTCAATTTATTAGCATTCAAATATCGCAACATAAATTTGTGGCTTTTAGAGGAAACGGAGTCTAAGCAACCTTAGAATCAAGTTGTTGCGTGAACTACATATATTATTTTTCGTCGTGAGGTGTCAGCTAATTGAGCTAATTTGTGCGGCGTATACTTTATTTATATCAGGTGCCAGGGGGCGCAAGTTAGAATAAGTTATATTGTTTTAAGGTTTTCACGATTCAGTTATTAAATTATTTACTGGAACACATTACACCTACAGTTTGAAACGAATTATATCGCGTATATTTCCCATGCCATCCCATGCTGGACTGGGAGCGAAAGAAAAACATAGAATGTATCAGCTGCTTCTCTTCCTGGGCATACTGTAAAAGTCAGTTCAAGGACAGAGGTTTTATTGGCATTTTTGTTGGCGATAGGCTGACCCCCTGTCACTGCAATAGCCTCTCTCCCATCATTATAATACTTCTCAAGTCAAACGTGACATAAGATGGTCTTATAACCTCTGGTATTCTGCCTATTCCATAAGGGATACAGGCATGAAATTATGTATGTATGTATCTTTACGGTTTACAGCAAGTGACCAAGAGTTAAGTAGGTATGTAAAGACCGAAAAGTAAGCTAAAGAGTACATATTATTATATGCAATTAGTGCCAAAGTCTTTTGCTTTCTAGTTTGGCTGTAAGATATCTCTTAGCTATCGCACGGAGAATAGAGAAAGACTATTAAAGCGTAAGCAAAAATTGTGCTAGCTATAGGACTAGATGTCGATGTACCTTTCTAAAATGTACAACAATATCTATCTATCAAACGTAGTATATTTTTACATACCGACGCCAAAAAGAACTTAAAAATCCAGTTAACTAAACTGCAGCGCTAGCAGTCAAAGGAATTATTTAACACCAAGTTCGTTTACATTTTCACTACACAAAATGTTGCGGGTAAAGTTAAAAGCTTGGTTAAAATTAAGTTTGCGTTTGAAGCAGGTCAAGCATGTTAGGCGTTCTGGTAAAAGCCTGAAATTATCGATTCCGGCGACACGGATTGAGTAAACCTTGTTAACGGCTCAGCCAATACTTCAGAGTTCTCTTTAAGGCTTCGAAGCAATTGCGGTAAGTTTGTCCAATTTGGGGATGTCTGCAATTTGGTGCACCATTTCAATTGGCTTGTTGATTTTGGAGTTACTGAAATGGAACGCTCAGTTTTGGGTATTTTGTGTGCAATTATTGGGTCTTTTATTGGCTATTTCGACGATGATTTCAAATTTATTAAACAAAATATATTTTACAGAGTTTTTAGATTTTTTTTCGTAGATCGACATGTGTGTCTGCGGCTCTGCAATTTAAAAGTTATTATAAGTTACTAGCTGACCCGGCAAACGTGGTTTTGCCATATAAATAAAAAAAAATAGATGTTGGCCGATTCTCATAGATACCGGATAAGCACAAAAATTTCATCAAAATCGGTCAAGCCGTTTCGGAGGAGTATGGCAACGAAAACTGTGACACGAGAATTTTATATATTAGATAACAAACCTTGTAAGTTGTCATCTATAAAATCTAATAAATCTAAAATATATTTGCTGTCTTTTATTTTGTAAAGGAGTAAAATTCTCATCATTTCTTTCAAATTTTTCATTTGTCATAATGAACAAAGGGGAATGAGGAGAAAAACCAAACTTCTTAGTCAACGCAATCAAAAGATACGACTGTTTATGCTCTGTTTATGACGTAAGCAACGTAATCAAATCCTATCGGGTGCTTCCCGTTGACCCACAATCCTGAATTTTGGCAAGATGTGAGAACTTAGCATAGAAATAAAAGTTTGTAATATCACAGCAACGAAAAGCGAATGCAATCTTATGTTCATTTAATATTAGATGAGTGCATAGTTAAACTAAAGACTAGATCCGCTTTGGATTTCAACCTTATCTAATGGTAAGTGAAGATGTGGTCGAAGATAGAGTCTGGCTCCAGAAGATCACCAACTCGTTCATGGGTCAATGTGTACGCTTTTATAATAAAATTCCAAAATATTTAAGATTAACCCTTCGATAGATTTAAGGATAAGTATAAAGTTTTATTATAAGATATCCGGATGCAAGAAGATTGTAAATTGTTATTGTTATTGTGTATTTTTAAAAGATGATTGCTGTTGAGTTTCTTGCCACTTCTTCTCAACAGATCGACTTTCCGAAGTGGTGGTAGATTCAGTTCAATTTGTAAATTGTGACTTATTATTACTCAAATGTATTTAAATACTTACGAAATAAAGATTCTTTTGACTTTGACTTTGCTAACGAAAGTAGACACAAAGGGTTTTTGCAAACTTTTCATATGGCGGTACTAGCATGAATGTCAAAGCCGTTTTTCTGCAGGGCTAGCATGCAACCATCAACAACGATAAATCGAGCCTTTTATCGATATTTTCTTAGAATTTGGCATTTAGAGTATGTATTTTTTTAAGAAAATGGCATCTTTAGTTCTTTGGCCTTAATCATGGTATTAAATCGAGTAATTCTGTCTATTACGGTGCACATGTAAGCTAACATGATAGGATAAAATAACAAAATAATATTTATCTTGTCGATTTGAGTCTTTATCGATGGTTGCATGCTAGCCCTGCTGGTGTCACTTTTTTCAATCAAACGGTTGTTAGTGGTTTTGGTAATTTAGATTTTGGAAATTTTCATAACCAATGTAGGAAACAGCGATATCAGTGACTGTGACGATTCATTTCATATAGAATTGCTGGATTCAGATTTTGATTACAATGAATAAAAATAATTATTTTATTTTGTTGTTTTATTTTTTTATTTTTAAACCTGATTGATACTAGTTTATTGTCATTTGATAATAAACTCCTCATCAAAAAGTAGGACAGTTCCAATTTTGTTATTTTTAACGATACTTTTATAAAAAAAAAAACATAAAAAAGTATCAAGTTTGTTTACTCCATGTATTTCGTACGTACTATTGTCAGGGTTATCATGATGTTTTTCTTTTTAATTCGCTAGGTTTTTCCAGTCTCTACTTTAATTAGCCAGACGCATGATAAGGAAGAAACTGGCTTTTCATAAAACATTTAAAGAGATTGGTATCTTGACCTTTGCATCACAATATATTTATGAAAACATTATGTATATTTATAAGAATAGTAATAAATTTAAAACCATGAAAGCTGGCTAAAAGCACCAAATCATTTATGGGAATGTCAATACGTATTTATAATAAAATACCAGAGTCGGCCAGGTGTAATATGTTAGCACATAAGTTTGCGCACTGTAGTCTTGAGGCAAAAACCACGCTTAAATAAAACTACTTTTTAACCGGATTAATCGCGTATAATTTATATTTTACATTTTAACTCGACGTTTCGGTGTCTTTGCAGACCCCGTGGTCACGAGCGACTGTCGATAAAATCACGCTTTTTAAGGCCTTCTGCCAATCTTTTTACACTGCAGGGCTGTGGCTTCATGAGCGCGGCTCGAAAACACCACTAAATGCACTACGGGTGCAATACAATAATGGTCTCAGGATTCTCTTAGGTCTTTTTTTTTTTTTATAAGTGACTAAACCCGCGTTTGACCTCAATCTCACCTGATGATAAGTGACGATGAGGTCGAAGATGAAAGCACACGGGTTTAGGAAGGAACTGGCTCTTTATACAATATTGCCGGAACACATTACCGCCGGAGCGGTAACATTTGGCGGCAGACTTTATATAAAGGGTGGTCGCTAGCCAGGCGGACCCAGACGGGATCCTACCACCAAGCAAAAGGTCTACCGCGATATTGTAGTGCCTCACTCATGTTTGCGTCTATGATAATAAATGATTACTTCGCCATAACCTAAAAAGAACGCTTCACTCATGGCCAGGTTGAAATCCAGCACTAACAGTTTATTAAGAATGTTTGCTAATAAACTAGAGCTTTCAATGTGGAAGCACTTTATGTCTGTTTTAGTTACTTTATAATTTTCAAAACTTTTTTATTCCCTTTTTTGTATTGCTAACATAGTTTTTAAGTTGTATTACTAACAAGTGGGCCAAGATGCCACAATAAAATGAAATGTATTATTATTATTAATTAGTTTTTTTAAAGCTGAAGAAGTAGTAGTAGACAACACCAAGACATTGGTGGATAATGGGCGATCATTATCTTCATGAGCCCAAAGACGCACACTTCTCGACGGAGGTCCCAGGATTTGTCATGTCGTCGAACATGAGGTGATATTTAGCGGCAGGTTCCTGTCAGGCGGTGGCAAGAGAGGCAAACTCCGACGGAATAGGGCACCAAAAGAGTCATCCATATTACATGCCACTTGTGACGTTTTATTTAGAGTTATTCTAAGACGACCATATAAAGATAAAACAGTTTCATGACTTTAAAATTTTCGCGCTTTCTCATATTTTCAAGTTTCGTCGGAACCCCTGTTTAACTTGATAGATTAGACTAAGACACTTGAAAAAAAAAACTTTTCGGTATATAAAAGTTACACCTATAAAATTTTTTAAATAAAAAATATTTGCAACTGCGCCTAGTTTGACCTGCGAAACTTCTCAATCCGTTAAGAACTTTTTGGATTAAATACAAAAAAATATTTATGAAACCCGGCAGAAAATTGGTAGTTTCCGAGATTACTTGCTCAGTCAAAAACAGGAAAAATCTCTTCAGCTTTATTATACAGGGTGACTGGTGGGCCACTTTCAAAATTCAAGGACGTGATTTTTTGAGATCATACATGATGAGAAAAAATTTAATAAAAATTAATATTAATTATTTATTGAGTAAACTTAACCGAAAGTTAAAGAACTCATAACGCAACGCATGTTTACATAAGCGTAATATAATAGATACTTAGCGGGTTGTGGTGTGCGTGTGGCGGAAATACTATTGTGTGCGTGTTGACTGAGGCGGCGCGTCGGGAAATTTGTAGTAATGTCTCTTTATTTATTTATAGGGAATTCCGGTGAAAAATTAAGAACCTACTTTTATTACATAATGTTACAAGTTCCGGTTCCGACAAATAATTCAAATAAGTAATGTTCAGTTCTGATGAACTGAACATTAAATTTAATCATTTATATTTATTTAATAACATGTATATATTTCTAAAGATTTAATCATAATTAATACTGTTCAATCTAAAATTAGTAATGCTTTTGAATTATATAAATTCCATTTCCGGTTGTAATAAATATGGCTGTAAAACATTTGTCAAGGCAGTTGAGAATTTGGTATGGAAGAGTAATAAACGCAATTTAATACAATCTCGTCTATTTCTGAAAAAAACCCTATAGCGACAGTTGGAAGACCTGCTCTAATTTGAAAACCACACCATACGGAGATCACCCATCTTCACACCAATTATGATCAGCGGCCCTATTACGGTTCTTGTTTATCATCTCATGACTTGACATGATAAACAAGATTTCTATGATACAATGATGATATAATGATTGAACCAATACATATACATATATAGATTGCAATTCATTGCATGCAAGAGGCATTTCCTTTTGCAATGACAGTTTCAATAATATCATCTATGACTTAAAAACGTCAATTGAAAAAGGTGAGATCGCACCCACCTCTATGATATGTTTGTTTCTTGATTTCATAAATAAATACTATATTATTATTTATTGAAATTATTGTATTCAGTCTACATGGCATTTTGGTCAAATTCAACGCGTCCAAAACTCAGGCGTGTCTATTCTCCGCAATAAAAGTAAAATTAAAAATTTTAAAAACCCCCCGACACAAAAAAAGACCTTAAAAACTAACAAATAATATTTTAAACCTATTCTAATTATTATCGTCCCATATATAATTGACTGTAAGACTTGTACTTTAAAATATTTTTATTTTCCGAGCGTCGTCGCCGCGTCGGGGACCGCTTAAGTATATAAAGTTTTAAGCCAAAAACATCTAATTTATTATAACATTTAGGTATGAGCGATCTTAAGTTTCATGCATAGTCTATGCTCTACGTAATGCCGCGCGCGGCGAGCTCGGTGTGCGGCTTGCGGCGCGGGGGTGGGCGTCACCAAGTGCGGCGACCCGAACGGGCAGACACGTGAGGGCAGACGACGTTGACGGTTGTGTCGATTTTACGAATTTTTCGGAGTGAATTCTTTTGATGCAATCTGCAACTGACAACTGTTTTTCTCACTTAGCGGTCCCCCGACGCGGCGATGACGCTCGGAAAATAAAAATATTTTAAAGTACAAGTCTTACAGTCAATTATATATTGGACGATAATAATTAGAATAGGTTTAAAATATTATTTGTTAGTTTTTAAGGTCTTTTTTTGTGTCGGGGGGTTTTTAAAATTTTTTATTTTACTTTTATTTTGTACTTTTTAAAGTAGGTTTTAATATTAGGAAGGTATTTAAAGTAATTAGTTAGTTGAGTTAGTAACTTAGTTAGGTATTAGATATCATATTAGTTTTAATTTACAAGATTAAGTTTTAACTAGTAGGTAGTCTTTTAGCAGAATTGACAAGACTAAGAAATTACAATACAAAAACTTAAGGCTCAATTCCCATTGCGGCAGAGTTGAAGCAACACAACGCATCATTTCACACATTGGAAGTGGTGTAGAAATTCGAATCTATAGAACTAGCGAAAGGAAGTCAGATCCCCTCATTAACTATAAAAGAGCTGATCATCTTCAAACGGCTGATCAGGTCATGGTAACTTAGGTACCACATACTTTCAATTTCACTGAAGTAACACGGTACGAAATTTCGAATCGATAGGACATATGGAAGGTAGTCAGATCCCCTCATCAACAATAAGAAAACTGATGATCTTCAAACGGCTGATCAGGTCATTGTAACCTTACCATACACTTTCAATTTCATTGAAGTAATACGGTACCAAATTTCGAATCGATAGGATATATGGAAGGTAGTCAGATCCTCTCATCAACTATTAAAGAGCTGATGATCTTCAAACGGCTGATCAGGTCATTGTAACCTTACCATACACATTCAATTTCATTGAAGTAATACGGTACCAAATTTCGAATCGATAGGATATATGGAAGGTAGTCAGATCCTCTCATCAACTATTAAAGAGCTGATGATCTTCAAACGGCTGATCAGGTCATGGTTCTCTTACCATATACTTTCAATGTAATTGTAGTAATACGGCACCAAATTTCGAATCAATACGACATATGGAAGCTATTCAGATCCCCTCATCAACTATTAGAGAGCTGATAATCTTCAATTGGCTGATCAGGTCATGGTTACCTTACCATATACTTTTAATATCATTGTTGTAATACGGCACCAAATTTCGAATCGATACGATATATGGAAGTTAGTCAGATCCCCTCATCAACTATTAGAGAGCTGATGACCTTCAAACGGCTGATCAGGTCATGGTTACCTTACCATATACTATCAATATCATTGTTGTAATACGGCACCAAATTTCGAATCGATACGACATATGGAATTTAGTCAGATCCCCTCATCAACTGTTAGAGAGCTGATGACCTTCAAACGGCTGATCAGGTCATGGTTACCTTACCATATACTTTCAATATAATTGAAGCAATACGGTACCAAATTTCGCATCGATAGGACATATGGAAGGTAGTCAGATCCCCTCATCAACTAGAAAAGAGCTGATGATCTTCAAACGGCTGAACAGATTTTCATGAAACATGGCTAAGAACACTCGGGATAAAATTATCTATAACACAAAAAAAACTAAACGAAAATCGGTTCATCCGTTTGGGAGCTACGATACCACAGACAGATACACAGATACACAGACACGTTAAACTTATAACACCCCTCTCGTTTTGCGTCGGGGGTTAAAAAAGAGCACCTTTACATTAACGCCCACTTTCCAAAATGTATCTGTCCCCATCACTGACCATCTAGGGCTTTTAGGCGTAACTATAACATCCAGTTAAAACTTCGGTCAACAAATTGTGTCCATGGCTCAAGTAGCTTCGAAAAAATTGGGAATCATCTCGAAGCTACGGCGGCGGTACTTCGGCCCTGCACAGCTTCTTAACTTATATACCTACAGCTCAACAATGCATGGAGTACTGCAGTCATCTTTGGGATGGTTCAGCCAAATATCAACTAGAAGCGCTGGACTCCGTTGACCGAAGAGCCCGTAATCTAATCAACAATGTCGACCTTACGACCAAAAAACTGCAGACCCTAGAGCATCGTCGTAAGGTTGCTTGTTTAACCGTGTACTACAGGATACATTTTGGTGAGTGCGCGAGTGCTCTGTTTGAGCAAATTGAACCCTCACCCTTTTACCATCGGACTACTAGACGCAGGCAGAACTTCCATCCGCATGTGATTGATATTCCGAAAAGTCGAACTAAGCGCTTTTACAGTTCCTTTTTGATACGGGTGGCCAAGGTTTGGAATGAACTGCCTGTGTCTATTTTCCCTGACCAGTATAGTCCTAGTACTTTTAAGCGTCGAGTGAATAGGTTTCTCGTGGATGGACGTGTACCACCTTAGTCTTCATGTTCACTTAACATCAGGTGTCATGGAAGACAAACGTCCCATCCATATTTTATAAAAAAAAAAAAAAAGAGCTTAGCTAAGTGATCCCGCCGAGGAGTAATACCGAATAATGATCGCTGGATATATTTTATGTCAAAACTATTTCATGATATCATCGCATGATTTTGAGATCCATAATAGGCCCACAGAATCGAGCACAGAGTGTTCTCCGTCAATATCTAAAATTTGTCACCAATCACCCTGTATAAGTAGGTAACCAAATATGAAAGTATTTTAAGATTTTTCTTTATTATTCCTGATATAATTATACGTCATACAAATTGACGTAATCTGATATCTATCATAACATAATATCCTTGTTCTATTAACATTGACTTTCATTGGAAATACGATCCGTTTGTCAACATGTTTACTTGTGAAGGTTGTGGAACTACTTTTCTCGGATACTACTGTCTTGCTCGCAGCATCATTTGCCTCATTATCTTTTATTTTCCTGTACAATAAATCAATTTCCTTTAATCAATAAGTATTTTACGATGAGTAGAATCATCAGATAATAAATCGTACGAAAATACATTTTTATCATAATGTTTGTGCGGACAGCACCTTAAGAGTTACACTTTATTACAGATTTTCAAGGACACAGTAGCGCTTGTCACGCTGTCGCCGTAATATCGTGGATTTCCAATAATCTTTAACGGTTATAATTCAAAATTAAACCCATTAAACTAATAACGTGCGTGACGTAGATTTCTGACCTTGTAGAATCGGTTAAGAATAGCAATAAGCTTTTCGTAAAATGTGATTGATTCAACTGATTATGGCTTGTTGGAAAGCAGATTCCATTTGGATAGCAATCATCTTAAAGTCTGCCGCTAAGTACCATTGCCATCGAGGTGCAGTGGTATTTAGCGACCTTACGACGATGCTCCAGCGTCGTAAGGTTGCTTGTTTGACAGTATTTTATCGGCTACATTTTGGTGAGTGTGCGAGTGCTCTTTTTGACCAAATGGAACCCACTCCTTTCTACCACCGGACTACCAGACGCAGACAGAACTTCCATCCCTTTATAGTGGATTTACCAAGAAGAACGAACAAAACGCTTCGATAGTTCCTTTTTGGTACGGATTGCCAAAGTGTGGAACAATCTGCCTGCGTCTGTTTTTCCTGACCACTACAGTCCTGGAACTTTTAAGTGTCGAGTGAATAGGTTTCTCGTGGATGGACGTGTAACTAGTCTTCATGCGCACTTTCCATCAAGTGGCATGGGAGACAACGTCCTATCCTTACAATATAAAAAAAAAACTGCACAGACACAACTTGTTTCTACGGTCGTTTGATTTCATCTTCAACCTATTAAATTCAGGTTTATGGCTAAAGCTGCGTCACGTGTGTCTACGTGCCGTACGCGCGTACGGCACGCGCGACGCAATTTTCAACCGACTTCCAAAAAGGGAGGAGGTTCTCAATTCGTCTGTATGTTTTTTTTTTGTGTCTTTGTTACACGATATTTCGGACAATTATGTATTGATTTTAAAATTTTTAAAGTTTCGTATGACAGAAGATACTTCATAGTTGGTTCCATATAAATTTCATCGAAAGCGGTTAGGTACTTCATTGAAAATTTCAAACTTTTGAAAAAATATGTATGATTTCGGAGAATGTTTACGTTGGTGACATTCTCAACTCAGCCAAAGTTTTGACGTGAAGTTGGAAGAAGAAGCCGCTGCCTTATGACGTAAATATTAGCGATCAGCTATAATGGCGCAGTCATAACGCCATGGACGCGTGATCCATTGCTTTACATCGTATTATGTATTCAATCGTTCGTTTATCGCAGAATGAATTTATTGCTACGATACTAGCGCCAAAAACAATTTGGTAGCTAAAAAATTAATTAATAAAATGTGAAACAGATGTTTGCTTTTAAAATTTCGCAGAAAAGTACACACGAAAAGTATGAAAGTCAAAGGGATTATATTCACTTTTAGTACAACGATTGTACGATAGAGGCAGCACAGTCGTCGGATTGCTATGGCTTTGTTTTTGCTGTAACGTAATATGAATTAGTTCTTTTTTAGCAAATCTTGCGCAATTCATACCATCGCTTTGCTCTTGCAAGTTACGTGATAAGGCAGCGTTTTTTTAATGCTCTGCATTCGTTGATTTTGATAGTAAAATTTCATTAGTGTGCTTTATAGTCGTGTCAATGGAATACTTTACCTCTTACTATTTGGCTAAACTTCGATTAAAATCGAAAAACTACACGCGGGAGCTAGCCCTTACGCGCGTATGGTACGGACGTAGCAGTTTTGTATGAATAATCTCGAGACCGAAAAAAAAACAGGTTTCCTCTAATGGATCGGGTCATACGGTTCCAAATTAGCCAGTTACGAGAATACAGAAACTAAAACCGACAACATAACGTGTCCGGTAAAGCACAGATGTCGTTGTGATAAATTAATGTTCGTTGGTCCCTCGGTCTTGCATACCAACTGTACGGTATTGCAATTTAGACAGAAACGTCTAGTGCCTAAGTGAATTACAATCAGTTTCCATTTTAAAATAGTTAAGAGGAAATGGATAGACAATTATTTCTTTAGTGACCGCAGTAGCTCGGTACATTTTTGGGCAGAAATAAATTGTTATGTTTATGAGTAATGCAAACAAAAATATTAATCGCCGTCGCCATTACAGTTTTCAAATGTATCAAGCTGGTACTAAATCAAGACCCTATTTAAAACGCCAAGTTGTTAATAATTCAAAAAAGAAACAGAAAACTTTCAGAGCAGAAGTAACAAGACGAGTGACAATTGACAAATTAAAACATTGATATGTTTTTTAGTTATTATTTATTGGTACATTATAGTTAAGAATTTGAACAAAAATAAACGCCCTTTAAAAATGTTGTAATGAAAATTAATACCTTATTTATAAAAAGCCAATTCTTTCTTGGCCCGTGTGCTTTCATCTCCGACCTCATCCTTACTTACCTTAAGGTGAGTTTGAGGTCAATCGAGTAATTAGTATTTATAAAAAAAAAAGTCGTCGTGGCGCCGTGGTTACCGTGTGTATCAAACGATATCACAGGTCAAGCAACGTTCGGCGCGTCCGGTACATGGATGGGTGACCGCCGAACATTCGTTTCTCACGGCGACTTCCGTGCTTCGGAGGGCACGTTAAGCAGTCGGTCCCGGGTGCTGTATACTTGTATACAGTAGTCGTTAGGGCTTGTCGGAAGCCATTTACCTCGTCGTCACTCAGGGGAGAGACTCATAGCCCTGCAGTGGGCTCTTTACAAAGAGTCGTGATGATGATAATGAAAAAAAAGAATAATAACATTATATGAACGGAAAATAGAATATCTAACTCTATGTTTTTAATCATCGATATGCTTATTTGCCTGAATCGTTGACCTACTTATTTAACTACTTAATTTCATGTCTATTGTCATTGAAATGAAACGTTTATTTTTTATTCTATTACATAATTATTTATCCGCCATTTTTATGTTCATTTCACATTGTGAAACAGAAGACCCACAGGTCGCATCCTTTATTAATTATTACACAGCATTATATTTTGTGACACAAAGGGATGCAAAAAGATGAATGGTTTTATAAATAGGTTAATTTTGGATAAAATTTATGTTTATTTCATAAAATCTAAAGATATTTAAATGTGGTTCAGATGATATCTTCAGTCACGAGTGGTGGATAGAATTGGTCTATTACATTATTCATTCGAGAAAACTAAATATAATTATGAAATTTTACACCAAATGAGTCCAAAAGTAGTTAGACGCATCTGACATTTTCAATTACGTAATCGGTTTCTTTGCAGACTCTCTCAAGACTATCACGACAGACTGATTCAAATTTAAAAATACTAATACGCGAAATATACGAGAAACTTATTAGTTCCTGTTTGTTACGGATTGCCGAGGTGTGGAACGATCTGCCTGCGTCTGTTTCTCCTGCCCACTACAGTCCTGGAACTTTCAAGTGTCGAGTGAATAGGTTTCTCGTGGATGGACGTGTACCATCATAGTCTTCATGAGCACTTTCCATCAGGTGGCATGGAAGACAAACGTATAGGCTGTATCATATACAAAATACGCGAAAACTACGGTTGAAAAGTGTTTTATTTAAGACAATAAATTGTGAAAACTTAAGACGATATTAAAAGGTTGCGAAGAATTTGTATGTTGTGGCCAGTTTAATACAGGGACTGCATATCGGTATAAAATTTTTAAAAAGTAATAGTATGATTTCAGTACCCTTATTAGTGTACTGCTTCATCAAACACAATAACTGCACAAGTTATTAAAATCTAAATTAATTATATCAGTACCCAAATAATGTATACCGGATTAATTTCTGTAGATGTTTTAAGTATAGAAATATTTTAACTTATTTAATTTCTGTACCGAAATGTATAGGTCAGCATATGTTCCTACGCTTCATAGGCTTCAACTAAACTATCGAACATTCTACAGTTATTTAAAAATAAAATTTATAATCAATATTAATATTAATACCGGAAAATTTCAGTTAACTGAAAAAAAAAATCAGTTATTCTACAATAATAAAAAAGGTACAAGAATTATTTCAGTATGAATTCCTGTACTGTTATTTTTAAATACACCTAATTTAACGGTATGGCGTCATACAGAAAAAAATTGTACAGAAATTCATACCGGGATACAGTCCCTGGTTTAATAGCGACTTGCATACGGCCTCGAGGCCCCCCTCGAGGGGACTACACCAACATCACGCGTGTCTACCGTGCGACCGCTGCAGTTAGGCAGTGGTGAAAAATTTGAATGTTATGACTTATATAATAGAGTCCAAAAGTATGTAGCACTTGGCTGTTGACAAACGGCGAAAATACCTTGTACCCTGCCCGCGCACCTCGCCGCCACGCTTAGGCAGTTGCGAAGAATTTGCACGTTGTGGCTTAGCTAGTACAGTATAAGGTTAAATAGCAAGCAGATACCACGTCGCCGCCGCCACGCATATATGTAGTTGAAACGAATTTGTATGTTGAAGCCTAGTGACAAGAATGTTAATTTTGTGCGCAGTGGCCACAACGAAATTTTACTTTCTTTAACTGCAGGATCTGTTGACGAGAAGATGTTCTTTATTTTCTTGAATTTAAGAAATAAATGAATTATTATTATAATGTCGATAATAATATTAATCTGCTTTGAAGCATTACTAAATTTACTAAGTGTCCTGCCAAGTACAGTAATCTACATACATACATACATAACTTCACGCCTGTATCCCTTATGGGGTAGGCAGAACATCAGAGGTTATAAGACCAACTGATGTCACGTTTGACTAATGAGGTATTATAATGATTGCAAGAGGCTATTGCAATGACAGGGGGTCAGCCTATCGCCCACAAAAATACCAATAAAACCTCTATCCCTTAACCGACTTTTACAGTATGCCCGGGAAGAGAAGCAGCTGGCACATTCTATGTTTTTCTTTCACTCCCAGTCCAGCATGGATGGGAGTGAAAGAAATGACTCGGATAATAATTTATTTAATTAGATATTCATTACCTGATTGGATTGTGCTTTCGAATTATCAAAAATCATCAATAGTTACATAAAATGTACAGAAGGTACAAAATAAATATTAAAGGCAAAGCTATTGAAATAGCTTTGCCTTTAATTCCAACCATGACAATAACTATTATAAACTTGATTTTTTTTTCCGTGTCCGAGTATAATAATGAGTTTATGAAACTAAGAACCTAATTTTCTCTATTTAAGGTAAAATTGATGTACATCTCTTTTCAACTGTACCCTTCATATATTATAAATAGGAATTGATTGTAGTAAGCTAATCGAAATAATCTCTTCTTTATTATATAAACTCCACCGATTAAACCAGTACTGTTAACAAAAGTAATAATATTTATTTTTATTATCAACTTTATGTTTTCAACTTTGGCAATGACAAACTTTCGTACAACTTATATCTCGACCGCTTTAAAACTTTTTTCGCGATAAACGGTTTGTTCTTTGCGTTTCGAATGCTTCAATAAAAATAATTAACGAATGCAGAGCATTAAAAAAACCGACTTCACTTCAAAACTTTGGCCAACTTATAACGTCATCCACATAAACATTCTCCGAAATCATACATATTGTTTCAAAAATTTGAAATTTTCAATAAAGTAGGTACTCAACCGATTCGATGACATCTATATGGAACCAACTATGAAGTATCCTCTATCATATGAAACACGAATTTAAAATCTATTCATTACTGTCCGAAATATCATATAACAAAAACACAAAAAAAAACATACGGATGAATTGAGAACCTCCTCCTTTTTGGAAGTCGGTTGAAAAATAGGTTTTGAGAAGCGTTTCACCGTTTTTTTACTAAGCATTTTTCTCGGGTCTCTATTAGAATACAGATTTTTTTGATATCAAATAACATTTTATCAAAAAGAAAAATATATATTAAAAATCGTTTTTTTTTTTTCAATTTTCAGAAGCTAGAAGCACGTATGCTATATTTTGATCTCATATATTTTTATATAATAATTCACTCTCTACTAGAAGTTCCTGATTTACTATCACAAATAAATTTTAATATTCGTTTTAGTGCTCATAGGTCTAATCAAACAGGACTTTTTGCATTGCAAACATTTAACAACAATACTTCCTTTTACAATCCCTTGGTAGGGTTGGCTCGTCAGTGCAACGTAATCGCCAAGGAAAACCCGGCATTCGATATTTTATTGCCTGAACTAGAACTGTTTGTTAAAACCCTTAAAGATATTGTCTATCTTTAAGAGCTTACAACTGAGCCTAGAATTAATATTATTCTGTGTTATGATATTTTCGCATTTATTATTTTTATTTTTGTTCTCTAGATAATTTAAAAGCAGGTCAACGAATGGGTGGCTAATATTGTTTAATCTGCTCTTGTAAAATATATTACCTAAAGGTTAATGTATTTTTAATATTTAATTTAATTTTTATATTATATACTTATCTAATAGTCAGTATTATTTTATATACACTCTATACACATTCTTGTGGAATGCAACCTATACTAGAATAGTTTTTAAGTTTGTTACAGTTGTATTCTGTTTTGAGTATTAAATAAATAAATAAATAAAAATTCATCGAATAGTTAATCACCGTGTTTATATCATCGCAAAAATTAAAGAAAATCTTTTAAACTTGTTTTGATTATCAGAAAAACGGTATATCGAACTTACATTTCATAAATGTCTGGGAAATTATTATTATAATAATTATTATTAATAAGCATTAATTCAAGCATTCAGCATGAAAGCAAGCATGCATGCACTTTATTCTGGGACGCTGATAGATCTGTGACGTCTCCTGCGCTACGGGATGTGCAGTCCCTTCGCCCTTACGTCACAAAGTGCAGACACTAGTGATTGCCTTAGCAGCTTCGGCTTGCTGGACCTCGGCGACCTCGGCAGCCTCAGCCGCTACGGCTCCCACGGTGCCAACGCTTTGAGATAGCGGGCGGGGGCTGCCCTCTCTCCACGCCTCCGGCTTTGTGTGTGGTTTGTAAGTGGTTGGCTAATTCGGTTCTGTGACAAATTTTAATAATTTACTCAGTAAAGTTAAAAGTTTTCGGGATTAAAGTAGTTATGCTAGATAAAATTCTGCCATCTTAACAATATGCCATTAAAAATTTAAATTTATAAACAGCTCGCGTAGGGCAGATAGGATTACGTGGAGTCGTCGGCGTAAACTGGGTCGATTTTAATACCTTTTTTTTCATTTATTGTAATTTTTGTTTGAAATAATGCTCTAAATACACATCACGCACAGAACAAATTAATTGCATGAAATCCCATTTTTGGTGTACATTGATTTATTGAAGTAAAAATTAATGATTCAATTAATTTGCAAACCGAAACTTACGATGAAAAAAAAATATGGGTAACAAAACTTTGATGTAACATTATTTCGATAAAATGACGTACAAAACATGAAAATACATAACGATGAACTGAGTTTGTAGATAATTATTATTCCAGGAAATGAAATTGCGATGTAACCTACTTCTATGATTTGTTAAATATAGTACAAAAGTTTTGCGAATCGTTTTATGGGTAATGAAAATCGTTGAAAGGACTTGCGATAAAATTATGGATTCCCATTTTTCTCCGCACTACATCCCCAGACGTATTATTCTGAAATCCTTTTCTAAAATCGTAAGCTCAATCGAAATCCTCATTGCTCCTGACATCAGTTGATATGGACCAACCGATCATTCCGACATTTACTTATTTCCTTTTAAATATGCCTTTGTTGCTGCTTTTTTGAAACTTTACCAACCCTGTATTTCTGAACTGAGATTTTATTTCAAAGTTGCTGCAGTTTTAAATATAGACTGCGTAGAAAAATACCGTATCACTGCCAAATTACACTGTTTGCAGAAGATTTTTATTTTTGTTGCTGAAATAATGCGTTTTGTAGTTGTACTTGCAAATAAAAAGGAGCTGTTTATTACATTATAGAAGCCGTGACTATTCAATAAATAGACATACATACATAACTTCACGCCTGTATCCCTTATGGGGTAGGCAGAACATCAGAGGTTATTAAACCATCTGATGTCATGTTTGACAAATTTTGAGGCATTCTAATGATGGAGAGAGACTATTGCAGTGACAGGGGGTCAGCCTATCGCCCACAAAAAAATCTCCAATGAAACCTCTGCCCCTTAACTGACTTTTACAGTTTGCCCGGGAAGAGAAGCAGCTGGAACATTCTATGTTTTTCCTTCGCTCCCAGTCCAGGTCTCCTCGGTAGTGTAGTGGTAAGTATCCCCACCTGTCAATAAATAGATTGCAGTAAAAAAACCTTTCCAAGCTGTCTCAGTGCTGGGTGTATACTAAGATAGCCATAGTTCCACTATGTTGTCTTCATGACACAACCTTATATAAAGGCTGACCTTGGGACCACATAATTGGTATAATTATATATAAAATACATTTTTTTTTATTAATTTTCCTCAAGTGCCATTAATAAACCTATACTTCAAATATTTAGAGCTATTTTAGCAAGACCCTGTATGTCAAAAGTAATTATCTTTCCATGAATAGATTTAACAGGAAACTAAAACATTAAATAAAACACTTTTTAACGGGATTTATCGCGTATACTTAAATTTTAAATTTTGACTCGACGTTTCGGTGTCTTTGCAGACCCCGTAGTTAAAAAGTGTTTTATTTAATAGTATGAATCGTGAAAACTTAAGACAATATTAACTAAAACATTAAATAGTATGTGCAGGAAACCATTTATTACAAGTTTTTTCTCAACTAAAGATTTTATTTAACTAAAAGCACTTATCACATATATTAATACTTAACTTTCCACTAACATTAAACGTGGTCAACACAAAGTACCTATATACTAATTAAAGTATATGCACGACTAATTACGCCAAATAGAAAAATCAAGCCTTCCTATTTGGATAAGGTTCTTGCCTGTGATTGGCTGAATGCAATAAGTCGAATTCGCAGAATCCAACGAATTCGATTGTACGAACCTTCAACTGCAGTTATCTTGAGCGCGTGCTGGCAATATATTTATTTTATTGAGTTATTACTTTCGTTGCTCTAATAAACACTTTTCTTTGCGAATATACAAATCGTAAAATGTTTCAGCGGGATGAGTCGACCATAGCAGAAAATGCATTTGGCCAACTCATTCCGCGGGATAACTTCGAGCGGCCTTACTTGACCAAGTTTGGGTAGTTTGGGTAATTAAATAAATAAAATAAAATCCCCAGACAATCACACCAACCAAATGGGCCCCAAAGTAAGCATAGCTTGTGTTATGGGATACCATGTAGCGAACTAGGGGGAACATAGAATATAAGAAGAAGAATAGATAAACACCCAGACACGGAACATTTTTTTTTCTTGTTCCGTGCGGGTATCGAACCCGCAACCACTGTCGTCTGAGGCAGACAGGTTTACCCCGTCGCCAAAGTGGACGTCACTTATTAAAGTAAACTTAAAAATATATAACCAATTGTTTACATAGATCAATTATAAGTCTAAGATCAACTGTATGCTGGGCTTATTTGACTTACATACACATCTTACCAATATTACAAATAAATGTGAAAATTTGGATGGGTGGTGTTTGTTCCAAAATCACGGCAGAACAGTTCAATGGATTTGAATGAAATTTGGCATAGTGAGCATTGATTTGCACCGTACGGCATACTTTTATTTATTTATTTATTTTATTTTGGCAACAAACAGTCATTTACAGAAAATTTGTATACAAAAAATCTTAAATATAAGTAACAGACCAAATAGTGCCTATGATTGTTTTTGTAAAAAATATTATTTGCATGCGTTTACATGGCAAGACGAGAAAAGAACCATAATTTTATACATTCATATAGGTAAGTATAGCAGTTATGGTAACAATAAAAGATAATAACAGATGATCATTGATCATTATTGCTTAAAATACATTGCAGTTCGGTTTTAAGCTTATTTATAGTTAAATTAAACATATCAAGTTCTAGAAATTCTTTATTGTACATGTTGGTGGAACGGTGAAGGCAAGAGTTTCGGGTATAGTTTTTATTTAATCGCGGGGGAACAAAAAGAGGTAGTTTACGCGAGGGGCGCACTGGAAGGCGAGCAGAAGCTGCAAAAGATATTTTACTTAAGAGTAAAGAGGAGTCAATGTGAGAATTTAATATCTTATATAAAAAGACAATATCAAACATTTTGCGCCTGTTATAAAGACTCAACATTTTATATCTTGCCAAAGAACTGTCGTATGACTCATCTTCAATATTATTTCGATAGTTAAGTGATTTTAAAAACTTTTTTTGGACCTTCTCTATTCTGTCGATGTGATTCTGGTAACAGGGACTCCATACACAGCTACAAAAATCTAAAAGAGAACGGACAAAAGAGTTGTACAATATTGAGAGAGTTATTGTTTTTGTAAACGGTTTGCTGATTCTAAGTATAAATCCTAGGCTTCTAAAGGCTGATTTCAGTATATGGTCGATGTGTAGATTAAATGACAGTTCAGAGTCCATAATCAAACCAAGGTCCCTAATTTTTGTGACACGTTCAATATTTATGTCATTTATGGTGTACTGATAACTAATCATACCACGTTTCCGGGTATAGGAGATGATATAACATTTGTCGGTATTTATAAAAAGCTGGTTCGCTACGCAATAATCTTCTAAGGACTTCAAATCTTCCTGCAATTTATAACAGTCTTCAGGGCATCTAATTGTTTTAAAAAACTTTGCGTCATCTGCATAGAGTAAGTGATTGCTATTATTAAGTTTTAATTGTAAGTCATTAATATACAGAGAGAAAAGCAAGGGTCCCAGATGAGACCCCTGAGGAACACCTGATGCAACGGGAAGCATTGCAGATCTATAACCCTTAACACAGACGGCTTGACTCCTATTTTGTATGTACGATTCAATCCATCTTAAAAGGTTACCGTGTATACCGGCTCCTGCAAGCTTCTCAATCAGCAGACAGTGATTTATTTTATCAAAACATTTACAAAAGTCAGTATACACGACATCCACCTGCAGGTTATCGTCCATCGCCTGAGACAAAAATCCAGCAAAGGTCACCATGTTAGTTTCCACACTACGATGTTTAAAAAATCCATGTTGGCAAGGAGATATAAAATTACGAGCAGCTGTTGAGATCTCGGATGTTACAATTTTCTCCAATACCTTACCAAAGACACAAAGCTTAGCTATTGGTCGATATTCTGTGATATCGTCTATTTTATTATTTTTAGGAATGGGGGTGATTATAGATTGTTTCCATTTCATTGGAAATACGCCGGTTTTAAGTGAACACAAAAATATAATGGTTAAGGGTTTTGCAAGTTCCTGGGCACAGTTAGAAATAAAGATAGGATGAATATCGTCAAATCCTGCTCCTTTATGAACATTAACTTTTTTTAATTCTTTTAATACGAAGTTATCTCGAAGTTAATATTTACTGAATTAATATCCAAGTAACAAGTGTTTTGAGTGACTACAGAGTTGTTTGATAAATTATTTGAAGAAGATATGAATACAGAATTAAAATATTCATTAAAAGCTTCACATATTTCTTTGCCATCAGTAAGAGTTGTATTTTTGTACGTTAATTTATGTGGAATATCTTTTCTGGCATTCTTAGATTTAACAAATGACCAAAAAAGTTTAGGGTTATTTTTAATATTGTCTTCGGAGAGTTTAATAAATTGTTTGTAGCAGTTATCGGACATTTTCTTTAAACGTTTTCTTAAATTTGAATAAATTTGGTAGTCACTGCTGTTACCATACCTTTTCCACTTTTTATGATATTTATTTTTTTCGTTTGACAATTTAATTAACGGTTTTGTATACCATTGTGGGTATTTTTGTTTATATTTAACGTTAGAGATAGGAACATACTTTTTTATTATATCATCTAGAATATAGTAAAAATAATTTGTCATTGAGTTCACATCAGACATAGACAAGAGATCCCTTTCCCAGTTAATGGCGTTCAAGTTTGATTTAATGGCGTCAAAGTCAGCCTTATAGAATTGTTTAATCCAGCCACTCGCAGCTTTTAGTGGCATTGGCAAGGATAACATAAAATTGATTTGTATTGAAGGATGGTGGTGATCCTCTGGTACTAAAGATTGAGTACATGCTGAAATTTGACATAGTTTATTGCAGAAAATCAAATCTAGGAGTCTATTGTTTTTATTAAATTGATTGTTATATTGTAGTAGTGATGATAAGTTCATGAAGTCGGCAGTGTGAGTGGCTAAAGTATTCATATTTGTTTGAATATCCATTGAATTAGAGAAAGAATCGTACAACCAATGAGCTTGAGTTATATTAAAGTCACCTGTTACGAGAAAAACATCATCCGGATTATTGTTAACGAATTCACTGACTCTGCAATAAAAAGAAGTCAATAACGCTTCCTGATTATGGCTATGAGGTATATAGGTTGTTATAAGGTGTAAGTTGCGCGGCGCATTTTGCACTGCGGGGACAGGGTGGCAGGGTGTAGGCGCAGGTGCGCGTACGCGCAACGGCACCGACACCCAGACCTCGTCGGCCATCGGCGGCGCGCGCACGTCCGCGTCAGCGCGGCGCTGCGCACACAACTCGCGACGTATCGCAATGAGGACTCCACCACCCCGCTCATGACCACTAGTTACTGTGTCTCGATCGCACCTAAACACGTCAAATCGGTTATCAAAGAGTTCGGAGTCATAAAAGCCCCCGTTGAGCCAAGTCTCAGTGATGCATATTGCGTCGTAGTTGTTATTTAAGACAGCTGTAAGAAAAGTTTGTGTTTTAGTGCGTAGACCCCTTACGTTCTGATAATAAACGGATAATTTGCTATCGTAATCGAATTTTAAAAGTTTTAATCGAAATTAGTTTTAAAGTTCCACCAACATATAAATTATTACACACATTTATTATTGAAGATATTAAAAGAAATTTAAACTGCTGTTTCATTGTAAAAGAGTCTATTTGTAACATTATTTTTCTTAGAAATATTAAATAGCTTAAATTGAAAGACTTATCTGAATCAAATAGAACAATAATGATAAAATATTGTAGTAAATGAATTTTTATGCAATTATATTTTAACTTTTCCATTATCAAAAATACAGGTATGACAAAACTTACAGAGTTAACACTTGAGTATTTAATTACTAATTGTCACTTGATCTTGTTTAAATCACTTTCGTTTGAAATTAAAATAACCTTTGATGTGTCATTTTTACGTAATAGGATTTTGCACTCCGATAACCAAATGTATTGATATTGTTTTTCTTTAGCAAGTAGTCGGGCTTGTTTATGTAGCAATTTGTTAGATGGCGTGAGGTGATCATTAATAAATATAGGCCTAGATGGTCCGTCTAGCCCCGCATCGGCCGTGCTAAGTCCCCGTCGGGCACGTACGGCGGCAAGCATATCATTCTTACGCTTTCTCTGCACAAATCTAACAATTATGTTAGGTACCTTTGAGGAGTCTAGCGGGGATTCTCCTGTATTTGTAGAAACAGCTGGTTCAGACGTAGTTTTTGAGCCGAAGCGTCGAACACGATGGATGTAATCAATGTCAGACGGTACCAAAGAAAAACCTATCTTTGTGGTTATATAAGAAACAAAAACTTCTTCTTAGTTATCTAGTTCGCGCATTGGTCAGTAACCGCTCCGGATACGCACGAGAATCTGCGACAACTTGCGAAAACTTACGAGGTTGGATTTTGACCAGATCGAAAAGTAGCAATCTTTTAGGGAATTTTAAACTTTAATGCACTTGACCGAGAACTTAAAATGCGTTGTAGGTATTTAAACAAATTTTGTGTAGATGCGAAACGCGTCTAGCCAGGTTAAAGCCCGTAACCGTACATGGTTCTATAATGAACCATGATGGAGATAATTTTAAGAGCAAATATGAAGTGCTGAGCGGTGCGCCGTGGAATGGTGGGACGCCGTGGCACGGCGCGGGCGGCGCCGTAAAGATGGATCCACGAGCTAAGCTGGAACGTAGCCGTATCAGGTCGTTAAATGATCCTTTATATTTTTCAACACACTTGCTCGTAAAGTAAGCCTTATTCTATTGAATTTAGAACTATAAACTGGGCTATACGTCACGCGTGCATAATATATTATACCCTAGTGCATAATATAATGAATCCTACAAAGTTGAATTGTACCTTTGTGCAAATTAAATGCGAGTAAACAGAGCATATTTTATTGATCCGGGTTATACATTAATTTTTTTCAGAAACAACAAAGAGGTTTTATACCACTTCAAATCCATATACATTTTTAAATGTTTACGCCTTATATTAGTTAAACGAAATTGTATATCAAACAAATTATTCACAATTTACAATAATTTGTTACAAAATATTAAAATATTTGGATTTACCACTCCAAATTAAATATTTTCATGTAAAATAGGCTGTATATGCTATACAGCCATTGACACATTTGGCGGAAAAAAAACCCTACGCGCATGCGCGAAGTTCGGCGCCATTTTTCAATCACAATTCACAGCTTTGTAATCAAGTGTGTTTGTTATTTTATGACCACGTATGTCTGTCTTTTACTCACAAGTGTGTTGAAAAACGTCGTATATAACTTCGCTCACTTGTTACTTAATATACTATTACCATCTACATTAGAAGTAAACTATGTCTTTTTTTCCCGTATCGATCATTATATAATTAGATAAAGATTTTTGCCAGTGTTAGGTCTCATTTTAGTTTACTTTTTCATAGGGGTCTGATAAATAATGACGCATGAACATTGCCCTGCTTTACTCATGCAATAATTATGAAGTAGATAAGCTAAGTAGAACGCGTATACAATGTCAAAAGAATGTTCAAAATGGTGGTGCCAGCGTTTTCATCCACAGTTTTAAAGCGTATAAGCTCTTTCATATTTTTTTAATGAGGAGGTTTTTTCTATTGTGCCTGAAGATAAGTGACGGTATACATATAAAATAATTTTAAAAAACATTTCATGAAAGTAGGTACTTGAACGAATTAAAGTAGTCAAAAAAGATGCATGTATTAATGTTTTTAAGTTTTTGCATTTAAAATGCTCAATTATTCTTAAATAAATGAATGTGATAAAAAGACGTGTGGCACTCGGAGACTGACGCGGTAAAGCTATTGCATAGCATTTTTTATCAACTTATGCAATTATAATTATTTATTTATTTTATTAATGCAGTAATGTTTGATCTATATATATATATATAGTATACCTTTGTTAACCTAGTTCATGATAAAGTAATGAAATTAACATATTATTGTATAGCATCTATTTTTAAATTTAGTAATATTATTACATACCTATGCATTATTTTGTTTAACCTAGTATAAATTTCTAAATTAATGTTATTCTTAGATATAAGTTTTTATCAGAAATAAATATCTTATCTCTTATCTTATCTCTTATCTAATATGAAGTTCCACAAGTTCCTAGTAGATGGCGCTGATTGTTTATGAAAGCCCGCATGTAAAATTATGAAATCAAAGTATCACCCCTGTGCCGGTTGGTGTTAGGTTTTTTTCGTTAATGAATTTCTGGATTCGGTCCCCACGCTCAAGGCCCGCGATAGAAGCTATGCAATAGCTTAGTAAAATTTAAAATTTAATAAAACCGGGGCCCCGGTGGCTCAGTGGAAGAGCACTCGTCCGGCAAACGAGAGGTCCCAGGTTCGAATCCTGGTCGGGTAAATTTTATTTATCACATTTTTCATTTATTTAAGATGCATGCAGTTCATTCCGCTCTTCGGTGACTCGTAATAAAACCAAGGAGTAATTTTGGAAGAAGAAATTTGGAATTACGAATAACTATTTTATGCTAGAAATGGTCATAACCATTTGGAAAGCGGAGTGAAAACATGTTAACATACCAAAAGCCTTATTTTTAATCATTTGTTCTTTCATATCTTTGGTACCTATTGAAGTTTTGTTTATTTCTGTAAACTTCTTACTCATAGGTTCTTTATCCTTTATAATCTCTAAGACACAGAGTTGAGCTATATGTAAGCTTTTAGCTCGAAATCCTCAATAGTGCAATCCACATCTATACGTACGTTTTTTTGGTTTTGTTTGAGTTACGGTACGTTTACAACTTTTCCATTCTGTTCTCGAAGTTTCAGAAAGTCCCTTATAGAGACTTCTGATTTATTTATTCGAATATAAATAAAGGTAACATAGCTATGTTATTTCAAAGTAAATCCTTAAACTAGGACTATTGCAATACATACTCAATAAACAGGAGAAACCCAGTTCTAAATCAGGTATTTAAAAACCCGTCGTTTACCTTCAGATAACTTGCAATCCGTGCCAACCTGCATTTACGAACAAGATATTCATATACTGAACCGGTCCTGCGAGAGCTATAATAAATGTGAAAGTATGTAAGAAAGTTGACATATAAAGAAGTTCGATACAAGGAAACACTATCTGCCGAACGGATTTTAATATAATCAATGAATGCAAACCATTAAAAAACTGGGTAAAAAAACCGATTTCACAAACATATTCAAATTCCTATCAAATTTTTGGTAGTATAAGGTCATCCACTTCTATATTCTCGTACTCAATCTATTTCGATGAAATTTATATGCGACTAGCAAACAAAGATACAGAAAATAAAAAAATAAAGAAAACATACACATGATTTGAGAACCTGTCGGTTGAACATTTAACTGTTGGTAATGCAGGGGTATTGTATAGCTGCCAACATTCTCACAGGCGAAGTTGCACGTAAAAGCCAGTTTTAATAAAACATAACTACTTTTTGGCATAATATTGTTTTGATGCATCGAAACTCATTAGTGCAATGAAACCTGCATGGGCATGTAATTCAAGTAACACTTCAAATATTTTAACAATTTAGACGTTTACCAAGTATTCGTGGTTCATAATAATTCGTGCAACAAAATTTTAAGTTGATTTTCATCCGACTTCCAAAATAGGAGGAGGTTCTCAATTCGTCTGTATGTTTTTTTGTGTGTCTTTGTTACACGATATTTCGGACAATTATGAATCGATTTTGAAAATTCTTATTCCATATGATAGAAGATACTTTATAATTGGTCCCACTTAATTTTCTTCAAAATCGGTAGAGTAGGTACTTCATTGAAAGTTAAATTTTTTTTGAAAAAATATGTATAGTTTCGGAGAATGTTCACGTTGATGACTCAGCCAAAGTTTTAAGCTGTATTGAATATGCGTGAAAAATCGCTTACGCCTATGGATAAGAAAAAATCAAAGAGTCGAGTTTTGAATAAAAACTTTACCGACGAGATACTTTCTGCCCGGAATTACTGTAAAGTTGTATATATCGTATATAAATACTATAGTAGAGACTATATATTCCAACAGTGATTTGTAACCTTTTTATAAGTCGTAAGTATACTTAACGTAGTTGTAATAGTAAGCAGTTCTGTTGAGATAGTTCTGTCCGTTATAGCCAACGAGATTCATCTTAATTTTTAGCAAAATGGATAAAGGTAAAATAAGCTATTTGTAATCAAAGTCAAATTCCTTACATTTCAATCTGTACCAACTTTAAGGCATTATTTTTCAACTTTAATAATATCATTTAGTATTTAGGCAAACTTTTCGAATACTGTTTGTTTGTTGAGTTCCACTCGACGAACGAGCTGCAACAAACATTTGGGGTGCACTACAAAATGTAGGCAGCTGGAAAATCTTCCTAAATGTACCATTGATGATACATTTTCATTTTAAAGTAGTAAAATGTTTTATTGCTAGCTTTGCAAATTTCAGTGAAATTCTTTGAAATTGATGAGATTAACGTTTTATACGGTACCCATTCAATTAATTTATTTTGGAATAACGTACAAATAATTTTATACTACATTTTTTATATTTTTAAATAATATCAAGTATCAGTGAAGTTTTCCACATATACGCAATTTTAAAAAGATAATTGCTGAATGCAATCGGCATTAGATCATTGTTTTAATAATTAATTCACAGTTGACACCCAAGAGACTTTATTAACTATATTATCGAACAAATGTATAAGCTGTGCTTAAATATGAAAATCCCTTTACATATAAAGGATAAATGTAATAAAATAGGACACATAATACTAGGAGAAACCTCAAAAATGACTTGAGCGAACATTGTCCGTTCCTGTAACCTGCCTGAAACCATCTAACATATCACGGGAACCTGTCTATTAGCGAAGACAGAACACATAAATAGCTCTAAAAATTGCGGATTTAACCGAAACTTTGTTCTGGGTCATGTTATAGAACGATGATTAAAAAATTTTAAAAGAAAATAGAAAATTTAGCGTACCATAAATATAAACCACAGATTATAGGTAAATAATAATAAAAATAAAATAAATCGCCAGACAATCACACCAACTACATGGCCCCAAAGTAAGAATAGCTTGTGTTATGGGATACCATGTAGCGAACTATGGAGGACCTAGAATATAAATACATAAAAAGATAAACACCCAGACACGGGACATTTTTTTTTTTGTTCCTTGCGGGAATCTAACCCGCAACCACTGGCGTCTGAGGCAGATAGGGCTTACCCCATCGCCAAAGTGGTCGTCAAAGGTAATAGATTAAGGAGTATTGACTGGCCTGGGATAGTATGAAAGAAGGTTAACCGGATTTCATTGTAAATAAATGTATACCTAATTATAACACATTATTGCATCGAATTGAATAATTAAAGTGATTTTTTAAATTTAATTTAAGACATAATGAATAGTTGATGAAGTAAAAGCTCTATTAATAATATACACAGTTATCATCCTAAGAGTGTGGAGTGCAATGTATAGAGGTGTGACTAATATATTCATATCAGTTATACGTAGCAGTTACACGGCAGAAATGTTATATTAGGGAATACGATCATTTCTTTTTCATGTTACTCAATAGCAGTCAAGTAACAGTGAGCGACGTTGCTTGCAGTCATCGTGTTCTTATGACGAGCGGCCCCGCCCGCGCGTCTCGCGTTTTGACAAAATGCGACGTTGCCATACTTACCAATCATTCCGAGATTCTTGCGATGCGCAGCGCTTGGCGATAATGTATACACTTCGTGTTTTGTATGGAAGGTTTGTATATTAACAGAACGACAGCAAGCAATCGATATCGATTAAATCAAAATTGTAAAAAAAATGCAATACTTTTAGGTATGATATGCACATCAAAGCGCGCGATATTCATTATGTCATAATATAATAGAATGAATATGATACATTTTACGAACTAGATCAGAAAATCTTACTGTTACTTGACTGTTACCTAGTAGCTGTTAGAACACCATGATATTGATAAAGCGTTATATTAGTTAACAGGAATATGCAAATTCGATCCTAATATAATACCTCTAAATGTAATACATACTTATATTATACTGTTAGACAAATATATTTGTTTACCTACACTTTCTCACAAAATGCAGAAGTTATAAACACCGCCTAAATAAAACACCTTTTTAAATAAAACAAAACTTTTCGGGGTCATCACAGGCCTCGTGGTCCTAAAACCCAGTTAAAAATGTTGTTTGTAATGTAATTAGGTATTTCTGAAAATATGTAAAAATACTTTTACTGAAATAATATTTATCGATATAGTATGTACACTTTTGATGAAAAACATATATTCAAATCCCTACTGCAATCGGGTTCTTAAACAAAGCATTTTATATGGAAAATAAAATATGATTCAGCATACTCTTTGATAAAATTCCGAAATAATTTTACGAATTGAGAACAAAGAAAACGGTATGAAAAAGGCAAAATTTTATGAAACGCTTGGTGTGTTTGAATATTATAAGTAAAAAGACTCGTTTTTATAAAATAATTCGAGTTTATCTAACGCACTAACTCACAAATGCAAAGTTATATAAATATTCATACATATGCCTCATATTTAGTTCTCTCTGTGTTAGTACCGGCTATTGCTTTTTTTTCAACCTTTATCCATTCATAAATTCAAAGATAGAACACACTGAAAAGGTTTATGAAGAGTTGTAAACTATCTTAATATTTTGATAAATGACAGTACTTGACTGTATTTTTGTGGCTAGAAATGTTGTATTTCGCAATGTGTTCTACCATTTTTAAATTTGATTTACAATATTTAATTAACAATAACAATGACAAAATAGAATATTACGTTATCAACGCATTAGAACAGTTAAAAATGAAAAAACAACACAAATTAGTGGAATTTAATACTTATTTTGCATTACACTCTTATCATCAGAGATAAGAGGTTATGTTTATTTGATTCAATGTTCATTTTAATTAAAAAATGCTCATTATCAAAAGTATATCCTATTAAAATGCAAACTTTTAGATACAATACCGAAAAAACCCAAATGTCGAGTTCACATAATATGTTTTTCACAAAACATTGTACCTAACTTCTTGATAATGATGACCTTTGTGATAGCTTCGACACAAAATATAACTTAAAATGTAAGTGTTTTCATGTTTGAAAAATATAATAAAATTGTCAATATTTCACACTTACACCGAACCTAAACGGTTCACGAGTTCTGTAAAATTAATGATTTTAGAAGCAGTCTTTGAAAAACATTGACGTCACATTTATAGGCAATTAAATTGGTTAAAACAGCGATGAAAAACCACTTATTTGATCCAAAAAACGCACACTCAAAACAAACAAAGAAATATAGAATATAGAACAGTTAACACTGCAAGTTTGTCGATCATTCCATGTGAATGTTGAACGATACCAATTAAAGTGATTAGATTTTTTCATCGCGAATGCATATTGCTGTAGAACGATTTATTTGTCCATAATTCCTTAGTGAACCAACGAAAATGGAAATTTAAGTGTCTAAAATCATTTCATTCATTTCATTTCAAATAGTATAAAATAATTGGTTTCCCAGAATAACAGGGCGAAAAGATCTTTTTCAAACACAATTTGAATGGAGAATTTTATACCACCAGATCTCAAATGAAGTAGCGTTCTATACAAGTCCGTACTTAAAGCTTATTGAAATGTAAAGCACAAAAAATACTGATATAATATTTTTTTATTACATCAATAGCTTTCCCAGTATGGGTATTACTGTTTTTTCTATGGTAACCCAGTTAATAATAAAGTGTAAGCGTGGTAAGTGGACCGAAACCCGTAAAGGTGAACATTTGCCATGGTAATTACAGGAATAATAAGTTTTTCTAGTTTATTTTTTAGGTCAGCAACACATCAATTTATCTAGCCTTATAATTAAATAAAATTTTCATTATTTCTCTTATTGTTAGCGAACATTTTAAAATTGTATTTCTATCAAACTCTCCATTCTTCAGATCAATATAAGGCAGTATATTCCCTAGATTGTTTCTAAATACTCCCATACTCTAAGCTTACTCTGAGACTGCATATATTTTGGTATGCGAGTTTGGGTAGTTTATTTAGCTGTTGACGCGTGGGCTTGCATTTGATTAAATTAACATATTAAATTTATTCATTGTAAACATAACGAGAATATTTTCGATGGCTTTTACTCATTTTTCAACCGACTTCAAAAAAAGAAGGAGGTACTCAATTCGTCTGTTTGTTTTTAATGTTTGTTTAATCATTACTTTTGACTGGGCTAACTTATTTTACTGATTCTTGTTTTTGATGATAGAATATACTTTTCATTTGGTCCCATATAAATTTCATCGAAAACGATTTAGTACTTCATGATATTTTTTTAAATATGTATGAATTCGGAGATCGTTACCTTGATGACCTTCTACTTCTGCTAAAGTTTTGACGTGAAGTCGGTTTTTTTAATGCTCTGTATGGATTATCCTCAAAATACTAGGATGATATACCTAATAGACGCAATACATAGGGTCATGTTTCATTATGCTCCCGCTTTATAAATAACTAGCTGTTGCTGCGACTTCGTCCGCGTGAATATCGGTTAAACTAGTTTCTAAATTTGGACTTCTCTAAAATGGTATGATTATTTTATATATCAATTCAATTATAAATTTGAATTTCCTTGCAGTTACTAATTGATTGTATAGCTGACCCGGCAAACGTTGTTTTCCCATATAAATTATTAATTCTAGGTAATTTCTAGAGTAGACAAAAATAAGTGTGTAAGGATGTGGTATATGCGTGAAATATAGGCATGGAGCGCTGGGAACGATGAGGGAATATAAAAATAACAAACGCCAAACATTATTATTTTTAAGTTATTATATCTAGTTTATTTCTTAAAATTACATATCACTAATTAATTACGACAGTAACACTAACAAACAATAGCTTCTCTCTCTCTTAATGCTATCTCTATCTCTAATGCTAATCTCTTAATGCTATAGTGTGAACAATATTTTTTGCTATCCCATCTTTAGCTAACATAGCGGACGCCGGCGGCTCCGCCCGCGTGGCGTGGATGTCGGTTACCGCTGCAAAAAGCCTACCCAGGAAAGACACGGTCAGAAATTCCCAGGTCAATTATCAGACACCAACACTAATATCGACGACGCAGTCGCTATTCGCAGGCTGCATAGATTCGGGAAAGCTCCAGCCTTGACTAACTCGGACTCGTATTTCGGAGTTTCTCAGACTTTGTTCGGCAAGGCGTGGCGAACGCTCGACACGTGACTCTCATTCGCGTAAGTCAGAGGTTCTTACACTTTGTTCATGAAGACGCTGGGAACGCTCCAGCCTCGACTCTCGTGCACGTGATTCAGAAGTACTCAGATTTTGTTGTGCAAAGCGTTGCAAACGTTCGACACTCGACTCTCGTGCGTGTACCTGAGAGTTTCTCTGATTTTATTCAGCAAGGCGTTGTGAATGTTCAGTTCAAGATTCTCCCATACGACGTATTTTTGCTGCCCGTGCTTGAGAGCTATGTTTAGAAGTTGAGACCTGGCTCTCTTAGGCATTTTCAAATGTTTAACAAAATGTTAATAGCGTGTAATATTCTAGCTCTGAAAAGAACCTTTGTTTAGCCCTGAAAAGAACTGTTAGTTAGCCCTGAAAAGAACTGTTGGTTAGCTCTGAAATTATAACGGTCGTATAACGTCATATCCGAAAACCCCAAATATCTTACAAAACCCTACTTTTATCCAAAATAAAATTTAGCCTTTGTTACTCGTGGATAATGTAGCTTTCGAATGGTGAAAGAACTTTTAAAAACGGTCCAGTAGTTTTTGAGCCTATTCATTACAACCAAACAAACATACAAACAAAGTTTTCCTGTTCTATTTTTTTAGCGTAGATAATATGGTGTTTAGGTTGCCATATAAAGTTCAAGTTTGAACTTCCTTACTTATCACATTGCTTCTTATGAATTTTGCTGTGTTATGTTCGGAAAACCTGATAAATACTAAATACACATGCACATGGTGCATGGAAGAGAACAAACGCTTGACACTTTAAAAAGTCTATCAAAAGATAATAACTTAGTTATTTTTGCAATTTATGTATCATTTTTTTGTTCGATTCATTTAATATTTTAAAGATTTTACGGTCACTATCAAATAATAAGTATAATAAAACTTTAACGAGTAATCATTTAAATAAGGTTTAAAATAAATAATTACAAGAATTTACTAGGAAAATAGGAATTGAATTTAGCTATAAATTTAAGTTTTTATCATCAAATAAAATAAAGTTATCATAATGAAACAATTTTATTTGTTTTTTAGTCTTGATTGAATTACAAATTCCACTAACATTTAAACAGTGTAGCAAGAAATCTAAGTTTTCCTGACTTTGCTCCATTCCTGAGGATCACTGCAAATAATGCCCAGCTTAAATAACTGAAAAAGTGTGATTAATAAAAAAAAACTAATTTTTTCAGTTATTTAAGAATTATTGAGCATTTTAAATGCAAAAACTTTAAAACATTATTAAACGTTGCAATGCTTCACTTTAACTGGGATTCACAATTTCTAAAAAGAAATTGGTCTCGGGTGGTCTTAGCTGCAAAGCTATACCATTAGATGGAGCAACTTTAGCAATATTACGTAAAAAAATGTGGTAAGTAATTTCGAGGCGTACCGCCAGGCCCGGTAGCCCAGTAGCTTAGCAGAAGAGCACTATTCCGGCAAACAAGAGGTCCCAGGTTCGAGTACTGGTCGGTTGATATTTCTTTATCACATTTTTTCAGTTATTTAAGAATAATTGAGCATTTTATATGCAAAAACTTAAAAACATTAATGCCCAGTTTATTTACAATAAATTCCTGTTACCATGTTCACACCTACATGCGCTTTGTAAAGCTTATTCATGAAGGCACGTTAATTATTTAAAAAAAAAATGCTCAGACAATCTTACCAACTACATGGCCTCAAAGTAAGCAAAGTTCGTGTTATGAAATACCATGTAGCAAACTAGAGGGGAACTAAATACATATATAGATAAACACTCAGACCAGGAACAATTTTTTTTCTTATTCCGTGCGAGAATCGAACCTGCAACCTCACGGTTGACACAGCAGTGTCTAGACCACTGCACCACGGAGATTGTTTTTCAGCATACATTCTTGTTCCAAGAGTTACCAACTATAGAAAAATTTTGAAGTCTCTTATCTAAGGCCACTTATTATAACCCCTATTGTCGTTTGCCCCTCCAAAAATAAACACATAAGATAAGGCGTTTGCAGATTTTAGCCTATGAATGAAGAAATTGTTTGAATTTTGATAGCATTATATGTAAAGGTGTATTAAAAATGCGTATTCAAAGTACAACAATATATTTCGAAAAGTTCTCATTGTATAATTATAAAATCTTAAGTACTATTTTTATTTTTAACTTATATAAATGCATTTTTAAGTTAGAAAATGTAATATCTTGTAAAATTTACATCAAAAGCGTATTTTAATTATATTTTAATGCACACTGTGTGTATAAACGAGTATATATCTTAGACTATTTATAGTATAAACCTAGTATCGAATAAAAATTCTTAAAACAAAAGAAAACATAATTTTTTTGCAGACTCAACTGTACAAATAGCAAACTGCGCACGACATGTGTTGCCAAAAAAAACTAGACAATTTTTATTTGCTTGACCTTCATACATAATGCAAATACCATGAAGGTTTTTTCATGTTCTGAATACCACAGATAGTAAAAGATCTAAAGTATATTCGTGTTAAAATAAATAAAGCATAAGTTGTTTAAAAACATACATAATTTATAAATTGATCACAGTATTGATTTCATTCAATTTTAAATTTTAAAATACCTAGTTTGATAAGCTCGATAAATCATTTTACAAAATGGCACCAAAAATTGAAATTACATATTTTTTTGATAACTCTAATCTTATAAAGCTATAGCATAAATGATCATTAAAATTACAGAAAAGAACGCAGACGAATTTTTCGAGGCCGAGCTTCTTATCTGCAAAGATTGTTCAGAATAAGTTTGCAGAAGGCCGCAATCAACTATTTTACGCATTTTAGATCTCGGTGTCGATCTAGTCACAAAACATTCTATTGAAGAAGAGACTTTAATTGGGTCACCTTTGAATTTATTATCGTTTACACTAAGTATTTGCGTGGTTTCAGACACAATAGTGACCTTTGATTGTTGAGTATTTTCAATTAACGTACCGTTTGGTAACATCACTTGACTTTCAGCCTTAAACGGTAGTTCAGAAATAAGTTTTTCTGATTTTATACCTAATGGCAAGGATGAGTTGACCTCGTTATTAATAAAGTATGAAGAATTTGTTGAATTAACAGGTTTATCAAGAATAATAGCGGACATTTCTGTAACGTTTGGTTTTGAGGTATTGTTAATAATTTCCATAGTGGCATTTATTGATTCTACCGGTGGTAAAACGGTAATATTGCCGTTTATTTGTGTAATATTATTTAAAGCTGGATTACTTAAGTTTAGTCCACCTACATTCACGGGAGATAGTTCAGTGACATTCAGAGTAGGTAAATTAATAGAATGATTGGATTGCTGATTATTAGTAAGATTGAACTGCGTTACATTACTGGTGATGTTAACGTCTTTTAATTGGTAAGTAGTATTTTGAAGAGTATTATTATTTTCTGTTAAAACCTGCGTGTTTGGAATTGTCTTATTTATGTTTGGTAACGGTAAGGCAGATCGCGATAAAGTATTTTCATTTGATATAAGTGTTCCGTTTGGCATAATTATTTGATTTGTACCAGGCACTTGAGAAATGGTTGTTGTAGTTGTATTAGTAATAATTGTGGTTGTATTGGTTATAGTATTTTGTTTATTAGTTTCAGAATTGTGATATTCTGTCCAAATGAAGTTCGTTATCATACGACAGTCGATACGCATTTCTTCATATTCATTAGAATCAAACATTGCGGGGTTATAGTTTTTGTTTCTGATTCCAAAAGTGCATATTTCATCACTCTTTGGTACATAATTCCTATGGAAATGGTGTATTCTATTATTAGAGGAGGCAGAACCGAGATTATACAGAGCCAATCCTGTCAATAAATCACTAAATCTATTATTTGAATTCCTGTATTCGTATACGTAAACGGGCAACTCTCCTCTGTATACAGGGTAGCTAACGGACGTAGTGCCATAGTTTGACGAGTAATATATTTGTCTAGGAGGATTGTAGTGGTAATGATGAATATGGTGCGGAGTGTTGTGATGATGGTGATGGTGAACGGTGTGAGTGGTATGCGTTGGTGGGTTGTAACTATTCGAGTGATGAGTGTTCGTGTTAACAATATTTGGTTGAACTGGTAACTTAATATTTTGTACGCTTGGTGGTAAATTGCTAAATGATATTTCACCCGGGTAATGTGAATGCGTGTTCCCAGTTACGCTACTTGGTAAATTTGGGTAATTAGAACTATGGCCACTTCCTGAGAGACCACTATTTGAGTTTGGATAACTTGAACTATGCCCACTTCCTGAGAGTCCACTATTTGAGCTTGGATAACTTGAACTATGCCCACTTCCTGAAAGTCCACTATTTGAGCTTGGATATTTAGCACTTTGACCACTTCCCGACAGACCACTATTTGAACTTGGATATTTAGCACTTTGACCACTGCCTGAAAGACCACTATTTATACTGGGATACCCATGACTAGAATGACTGCTACTTGATCCATGTCCTGTGCCGGATAGTCCATTGGAAGTAGGGTAACCGTGTGATGATGATCCATGACTCGTTCCTGATAAACCACTATGAGATGAAGGGTAGCTGTGACCAGTGTTCACTCCCGATAGGCCATTACTTGATGGATATCCATGTCCACTTGAACTAGGGTATTTGTGTGAACTACCACTCGATCCAGATAACCCGCTATGCGACGGATAGCTGTGCGATCCTGAACTGTGTCCATATCCCGATAAACCACTATGAGAGCTCGGGTAGCTATGTGAAACCGGTTTCGAATAACTTGGTTTTGAATAACTAGGTTTTGAATAACTCGGTCTACTATACGAAGAGCTACTCTTATGAGAGCTACTAGAATGGCGTGACGATGAAGACCGTTTGCCGATAACACAGCTAGCGAAAACAATCGTCAATAATAAAATAAATACAAAACGGCGTGACACGCCCGCCATGGCGCGTTCGATGTTATAACTGACAAAACAAGTCGCCGGGCGCCAGACTCTACATGACGTCAGAGACCTTCGAAACCCGACGGAAATAGTACGCGTTTTATGCATTGTGTATAATTCGCCGGCCACTTATCAGTCGCAGCGCATTCAACCAGTTTTTTGGTAAAACTTTTAAATTATTGGGGTTTTGTATATATACTCTTTGACGACTTATTTTTAATATCCATAATAATAATTTAGTTTGCTTTTATTTACTTTACAATCCTAGTTATTTAATTTTTAAAGTTTTAAAAACAACAATAAGATAGAAAAATTTGATATTTTGTATTGAATATTTAAAGTTTACGAATAAAAACTATCTAATAAGCACCATAAAGCGTAAATAAATAAAAGTACGTAAGATAACACCCGTCATCCAATCTTATTGAAATAGTAATATTTTCATAATAAGGAAATACCTAAATTGAATACAATGGCTCTTAACAAAGTAAGCAGTTTCTTTCACGCAACCAATCATAATAAAAAATACTGGCATCTTATAGTTGGGGCACATTCTTTCCTTAAAACACAGAAAAATATACCAACTCATCACAAAATATTAAGTTTTAATATTAACGAATTCCGTTCACAAATTAATCAGTCTTTCATACCATTCATTATTAAGTGCTGCTCAAGGTTAATGTTCAAGTCTTTGAATTAGTTATATGCTACCATAATATATTCTTCGCACAAAAATATAAGTTTAGATAAGTTGCTAATGAACTAAAAATACTTACAGTAATCTTCATACAATCGGTTTTATTATGATACTAAATGAGAAAAACTGTTAAGTATTTTGAGAGTGTTCAAAAAGTTTACATTGGATGTGAACTCTTTTCAAATTGAGAAAAACAACTGGCTGGCAAAACTGAATATCTTTAAGACACCAGAATAAACGCAATCCTATGTTAAATATCGTCTTCACCGGTTTAAAGAAGTTGCTCTCATGAAATTATGTTGGTTCTTTTTAAATAAATTCGGATCATTGGCGGAATGAAATATATGCTTTTTAAGAAAAATATTATACGTTTGAATTTAATACGTTTTAAAGGTAAAACAGATTTATAAATATGCTTTAAATTGTAGTTAGGTCTCAACAAATAACTTTAAAGCTATAGTCTCGATATAAATCAATATTACATAATATTACTTTGGCTCAATAAATTAATTTAATTTTTTACAAACATTAGAATCAAAACAATCAGGACGAAAACAATTGATGTTATATTAGATAGGTATTCATCTAACAAATAATTCCAACGTGGGTTAAGTTTTTTTGGGTCACCTTGCCTCAAACAGTTTTTATTGAATTGTCAAGGTCACTTTTTTGGCAAACCATTGTGTATTTGCATTTTTGAAATAACCTGTTTATCTTAGGGAAATAATAAAAAGATCGACTAAAAACCTTTGGAACTGATGATGAGGTACAGCTTAACTGTCTCGAAAAAAATATGAAAATAAACGATATGAATTATTAATAGTGCGACTCAAGTACTAAGTTAGTGAATAAAATACAGACTCTTAATTTAACCACAAGAAAACAAGTAGGTTGGTTAAGTGCGATAAAGAGCGTAGCGAGGAGGAGCAGTTAGGTTTCATATAGGCCACGCCATAAAAGAGCTATGTGATTAAATAATAAAATATATAGTCACGGTGCACGGTATTGTCTTGAATATTGTTTATGTCAATAAAAACAGGTATGGTCATGCCGCCCCGTCAAGTGAATATTTTTTAATCGCTGTTTAATTAAAACAGTAAGCTAAATTCATTATTTTGTCACCTAAAATTTTAATTTACAGTTACTCGATTAAATACTATCCTTTATTTTATATAACTACTAAGAAATATTTATTAGTATTTTAACATTAAAAATCAATGAACTACGTACCAAATTATTTAAGACTAAATAAAACTTTTAAATTATAATATACTAGCTGTTGCGCGCGGTTTTACCCGCACAATTTCGATTCCCGCGGGATTTATGGGATAAAAAGTAGCCTATACGGATTCGGAAGAATCCCTCTAAGTAATGGTAAAAGAAATTTTGAAATCGGTTCAGTAGTTTATGAGCCTATTCAATACAAACATACAAAAATACAAAGGTTTCCTCTTGTATTAGTATAGATTTTATACATCAGTGTGTTTCCTTTTTGTGATGATTGCTTTAGGACTGGCATGTTACATTGACCGTTGTTCAACAAAAATGCAAATTAGTGAAAGTACGTTTAATGCAACATACATGTAATGGAATGCAGGTGAGAGTTGTTTGCGTTTTACCGATATAAAATGGATACTAGTCGAGGAAATAAGACAATATAATCAACAAATGCAGAGCATTAAAAAACTTACTTAACCAACACTTTCAAGTAGTTTCAAGTCATTGTCAATGGCAAGTTCAAATTCTGGCTGAAGTGAAACGTCGTCGTCCACGTGTGTTCATCCTATTTCGTACATGTTTTCCTAAATTTGCTATTTTATCAAAAATATTACATCGATTTTGGATTTGATGTGGAATTAATATGGGACCACCTCTGAAATGTATTCTAACAAATGAAATATTAAGTATCAAAATCGTTTAATAGGTGACCAAATAATTTAGGACAAAACACACAAAAAACATAAACATGAATTGAAAACCTCCTCCTTTTGGAAGATAGTTAAAATAAAAATTGCCTGGAAGAGATCGCTCATGGAAGAGATCGATAAGGCCATCAATATTGTCTTAAATCCAGTTTCCTTTTCAGTATCTGTGTTTACATATTTGATTCGGCCAATAGAGTGTATTTGTATTGTATTGTTATGAGAATATCTAGTGACATTAAGTTTGTCATGACGTTCCGATGTCCTTTTAGACCTCTGACTCGTCAGTGAAAAGTCGAGTTGTAATCTATACATATAATAAAATGGTAGGAAAGTCAAAACTGTACATTGAATATTTTTTTAAAAGAATACTTGGGGTATGATCTACAATCGAAACAGAAACAAAAAATATAGTTTTTAGAATTTTTGTCTGTTTGTCTGTTTGTCTTTCCGGGATAAACTCAAAAAGTACTGCATGGATTTACTTCAAATTTGGCATGAAGATAGTTAAGAAGTCGGGTCAACATATAGGCTACATATTATCACGCTAGCAGTGTTATAATCGTAGGTGCGTATGGTGCTGCATAGCGTTCACGCAGACGACGTCGCGGGCAGCAGCTAGTTTAAAATATAATTCACCGTTACCGTCAGCTTGAAGACGTTCTTTGCTAGACGAAGACCTGCCCACGATATACAGCGTGGCAAAATATGATAAGTATATTCAATTCGAAAAACATTTTACAATAATCGATGATTGCAGAGCATTAAAAAAACCGATTTCAGGTCAAAACTTTGGCTGAGTTGAGAATGTCATCAACGTAAACATTCTCCGAAATCATACATATTTTTTCAAAAGTTTGAAATTTTCAATGAAGTACCCAACCGATTTCGATGAAGTTTAAATGAGCTCAACTATGTAGTATCATTGTCATATGAAAGAACAATATTCAAAATCAATTCATAATTATCTGAAATATCGTGTAACAAAGACACAAAAAAAACGTACAGACGAATTGAGATCCTCCTCCTATTATGGAAGTCGGTTGAAAAGAAAAAAAACTCTTTGGTCTCAAAATATTCCTTGAAAATAAGATAAAGTTACAACAATGGACAAACATTCTTGAGCATGTTAAAGACACACGCAGGTTCAATAAGTAAAATGAATACAAATTTTAAGGACCAATAAGGTTGAGCAGTTTTTTTTGCACAACAGCTACATAGCAATAAAATAAAACAAGCTGTAGCATTGGGCTGCCCTCGGGTGCAGTTTGGCTTTTAGATGACGCTGCCTTTGCTGTTGATGAAAAGATCAATTGATCTTTTAATCGACGTCGTTAACAAGAACCGTTTGTTTATTACATTGTAATTTATTTATAACGTTACAATTATACTTAAACCTACAGTATTTTGCATATTTGATGTTTAATAGCCTATAATGAGCCCGGAGATTGAATTTCAGTCAGCAGGGCTAGCATGCAACCATCGATAAATAGTTGAATCGACAAGATAAATATATGTTGTAAATATTTTGTTATTTTATCCTATTATGTAAGCTAATATGCGCACCATAATAGATAGAATTACTCGATTTGATACCATGATTAAGACCACAGAACCAAATATGTCATAATCATAATAAATTACATACACTTAATACCATATTCTAAGAAAATATCGATAAAAGACCTGATTTATCGTTGTCGACGGTAGCATGCTAGCCCCGCAGGTATTGCAAACAAGATCGAAATGAATTCACTACTTCTAGAAATTATCAAGAATAAACAAACACTCGTTCGCTTTAATAAGTTGCATATCGTAACGTAACTGATTTCCTGCCAACAATAAAATTCTGATCGTTAAAACCCAAATTCACCAATACTTCTCAGAAGCGTGATTAAAGTTTATCACTTTAAATAACCTCGAACTTGTTTTTTAATTGAATGCAAGATTCCGCACATCTTAAAAATCTTTTTATTTTAAGGTAAATTGTAACTTTATTAATACCTCAAATAATTTAGACAATTGTTTTGACTTATAGTTTTAAGCTATTTATCTCGCTAGAGTTTTATAAAATACTAGCTGACCCGGCAAACGTTGTTTTGCCATATAAATATATAAAAAAAAATAGATGTTGGCCGATTCTCATAGATACCGGATAAGCACAAAAAATTTCATCAAAATCGGTCAAGCCGTTTCGGAGGAGTATGGCAACGAAAACTGTGACACGAGAATTTTATATATTAGATGTAAATTTTTCTAAAGATAGATGAATTGATGAGTGATTGCTTCTCGCTAAAACGGTTCGAACAACGGAGTTATTATTTCGCGTTCATGTAGGGAATATCCTGGAATACCACATCTACACTTATAATCAAAAGCTTATTAAGGGCTTGCTGTCTCTCCGCTTACAGTCGCTTATAGAAACTTACAGACTTACCATAAAAAAATGGACGTGTATTGAGCATGATTTTAATGAAAACGTTACTACAATACTGTGTTTATCGCTTGTTTAGAGCAAATCACAACTTAAACATATCCCAAAGTTAGATTAAACTCCTTATAAAACCATGATTATCTGTTTAGGTTTTGTTTAGCTTAGAGCTTGTTAGTTAATGTTATTACATCAGTTTTTGTAGTTAGACTGTTACAGTCTAATAAATGCTAGTTTAATAAATGATAAAAAATGCATTTGATAGCTTATAGCGTTATTAGGCTATCAGTTAAGCGGGAAAACCCATTCAAAGCTGCAAGATAAGACGATATGGGATAAAAATTCTCTAGAATTCCCACGAAATCGGAATTTACGCGTGCGTGTGAAGCAGCACAGAGTCGCTAGTTGGTTCAATTTTTTTTTTTTTAATTTTTATTTAAATATTTATAATTTTATGTACACACTACAAATGAGATAAAAAAAAATCCCCAGACAATCACACCAACTACATGGCCCCAAAGTAAGCATAGCTTGTGTTATGGGATACCATATAGCGAACTGGGGGGAAACCTAGAATATAAATACATAAATAGATAAACACGAAACATGCTTTATTTCTTGTTCCGTGCGGGTATCGAACCCGCAACCACTGGCGTCTGAGGCAGATAGGTTTACCCCATCGGCAAAGTGGTCAGATAAAGTAAAAGGTAAGTTGTACAAAGGAACTACTTATTTCCATAGAAATTTCTTCCAACAGTCCTGAGTCTTTTATTATAAGTTTAGGCATTGCGTTATTATTATTTCTATACACACTATGCGCATCACAGCGCATAAGTTCGCTTGTGACACTCGTGAATATTTCATATCATTCTTTTATATTTGTAATTTTCTTTAATTTAAAGGTATTTCATTTTTAAGAAAACCATTTTATATTTCTAAGGATAGCATAAAATAAATCGCTAAATAGCAAAAAGGTTAAAGTACATTTTCAACCGACTTCCAAAAAAGGAGGAGGTTTTCAATTCGTCTGTATGTTTTCTTGTTTGTGTCTTTGTTACACCATATTTCGGACACTTATGAATCGATTTAAAAAACTCTTGTTTCATATGATAAAAGATACTTCATAGTTAGTCCCATAAAAATTTAATCGAAATCGGTTGAGTACTTCATTGAAAATTTCAATTTTTTGAAACAATATGTATGAATTCGGAGTTTGTTTACGTGGATGACATTATAACTCAGCCAAAGTTTTAATGTGAAGTAGGGTTTTTTAATGCTCTGCATTCGTTGATATTGTATTCGTTATAGTTTGGCTTTATTTATACTATAAAATTTAAATAAGATTGCAAAGAAGACTTTTATATATTGTTATTCTAATTTTATATTTCTTAGCGTTTTTTCTTATTGCATATACGTATACTTAATATGATTAGTAAACTTCTAAGTAAACGAAAAATAACGTCTAAACACGATATTTTAGTTGCTGTTGTAACACTGCATAAGTTTTCGAAACAAATAAGGATCGTGCAAAAGATGGTAGTAATGTCACCGAGAAAATACTACTACATTGGTTGAAAAGTTCGCGGCCTGGCCATTAAAAAAAAAACTTTTGTTATTTTTTCTGCCGTCATTTTGAACTGTCATTATTCAATTGTCAGCCCGCGAATTTTCAATTTGATATCTTGTTTAAATAAAATTTTACGAACAATATAAATACGTGTGTAGAACAAATTTTCACTAATGGAGAAATTTGAACAACGTGCTGTGATTAAATATTTGTTTAAAAAAAGATTAACATCAAAGGAGATCCATGATGACATGCAAACAACATTAGGGGAATCTGCCCCGTCTTATACCACTGTGAAAAAATGGGTTGCAGAATTTAAACTTGGACGAGAGAACATCGAAGATGACCCTCGCTCCGGCAGGCCAATGACGTCTACGACCGAAGAAAACATCAATAAAGTGTGTGATCTCATATTGAAAGACCGTAGATTGACTATCAGAGAAATTGCAGGCACTATAGGCATCTCATATTTATTATTATATCATATTTATATATTCATATGAACGAACGCAAAACATCATTGTCCATGAACTCGGCTTTTCTAAGGTTTCGGCTAGGTGGGTCCCCAGATTGCTTTCAGTAGAGAAAAAGCGAATTCGACTCACGATTTCTCGCGACTGTTTGGAGATGTTCGAGGCTGATCCACAAGGTTTCCTTGACAGATTTGTGACAATGGATGAAACCTGGGTTCACCACTATACCCCAGAATCAAAACAACAATTCAAACAATGGAAAAAATCAGGTGAACCAACTCCGAAAAAAGCAAAGGCAATTCTGTCGGCTGGCAAGGTGATGGCATCGGTTTTTTGGGATGCCAAGGGTGTCATTATGGTGGACTACCTTCCAAAAGGCGAAACAATAAACTCTGCGTACTATAGCACCCTTCTGCGCCGTTAACGTGAAGAAATTAAACAGAAACGCCCAGGATTACTGAGAAAGAAAGTGTTGTTTCACCAGGACAACGCCCGAGTCCACACGTCTGTCGAGTCTATGGCTCAAATTCGTGATTGTGGTTTCGAATTGTTGCCACATCCAGCTTATTCTCCTGATTTGGCACCTTCGGAATTTCATCTGTTTTCAAACCTGAAAAAACACCTCGGTGGGCAGAACTTTTAACGAATGAAGAGGTCGAAGCCGCTGTTAACCTGTATTTTGAAGACCTTGAGGAATCTTTTTTTAAAACAGGTATGGAAGCTCTGGAAAGCAGATGGAAGAAGTGCATAGAGCTAAATGGAGATTACGTCGAAAAATAAAAATATTTTTGTATTTACTTTATTCTGTTTTCTTGACTAGGCCGCGAACTTTTCAATCCACCCTCGTATTAGGTTTTACATTAAAATAATCTTTGAAACTGGATTTTAAGTACCTGAGTATTTTTTCCAATATGTATATTATATGATAATAATGTTTGTTGACTTTTTTATTTAAAGACTAATAGGGTGAGTGCATGTGTGTGAACACTTGTGTGTTTGTGTGCGTGTGTGTTGTGTATATGTGTGAGTGGGAATGTATGTATTTTTTCTTAAGTATAGTAATTTGTGTGGTGGGCTAGGATAAGTGCTTAACAAGGTCTTCTGTTTGAAGGTAGGTCATAGATAACAGGTAGGTTTGAGATTTTTTGTTTTGCCTGTTTTGTGGCTTTGTTGATGTCGCAGAGTTTAACTATGTATTCTGTTATAAACGAAAGGAAGGTTACTGGGCGGTTCGTGCCTCGCTAGTTTTTGGTTAGCAAGTAAATTGCGGGCGGTTCGTTTATTATAAAAAATGCCTTCTCCAAACGTGGGTGGTTCTTCTTAGTCGTACACTCTTGGCAAAGTGGTCGTGGTTGCTCTGATGGCGTATAAGGTTGACGGTACGCGTACATGTCTAGTCAATTATTCTGCTTGAACAGTTTTTCTAGCAATGTCTCTCCATTTTTTCCGATTTGCTGCATTACGAGAGCATTCCATCATGGTAGTCTGAGTGGACGATTTGATAAGGTCTGTCCATCGAGTGGGTGACCGGCCTCTAGATCTTTTTCCCTCTACATGACCCTGCACCACCAGTCTTTCGATAGAGTGCTCTTTCCTAGATATGTGGCCAAAGAATTTTTATATTCGTAAATGAACAGTCGACGAAAGACGTTCCTTGATCTTAAGTTCCTTAAGGATAGAGTTGTTCGTACGGAAATCAGTCCAAGGGATCCTCAGCATACGCCTCCAACACCACATCTCCAACGCGTCGATTTTTCGGCGATCTTGCAACCGCAGAGACCACGTTTCAGCTCCGTAGAGAAAGATTGGAAAGACAAAGGTGGTTAGTGCGCCTAAAAATATTAATTCATTTTGATGGTCGTGACTCCTGCCTCCGTGGGAATTTTACAGTAAACTCATAGAGCAAATAAGAGGTTAGACATGACACGGTACCTAGACATTGACACTTGAAATTGTCATCTATCCAATTGTACTAAGTATCACGATATTGAAAAAACTACAAATTTTCTAAACCTAGTCTTTATAATATGTACTTAAAGCTTTTATTTTTGTTATCTATCTTACTTAATTGTGTCCGTAACCATTTAGGTACTTTACTTTAAAATTTGGTAAATAAACAAAGAAACACAATTATTTTGATATGTTTTGGCCTATTATTTAAATGGTTTACAAAAATCAACATTTATCTCAAACAAATTCATAGTAATAAGGTAATTAACTTATAACTTACACCTAGTACTACTTATAACTAGTACGTATATTAATTCATAACTTTAAAATCACAGAATCTATTCAATTATTTAACTTGAAAAAATAACAGAACCATTAAAAAATCTACAAATAAAATTACGATAATATCTTTAAAAATCAACAAGTATAAAATAGTTATATAAGTAATTTACATAATTAACTTAAAGCTAGAAAAATGGCAAAAATCAGTCTCGGTTATAATTTATAAAATCTAATAATAAAATAAAATAAATCTCAAAAACACAAAGAAATTCTTTTTTCTTATTAATATGCAATGGCCTTTTAAATGGAACAAGAAAAAAAAATAACAAAATTACTAATCCACATTTATAAAAGTCAACAATTATTTAATTCTAATTTGATAAATCAAATAAATCAAAGCACCGCAAAGGGAGACAGCCTGGTTATGTATGTAATAAAAAATCAACACTTAATAATTTTGATTGAGCCACTACAGTCACGATTAAAACACGTCCACCTTGTCTTTCCATTTTTGTTAAACGTCTTTAAGTGGTATTTATGATTTGCGACAATTAAGTAAGGCTTGTCCCGTTTGTCCGAAAAAAGGGTAGTTCTAAGTAAGTGGTTCTCTCTGCTACCGTCCGGTGTACAAACTTGGCAAGTGTATCTAAAATAATAACTTTAATAAATCGTTCGTTTGTACTACACATTTTATTTAAATAATAAATTCATAAGCAATTTACCTTCGAACGGTACCTACAAAATATTAATTACGATTGACTTTTTCGAATATTCCTAACTCTATGGCTCTAGGTGCCATCGTATTTCTAAAAGGCTCGAAATAAAAACAACGGAAATAGCATAATTAATATAACGCACCAACTGCCCACATTCGGTATAGGCATTTTTTATAATAGATTTGGAAAGGAACGAACCGCCCGTTGTTACTAAAAACTAGCGAGGCACGAACGGCCCGGTAAGCGAAAGGAAGCATGTGTGCTGGCATACGTTGTGCAAGAGCGGTTTTAACAGTGAAAGTGGGGGCTTTAAAAACTCTTTTACTAATCAATGGGTAAATGGGAGATGTGAGGATATTGCGGTGCATTTTTAGAGAAGCTTTAAGAATATAAAGCTGCCGCACATTTAGTATTCCCGTAGAAGCAAAGAGAGTTTCAGTGGGATATTATAGTGGGATATAGGCCTTGATATAACCCGCGCTGGGTTCTCTCAAGGCCTAACGTCTCGGGACTTATTGGACCACGTGTTATCTAGATAAAGACCCGGAACATTTTTATTTTCTTGTTCCGTGTGAGTATGGAATCCATAACCTCACGATTAGCATAGTAGTGTCTAGACCACTGCACCAAGAAGATAATACTCGTATCATGGAACGGAAATATCATGACATAGCGGCTCTTTATATCGATTGATATATGCTAGACTAAATAAACAACCGCTAGGTTATTATACAATGGGTTTTGCTTTTGAGGGTACGTCTGTATAATTGTTTATTCGAATAAAAAGTAACCATTTCTTCATTGTACACATGGAGTATAAATAATTTTGATAACAATTATAATATAGGTACAGAGCACAATAAGCGCTCTTATCATCTAAAGACAGTCTCTTTCAGGCAACCTTGCATCATTTAGCCTAAAGATTTTTACAGAATTGTGTTTTGCTGTCAATTAAAGGTTGTCAGAAGCCATTTTGAATGGAGTCCTACAAAAAAAAAAATGCGAACCGATACCGAATTTATCAGAATATTCTCGGGCTTGCCTTGTCCTTATTTCAAAGGTTGAATGTCAAGTTATATTACTAAGATTGCAGTCAATAACAAGAGATCTATCTGTGGAAAATTGTATTTATGCTTGCGTTATGAATACGCTTTACCAAGAATTCATAATAGAGGCCATACAGGCATATGCACAAAAATCTTCTCAAAAATGTATAAAAATTCATTAAAGCACTACTCTATTAAGTATTTTTTACTCTATTTACTGTACGGTACCAACATGATTGCTCTAAACATTAGAATCAACAGAGACAGTACTTTCTGCAGTTTTTCACATTTTTCTGCTAACAAAAGCAATTTATTCTTGACAGCAATTTTTTTAACCTCTAAACTCACTTTAAAGGCCCTAGTCTTGTTTCCTGAAACTTGTTCGTCACCCAATTATAAGTGTTTATAAATTTAGTTCGGTCAAAAATCTCTATTTTTTTAATTTTCCGTCATCACTCACCTAAGCGCTATCTATTCCTTTTACCTGGTCTTAATAACTTTGATGAATGTAAACCCCTATGAGTATATCATCAGATAATTTACAAAATTATTTTTCTCACAAAGTATGTACATACTAAAACTACTAAAATAGAATTAAACAACAAAGGTACTGCCTATCTCTAAAAGAACTTTATTTTACTGTTGTTCTCGTTTTCAGCAAACATTTTCCTACTACTGAAAAATAAAGTCGAAATGCAGCCTCATCCAATCCATCTTGCCGATATAGTTAAGGGTTTAATTTTCCCAAAATTAGCTTTTTACTTTTGGCACTTTGCCATGGAACCCGTAGCTGTATTTTATGTCTTTGTCCCTGGTTGGCTTGTTAACAACTAAGACAGTCGTTAAGGGATTGTCGTTCAGACACTGCATTTTGGAGATTACAACTTGAGAAATATTTATGTTGTATAAGTAAGTTCACTAAAAAATCAAATGCCCTTTTAACTGTATTCAAAAGTTTTAAGTACAACCGTATTGAATAATAGTACGCTAAAAAAAGTTGCTGGTTCCAAATGACTTTGGAAAACCAACTTATTTTAAAATTAAGTCTGGTTGAAAACATATTTTTATTACCTGGCATGAATACTTTAGAGACAATCCAACCTTATTTAGCTCGAAACGACATTCTAACAAAAATAATCACACCGATTGTCAACTTCAAAGTTCATGTCTTTTTTAGAGTTCCGTACCCAAAGTGTAAAACGGAACACTATTACTTACTTTTCTTTCCATCTATGCATTTGTCCATCCGTCTGTCACCAGCGACGTTAACATGCGACCATCGACAACGATACATCGGGCTTTTATATCGATGTTTTATTAAAATACGAGCGTTTGCCCGCGACTTCGTACACGCATAAACTCAAAAGTCCTATATTTACCTTTCCCGTGGGAATTTCGGGAATTCCTTCCATAATACAAACATTTATTAAGAAACCTTTATACCAAGTATCACATCCGTACACTCAAGGAATAAGGTTATTTCATACAAACTAAAACATCATATATTTCCCGTTCCCGTAAGAATTTTCCTTTCATAAAACAACCAGTCACTTTTTGAAGAACCTTTATGCCAAGTATCGTATCCGTACACTAAGGAATAAGAATTTTCATACAAACTAAAAAGTCCTAATTTCCCGTTTCCATGGGAATTTCGGAAATTCCTTCCTTAGTGCACCCCTACATCCCCTAAATAAAGTATGGTCCAAATGTCAGCTCTCTACGCCCAGTAGTTACGGCTGTATGTTGTCTGTCAGTCACTCAGTCAGTAACGGAACAGTTTTATATATATTGATGGCACTAGAGTATGTATTTTTTTAGAATATGGCATCTTTGATTCTGTGGGCTTAACCCTGGTAGAAATCGAGTAATTCTATCTTTTATGGAACGCATGTTAGCAAACGTGATAAGATAAAATAATATTTATCTTGTCGATTCGAGTCTTTATCGATGGTCGCATGCTAGCCTTGCAGGCGTCTCATGAACCGTGCTAGTTAACAGTTGAAAATTGCACAAAATGTTCTTCTGTTGCCGCTATACAAATACTATAATGTAGAAAAAAAATTAAGGGGGCTGCCATATACTTAGCAGATAATGGCGCTGATTGCATATTATAGCGCGCAGGTGTTTATCTAATTGCTGTTTCTTGTACTGGAAGTTCTTTGTCCTATAATTACGAGTAGAGCCCGTAAAATCATAAATAACAACAACCTTACAAATAAAAAATTGCAGACGCTGGAGCATCGTCGTAAGGTTGCTTGTTTGTCAGTATTTTATCGACTACATTTTGGTGAGTGTGCGAGTGCTCTTTTTGACCAAATTGAACCCACCCCTTTTTACCACCGGACTACCAGACGCAGACAGAACTTCCATCCCTATACAGTGGATTTACCAAGAAGTCGAACAAAACGCTTCGATAGTTCCTTTTTGGTACGGATTGCCAAGGAGTGGAACAATCTGCCTGCGTCTGTTTTTCCTGACCACTACAGTCCTGGAACTTTTAAGTGTCGAGTGAATAGGTTTCTCGTGGATGGACGTGTAACACCATAGTCTTCATGCGCACTTTCCATCAGGTGGCATGGAAGGCAAACGTCCTATCCTTAAAATATGAAAAAAAAAATGAGTGTCTCAGTAGACGCACGGGAAAAAACTCTTCCTGCCCGACTCGCACTTAGTAAATTTTTTTATTAATATATAACACTAAGTCCTATTTTTGCCCGTACAGAGCAATACTAGAAGAATTACAATCTCATTTTAATTGATGCGCTACCTATTTATCTTTTCTTTAATGTGCACAATATGATTTCACGTATTGACATTATTGTATTTCTTATTTATATGTTATAGTAAAGGAGAAAAGGAGGATATAAATTACCACATGCTTTGTCATTTTCACCTGCTTATATCAGCTTAGTGGTACGATGTTAAGTCCCGGTGCTAATCAAAGTCAAAATTGGAGTCAAAATATTAAACATAAACAAAAATATAAAAACACCGAAAGTTATTTTTTTTTTTACAAATTGTATACTAATACTTTTGAAAGTTGATCTGTAGAGAATAAATGGCAAGAAACTCAACAGCAGCAATCAGGAAAAGACTAGTTTACATCAATCCTAGCTTATAGTTGAAGAAACTCTACAAGCTAATTCTCATTGAGTAAATTTAACAAACTTTGTATGAAATACTTACAAAATAAAGCATTTCATTTAAGTAGCACATCCAAAGTGTTTTTCCAAAATAAACGCAAACAGCTCCGAATATCTGCGGTGGGTTTCAAGCTGCACTTTTCAATTTATCCGTTCCTGAAACTGTATACAGGTCGATGTCTACATTTTTCTGTATCCAGTGTAGTTGTCGGTAATTGTTACAAATGGCCCTGTTAATGAATTGTAGCAGGTGTGCTAAGGAAATGACCGTTTTAACAAGAGATATTTCAGAAGGCTCCTTTTTAAAACTTTTTTGAAAAATATGGAAAAAAAGTTTGAGGTTTGTTTAATTTTAGACTTATTTTAGTAAATAGTAAGTAAGTAAGTAAAACGTTTATTTGGCACAAAAATCTGTTGTTTACAAAATAAATAAATAATAATTCTACTTATATCTATAGACAACAAAAAATATACTTAACAAAAACAAAACATTAATGTACCAAAATGGCCTTCACCTAGCATATGCTGCATTGCCCAAGGGACCGCAACGCTGATTTTCAGTGACAGCCAGAGATCAAAAGAAATTTAAATTTAAGTGCAACTCTGCTCGAAAAACATCATAAAATTAATATTAAAAGTAACTTAATAAAGAATTAATTTTAAAACAAGAGAGTTGGTTGTATTTTGTAGCTCAAAAATTAAAATCCTAGATTTTTAAATCGTGGAACAAATTTAAAAAAAGTGTGTGGATATAGAAACAGTAATAAATTTTTCCTCTAAGTTTGAGTTCAACTCAAAATAAACTATGATATAAGTCCCTTTTTTTACTTTTAATCAAAATACCTACAGTGTTACGTTCATACATATTAAGGCTTTCTAGAGAGAAATCTAAAATTCCCTAAAACCTAAGCGAAACGTGAAATATTTTGCTTCTTTATTCTGGAGTTCTTGATTTTACAAACTATGAATATTCCAAATCAACCAGCGACCAAAGTTAAAGGTTTATTAATAATTCAATCTAAACTAACTATCCCAAACTAATTATTTCCCTCCCACTCACAATATAAATAAGTACGCTTACGATAATTTTCACGCATTCCACCTTCTCATACATTTATAATACAATGAGAAAGGTGGTTACTCACGTACACTTATTAAGAGCACATACGTCAACAATTTCATGATATTATGTTAGAGTACGGTTTATATAGCTAAGTTGCGTCGATCGTCGAAGCCTGTACTTAGATGAGGGTACTCCGAAAACTGGCACATTAAATTATGCGTGTCGTGAGAGGTAAAGAAGGATAAGCCCACAAAAGTTCCGTTTCTTTATTGGACATGGACCAAATTAAGCCTCCCTTTTTTTAAACATTCAAAGTACACAATGGAGTAAGTTTTTGTTAGCTTTATACTTTGATTTATACGGAAATAAACGAAAGTCATTTTAATTCAGCCTCTGTTTTAGGATGTCTGATATTTTTGTAGTAAATTTACTTTCTTAGTGTACAATTAAATAGATATGATTTATTCTTTTGGATAATAAATTAAGAAATTGTTGTCTCTTACGCTAATTCTTGTTGTATCGTACTTGTTTTCTATGTCGTTTCGTTTTTTTTTGTATTTGAGTTTGATATTTAAAAGAATAAGTTCTGTATTAACTTATCGCATTGCTTTTAAATTGTTACAAAAATAAAATGAAGTTTTTATGGAAAAAATATGCTATAGTGATAAGAACGATAACATTGCAACTGACGAAGATATCGTCACGTTTGTAATTTTTCTAACAAATTTATGTATATGTATTGCAATTACGATATGCAAAATATGTTTCGAATTATTTTTTACTTTAATGAAAGCATACAAACATTTATCTGATCCTTGTTGTAGTAATTGGCATAAATTGCCATGAATGTACGTCATTAATGGGACTGAAAATCATTAGTGTTCTATTATTGCCTACCGTAGGTACAGAAAGATTAATTAAATCACCAATAATGAACTAAAAGGATGACAACTTTTTTTCCATTATAAGGACGGGACGTTTGTCTTTTATGCTACCTGGTGGAAAGAGAGCTTGATCACTTAGAAGATACACGTCCATGTGTGAAGAACCTATTCACTCGACACTCAAGGGAAAACGCTGCGTCACGTGATTGTCCACGCGTCGTCACCAACCGCTGTAATTAGTGTGATTGTTAGTCGTGTCCACGGCATTGACAATCAAAGCATTTTATAAATTTCAAGAGTTTGGTCATAGCACCATTTTAACGTTTGGTGGCGCCACTTACTACTGGCAATAACAACTTGATATGAGCGATAGACAATCATTCAACATTTGATCACAAAACGCTGCCGGCTTGTGAAAGTACTCCGCATATCTGTTGTAAACTGCACATATCTGTTGTGTTTATATAATTTCGTGCAAACTCAAAAGTAGCGTCAATTGAACTTTAGTCTATCATTAATTATGTAACTGAATTATTGAGATGCTTGATAGACTTCATGATTTACATATTTCGACGAGTAACTTTATTATCAAACATGCTAGCAAGTGTTGGTTTTTAATTATTTTAGTTAGTGGTTCGTTACCATTGTAATGTAAAATTAGCAACCCTTTATCCCTATGAAAGACAATATTTATCAACAATAATAATAAAAAACTACTATAGTGCATAATCCACCCAAAAAATCTCAAGCACATAAGCGCTGCCAAGCGGCAAAAAAGCTTGCATTCCAAACTCCCTATAATATTAATTTGTCCTATCTGTACTTGCACATAATACTTCCTAATCTGTAGACGTGTCAATGAAATACTCAACCTCTTACTATTTGGATAAACTTCGGTCAAAATCGAAAAACGATGTACGCGCGTGTACAGACTGGAGCTAGCCATGTCTTACGTTCTGTGTCTTGGCAACGCGTCGTGGCAGTTTTGCATGAACACGCTCGTGTGTCACGTGATGCGGCGTTGGCCTTAAGAGGACCAGGACTATTATCAATAACAATCAAACACAAACGAAGGCAGTTCGTTCAAATGAAGGCAACCCGGACCAAACAGAAACTGTCAATACGGATTTATACGGATTGAAGTTCTGTCTGCGTCAGGAAGGCAGGTGGTAGAAAGGAGTACTTTTAGGCTTTTAGAGCACAACTACAGTTATACGTTAATTTTGAATTTATTTAAATCCTATGCAAAGCATATATTTATACAAAGAATAATAGTGTGTACTATCTTATAAAAATCGTGAAGTTAATTCGACACGAAAGCACTTTTACACTCTGAAACAAAAGCAATTTCGTCGTAAGTTCTAAATCAATAAAAAAATTATGATGAATCTTTTTCTGCCTTAGTAGAGTCGTCAAAATTTAGCCTTACGTGAATGGTTCCAGTTACATCGGTACATAAGTTTTAATAATAAAAATAAACACATGAGTAAAACAGACATTGTTGATTTTAACTTGGCCTAGGCCCGTTAAAATCAACTAAAACCGGTAGTAATACCGAGCTTAAAATCCTGAACACAAATAACAATAATAAATTTTCATTCATTGTGTCATTTGGCCCACTTGTTAGTATTACAACTTAAAAACTATTGTCGGTATTACTACCGGTTTTAGTTGATTTTAACTTGACCTTGGCCCGTTAAAATCAACTAAAACCGGTAGTAATACCGAGCTTAAAATCCTGAACACAAATAACAATAATAAATTTTCATTCATTGTGTCATTTGGCCCACTTGTTAGTATTACAACTTAAAAACTATTGTCGGTATTACTACCGGTTTTAGTTGATTTTAACTTGGCCTAGGCCCGTTAAAATCAACTAAAACCGGTAGTAATACCGAGCTTAAAATCCTGAACACAAATAATAATAATACATTTTCATTTATTGTGGCATCTTGGCCCACTTGTTAGTATTACAACTTAAAAACTATGTTAGTAATACACAAAAGGGAATAAAAAATAGTTTTGAAAATTATACATTAAGTAAAACAGACATAAAGTGCTTCCATATTGAAAGTACGTGGGCGATGCCACTACATCTTCGTGGGTCATAATCAGTAATCAAATAGGTATAACCTATATCGACGCAATTTACGTAGAGAACTCACTGCTTTTATATGAATAAAGAGGAAGTAAATAATGACTATCATAACTCTCAAGCTCTTCATGATTAACAAGTAAGGAAATGTAAGGAAATGAAAACCTTAATCCAAATTTACGTGAAAATGAACATTGCATTAACTTGATTCACCTGAAACAACCTACTGTTATTAAATAAATGTACGTGAGGCTTTTGCCTCAACTTACTATACAAATTTTACCTACCTACTTTATTTTATTCGTATTCACAGATTTTAGTTAAGGTGATAGTATTGCTTTCACTATAAGTTGATTATCATGAAGGAATTTAAAAATGTTTATAGTTGTAATGTGAAGCTGAGAATATCAGTGTAATATGTAATGCATACACAAAATGATAAAACTACAATATACTTATTAGCACTTTCACCTGTTTGCTCAGATTTTAAGATAACCAATGTATGTTTGTATGCGAAGATAAAACTGTCTAGAAAACATTATTTGCACAGATAATGTTTCATTTAATTTAATTTTGCTCAACTTCTCATGCAGTTTTGATAAATTATGTAACTAAGTATAAAAATTTTATAAAAAAAATTTTTGTACATAAAAAATCCTTATGTTAATTGATGCAGGACGTATGAATACTTAATTTTCCTCCCAAAAGAGTTACGCTTCTGCTCTAGGAGAGTACGTATTATTCGTTTTTTTTATTGGTTTTAATTTTTTAATCTTACCTTTGACCTCAATCTCAAATGACGGTAAAAGAAAATGAGGTCCAAGAGGATGCATATGGGATTAGGAATGAACTGGCTCTTCATAAAATATTAGAACAAATCATCGACACAGAGGTGATACTTAGCGGCTTTTATTAAGGGCCTCTTGTAGCTCAGTGCGTACTTCCCGTCCAGATATCGCTAGCAAATTTCATCGACGTGAGCAAGCGAAACTACGTTTAACGGGTTTATTTTCAAAATTTATAATTATTTAAAAAAATTTCATTACACGTCGGTTAAAAAAAAGTCCGTTTTATGTTTTTATGTAACTTTTACATGAATCTATTATGGTGTTTCGTAGCAATATCCGTTTGAAATGGTAAATTAGTGTTTTGTTTGTGACTTTATTTTATCGAGTCAATATTCATTAATCATGTTTCTATCCTTACACAGCGGATGGTTACATAATAGCATATTTATATGAATAATTTTTTCAGACACAACATGTACCACATAACTGGTATAATGAGTTTTCTGACAGCTCATAAAGATTAGTTAAAAAAACCTCTATAGATGGCACTATTAAAAAGCCGAAGGCGTTAAGTCTGTATACTATAATATAGGTAAGTGGTATCTACCATCTATGGATATTTATAAGTTCAATTTTTGATACAGACATCAATTAATTTACTTTTAAAAGCGCACTGTGGAATAAATGGCTATATGACAGACAAGACTACGCCTTTTGTAAAGCGCCATCTATCGATCAGTAACCACCCTAAAAATCAAGTACAATAAGATGTACCTTTGTAAATTTCTAGTAATATTGTATTTTTTACAAAACTCATAGCTAATAGCGAAGGTAATAAAACAAACTAGTCATAATTTTAATTCTATGTCAGAGCAAAATCTATTACAGGTTTACACTGCTAGCCTATTAAAACGGTTACTGCACACCTACTTGTTTAGTTAACAGTATTTTCTAGTTTTGCGTAAGGTCAGTTATACTCGTGATTCAACCAATAAGAGCCTTATATAGCAAATGGTTGTCAGATGTCGTATGGTACTATAAATAGTATTTCTAGTTTACACTTATTATCTACGTAGAAGATGAACATTGTGTTTGTAGCGCGCATATGTGTCAGTTTTTCCCTTGACTGATAAAGAGACTTTCTGAACTCAGAAAGAAACATAAACCTTGACTATGAAAATATAGTTTAAAGGGAATTTGTCAGATCTGTTTGCAAGTACTTTTTGTATTATGACACGCAAATAGCAGAAATGAAATTAAGTAACGATTGCACAAAACTATAAAATACTTATTTAGGAATCATTTGTTAAACGATGTAAATAATGCTCTCTCTAATGTAGTACAGTGGTTTAATGTAAATAATCTAGCTTTCAATGATAAAAAAACTAAATGTATAAAATTCTCCGCACCAAATGTAAAACAAGTTGAGTCTGATCTGCGGCTTAATGGGAACAGGTTGAATCTAGTAGATAACACTGTTTTTCTTGGAATTACCTTAGATTCTAAATTGCAATGGGGCGCCCATATCTCACAGCTAGCGAGTAGACTTAGTTCTGCAGCGTTCGCGGTAAAGAAAATTCGCTCATTGACTGATGTTAATACGGCGAAGCTGGTTTATTTTAGTTATTTTCATAGTATAATGTCCTACGGCATCCTACTTTGGGGCAATGCCGCAGACATTGACACGATATTTACACTGCAGAAAAGGGCTATTCGTGGAATGTATAAACTTGGAAGTAGAGAATCTCTAAGAGAAAAGTTTAAAGAGATTGGTATCTTGACCTTTGCATCACAATATATATATGAAAACATTATGTATATTTATAAGAATAGTAGTAAATTTAAAACCATGAAAGATAAGCATGATAAAAATTATTCTGTAATGACAAGGAACGACCATAAATTAGCGTTTCCCAAATTAAGGCTGGCTAAAAGCACCAAATCATTTATGGGAATGTCAATACGTATTTATAATAAAATACCACAGTCAATTCAATCTCTAACGTTTAATACATTTAAAAGAACTATCAAAGAAACATTATGCAAAAAAGGCTACTATAAACTCCAAGATTATTTAGATGACAAAAGAGCGTGGGATTGATGTCTCCACAGATTATTTCCAAATATTAAACATTAATCACTATGTAAGCAGCTTGGCTGCGACATGATATTGGCAAGCACGAATAGCTGTCGTCTGTTTGTTTGTTCATGTCATAGCAGAGCTGTATTTCTGCCAAATTGTACCTATAATAAGCACTTTTTACAAAAGAGTGCCGAGAGTTTTTTTTCCGCCGGCTTTTTTCCTCTCGGTCTACCTAGGGTTCTACTTTCATTTCGTTTTTTAAAGCCGAAGAAGAAGTAGTAGTAGACATTACCAAGACATTGGTGGATAATGGGCGATCATTATCTTTATAAGCTGAGAGACGCACACTTCTCGACGGAGGCCTTCCCCTGGATTCTTCATGTCGTCCGGACCCGCGCCGCCCTCATCCCGCATTTGACGTTCGTAAAGTGTATAAAATTACCTACTACGAATAAAAAGTTTTCATTTTCATTTTCATTTTCATTTAAAGACCATGGATGGGGTGTTTCTCGTTTTAAAAGTACCAGGACTGTGGCCTTACTCCCGTCGCGATCGAGAATCAAATCAACTCGATCTCAAGGAATTTCGCACTCCCGAAACCGATACTAGCGCCGACTCGAGCGGTGGCTGAAATTGTATCATAGATTTGGTCATTTGTTACAAGCTATACACAGTTATATCCGATCCTGATTAGTTACAGTTTAAACCACCGCTCGATTTGGCGCTAGTATCGGTTTCGAAATGCTTGAGATCGAGTTGATTTGATTCTCGATCGCGTCGGGAGTAAGGCCCCAGTAGTGGTCAGGAGACAGGATCTAATAGATGCAATCTTTTTTTAAAACACACTAGACTGCTACTTAACCGTACCATGATACATAAAATATAGAGCACATAGGTATTTGTATAAATAAACGGCTTACAGGTTGGTATATCAAAGAAAAACCTTCCGTGATGAATTATTCAATTAGATCACATTATTCGTATTTAAGCCGATTTTGGTATGGCTCCGTAACATTTAAATGTACAAAACGCAAATAGTGGTAAATCTTATAAAATATGTGATATTCTGTATTCTCTTTCACGCTTTCGCATTGAGTTGAAATTTTGAACATTGAAAAATTTTTGTTCTTTTCAAACACAGTTCGGGATTCCCACAAGTAAGCCGGTAGACAAAGCTGATGAAACCATTTGACTGCACCTTCAATTTGTGAAAAAATCAATAAACACTAGAATTAACTTTTAATCTATACTAATATATTAAGCTGAAGAGTTTGTTTTTTTTTTGTTTGTTTGTTTGTTTGTTTGTTTGAACGCGCTAATCTCAGAAACTCCAAGTGGGATTTGAAAAATTCCTTTTGCATTTGATAGCCCAACTCTTGAGGAAGGTTATAGGCTATATTTTATCCCGAAATTCCCACGGGATCAAAAGTTACGCGGGTAAAACCGCGCGCGCTGGCTAGTCTGCTAATAAAGTTTGAAAATGAGTTCGTAACAAAATTGGAGGCTTAATAAAACTGACTGAGTGTATGTAAATTGATACTCGTAGATTGCCGGACTATGTGTAAACGTAGGTGAATTCCGGAAAAAGGAAAAAATTGCCAGTGTTATTACAAGGACAATGACAAAGACAACAATTAAAATACTTATTATACTTAAGGTCAGCATCGCATTATAAATCGTCACATCTAAAATATTAAGAAAACCGAAGTTAGTTAGTATGTCTATGAATTGGCCACTGGTGGACAAACACCTCCCCTTGGGTTCTCCATGTACTTCAGACCCTCACCGTCCTGATCCAGAGTTTACCTGCAGGTCTTCGGTCCACTTTACAGGGCCCTACTTAAGGGACCTGCACACTATGCCGGGCCGCATCGCAGCACAATAATTCGCCTGCATAATGTGCATACCTTTTATATGAAATGCGACCCGCCCCGCCCGGCATAATGTGCGACACTTCATATAAAATGTATGAGTAGCTCGCACGCGGATTTTTGCGCTGCGATGCGGCCCGGGGCATTGTGTGCGCGTACATTTACGTTACCTTATCCATTACGCAGCCACCACTCGAGAACTTTTCTGCCTCAACGGCCCTGCTATGAGCCCTCATAGCCACTTAAGCCTGCAATCCTTTTGGCTGTGTCGGTGACTTTGGCACGCCTGCGAATATCCGCGTTGCTGATTAAATCCCGCAGCGAAACTCTGAGATAGAACTTTCCATTGCATTCCATTGAATTCTAATGCAATGTGCATAAAATATATTATGTAACTTTCTAACAATAGATTACAGTGCTAGTTTTCGTATACCCACCCAATTTCTTCTAGATGCTAAGCGGTTTCGTACTGCAAAAAAAGTCTTCATTATTCTGCGAGTTTCTACTTACTTTTCAAGTGTTTTAGTAATTGCACAAAACTACTATTTTGGGAGTTTGTGTTCAGTCGTGGAAGTATTACACCTCTTCAACGTGTAAGTCTTTAGACTAAAAGTTTAAAACCAAGTGTATTATTTATTTCTGCCACTGAATTTCTCATTTAATTCTTAAGTAACATAACGTGTTGATCGCGGAGCTATTCGTTAAAAAGAATGACTTAAGTCAAGTCTCAAGCTGAGTACGGCATTTGAGTTGCTGCCGTATTTTCTCTTTACACCAGCAGTATCTTTTAGTTTGAGTGCAGCGAAAAATAAACAGGAATTTAAGCATGGAATGTTTTTAAAGCTATATATGTAGGCAGATTAAATATTGCCATATTGTAACTACCTTAAATCTAAATAACCTATCTTTTTATACATTAAATGTTTATGTGTGTATTTGGGTTTTTGGTTATCAAATGTTGAATTGAATATATTAATTGCAATTTTCAAATTATCAATCGATTTTATTATAATTATTATGCTATTAAAATTAATTTTATTTAATAGGACGCAATTTATTGAAATAATACAGGGTGACTGGCACATGACCCGCCATAGGGGCAGAGAGTGTAGATGGGATCAATTGCAAGTATTTAAAGCCTTCTTTTTATGTGCTCAGTCTTATAGTTTTGGAGATAGGCATAATTTTGTACTTTTTTGTTTTTTTCCCAAAAGTTTGCCTTTAGGCTCGCACATTTTTTTTATTAATTCATACTTTTTTTAAACTATCGTTAATGTGTAACTTATACGTTCCTTTGTTTGAGTTGCATTGGTTTTTGCCGGAAATAAATTCTCAGAAAAAAGATATTGCCCTTGAAAAATCACAAAATGGTGAAAAAAACTCTAACACCAAAGGTTCAACACATTTTAATACAAAGAAATCCATATTTCGTTTTAATGCAAAATGCTCTTAAGTTAATAACGAGACTCGGTATATTTTTGTAAAGGCTAGTAAATAGGCTTTTGTGTTTTTTTACGCTAAGTTCAATTCTATGCCACCCTTCTAGGACAATGCATTTTGACATATTAGGACTCATGGTGTTGTTAAAAAAAACCTTTAATTCGTCTTATTTGACCTCTAAAGTGCTTTTTTTCTTTGTTTGTTTGTACTAGATAAAATGTTTATTGACCGATAAAAATACTCGTGGTCAAAGTTACTATCTACAAAATTTATTAAATATCAAATTATAAGGGAAACATTGATTACCAAACTTTTATTTGACAGGCTTTCTGAAAATGAAAACATAAACCAATATAGTATCTTTTTAAGATCTAAAAACAAAAAGAGTATAATTAAAACAAAGTTTGATCCCTACAAGTATTTTATCTCTACAACTGTGACCCACTTTTTTAATATAACTTTTTTATGTGCTTAAATCGTAACAATAATGGGTTTTCAATGTTAGTAAAAAACTTTTCCTAAAATAGAAGAATTTAATGTATGTCCGAAATATCTAGATTAAGTACCTTGTGTATTTTGATGGAACTAAAATCTTTTCCATGTAGCGAATTATGCACGATATTTCAACTGTGATTATTTTAGTTTATTGAGAATGGACAATAAAAATGTAATAATAGTTTGTTAGAAAGGACTTAGAACTGTGTTTAAACAAAATAATATATAACTTTTGTTAACATTTTTGGATAAAAAAATCTCTATATTCTTATTATTTGGAATGCCAAAACTATTTAATTTTTTTAGATGCTTTAAAGTAGATGACCATCGAACTTACTTATTAACAAATATCTACTGCTCTAATTCTCTTTCACGAGACATATTAAATAAATTGGCGAGTTTGAATATTGGAATTGGTTCATTTAAGTTTATATTGTAATAAAAAAAATATGTATTTATTCAATATGTATGTTTATATATTTTTAAGTATATCAGTTATCTGGTATCCATAACACAATTCATCAATCAATATATATAAAACTGTTCCGTTACTGACTGAGTGACTGAGGTACTGAGTGACTGACAGACAACGTACAGCCGTAACAACTGGGCGTAGAGAGTTGAAATTTGGAACATATATTCTTTAGGGGATTTAGGGGTGCACTAAGGAAGGAATTCCCGAAATTCCCACGGGAACGAGAAATATAGGACTTTTTAGTTTTTTTTTTACCCATGCGACGAGATAAATTCAATCGTGACAGCCGATGGTGCACGCTCGTCTGTTACTGGTTTCGTACTATTACCCGTAAAGACAAAGGAAAAGTCGGAAATAATTAAATTTTATATAGTTCCTGAGGTTACTTCGAAGTTAATTTTTGGATTAAATTTTTGGCGAGCTTTTGGTATCGCTCCTGACGTCCTCAGATTGCTAGGCGCTGACGATTCCCTACGCCCCCGAAGAGCTTCTTGGGGCGCTGTTTCGGAAGTTCGGCAGTTGCCCCCTCTCGATAATTTAAGCTCAGTCCAGAGACCGGTAGCTGTTAGGGCCATTCAACAGTTCCAGGCTACTTCGTTCGAGGATAAGGGTTTGGGTCGCACGGACCCCCTTGAGCACGGGTTCGACCATAGGGGACCAGTTTCAGCACTTCACGAGGTTGACAGTGACCCTTGGTATCGTAACTTGTTTTTGCGTTGCCGGGACCGGCCGAGTTCTTGCCCGAATTTTCAAATTATTGACGGCCGTTTGTTTCGCTACACTAAAAATAAGTTCACCTTAACCAGCGATTATGATTGGAAAGAGGTTGTACCGGTCGCCGCCCGAGAAAACCTTCTTAGGAACAACCACGATGCGCCGCTCGGCTCGCATTTTGGTTTGAGTAAAACTTATAAGAGATTGCGCCTAAGTTATTACTGGCCCTGCATGTACGATGATGTAGTCAGTTACGTATCCGGATGTAACACGTGTAAAGGATATAAGAGTACTAATCGACGTACCCCCGGATTAATAGGATCCCCGAAGAGCTGCCGTAGGCCTTTCCAGGGCGTCAGCATCGATTTGGTTGGTCCCCTGCCGGCGTCTCGTCATCTCAACGCCGTCCGTAAGGAGCTGAATAAGGCTCACGGTCGGAATTCTGTTTACTACAACCAACGCCGGAGGGATGTAGCGTACAACTTAGGAGATGTGGTTTGGCGACGTACGCATTTCCACAGTGATGCCGCCAAGAAGTTTGCCAGCAACTTAGCCCCCAAGTATGAACCGTGTACCGTAACGGAAAAGCGTTCCCGTTTGGTTTACGTTCTGAGGGATGCAAAGGGCAAACTTAGTGTAAGCCACATAAAAGATATGAAAGGGGCAGGTTAGATTTTCTCTTCTTTTCCTTTAGTTCCCCGGATTGTTTAGATTCCGGAGGGACTAGTTAGCTGGTGGGCCAGCATGAATTTTGTTGCTTCCCAACAAAATTCTGGTGGGCGAGGGAGTGTGTAACACCTTTTTTTTCTTTACCTTGTGTTTGGTTCGATGGACTGTCACCTTTTGTCAATCAAAACCGAGTGGGTTCGTTGCCTTATCTTTTTTGACATTAACTCTCTAATAGGTGTTGTTACTCTATGCTAAAGGTTATAAAAGCCGGGTTGACCTAAGAGAGGTCTTTTTATTTCTGCAAATTTTTGAAGAGAGAGGAGTTTCCTCCTGAGCCGGTCAGCTGCCAGATCACCGAGTCAAACATGTAGACTTATTTCACAATTGCTGACTAGTGATAACCGGTGAGCTCGGCGCTGCGTTGGCGAATTGTTTCTCTTGCTACCTCAACCCGCACATTGTCAAACCTCCCATTTGGGAGGTTTCCTGGTGGGAGTACAACCCCAGGCCCTATAAATTCAGCGGACTACAGCTCGGGATCCTGCGGTCATCCTGAACGGGATTGGTCGGCGAGCCGGGTACCCCTTTTGGTTTACTTTACCGCCAACAACCGTCCTAAAGGTGGAATCTTTTATTTTTTTTTACTTACAAATACTTTTTACCTTCGCATCATCTCTTACCTACAACTGACGTTACTAGCCATCCAGTAGTAGTACTGAATATAGTTTTAAATTTGTATTTCAACATTAATTGTAACGGTCTTAGACTGATTTTAGTTTTAAGATTGTACTGTGTACTGGTTCGGGTGGATTAGCCTGGACCAGCCTTCAGCTTATTTATTTAATCAGACCAACACCTGAGATACCACACCCTGTAAACTCATTGAAATCTCTTTATTTTATATCTTGCTTGTTCTACAATCATTTTTTTTTTTGTACAATAAACTTTGTAAACAGTAACGCTTAGTATTATTTGATATCCCCCAGTAAAATTAGTTACAGTATGAAAAATCTTATTCCTTGAGTGCACCGATGTGAAACTTGGTATAAAGGTTTTTCAATGTGTGTTGTGTTATGAAAGGAATTCCTGAAATTTTCACGGGAACGGGAAATATACGATGTTTTAGTTTGTATGAAAAAATATTATTCCTTGAGTGCACGGATGTGATACCTGGTATAAAGGTTCCTCAATAAGTGTCTGTTTTTGTTATGTAAGGAATTCCCGAAATTCCCACGGGAAGGGGTTGGACTTTTTAGTTTGTATGAAAAATCTTATTCCTTGAGTGCACGGTTGTGATACTAGGCATGAAGGTTCTTCAAAGAGTGCCTGTTTGTGCTATGAAAGTAATTCTCGAAATTCCCACGGAAACGGGAAATGTATGTAGTTTGTAGGAAAAAAATTATTCCATGAGTGCACAGATGTGATACTTAGTATAAAGGTTCCTCAGTGAGTGACTGTTTGTGTTGTGAAAGAAGTTCCCGACATTCCCACGGGAACACGAAATATTGGACTTTTTAGTTTGTATGAAAAATATAGGATAGGATGTAATACTTGGCATAAAGGTTCTTCAATGACTGGTTGTGTTAAATATAAACAATGTTTATGCGCGTACGAAGTTGCGGGCAAAAGCTAGTTTCTTTATAAAACTTAATTTGGTCTAGATAATGTTGTGTGAGTGTCAAAAAAAAAGAAAAAAAATTTATGACGACCCAGGTCCTTTCTAAGCCCGTGTGCTGTCATCTTCCACCTCATCTTCACTTAACATCAGGTCAGATTGAAGTCACATGTAGGTTTAGTCACGAATAAAAAAGGACCACTCCTGCATCAAGAGCAATTATTTAATACGAGCCTAACGTTATATAAGCGATTTGACTCGCGCATATAACATAAAACGTGCGACTGCATGTGGACAAAACGTATGAACCTCTTGTATCTCACGATTTCTCGATTCAAAGCGCGAGTCAAACCGTGTGAGTTTATTAAGCTATTGCATAGCTTCTATCGCGGGCCTTGAGCGTAGGGACCGAATCCAGAAATTCCATAACGAAAAAAACCTAACACCCCCCACTCCGACCGGAAAAGCGGTGATACTTTGATTTCATAACTTTACATGCGGGCTTTAATAAACAATCAGCGCCATCTACTAGGAACTTGTGGAACTTTATATTAGATCAAACATTACTTCATTAATAAAATAAATATAAATTATAATTGCATAAGTTGATAAAAAATGCTATGCAATAGCTTTACCGCGGCAGTCTCCGAGTGCCACACGTCTTTTTTTAAAGACGTTCTACACAGTATAGCCAAATTATCCAACCGTCAACTCGGGTTGGTATTTATTCTACATGGTCTAGGGTACCGATTCTCAATCAGATGGGAGTTCTCATAGAGTAACTTTTTTATAACTGAGATAACTCAATCTCTCGACTTACAAAGCTACTAACGAGATCTGTAGATTCAAGACATTATCAGGCGGCAGTACTATTTGGTACTCTAACCACTCGCACAGGTTGTCACTAGTTGAGCGACATCTAATTAGTATATACGGAAAGTTTTGTCAAAAAAGGATAATTGTAGTCTGAGCAATCGACCAGTAACCATCATCATGTCTGAGTCATCTCTGAATTACGCGAAATTGGAATACCGTGTCATAAAGTGCCTTATAATAATCAACGAGAGCATTAAAATACCGACTTCACTTAAAAACTTTGGCTGAAGTATAAGGTCGTCAAGGTTAACGATTCTCGAATTCATATATATTTATAAAAGACAAATGGACAGACTTTCGCATTTATAATATTAGTATGGATGGTTGGGGGATTACCGTGTAGCACGCCTTTTAATATTATTAAATTCTTTTACATACATACATACTAGGCAGAACACCAAAGGTTACAAGACCATCTGATGACGTTTGACTAATTTGGAGGTATTATAAAGATGGAGAGAGACTATTGTAGTGACAGGGGGTCAGCCTATCACCCACAAAAACGCCTTTAAAACCTCTAAATTATTTTATTTCATCTTATTGTGTCATAAAGGTTTCTTACAAGCTAGGAAAATGTATTTTTATTCTCATAAATAAGTTAAACAGAAAGGAGCCAGTGTATTGGAAAATTGGTAAATAGAAACGAGTGAGCAGAAAAGAGCATGATAAGTAGTACCTTGTGTTTTAGTAACATACATAAAGCCTTATTCATGTTTATTTGTATATTTTTTTTATATTTTACTCAATATTGTCCTTGCTTGCGAGAAAGACTAAACCCGCGTTTGACCTCAATCTCACTTGATGATAAGTGAAAATGAGGTTGAAGATGAAAGCACAAAGGCCAAGGAAAGAACTGGCTCTTCATTAAATATGACCGGAACACATCACCGATCCTACCACCAAGCCTTCTTTGTAGCGTTTGTTCAATATTGTCCTCAGTATAGCTTGGAATTATAAATGCATCGTTTATGTATCATGACAACTTATGACAGTTCTGAGGTTTCACTGTCTTACGTTCCCCTGGCTAGCAACCACCTGGCAATATTTTAAAAGGAACTAGCTCCATCGTAAGTCCGTGAGCTTTCGTCTTTGACCTTATTTTCACTTACCATCAGGTGAGATTGAGATCAAACGCGCGTTTAGTAGCTAATAATTAAAAAACCTTTTTGTCATCCAAAGGAGAAATGATTAATAAGGAATAAGTAATGGGTCTGTGGTCGTGGATCCATCTCTACGGCGCTGTGTCATTTCACGGCATACGGCACACCGTGCTATGGTACGGCGCACCGCAAAGCGCTTCATATTTGCTCGTAAAATTATCTCCATCATGGTTCATTATAGAAAAGTATGCCGTATAACGGCACGGCGCCGCCGCCGTGAGTCGGCGCGGAACAGTGCCGTACCGTGCAAATAAATGCTTTTGTATAATGAACCATGATGGAGATAATTTTAAGAGCAAATATGAAGCGCTGAGTGCGTACGCTGTGACACGGCACGGCGCTGTAGAGATGGATCCACGTCTTATGGCAGTTAAAAGTGGCAATAGGGTGACCATGACACTTAATAAATAAAAAAAAACTGACGAATCATTAAAGAAAGTTGGCATATTTTTGTCTGTTATCTCGTCCGCAAATTTAAACTAATTTTAAACAGTCAAGAACAGATATATCTGTTTACGATTCATGTTAATCTGTATAACTCGTTTTCTATTTGCATTGTAAAATAAAGAAAGAGTTTTACTAATGACCTTTTAGCATAATGGTATCACACAAATTGCTTACGAGAGGAAAATCGCATGAATTCTATTTTTTGGCAATTTTTCAACAATAAGTAGGTTATGCAAGATTTCGCAAATAGATTCACGGTTCATTTGCATTCGCTTCTCTGGGTTGACCTTGTGAATGTGTGAATGATTTCAGAATTTTTCATCACGTTCAAAATATAATTTGGGTTATAATTTTCCACTTTGGTATTTTAATTTTGTTTTATTATTAGTTTATCAACAGTATAAAAATGTTGTGCTTGACAAAAAGAGTTTTCACTAAGCGATTTTCCGCGACACGATAGAAAGTATTGAGTTTGTATGAAACCACGACAAATGGTTCGAGCGCCCGCTAGCGTCAAGAACGGCCCAGATTCCCCGCGCCGCTGTCACTGTCGCTGCCGTCCAGTTTGCAGCCTTGTGAACAACATGAAAAATTGTTTAATAAGGTAGCCTCCAAAAAACGCAGTTTGATTTTCTCGATGACTCAACCCGCGTTTGACTTTTATCTCACCTGATGGTAACTGAAGATGAGATCAAACCGGCATCAGAAAAAGTAGAAGGGAAGGGAGGGAGAGTACTCAAACGTGCTATTATAAATTAAAATATATTGTCATATGTATGCTTTTCTCAACCAGGATTGCAACCAGTTATACTTAATTAAACACCAACCAGACATTATAAACAATGTATACAGTGTGTCCGCGTATGTAGTAATAAAACTTTAGGGGCAGTTACTTCCCACTATTTCATCGACGAAAATACCCCATATGTCAGGTCAATTCGAAAAGCCTGCCTATCTGCAGCCATTTTTATATTTACTTCAACAAAATTTACCTCCGTTTGTAAAACATCGGCGGCTTAAGTTGTACGTTTTGTAGAAGCTTATGTTTGGTGTTATTTTAAAGGCAAAGAAGAGTATATGACAACGTAAAAAAAACTTTAAAATAACAGATTATTGTTGGCTGCTTTATTCTGAAATTATGTGAAAACTACACTGTTGACCCATGTTTTTTTTCTAATTCCATTACAATATTTGAGATGCTTAACTAATTTGTATTAGATTCACTGCTCTCGGTCCAATAGTTTGAGAGTTATTGTTGATCAAAAATACTTTGGTCGCGGTAGCAAAATTTAACTTAACTTGCATAACGACAGCTGTTTAAGTTCACAGTAACATATAGCGTAAAATTATCTGGCAAACAATAGTTTTATTTGTAATTTCCGAGTGGCCAAATTTATATTTTTACAGAATTTTAGCGCATCTGGGCGCTTTATTCTAAAAGCGTCCAAAAACCACACCATTAACCTATGTTTAAAACTGCGCTCAATGGCTTCCTTGCTGAAAAATCATATTATGACATCAAAGAGTTTTTATGTTGATAGGACCTATAAATTAATTTTATTATTGTAATGTTTTATTTATAAAAAAATTAAATTGTTTTTATTAAGGATTGATATGACATTTATAATTTACTAGCTGCTGCCCGCGACGTCGTCTGCGTGAACGCTATGCAGCACCAAACGCACCTACAATTATAACACTGCTAGCGTGATAATATTTAGCCTATATGTTGACCCGACTTCTTAACTATCTTCATGCCAAATTTGAAGTAAATCCATGCAGTACTTTTTGAGTTTATCCCGGAAAGACAAACAGACAAAAATTCTAAAAACTATATTTTTTGTTTCTGTTTCGATTGTAGATCATACCCCAAGTATTCTTTTAAAAAAATATTCAATGTACAGTTTTGACTTTCCTACCATTTTATTATATGTATAGATTATTAGATATTAATGTTTTGTTTTTTTTTTTATTATTATTTTTTTTTGTCCTATATTCTCTGACTTTACAATACATGTACTAAATTTAATTTAAGATGTATAAATTCATATGCCAATATGGCGAATCATAGCTGTACTACTTATAAACTTTGATCATCTATGTATTATAACATTTCCTATGGTTATGAATAAATTAATTTGAATTTGAATTTTTTTTTCATAGTTTATTACATTGCTTGATATGCTTAAAACATTGGAAAAACAATCACTACTCTCGGTCGAACAGAAAAAGAGTTATTGTTGATAAAAAATACCCCTTTTCTCATGGGTGTACTCACTGGTTGCGGATTAATTATAAGTTCAAAAGCAAGAGGCAATCAAGTTTTTTTTTATTAAAGTAGTATCTAAAACTTAAGATAAGAGACGAAATAAAATAAAAAAGGAGATATTTATTAAAAAATCTTATAAAAAGTACTCAATATGACCACTACCGTTTGTTATGCAAGCTGTCGCTCTTAATGCTGTTGCTTTTCTCAGCATATATGGATTTGCACGAATTCCGACAAATATGTTTTCTTGAAATTCTTGATGACATCTGATGTCAGTTCACATCTTTGTCACTCGTTGGCGATTGGTTGAACTTCTTTGGAGGATGTCACCAACAACTACGAGTAAAGTAATAATTCTTTCAGTAGTCACGGACAAGACTCACATGCAAATAAACTCACTAAAGTGAGGATATTTGATTTTCAACAATTTGTAATTCCTAATTTCAGTAATTTTATCCATATTTATTATTTTTCTTATAAAAAAAAGAAAAGTGACTCAGGACTTAACTGCAGCTTATCGGCAGGTTACTAGCATAGACGATACAGTTAAGGTTACTAGCACTAACTACTAGCACATTCATCTAAGTTCCCGAACCAATATTGCATTATGCAAATATGAGAGCTACTGTAGGGAAATACCATTACAAAATCAGACTACATATCGAACGAACATTTATTTTATTCATGTTTTATTTGTGAATAACGCCATCTATTATTTTATTTGAGAAACATAATAATTTACACTGGCTGAGTGTCATAGGACAATCGATCTTACGGTGTCCCATATGCGTCCCATATGTATCTAAAATCGTAATTGAATCCGAACCCTCATCATTAAGTAAAAATCAGTAGCGAAATTCGACATGTTTATAACGCTTGATCTGCTGCCTTCTGTACAATTTAAACACTGCTAATTACGGGTTTTCACTTAGAACAGAATATACAAACATACTCATATTCTGCTGCAACCAAATTTCGAATCAAACCTAGGTTTCCAAGAAATTGAGATTTTACACTAATTAAGTGAGCTGCAGAGTTAAAATAGTGCCCTAACCTACTCATAAGTTGTAGATAATTGGAGAATCAGATGCCATTTTGCAAATTTCAGCAACTAAGACACTGCAAATAGAAAGCTTGGTTCCGTGTAAAGTAGAAATTAGGTATAACTGATATTTCTGGGTATCCAAGAGAACCGTCTGATTCAATTAGCTTCCCGTTGACTATTTTGATACTGTCTTCAATAGTAGGGTGAATAGAGACGTGCGAGCTTTGTCAAACATGCGTTTCATATCCTTTGAACAATTTTCTTCGATTAAGCTGAGTCACAAAGCAAATTGCCTTCACTGCTTGTAACTTTATTCTACCTTTAACCTCACTTTGCTACTAGGCTTGTATATATAAACTAACGACAAGGTCAGTAACAAATGAAAACAAAATGACTATAGAATTCACAGAAAGATTATCTAACTTAAAAAAAAAACATGAAACGCCTTAAAAAACATTTAGTTTCCGAAAAAAAAAACAAAGAGGCTTAATAAAAAAATCTATCTATAAATGATTGTAATAGATTGGACATTATACAGTTTAACTGAAAAGAGATAATTAATAACTATCACATTCGATGTTAACTTTAAACTAAAATAAATACTGCAGAGAGCATTAAATAAGGAATTTCCGAATTTCCTACGGGAACGGGCAATAGAGGACTTTTTAGTTTGTATGATAAATCTTATTCTTTGAGTGCACCGGTGTGAAACTTGGTAATAAGGTTCGATTAGTGTCTGGCTGCTTGCATAATGGAAGCTTGTGGTATGGGATACGATGTAGGGAACTAGTGGTGGACCTAGAATATACATCAATAAATAAAATCCCCAGACAATCACACCAACCACATGGCCCCAACGTAAGCATGATTTGTGTTATGGGAAAACATGTAGTGAACTAGGGGGGAACCTAGAATATAAATAAATTATTTTTCTGGCGATACCGTTGGCCCCAATTATGGCGGGGGAGGTACACCTGGAGGTTTTTAGTGGGTCGGTTCGGCCTTCTGCCGGATCATCCCCACATACCCCACCGTTCCCTCTCGGGGACGTGACAGCACGTTTTCCTTCAGACAAAAAAACAAAAGGGGGAAACTAGAATATAAATACATAAATAGATAAACACCCAGCCACGGAATATATTTTTTCTTGTTCCGTGCAGGAATGAAACCCGCAACCACTGGTGTCTGAGGCAGACAGGTTTACCCCATCGCCAAAGTGGTCGTACGTATCAACACGTATGAAGATAAACACCCAGACCCAGAACATTTATTTCTTGCAACGTACTGAGATCGAACCCTCAACTTCGCGAATACGTTGTAGCATTTACATCACTGCGCCACGCACGACGTTCATATTTTTTCACATATCAAATAAATAAAATTATGCTCTCAAGGAACGCTTACACATCTAATTAACAGCAGTTGACGGTCATACGAGCAATTAACTCGTTAACGCACAAGTGGACCAATTAAGATATTAAGAGACTAAACAAAGTGAGTTCGAAGATTATAAACCTGAATAAGTTAAATCCACACTGTCAAATGCTCTATGAGATCCTGTGGGTCATTTATTTACAGGACAGAATTTAAAAACTCCAATTTCGAATGGTCAAAAAAATGAGGGAATCTTGGAGGAGGCCTTTGTCCAGCAGAGGACGTCTCCTGATTGTTGTGTGATGTAGTATGTATTACCTATAATATTATACCGTTTACTTAATAAACTCAGTGCATTCTCAGACTTGGTTGGTTTCACTTGTCTCTCCAAACACCCGACCTTACAGTTGACGATTGATTGATATAATAAAAATGATTGAATTGTTCGTTACAACGCGCCGCAACATATTGCCGTTTGCTATCACCTAATACTTTTAAGTTTACATAATACATAATCGTACTTTTCTTTATTTTTACCAATAACATGTGACAAAAAATAATTGAAGATCGTCTTCTCTATTCGTTTCTATAAATATTTTTCTGGTTCCACCAGGTAAACCATTTTTACTAGCCAAAACTCACAGCCTGTAATAATAGAGTAAAGGTATTAATCTTGGCAAGGATTTATCAGGCCCATAAATTTAGGGGCGGCCCTATATTTCAATGCAGATTCTGCGGTATATCAATCTGTGCCAACTAATATAGTCCAGAAACTAGCCTTTCACTTTGGGAAATTATTTATTGATATACGTTTTTAACAGTTTGGGATGTATAAATTAACTTGGTTAAAATATAAACTAAGCTCGTTACAAATCTAGCTCAGTTAAGTGCGTTTTAGCGTATTAGAGTTTAATTTGAAAAATAATATTATATTAAATAATATGTTATGGGAGGCATTTTTGTGGGCGATAGGCTGACCCCCTGTCACTGCAATAGTCTCTCTCCACTAATATAATGCCTCCAAATTTGTCAAACGTGACATCAGATGGTTTTATTACCTCTGGTGTTCTGCCTACCCCATGCGGGATACAGTCAGGCGTGAAGTTATGTATGTATGTATGGAAATAATATATGATGTATTAAAGGCGATTAGAAGGATAATACAATGAACATCTACTAAGTATGATTATAAATATGATAAATAAAATAAAAGCGAAGAAGGGCGAGGAACCACAAATTTATACAGATATATTATACCGGCTGGTGTAGCGGTAACATACATTGCCTTCTATGCCAGAGGTCCTGGGTTCGAATCCCGGCGGCGGCGGATATTTGTGTGATGAACACACATATTAGTCGTCAAGTCATGGATGTTTATATGTTTATTTAAGTTTTTTCTAATAAAAAATATGTATTTATTCAATATGTATGTTTATATATTTCTTAAGTATATCAGTTATCTAGTATCCACGACACAAGTTCTTTAAGAAACTTAATTTGGGCTAGATTATGTTGGGTGTCAGATTTTTTTTATTTAATTACTACGTCATTGTGATATGGGATACTATATAGCGATCTAGGGGGGAACCTAGAATATAAATACATATATAGATGAACGCCCAGACCCGCAACATTTTTTTTTCTTGTTACGTGCGGGAATCAAACCCGCGACCACCGGCCTCTTGGCAGACAGTGTTACCCCATGTCCCATTACCGATTAGCTTTTTATAAGCTAGTAGCCCAAAGATAAAATTTACTTAATCACTTCGATATTTCATTCCTACCAGATGTTTTTATCGTAGATTTTTGTGAACTAGCCCTTGCTGTCCTGATTAAATTATGAAAATTTGCTCTCAACTAATTTGCTAAGAAAACTCACGACATTAATAACAATACCAATGGTATCAGAAATGTCATGAAAAACATTTATAATGCTTAAACATAGTTGTATACACAGGGTGGCTGGTGGGTCACTTTCAAAATTCGAGGATGTAATATTTTGAGATCATACATGAAGAGAAAAAATATAATAAATATTAGTTATTTACAGAGAAACTTAACCTAAGCAACGCATGGTTACATATGCGTAATTCAATAGATACTTAGCGGGTGGTGGTGTGCGTGTGGCGGGAACACTGCTGTGTGCGTGTTGACTAAGGCGGCGCGTCGGGAAAAGTGTAGTAATGTCTCTTTATTTATTTATAGGGAATTCTGTAAAAAAATGAAGTACTTCCCTACTTTTAATACATAAATATGATCAGAATCGAGTACCTACCTACAGAGTGCTCTCCTCCAATATCTAAATATTTTATCTAAAAATACCACATAAATTCCCAATCGGGAATTGAACCCGGATCAGCCACTATCGGGGCCTCGCTGACGCTCGATTTTTTTTTAATATAATATTGTTTTTCTTTCCTTATAACGTAGCTCTATCTTGTAGCAACGCTTTGCAGCTTTCCCACCCGAGACCATATTATTTCTTTATTCAAATTTATAAATTTCAGTTCAGATGACACAATTTTTATGATCCTTCAATGTAATTTTATAGATAAAAATAATGTATCCCGTCCGAAACGCGAATTTTTATACATTCAATAAAATGTAAAAAAATAAAATGAAGTAAATATTAAATAGGGGAAACCTGTACAAGACCGTATACCTGGGTAAAACCATATAGTGTAGCTATTTTCGGCAATGATCCAAATTTAAATTTCGTGCATATAAGCCGCTCAGGAGTGCCTACCAATCAGTACTATTTGAATAACTTTATCGATGAAACCATAAAATACTGTCGCTAAATACTGTGACAATCCAGTCTTCTATCTCGTGTGCCAGATGTTGCCACGGCCCTCTGTTCCTGTATTTTTGAAATTAATATAACTGCAGCTGCTTCTGTATATTGCATTTAATATAACTGCAACTGTTGTTATGCTATTAAAATTAATCTAATTGAGACTGTTCCTGAAACTAGAATTAGCTGTGAAAGGACTACCAACGACATCATTATTTTCTTCGAAATTAAGTATTAAGTTTGTTAAGCTTAATGCAAATTTCAGTTTTGATTTCCAAATGGATTTGTATCCCCTTCCTATTTTTTAGATATTTAAATAAAACTTGGATTTAAACTTAAAGATACGAATAACTCTTTTTACTGTTAGTCGTTCAATACAAATAAGTATGAGAGACCGGGGCAAGACCGCATAGCTAAGGATCTGGTCATGCAGTTCCTTCATTTCAAAACGCAAATTCATTAAATCAACATATATATTTAGTCAGACTCATTAGGTACACATTACAATCAACATATTTTAGAAAAAAAAAGAAATAGACTACAATTTAAATAAAATAACAAATAAATACTCTTTTCGGTTTGGCCATGTGACATTTCATCTTGTGCAAAAAAAGTCATCGAACTCTTCTGTATCACAGTTGGTGCAGCCTTCATGAGGCCAATCTTGACAGCATATACCTTTCGCGAGTTCAAGCTGTGTAGTAGATGTTGCTGAGATAGAGTCTCACCCAACTCGCTGCGCAGTGGAAGTTGTCTTGAATGACACATTGAAAGTTGATGGCGTTTGGTGAACGAGCAGTTCTGATAAGAAAATGATAATAATAATACTTATCTATCTGAGTCAAAATCGTACATAACCGGCCTTACCCCATACGGTTGTGTCCACACATTTGATCACACTAGTGTAGAACAAAAACATCATTCACTCACACATAGTCAATACAAACTTGCCGGTACGACATTGCATTTAAGAACAAATACATCACCTACAACATAGTTGATTTTTTTTTATAGTAACACTTTACCTGTTACATTTTGCAAAAAATATATGGTTGCGTTTACTAAGGCTGCGGTTCTACTGACGCGGAGCTGGGCAGAGGAGCAGAGAAGAGTAATGAAAAGTGGTGAGTGTTTCCATTAAAACAGAGCAGAGCGGGGCATACTTTTGCAATTGCACATTTTTGCGCTCAGTACGATGCTAACTACTATGATGCGTTGCGCCCGATTCAAGCGGCGTCGCGTCGTAAACCCGCACCCTGTTTCCCGGTTCGCACGCACCTCGCTACTCCGCTCTCCCGTTCGTCCACTATACAGCCTTGCTGCCATCTACACCGCACCGCTCCGATGTCCTCCGCTCCGCGTCGCCTCGCTGTATTTTATGAATAACCGATCAGATCTGCTGCACTCCGCTCGTGCTGTTTCCATTAAAGCGGAGCGGAGATTTGGAGCATAGTGATTAGTCTATTTAGGCACCGCTAAGCACCGCTCCGCTCAGCTCCGCGTCAGTAAAAACCCGGCCCAAGTGATAAAATTTCGACAGTCTGTATTTCGCCTCCGGTTTGCTTTGTGGTAATTTAGTTATGAACGATTTGATTGATTTGAGGTTAATGTAAAATGTATTACTTCGTTAATGTATTATAAATTGACATAATTGTTTAATACCAATGAATCCCATTTACCTGGAAGTTCAATTATATTTGCTATCGTGATGTGGTAGTGCCAATGTAATGTTAAATATTGTGGAAGCAATTAAATGACCTATTTGTCTTTTTAGGGCGGGATATAATGTATATTGCAGAATAAAGGTGTAGACATTCTAAAGATTTTGTAATGTCGTATATCAAAAGATCATTGGTTCAAAAAAACAACCACATGATATCCTGACACCAAAAGACGACGTGATGACCACGCCACGCCGCCGTGGCGTCTCAAAGGCGGAAGGATGATTTGGTACTTTTATTTACATTTGGTGGTGAGTATAACTTACTTAACTCTTATGAGCCTTTTTTTAATGGTTACTAAATCGGCATTTGACTTCCATCTTACATGATGTTAAGTGCAGATGAAGTCGAAGATGACATTGCATAGTGGTTCAAAAAGAACTGGATCTTTATATAATGTTGCAGGTACATTTGGTGACAGAATTATATGAAGGTCACTAGAAGGTCGCTAGGCATCTGAACCCTAAAATTATCTAAAATCAAAAGTATCTCTATGTATATAGTTTAAGGATCCAATGCATGATTTTATGAAGTTTTACCTGAATCTCAATCAATTATTGAGTGCATAAATCCATACCATTTAAATTATGATGTATATATACACTGAAAAAATATTCATAATTACAGTAACTAGCACAAAGTTTTATCATTTTAAACTATTCTGGAGAGGATATAGTGGCTAACCGTAAGCGAAACTTTGAAAAGCGTTCGTGTACCAGCATATGCAGCTCTATTGTCCCTTGTGCAAGTAAAGTGGTAGCTACGAGTTAATCCTATTATAATTCAACGTATTATGCTATGGTTTAACAATTTCTTAAAGAACAAAGGCAGATCTCCATACTCGAAATTGTATCAATAAATAGAAGGGTCCCGTAATAAAATCTATGTCTAAAGGTGCGGCATTACTACCAGAGTCTACTAGTAAATCTATTTTCATTGGGAAAAGCCGGGGACAAAACGTATATCTGTAGCAGTGCTGCAAGTGGCGCCACGTGCGGCCTTTGCAACTAATATTATTTCTAACTATAGACTATTTACCTCTATCATTGACTGAAATCGTCAAGCTATTAGCTTGTTTGTAGTCTTTGCAGGGCTAAGAAATAGCAATACTTGTTGTCTTTGAAATGTTGGTACTAATGGAATAGGTAGGTAGCCAATAGTAACTTGTCAAGTTAGGCAACTGAGAGGAAATATCATATGATGGGTCAATTTGGCCGCCTTATATTGCAATTTACACATAAAATGCGCGTGCGGCAATTTTACTGTAATCGGCCATTTTAGAAGAAAACCCAATTCACTCAGCTCAATCGGAGTCCAGTGAGAAAAGGCACATTATCTCACAAAAACAATATCGGAGTCCTAAAAGCATGCAGTAGTCACATGGGGTCATATCAATTAGTCCATAAACAGTCCAGCGGGGCTAGCATGCTACCGTCGACAACGATAAATCGGGCCTTTTATCGATATTTTCTTAGAATATGGTATTTAGTGTATGTAATTTATTAAGATTATGACATATTTGGTTCTGTGGTTTTAATCATGGTATCAAATAAAGTAATTCTATTTATTATGGTGCGCATATTAGCTTACATAATGGGATAAAATAACAAAATAATATTTATCTTGTCGATTCGACTATTTATCGATGGTTGCATGCTAACCCTGCTGGTCGCAATAAATAAATATAAAATCGAATAACGCACAAAACATAACGGAATCGAAAAAAGCAGAAGTATTCTGTAGCATCTTACCGTTAATATACCTACCTGTCACAGTCAGACAAAAGCAGAGCTGAACATTCATTCGATTTTATGTAAAATCGATGAAACATTGAATCGATCCTGTCAATTTTTTTTTTGGATTATAAATTGTATAGCTTCAAAGATATTACGATATTAACAACATTTTAGTTATATATTAAAACCAGAACCAACTATAGAAAGGTTAATTGAATCGATTATTCATTTGACATTCAATACAGATTACTGATTTAGTGCTGCTTGCTCCTGTCACGCCATCTTCGACAATAATTACAAAACTATTTCGTAATTATTTTATTTGCTTTTTATCGACATCAATAACAGAAAATAAGTGAAATTATAAAATATCGTAGAAAAATAATTCAAATTGTTTTGTTTTTATGAAATCTAAGGACTCTTAAATTACTCAGACAAAATTCTGCCATTGTACTTTAATAAACTTAGTTTTTTTTTTATATTGTTAGTTTCGTTTAATTGATTTAGAATAGCCCTACCGTTCTGGATAAGCGTATGGTAAAAGGTGAAAAATTCAGTTGTCCTCGCTTGATGTTAGGACCGCTACAGGATTGGTCTAGCTAGCGACCATCCATCACATAAAACCGGCTTCGAAATATCACCACTGCAGCGGTAATGTATTCCTGCAATATTATATGAAGAGCCAGTTCGTTCATAAGCGCAAATTATTGAGGTCACACTCAGACTTAGCTACTAATAAGAACGACTAAAGCCGCTTTTAATGTTAAAATAATCAACGAATGCAGAGCTTTAAAAAACCGACTGAAGTATATAGTCGTCAAGGTAAACGATCTCCGGATTTATACATATTAAAAAAAAAACATGAAGTGCTCAATCGATTTCGATGAAATTTATATGGGACTAACTGTGAAGTCCTGTCATACGAAACAAGAATCACCAAAATCGGTTCAGTCAGTCAAAAGTAATGAGGTAACAAACATTAAAAACATACAGACGAATTGAATACCTCCTTTTTTTGAAGTCTGTTGAAAAACTCTGAATTCCGATGCTCCTTGGGCTTATGAAAAACGATAGACCACTTAAAAATAAAATTTGAGTATGCAAGAGCTTATGGACCTACTAAAAAAAGTGCAATTTACGTCAGAAAGTTGGGAATATTGTCATTAACAAGAAAAATGAAGTAAACGTCAAATTGTCCATGAAAAATCCATATTTCCACCCCAATTAACGACCAATTTACGGCGTTTGGCTCTTGAAGTGGTAACAAATATTGCCTTCTGTGTTCATTTTATTGCAGGGCTCATGTTACATACGTATTCTTTTCTTTAATAACTTTATTAACTTTACTTAAAACTAAATATTTTTATTTTAAAACTAAAGTTTAAAGATCTTTGAAAACATATATCTGTAAAACGTTCATATACTTCACACACGACACTCTCAACACGTTCAGGTGACATCTGAAACCTACAACATTTCTGAGGTACCAACTTTACCACTCCTATTTCTTCTTTAGTATTACAAATTTCATTTCACTCTGAACATTTTCAAGACATCTCAAATACTTCAGCAAGTCGCACGTGAGATCTTTTTGAAAGTGACAGTATGTCGGATACGTCGGATTGTCGGATCGTCGGATCTAAGGAGATTTAAGTATTTCAAAGACTTTCGCACCAAAGATTTTCGCGGAAATTTCTACCGCGTGTCCTGTTCAGAAGTTCACGTAACCACATGAGGTGTTCTTTCATCTAGATTTATATCGTGTCGTCTTTTATGCATGTTGCATACTAAATTGCTTGTACAATAAACTATCTCAGGTGAAATCTCAAAACATGTGCTCTGAATTTCCTAATATAAAGCTTCATTTTAGTAAGCGTGTTTTAAATATATCAGCTTTACTGAGCTATACTCGCGGAAATGTTATTTTGAAACATATTATGCCAAGTAGAGCAGTTATGACCTAAAAACTTTTTAGGCTTAAGATATTTTAATTTTTATATATTTTGGTACCAATAGATGGTGCAAGATTAAATGGTGGTTTTTCCAATAAATATGTGCAAACAGCTACATGAGCCCTTAGTAAAAACATAGCTAGTGTCTTATTTTGTTACTTGAAATTGGATACAGGTACCTTTATAGTACCGAGTATTTTTTTTACTTTCGTAAATACGAACCTATTACACCCAGTACCTGAAAACTAAAATGACCATACAAGTATAAAATGCATTACGCGAGAATCAAACCAGAAAACCACTGGGCTTGGAAACAGATAGTGCAGCAAGGCACTTCTCCGACCGGAAACGATGAACGAGTAGCGAGTAAGCGCGTATTGCTGAGCGAATATATTACGTGTATGTTTGATAACTCTAGTCGCTCAGCGGAAAATTAGTATAGCTAGTACTCGCCGGTGGCAGCGCGATCAGTCAGCAAGCAACTATAATTATACAGGGTGGCAAATTTTAGATATTGCAGGAGAGCACTCTGTACTCGATTCTGATCATAATTATGCAACAAAAGTGTTTTTTTGTTGTGTTTTTACATGCGCTGGTGTAACCATGCGTTGCGTGACGAATTTCTTAACTATCGGTTAAGTTTACTCAGTAAATAATTATTTGTTATTTTATTGTTTTCCTTCATGTATGATCTCAAACTATCACGTCGTGCCACTATCACCAGCGTTATTCCAGCCTTTTCAGCTAAAAAAACTTTTATTATTCTCATAACCATCTATAAAATAAGTGAAATAAAGCACGTGATCGATAAAAAATATTCTCAACAAAAATCACAATAAACATTTTTGGGCAGGAAAAATTGTAACATACATTCAGAGAACTTATTAGTTCCTAAATATACAAGTTCTGCTTTTGTAGTATTTTTTTGCTTAAAGCCATAAACATCAAAATAAAAAACGAGAGAAAGAGTTGATAATCATGAAATTCTAAAATATTCCAATAGATCTAAAAATAAATTATAATAAGAACAACTGGGCTGCAACAGCTAGTAAATGACTTCACAGTTTTATTTCAAGCAGTACGATATAAAAAAACGTATAAAAACTTTTTCCCGCGTTTTCAGTTGTTCTTAACTTAAAAATTATAAAAATGAAACTCTGGCACCATTACGCTCGATTAAAAGTTCAGAACCGTTAACGAACTCAATATCGCTGGCGTAAAATATTTTTGTCTTCCAAAGACTTCGGAAACACGTTTTAGCATAACTTGGAAAGGTGTTGCTGTGAAACAGGGATGTTTTAAATGTACGGTCATTATAACGGATAATAAGGTTTTTTATTAATTTTATAAAAACGTGTTTTATCGACAATTGGGAGTTTTTACTTAAAACTTAACTTACTCACGTAAGATGGCACTCATGTCAAATTATTACACCTATACAAAAAAAAATAAGAAAAAAATATGACATAAGCGTTGAGTACAACGCCATCTACATTGACTACGCTTTATTTCTATTTAATTCATATCTGAGAAGTCCCCATTGACATAGTTTCAATACATCGGCAAAATCTATCCGGATCCACACTGAAATTCGTGCAATAAAATCTTTAGTGCAATACAATTTATTTCATTGAACAGTGAGAATTTGAGACAATATTATGTATAAAAAAATTAACAACTCCCTATCTTATAACCACTATTGAAACTTTTACGGAAAATCAACATCTAACATCAATAACCATTATTTTTTTCTTACAGCTGGAAACAGTTGACTTTTAGTCTAATTATTTTTTATGTATAAAAAAGTTCAATTTTTATTTTTATATTGAAAAATTAACAATGCTGTGAATTTAAGATAAGTAATTAATAGATAAGTAATAACGGATAATCTTTTTTTCAGATGAATACCACCTAATCACCAATAGCTTGGCATATTTCGGATATTAAAATTTGGAACATCACTAGTAAAACTTATCGCCTCAAAAGCGTCGAAGTTTGATTGAGCCCGTCGTCCTTAGCTTTAGAATATCAAGTAGGGGTACCACCTAAGTTATTAGAAAACTCTTCACATCGTCAACAATAATAGAAGATAATTTGATTACGTAATCAAAGTAATTCGAGGAACTTTTTGGTTCCTTTTGTCAGACACTGGCCTGTAATATTCAAAAGTTACTTAACCTTTGTAGCTTTTCCACGTGACAAAAAAACGCAAGACTTCTTTTAAGTTTTTTACTAAAAGAAAGATATAAAACAACACAAAATAAAACTTAACAATAACTTAGTATTTATTAAGTGATCCCGTCAGGGTCCGAAGGACTAGCGACCACGTTTCATTTAAAATCTGCCGCCAAATATCGCTCCAGCGCGGCGGTGACGTGTTCTGGCAGTATTTTATGAAGAGCCAGTTCTTTCCTAGGCCCGTGTGCTTTCATCTTCAATCTCATCCTCACTTACCATCAAGTGAGATTGAGGTCAAATGCGTGCTTAGTCCCTAATAATAAAAAAAGACGTGTGGCACTCGGAGACTGCCGCGGTAAAGCTATTGCATAGCATTTTTTATCAACTTATGCAATTATAATTATTTATTTATTTTATTAATGTAGTAATATAACAACTATGTAACCATGTTGGTGTACAATAAAGAGTTTTATTAACATTATTTTTATTATTAATTTTTGATCTAATATGAAGTTCCACAAGTTCCTAGTAGATGGCGCTGATTGTTTATTAAAGCCCGCATGTAAAGTTATGAAATCGAAGTATCACCGCTGTGCCGGTTTTTTTCGTTACGGAATTTCTGGATTCGGACCCCACGCTCAAGGCCCGCGATAGAAGCTATGCAATAGCTTAAAAATATTACAATACTTGAACAGGCTACATAAAATTGTTTCTATGCTTTTTAGGTTTATTTACTCGTTTCACAACATAATATGTAAGTTCTTTAAGAGATTTAACTTAGGCTAGAAAATGTAGTGTAAATGTAAGAAATATCTATTTATTGATCCCATGAAGTAGTGTTGCTCGATGTTCACGTTGCCAATATAGGACAACAAAAATTCTTAGCTTTCTTAGCAGTAATTATCCTTATACTATGACAATATTTATCGATGGACTACTTATCTGCATTAATAACATAGAAGCGTCGGTAATGTGTCGTGATATTTTATGAAGATTTGAATGTGTTTATTGTTAATTTTATAAGAAGCTCACGTGTATGTCATTGTGTTAAGTTATCACGATTAATTTTATAAAATTAATGACGTTTTACCGGATTTTATGGTGGTTATTTTTGATTTTCACTCCTCGTTTTGGAGTATTGTTGTCCTCATGTTGAAATGGAATATACAGGGTTAATTTTAATGAGCGCATCAGCTCTTGCAGGCACCCTCTCTACATCAGTCCCAACAACAATTGTTCTACAACTTTTTACAATTATAGTTTTTAAAATTTTAGTTTTCCCATAAAAATAATTTTATAGCCTATGTTTAGAGGCGTAACACTAATTACTCTGAGCGTAGGTGTACCACGCACCTTGCGTACTAAAATATCGCTTCATAATAATAAAAGGTACTTTTTAGAAAATGTAGAGCTGGTTGGATTTTTCTAAAGTTTTTTTTTGTGTTATTTATCAAGATTTGTAAAAAGTCGTAGAACAAATGTCGTTGGATTTGATGTGGAGAATTTGCTCGCAAGAGGTGATGCGTTAATTAAAATTAACCCTGTATACATGAAGACTGGTGGGTCACTTTTGAAAATCGAAGACGTGATAGTTTGAAATCATACATGAAGAGATAAATAAAATAAGAAATTAGTATTAATTATTTACCGAGTAGAGAAAGTTAGAGATTTCATTACGCAACGCATGGTTACACTGGTTGGTACTGATGTACAGTCACGTCTAATAAGATGTAAACCGAATAAGTTGCGAATTGTACATCACGTGACTGCACGCACGGCGCTATCAACACAAAATACGTAGGTATAGACGGCTTTACGAACGGTTGTCGACCTAGTTAAATTTTATTTTTTTATTTATTAATAGGAAATTCGGCTGAAAAATTAAGTACCTACTTTGGAGATGGGGTAAACCTGTCTACCTCAGACGCCAGTGGTTGCGGGATCAATTCCCACACGGAACAAGAAAAAAAATATTCCGTGTCTAGGTGTCTATCTATGTATGTGTTTATATTTTATGTTCCCCCCTAGTGATTGTCTGGGGATTTTATTTATTTATTACATAATAATTATGATCAGAATTGAGTATCTACAGAGCGTTCTCCTTCAATATCTAAATTTGTCACCAGTCACCCTGTATATGCAATCAAAGTGTTTCTTTTCTATGTTAAAGCCGATAACAAAATCAGGAAAATGTTTAAAATAACTCTTTATGATAGATATTCATATTTTTAAGATATAAATATTAACTATATGCCAAAAAAGCTCGCCGTAAAGGCGACTAATCAGGCCTTTCACTTGGAGACAGCACCCCTTCAAGGTTGACTTCCTGGCGACCATATTTTAACATATAGTCTGGCGCCAAAAATCACATTTAGATTTTACCATGAGGTCAAGCGCAACCATTACACCGACTCATAACTATCCATCTTGGTTCAACCAATAATTCAAGAAATATATCATAATATTCTTTTAACTATTAGTCGCTTGGCATAGCTCCAAAAGATGAAGTACACTTAGATCCACACCACATTTGCATTTGGTTTTATAGCGTTTCATAATCAAATAAAGTTGAATTATACATGAAAGCTATATTATGTATATGTTGGTCCAATATGAAGTCCAATGACACATACGCCATCTCTTCTAGAATTAAGTAGGACACTTCTATGTAATATGGAATTTCTTATTAAACTTACTACTTATCTCACTGCATATCACAAAAATAAACAGTAGCAATTCAATTCAATTCAAATACTTTATTGCCATTTGCATAGAATGGATAAATATTAACAAACAATAATATACAAAAAAACATTAAATTTGCAATTTGGGCGGCCTTATCACTTCTAAGCGATCTCTACCAGGCAACCCCATCTTAAACGAAATCTTATGAATTAAAATAAAAACATGAAAATGGCATAAATAATATTATTTATACTTAAATAATACTAATGAACGTAAATAAATAGGCATAATAATATAATATAAAATACTATAGAATTTAATAAATACATAGATAGATATATAGATATACTTGGACATATAACAATAGAAATACTTAAATAGGTACATTTATAAAACTTAGAAATCAACGAATACTTTCATACACGTTTGCGGGAAGCGAGCCCCAATAATCACCCAGACGTAATTCTTGCAATGTATGCATGATAATAAATCATGTGGAATGTTTTTAGCCACTGTTGAATCGGGATTTTTATGACCTGCACTCTCAATATTATGCCATGAATTGTATTGTATCATACAGTTTAAAAGTATAAGAGATTCAGTTCAAACTGCTGCCATGGCTGTAAATTTTAGATTATTGCACGAGCGCATGTTGACTTTAAAGGCCCGCTATTTCTACTTTCATTCACGTAGCTGGATACGTGAAACTCTATTGTGAAGCAAAACAAAGAAACAATATAGTTTTTTTTTATAAGGTTTATCTTTAAAAATTACAGGTAATTTCCATGGTACCATAGTCACTAATTTATAGAAATATGTGGTTGATAGGCTGCTCCCTGTCATTGCAGTAGTCTCTCTATATTACTGTAATTCATCCAAATTTTTCAAACGTAACATCAGACGGGTTTATAGCCTTTGGTGTTTTGCCTATTCTATAAGGGATACAGGCGTGAAGTTATGTAGGTATGTACAACACTGTATATAAAGAATGCTCGCAGGTCAGAAGGTGTTTAATCAAGTATCCAACCACCAAGCAGGGTCAATGTTTACGCTAATCCGGAGCCGTTCGGATTCTATTTTTCTTTATTTGAAAAACCTTCTAGGTTACCTAAAATCCTTGAATTTTGAATACGAATGTGAAATTTTAATTTATTATACTCGGTGACGTTTGAAGGTAACGTCGAACATACTTATTCATAGATATTTACCATAAGATTTTCTTTAGCTCCAATTAAAAGTTTCTAAAGTCCCATTTCCACGAAGGTAGGATTTGTAATGCGTTGCTGACTCAAGTATAAAATCCTTTTTTATTCTGCAATTATGTTGGGTGATCCTTTTTATTTATTCTTAATGAATTACTTGGACATTGGTTAAATTAGGATGGGTGTAGTACTCTGTTATTAACAAAGAGAGTACAATAATAATAAGTAAAGTGAATACCCTGATTATTAAGAACGAACATGGCATTATTTCATAAAATTCCACGATATCAATGGTCAGAAAATTTAATATTCATTCATACTTTCTAAGTCCAAATATGTTAATAATCTTCGACCTCCACCGTAATGAAGCTTAGCTACTGTCATAAACGTGAATGAGAGTCCCGAATGGTAAACTACTTATTTATATTTTCGGAAAACTAACAGCATAACAATATATCTCACAACTTAAACAAATAAGTATCATATGAAGTTTCCACTGTAAAGTAATACATTTAATATATTTAGAATATATTGATAGAATAGATACATGATATTCTATACAATAACAATAACGTTCGAAAAATAATATGATAGATTATAATATTACAATATAATAGAGTTATAAATATGAATGATTTCACGTTGCAATTATGCTTCTTGAAAATTGAGGAAGAGTTGATGCAAAAATATCGTTATTCTGACAAAGTCGGTTATAGCTATTACAAGTTCTGGGAATAAACAAGTTCATGGTATAATTTGTTTTATAAGAAGGGCCCACGAAAATCTTTTGTTTACGAGAGCCAAGGCGACGACAACGGATACTTATTTTACTCAACAAATATGATGATTCTACATTTTAATTAATTATTTTACAAAAAAAATATTTGATCTCTTCATATTTTCTAAATTATATTGCGGCCATCTGAAAGTAACATATTATTTAATAAAATTATTTTGAATGGTTTCAATGTCGTTCTTGTAAATTTGGTAATGAGGGTTCCACAAAATTGAAGCGTAATATGGGACGAACGACGCTATTGTATAGAAGTAATATTTTTTTGATATTTGATATTTAATAAAACATATAATTTTTATACTTGCCCAGACAATCACACCAATCCTATTACCTCCTATAATTTCACTCGATGGTAAGTGACGTTGAGAAAGAAAATGGGTGACCTTGTGGTTATAAGAAGCTCTTCATAAATCACTGCTGGAAAACAAAACTGCCGCAGAGATCACAGACAGACATACATACATACATACATAACTTCACGCCTTTATCCTTAATAGGGTAGGCAGAACACCAGAGGCTATAAAAACGATCTGATGTCACGTTGGACAAATTTGGAGGTATTATTACGATGGAGAGAGTCTATAGCAGTGACAGGGGGTCAGCCTGTCGCCCGCAAAAACGACAACAAAACCTCCGTCCCTTAACTGACTTTTACAGTTTGCCCGGGAAGAGAAGAAGTTGGCACATTCTATGTTTTTCTTTCGCTTCCAGTCCAGCATGGTAGCCCAGACATCACAGACGTAATACTGGAAATTCAAATAAAAACAAATTTCAAGATTTTTTTTGTTTTTTTTTTCGTGAAATCATTAATCATTTACATGATAACGTTGAAAAAAGTGAAAAATAGGTATCTTCTGCAAAATCCTGAAAAGTAAATCCAATCAAAAAGAACCCTGTATAATATATTAGAAAAATACAAAATTTAACGTTAAACTACGATTATTAATGCAATTTGCAATAGGTATGCATATTGCTTTAATTCGCCGATAAGTGTTTTATATTAGCCTAGTTCATATACTTAGGGGCAGAAAAATCGACCCAACCTGTACGCTTTCGTTCAGTAGGCGATAGCTGAAAATCTAAATATAATCAATGTATACTTTTTAGACTGACTATTTAATACCATTCTAAGATTACAATAGACCTGGAGATTGACGCTGGAGCATCGAGGACGCTGGAGTGTGCGAGTGCTCTTTTTGACCAAATCAAACCTACTCCTTTTTACCACCAGACTACCAGACGCAGACAGAACTTCCAATAATGAGAAATACGGTTTTACAAGTAATCGAGTCAATATCATCAACAACATTCCGTTTATTGAAGTGTAGGATATGTAAAAATAAAACTTATGAAACATACCTTCAAATTAATAAATGTTTATCTGACCTTAATTTTTATATACTATGTTTTGAATCGAAACACAGGGGGTGGGTCGATTTTTTTGCACGCAAGTATTTTATGTGACAATGCATGCCACATATATGAAGCATTTCATAAAACATGAGCAAGGTTCGGTGTTGCAATGAATAATAAATGATGGCTTTATTAATTAATGAAATGTTTCGTCATTTTGCCAAATAACTCTTGTTTTAATTAAACTGCCGGTTGCGTTTTGTCCTCAGAGAACATCGCGAAAATTATGTCAAAATTAATGAATTCAGAGTACGCAACATAGTGTTGTGTTCGTATGTTTTTCGATTGGTAAGTATCAGTATCACTACATAAAATTAAACAAAATACATTTTGTGGAGTCAGCGAATGCTGTTCTAAAACAAAATTTAAATTTAAATTAAAATCTTGTGTCTTTATTTTCTATTGTCTTTCGTTTATTCTTTTTTGTTGGCCATAAATTGTGAATAAATATATATTTATTGACAGATTTTACAGTTTCCTCGATTTATTTATTCTTCACTACAGCCACATTTGACCTCTGTTACACCTTGTCTTTGTTAATTAGGAACTGGCTTGCCATAAAACCACTATCTGAAATTCCGAATACATATTTGTGTGAGTAATGCTATGTGGTTACAGATTTCATATTTGGGTGGTTGCTAAACCCAATATGGACATTAAAGATGTATTTGCATAAAATGGAAGAAAAGGAGTTGATCGTTTTTTACAACATTCTTATACAGGGGCTGAAAGCCTATTTCAGTGAACCCTGCAAGGATTACAAAAAAGTATGTTGTTCATGTAATTCATTCAATTGGTTGCTTTCATTCCTTTGAAGATTACTTTCGATTGACAGATTCTTTTAGATACGGATAATGAATCGAACATAAAGGCGTTTTTGTTAGTTGAACCATGTCTGTAGTCATTTTCTATCTCAATGAGGAAACAAATAATTTAATAAGGACAACTACACAAAATTCCGTCAACCACTTTGTTTAGAGAGAAATATAGGTAAGTCAAGATAGACAAGAAAAATTGAGGAAAGGCAAAGAACTAAGAAGTTGAACAGTTTACAGAATATTTATTTACTCTTTATTTTATATATATATTATTTAAATTTACTTAATATTTACTTTATACAACATATCTACATAGGTGATCTCTTCCTGGCAACTTTATACAAACATAAGGTTAATATTGCTATTTAAAAAAAGAACAAAGTTACACTATGAGCCACATATTATATGTAATATACTGTTAAAAGAAACAATTTTTAATCGGATTTATCGCGTGTTTAAATTTTAACTCGACGTTTCGGTATCTTTGTAGACCCCGTGGTCACGACAGACTGAGGTGTCAAGTTTCTTGAGAGTGGAAAAAAATTTACATCCTCACCTCTATCTGTTACTCAGTCTTCGACCGTAGTTTGAAGTGCCGCCCTCATCCAGCGCTTACCGGCGACTTTGATCAGATCGTCGGTCCATCGTGCGGGGGGCCTGTCTACGCTGCGTCCCCCAGTACGTGACCGCCACTCGAGAACTTTACTGCCCTGCCCATTGCCACTTCAGCTTTGCAATCCTTCTGGCTATGTCGGTGACTTTGGTTCACCTGCGAATCTCTTCATTCCTGATTCCATCCTGCAGGGAAACTCCGAGCATAGCCCTTTTCATTGCCAGCTGAGCGACTTTAAGCTAGTTGATAATTCCCATAGTTAGCGACCACGTCTCAGTGCCATACGTCATCACTGGCAACACACACTGGTCAAAAACCTTTGCCTTCAGTATTGCGGTATTTGGGACGAAAAGATTTTACGGAGCTTCTCGAACGCTGCCCAGCTGAATTGGATTCGACGATTGACCTCTTTCTCAAAGTTGGACCTACCTAACTTGCTTTTATGTCCTATGTATAAATAATTATCAACTTTCACGCTTATTACCTATCTCGAGATCACGAAGTCTTTAAAGGCACCAAAACATCGAGCTAAAATATTTTACTCTTTAAAGAAACCCCAGAAAATCACAACTACATGGCCCCAAAATAAGCAAACTTGATACTAAAAACTTACCAATTTTATTAAGTAGCCTGACCACTTTTAACTGCCTTTTAAGATTTTCGTAGATCATTCATAGTTCAAGTACATAGTTAATGTTGAAATGAAAGCCACAAATAAAGCCAGCCCTCTTGTGTTTAATTTATGTTGATAATTAAAATCCAAGCCAAGACTGATCCATTTTTCACTCGTTTTTTGAAAGGACAGGCTGAAAATGAAATGTTTCATTTAATGTAAGTACTTACTTACTTACGAAGTTGTACTGACAGCATGTAATGAAAAGTGTGGTTTAATTCCAAAATTTAATTTAACGCTGGCGTTCATTTTTGTGGCGACGTAGCTTCAGTAGCGGTCTGTTTATATTTTTAAACATTTTACAGTACCTAGATATTGCGATTCTGTTCTTACAACGCAATGTTTTTAATTTGAACAACTACTTTGCTTTGTGAATCGAACAGTTTACTTTCTCTCACAATCCATCATTTTTATGTGTTTCTAGGTTTTATAAACTACCTTACGATTACATTGTAAAACAATTAGACTAAAAATACAGGGTGTTTTTTCAAACAGAAGCAAATCTTATTAGATTCTACTTATGGAAAATGTTATAAATAATCAACGAATCACGTCAAAATTTTGGCTGAGTTGAGAAGGTCATCAACGTAAACATTCTCCGAAATCATACACATTTATTTATTTATTAGAAAACCAACAGCGATATAATTGCAATTACAATACATTTGTATTTACTTTGAGCATGGCTAATAACAGGTTTTCCTTATTTGAAAATTGATTGGTATAGGGTTGTAGACACGTTTACATGAATCAAAAAATTTTATTTAAATTATGAAACACCAAATTCCATAATAACAAAAACAATAATTAAACAAAAAGTCTGTATTATGTTTCACGGCTTAATTCTTTGCGATTTAATGTTAACATGTTGTAGTAGTACTTCCAAGCGTCAGCCTTGCACGGTTTTCAGAGACACGTTTTTTTTTTTTTTTTTTTTATTTGGCAACCCTGATCCCCGCTCTTGAACTCCTCTCCACTTACTTCCTCTCATCATCCCTCCTCAATAACCATTATGTATTTCCGTGCTCAAGCCTTCGCACGTGCGTCTATAATTTATTACTTAAATTAAACGTTAAATAGTGTGTGTTATAGTTTAAAAATTTAAATCTCAACTTATTATTTGTCGTTCGTAAAAATGGTGAAAAGGAAATATGAAGACATCGAGACCATACGCAAGAAGATCAGAAAACTGGAAAAAAAGCTTCAAAAGAAGCAAATGCCAAGTGAAATTTGTACCTTATCACTATCCATGGCTCTTTACATCGCATAATTGCGTTACGAATCCTTATTCGAAAACAAAGTTCAATGATCTTTATCACTGAATTTGAATGAGCCGAGTTTAAAACTCACAAATTTACCTAGTAAGAATCTTTATTCGAGACGATGGTAAATGTCATTGTTTAGTGATCATTATCGCTAAAATGACTTTTCGAATCCTTATTCGAAAACAAAGTTCAATGATCTTTATCACTGAATTTGAATGAGCCGAGTTTAAAACTCACAAATTTACCTAGTAAGAATCTTTATTCGAGACGATGGTAAATGTCATTGTTTAGTGATCATTATCGCTAAAATGACTTTTCGAATCCTTATTCGAAAACAAAGTTCAATGATCTTTATCACTGAATTTGAATGAGCCGAGTTTAAAACTCACAAATTTACCTAGTAAGAATCTTTATTCGAGACGATGGTAAATGTCATTGTTTAGTGATCATTATCGCTAAAATGACTTTTCGAATCCTTATTCGAAAACAAAGTTCAATGATCTTTATCACTGAATTTCAATGAGCCGAGTTTAAAACTCAAAAAGAAGAATGGCAAGGTCCCATACATTGTCAGTACCGCTTTTGTTTCACATAGCATTCACGTACCTCAAACTTAATATGTGCGTTTTATTGCTTAGATAACGAGTAATCAGAATATAATTATTAGATTTATACAGAGGTTGGGAATAAAAAGTCAAAACAATAATCTAACCTAAAAATTACAGGAATTTATAGTCCGTCTTTTCTAACATGGCGTCGTATTTTGAAACCATTACATTACATAAGCAGGTATTAACCAATCCAGAGGTTTGAAACGGGGTGGCAGCGCGGGCGGCTTAATTCAAGTTTGACAGTAGGACTTTACAACTATTATTTTTTACTGCCGGGAAATTAAAAAATGTGCTTTCGGCAAGTTTAATTTGATTTTATTGTATTTCTAAATATTCCCGACAACTATCACAACAATAAATGTTGGAAAAAACGTGTCTCATATTGACCTATTAACTACATATAGCCCAGTTTTGATACGCTTGAAAACTCTAAAATTAAGTGATACCGTGGCCGCCAATCCCCTTTACCTAATTCGAATCTTTATTCGAGACTATGGAAAATTTCTTTGTTTAGTGATTATTATCGCTAAAATGACTACCCTACTTTTTGCATTTTATGCTCGTAGGTGCTAAAAACACTTCTTTCGAATTATTATTCGAGACGCTGACTACTTTCGTCTTTTCAGTGCCATCTACCTCAAAACATCCACCAGTAGATGATGTTGAGGATATAGAATTGGATAGCGATATCTTAGAGATAATAAATAAATAAATATTTCTGACACTCACACAACATTATCTAGCCCAAATTAAGTTTCTTAAAGAACTTGTGTTATGGATACTAGATAACTGATATACTTTAAGAAATATATGAACATACATATTGGATAAATACATATTTTTTATTAGAATAAACTTAAATAAACATATAAACAACCATGACTTGACGACTAATATCTGTGTTCATCACACAAATATCCGCCGCCGCCGGGATTCGAACCCAGGACCTCTGGCATAGAAGGCAATGTATGTTACCGCTACACCAGCCGGTCGTCATGATGTTGGGAGATGCTCCTAAGATTGCTGAAGAACTAGGAAAACCTTTACATAAGGAAATTTCAACCCGGTGCGGTGGTCTGAAATCCTTTTAAAGGGACTACCCAAAGAGACAAGAGATAAAATCCTAGAGGATTATCTTATTCCTAGCAAAAGTGGCAGTTATCGAAGCGGTCTCTAAACGGAATTCCTCCCTCATGTTTAGGCAAAGACAAACTGGTGTGGCTATAGCAGCTCTGGGAAGAGCTACCGAAACACTCGTAGGATCATCTTCATTAATACCACAGAAGCAACAAATAAGCAATGGTGCCATCTCGAAATGTACTTATATTGAAGGACAATTTTTATCCAGTATATTTCTTGTACCTAAGCCTAATGGTGATAAAAGGTTTATATTGAATTTAAGAAAGTTAAATAAATTTGTACTTGCTAGTCATTTTAAAATGGAAGATTACAGAACAGCGTCAAAATTATTAACTGAAAACTGCTGTAGACAATAGACTTAAAACATGCATACTTCTTTGTTGCGACAAATGAAGCTCACAAAAAATATCTTCGATTCAAATACAACAATATATTATATGAATTCAATTGTTTACCGTTCGGCCTTTGTACCGCACCTCTCGTGTTTACTAAATTAATGAAACCAGTTATAGAATACCTGCGTAGTCGGGGTATGATTTCAGTTATTTATTTAGATAACATTTTTGTATCGGAAAGACTTACTCGGAGTGTGTCACTAATGTATCTACAACTATAGATCTATTACAGAGCTTGGGTTTTTTGATTAACCTTTCAAAAAGTTGTTTAATACCTAAACGTGAATGTAAGTTCTTGGGATTCACTTTCGACTCAAAGCAGATGATTTTAAAACTACCCGAGGAAAAGAAAATAAAATTGAAAGATTTTATAAATAGATTTCTTTGTATAAAACGATGCAAGTTACGCGAATTCGCTAAACTCATTAGTTATTTAATTTCCGCATGTCCAACAATAACTTATTCGTGGTTATATACAAAAAAGCTTGAACAATATAAATATAATTGTTTATTAAAAAAAAATCCAAACTACGATCAGACAATTGATATCTCAATTACCCTACATGAAGAATTATATTGGTGGTTAGGAAACATAGATATAGGCCATTCATCACTCAAACCGAACAACTTTGTTTTAGATTTTTTTTCTGATGCCTCCTCTACGGGATGGGGAGCGTATTGTGATACAGTTAGATGTTGTGGATATAGGAAAGACAACGAAACTTCTTGTCATATAAACGAGTTGGAACTAAAAGCAACCTTTCTAGCTCTGAAATGTTTCACCAAAGAATTATCTAATTGTGACATCTTATTAACAGAATGGGCAGTATTCAATATGATCACCTAGATTATATATCTAGAAGTATGTGGAAATGGTGCAAAGAACGTAGAATAATCTTATTCGCTTCTTACATCAATACTAAAGATAATTGTGAGGCAGATTCATTATCTCGAAAACAGTTCGAGGATACAGAGTGGGAATTAAATCAAATTGCATTTAATGAAATAGTTCGCAACTTTGATATGCCAGTATTGATTTGTTTGCAAAAAGATGCAATACTAAGTGTAAACAATATGTTTCGTGGAGAAATGATCCCGAAGCATGTGCTGTTGATGCCTTTACACTGCCATGGACCAATATGTTATTTTAAGCCTTTCCACCATTCTCGCTTATAGTAAAATTAATGCAGAAAATCATTTGTCATAAGGCAGAGGGTATTGTTGTGGTGCCATATTGGCCAAGTCAACCTTGGTTTCCTATGTTTAAAAAGTTGTCTGTTTCAATTTTTTTGTATTTTGGACCAGATATTGACCTTCTAACATCTCCTTTCAGTAGATTGTAGATTGTGTACACAAGAATCTACGCCTTGTTGCCGCGAAATTATCAGGCAAGCATTACTAAGGAAATATTTATCGAATAGGTCAGTAGATATTATGCTAGCTTCGCTTGCAAATAATACTTACAAACAGTACGATGTTTGCATAAAATCTTGGATAATTTACTGTAGATTACATAATTATGATTATTTTAATGCTTCTAATCCAATTGTAATACATTTTTTAACCGATATTTTTGATAAAGGCGCTAAATACGGGACCATCAATTCTTACCGCTCTGCCTTATCTCTTTTGTTAGGTAATAGCTTAAATGATGATCGAGTCAAACGTTTCATGAAGGGTGTTTACAAGTTGAGGCCCACCAATCCAAAATATAATACTTCTTGGGACCCAAACATAGTGTTAAATTATTTGGCCACTCAATAGCCAAATGAAAGCCTTAGTTTAGAAGATTTCTCTAAGAAACGCTGACTCTGCTAGGTTTGGTGACAGCGCAAAGAGTACAAACATTTTCTCTCATTAAAATAAATAATATAACTCAAAACAGAACAGAAATCTTAGTTAAAATACCTGACTTAGTAAAAACTTCAAAACCAAACTCCTTTCAACCCCTTCTATGGCTACCATTTTTTCATACAAATCCTGCAATATGCCCTGCCAGATGCATTTTAGATTATATAAATAAAACGAGTGGTTTACGTAGTTGTGATACTTTATTTATTAGCCACAAAAGACCTCACTTAAAAGTTTGTCTTAAACTTTGAGTCACTGTATCAAATATACTTTACAACGCAGTGGCGTGGACACATCAGTGTTTAGCGCGCACAGCACGCGCCATGCGGCCACTTCCACTGCTAGCAGAGTCGGTGTCAATATTGATGTCATACGGAAAACCGCAGGATGGAGTAATACATCCTCAGTATTTGCCAAATTCTACAACAAAGAAATTGTATCGGATGCCAATCAATTTGCAACTAGTATTTTATGTAACTCCTTAGAATAAATAGATGTATATTTGCAATTTATTACTGTTGGTTATACTCTAACAATACAGTTTTACTTATACCTATACTGCAAAAATAATTCACATTAAAATACTCTGAACATCCTACAACATGTTAACATTAAATCGCAAAGAATTAAGCCGTGAAACATAATTAAGGATCAAACGAACTTACCAAGTGAAGTTCGATCACAATTATGTGAACGGCTTAATTCGAAGCGATTGATATAAACCCGCCCAAACAGTATTCCTTTAAAGTAATATCACCCACCCATAATTAATGTGAATTATTTTTATAGGTACTACCTAGGAACTTTAGCTCTAAACAAAATGATTATTGAGGAGGGATGATGAGAGGAAGTAAGTGGAGAGGAGTTCAAGAGCGGGGATCAGGGTTGCCAAATAAAAAAAAAAAAAAAAAAAAAACGTGTCTCTGAAAACCGTGCAAGGCTGACGCTTGGAAGTACTACTACAACATGTTAACATTAAATCGCTTCGAATTAAGCCGTTCACATAATTGTGATCGAACTTCACTTGGTAAGTTCGTTTGATCCTTAATTATGTCCATTTCATAATCGTTAAGCAAATAATTAATGAGTATTTAATTTCAATCCAAAGCTTATTGTTTAAGAATCTTGTTTATATTGAAGAACAAATTGCACACAAGAAATTTTAAATCTGAAAATTAATACATATGTTAATTTCAAAATTATCACTAATTGTAACTAATAACTTTATTACTTTTTTGAAAACGTTTTTTTAATGAATCACAAAAGTTTTTGAATATAAAGTGATAATTTTGAAATTAACATATGTATTAATTTTCAGATTTAAAATTTCTTGTCTGCAATTTGTTCTTCAAAAGTTTGAAATTTTCAATGAATTACATAACCGATTTTGATGAAATTTGTATGGGGCCAACTATGAAGTATCTTCTATCATATGAAACAACAATTTTCAAAATCAAACAATTGTCCGAAATTTTGTGAAACAAAGACACAAAAAAAAAACATACAGACGAATTGAGTACCTCATCTTTTTTGGAAGTCGGTTGAAAATTTTACAAATATTTAAAATCACTCGTAATTAGTAAATAACATATATTTTAAAATACAAAGAAAAGTACGTGACGCACGGGTACATTACATATTTGACTAGCGAATACCCTTTATATCTAGTCTGTTGCCGAATATCAGTGCTTTGAAGATGCATTCCGGCACAAGTTTATGAAAGTTTCTAAGATAGTTACGATAAGCTTTGACTAGAGACCCCGTTGTAATTTAACATCAAGTGTTAAACATGAATCATTTGATCTTAAAAAATACAAATCACACCAACAACGTTTGTCCCATTAAATAAAACACTCTTTAACCGGATTTATCGCGTATATTTACATTTTAAATTTTGACTCGACGTTTCGGTGTCTTTGCAGACCCCGCGGTCACGAGCGATTTGACCACGGGGTCTGCAAAGACACCGAAACGTCGAGTCAAAATTTAAAATGTAAATATACGCGATAAATCCGGTTAAAAAGTGTTTTATTTAATAGTATGAATCGCGAAAACTTAAGACAATATAACGTTTGTCCCATTTTAGTATGAATTCTTTAGAAACACGCCGAAAATATTTAGACATAGTATTTCTTCAAAAACTTTGTTTGGGCCTCATAGATTCGCCCGATCTATTGAGCCGCGTGAGATTCTTTGTACCAAATAGGATCCCAAGATCTGGTCGCAAAAAAATGTTTTCCTTGCCTGATTACCGCACAAATTTAAGAAAGTACTGCTCACTGTCACGCATGTACTCTTTGTATGAAAATCATAGTAGTGATATCGATCTTTTTTCTAATACTAATCTTAAAAAATGTACTTATTTAAAAAAACTAATGCTGTTTTATAGTAACTGTATGTATCGCACAATGGTGCTTAACTGTTATTGCTTTTGTTATTTCTTTGCGTTTTTGTTGTATATGTATTTTAAATTGTAATAGTTTTTAAATTTACAAAGTATTTTAACTAATAGTAGTAGAGCATGCAGTGGTTTCCTGTAAGTGACAGGACACTTACTTATTATTTATACCTATTTATTGTTATATGTACTAGTGTACCTGTTGTTGGAAATCCTAATAAATAAATAAACATTATTAATGGCAGATTCGTTAAACAACTCTGCTAGTGCAAGATATCTAAAAGTTTCAAAGGTCATGAACCCTATACTCATCCTCACACGCTTATTTTGTTTTAAGAATCCACCTGACCCTAACTTGACTACTTACAATGACCTAGATCTCAAAATCTATAAGGTCTAGGAAACTGATTTTTTTACACAAGTAACTTCAATTTATGAAGATTTAATGCTCAAGACGAAAACACGATTACTGAAAAAAATCTCGATAGTTTTTTTTTTACAAAAAACTTCGTTTTAATCTCATTTTTGCTTGGATCTTTGGAGTTTGCTGACTTTTCTAAAATATTTTTTAATATATAAATAGGTATTGACTAAACCTAAATTTGCTCAAAATACTTTTTTAATAATCATTGTACTTTGTCTTTTATTCACAATTTTCATTTTGTCGCTTACGTCAAATTTATGGGAACGCGTACTAGATCCGTCGATCTCTTTCTATTGCTAGGAACGTGAATAGCGTTGTCCTTCAATCGAGTCGATTCGATTCGGTATAGTCGGTATAGATTCACGCTAATTGATTAGGGTCAGGTGCATTCTTAAGACCCAAGTTTAAATAAAACTGCGTAAAAGCTGCAATAAATATAAAAAATGGAGTCAATCTACAGAATAGCGACTTGATAAGTGTGTCGTCGTGTCAGCCATGTGCGCTTGAGAGCAAAAGAATAATGGTGCTAATAGTTTCAACAATGTTGTATGTAGCATACAAGCTGTTTCTTGCCATACGACGCCGACTATTGTGGATATACAGTGATAGGTATTGGTTTATGTTATAAAAAATAACATGATCATCATTACAGTAATGTAGATTTATACATTAATTACCCACGACGGAATGGAGGCGGTATATGCGTTTGGGGTGAGAGGGTGTTTGTTTGTGCAAACCAATGTTACCATTTATCTCCAGAACCACTGGTCCGATTTTAATGCGGTTTTCAGTAATCGCTATGGATTTGATATTAAGATAGGTGTAGCGGTAACAACTCACCAGGGGGCGCTACAGTAAACATTTGTTTGTAAAAGCCAATGTTACCGTTTATCTGCAAAACCATTGGTCCGATTTAAATGCTGTTTTCAGTGATCGCTTTGGATTTGATTAGCGCATGTTCTGAGATAGGTGTTACGGTAACAACTCACCAGGGGGTGCTGCAGTAAATATTTGTTTGCAAACCATTATTGGTCCGATTTGAATGCCGTTTTCAATTATCGCTTTGGATTTGATTGGTATAATATTCTTAAATAGGTAATGAGGAACGAGGTGTTGTGTAATGCAATGTATGGTACCTATATTATGCTCTTTAAAAAGTTTGAAATAAAAAACAAAATAAAAATTTTGAAAAACCCACGACGCGACGGTTAGAAAGTGATTGAAAAAGAATAAAATAATTTAAAATCCCCCTACTGAAATGATTTATGTGACGAGACATAATTAACGTGAAAAGCTTTTTTAAAAGTTCACTTGATCTCACACAGAGTCGGTCATATTATGAACAACATACTATTCGTTTTCATAGCACTTCCCTACACTTACCTATTCGGTTCTCGAAGATGTAGATGTCGCAATAACATAGGTATTCAACTCCCTATGAACTTTATAAGAAGAGCAAAAAAATCCGTCGAAGGCTGCCATAAATATTTTAAATTTCAATATAAAACTACAAAACGAATTCATTCAATGTACTAGCGACCCGCCCCGGCTTCGCACGGGTGCAATGCTGATACTAAATACACTACAGAAAAACTGTGATTATTGTTACTGGTAAAGTTGACCTAGATCCATTAGGGGCGTGTAGCACCTGTCTTTTCTAACTTATTTCAACATGAAAAACCCAACCCCATTTTCGAGATCGATTTTTTAAATAAAAATTGCCGATTTTTTGCGTAGAATATCATATTTTGAATTTGGTGGGGTTTTTAATTATTATTATTTACTTACAGATTAAAATGTATTATGATCTTAGTAACAAAAATCCTACGTAAGATTACTAAATACATAGTTCACTGCATAGTTCTGAGCGATTGAAAGTTCAAAAAATCTGTAGTTTTTTTTAACAGCTTACTTTTCTTTTAGAAATATCTCAATAAATTATTATGGCAGTCTTGCGGCAGGTTTTTATTTAAAATCATTGTAGAAAACAAAAATATTGTTGCCCTGAGTAACGTGTTGGTTCCTTGTTGTTAATTCAATTCAAATACTTTATTGCCATTTGCATAGAATGGAGAAATTTTAACATTCAATAATATACAAAATAACATTAAATATGCAATTTGGGTGGCCTTATCACTTCTAAGCGATCTCTACCAGGCAACCCCCAGGTTGTTATTCTACAAAATAATAACTTTACCCGGTTCCTTTTTATAGTTTTTGTTAATTATGAGGCATGTCAAGTTGTATTATACTAAAATGTATTTTTGTCATAAAATAAAAATATTAAAAAATTTCAAACATATAGTTTGAAAACGTATTTATTTTTGATTTAAATGTATTTTTGTAATAAAATAAGAATATTTAAAAATTTCAAACATACAGTTGTCATAATAATACATAAGTCGCATCAATTTTTGTCTTTTATTTTCACGATTCATTATAGTAAGTAAAACACTTTTGTCTGCGTGGTCACGTCTTTCGTGACCATGGTGCCTGTAAAGCCATCAGAACGTCGAGCTCAAATGTTATTAGGAACTAAACGCGATGAAATCCGTTAAATGTGTTTTATTTCATATTAATTTTTTTATTATTAATTTTACTGTTCAAAAATTAAATAAGCTAAGGATAATTTTAAGTTTCGAACCTAAGTCTAATAATATAAATATTGTCAATAGAATAGATAGATGGCGCTTTCGTAATATTCTATTATGCCAGCGCCATCTGTTATATATAACGGCATCCATTCGATGAATGCTGTTGTAGTTTTGTTACTGTAACCGAGATGGCGCCACCGTTATATGGCCGTGAGTGGGTGAGTTTTCTCTATCCCAAACTGTACATTATTTTGATAAATCTCGTTTGGTTTTAAAAAAAAAACGCATCAAAATCCGTTGGGTAGTTTTAAAGATTTAAACGAACATTGGGACAGAGAAAGAGACTTTGTTTAATACTATGTAGTGATGATACATCCTAAAGACATGATACAATATAATTTAAACGATATAGTTGTTGTACGTCATTTTTTTGATCAAAAATTTAAAATAGGTGAGCAAAATGGTAGAACTCCGCTTTCACTCAGCTCCTGACTCTTGTTTGAAAATGAGAGCAAAACTTCTTCCTTCGTTCTCAATTCGTCTGTATGTTTTTTTTGTGTCTTGGTTACACGATATTTCGGAGAATTATGAATTGATTCATATGATAGAGGATACTTCATAGTTGGTTCCATTTAAATTTCATCGAAATCGGTTGAGTACTTCATTGAAAATTTCAAACTTTTGAAACAATATGTATGATTTCGGAGAATGTTTACGTTGATGACATTCTCAACTCAGCCCAAGTTTTGACGTGAAGTTTGTTTTTTTAATGCTCTGCATTCGTTGATTATTCAGTATAGCACAGATTCATGCTGTTTTACTCTCAGACCTCGGTCGAAGAATCTGTGTCGACATGAATTTGTTGATAAGTTATAGGCTAAATAATGTTATATTATGACATCCAAATAATAAAATATTTCATCTTATTAATATTTATCGATAAATGAAAATGTACATTACTTTATTGTTGAGAACTTTATTTATCTTAAAAAATTTAAACGCCCTTACAGGCCAGTCTTACATTTATTAAAAAAAAAAGATTTTGTTCTGGTAATAATGTTTCCTTTGTCTTCCATAGCTTGAATTCTAAAATATGTCTACAATTTAGATACAACAAATATTTCAATTAAACCTGTAGATTCTAAGAGTAGCGCGATCAATCAAATAACCAAAAAACTCTTCAGCTGAAGAGTTTCTTCAGCTATTTACGACCCTTTAGAATCTGCTTGACTAGAAACTATACTTCATTTAAATGTCTCTATATCTTATCGCTCAAACGATTATAATGTTCCAGCTGTGAGGAAGAGCTGCATTTTATATACAGGGTGTCCCAAAAATCGAAGTCATCCTTTTGTAGGTTGATATGCATCGCTTTTAGCAATTTAAAAAATCTCAACTATATGTAATTTTTTTGACTCATATGTCTTTTATATAATATATTGTTACGAAATATTGAATGGTCGTGCTGATGAAATATATTATATTATTGTGCACAACCAGTATATTTAGCAGAACAAAGGCTAAATTGGTATAAATTGAAGGAAAATGGGAATAAATTGAAATATCATGATATTCCATTCTGTGTAAAACAGACAGTAGCTTTGATGTAGATTAGAAAGTGGATATCGAGGTTTTGTAGAGACTACGAGCTTGAAGTAAAAACGAAATCTGTCTTACTTTATGGCACGTGACAAATGAATATGGAAGAAACATTTCTCAGGCATAACAGCTGCTATAATTAATGTACCCTTTTGTTTTGTGATAAGCATCGTTGAAAAATCAAATCACTCAAACATGGTCTTGGCAGTCAAAATGTATTTCTTGATATAATTTTTCAAAAGCATTTCTGAACTAACAGATTTGTTAAGTAAGTGCCTTAATATGTATTTTTATCTTTAATCACTGTCTAACTGATACAAAATCTGTTGTTGAGACATAGTTATTCTAGTTATCAACACAAAATACAGACAAACAATAGTAAAATCCATTTTTTTTGTTCTACAGCAAAATTTTTGGGGCAGTATACTAAAGATGTATCATTTAGATACTGTCACACGCTCATAATGAGAACAAGAAATGTGTGATTAAAAACACGATTGAACAATGCTCGCTCACTAGTTAATACACTGGACCTAATTTTGCTTCCGTTTTTTTGCAATGTGTACGTAAGTATTTGCTGGATAACATAAATAAAAGATTGATTAAGGCAATATGCTTTTTTTATTACTGCTTTCAAGATCCAATCTTTTCCTATCCCATAAAAAGTTTTTATGAAAATAAAATTTTCCTAATTGCCTATGACATGGCATGGATAATAAATAAGTAAAAATACATGCATCATTTGTTAGTGGAATGTGAGCAGAAGGCAATTGATTGAAAATGGTTTTTGCGTATGTTTAGCGGTATAAGTATAGGAGTAGGCTATATTTCGGGTGATGCTAGAATGTTATTTTACTACACACTACTTTAATACAAAAATATCACAAAATAATTTTAATATTATAGGAAAATTAAAGTATAAATTAGAAGTCACGATGGGTATGACGTCTTCACTATACAAATAGTCGAGCTAAATTCCCAACACCCTGTGACATGCGTTAGTGTACCATTATGAACTTTAAACTACAATAAAATTGCTGAAAATTATGAAAGAAATCATAGTTACTAAATCATAGACAAAAAGCCTTTACCTACTAAATAAGGATATTTAAAAAAAATTGCCACGTGATGAATTTCCAAAAAGATTAAGGCTGTCGTCAAAATCTATCGTTCGTAATCCCCCCAGAAACCAGAGAAAGTATCGCGGACGTGTGCAAAATATAGAAAACGATTTATCCATGTCGCGGGCGTTACTTTTTGCTGGGATTTTGGCGCTAACTTACAAAACGTCACAGGAGCAAGTATCGTATGTCAGTGTGCTCGTTAACTCGCTGCACAATTTCTTCTTCTTTTTTACACTATGACGTGAACTGACTTGACAAAGTTTAATTTATGGAGATCCTGACTTATTGGCAGTTTCATAGAGTATAACTTAGTTTAATAGTATTTTTGATCGATGGCAGATAACGTAGCGTTTGATATGTTCTATCTATATCATAAATTTGGTTTTTATGTCCTGCTCTAGACTTGTTTTGATTAAGTTTTAAGTTAATTTATTATTTTATGGACTATCAAAATCAGCTTTGAGATAAAAGAGGTTGTATTGTCATTTCAAAAGTTGAAGCCAATTTATACATATATTATTTTAATTAAAAAATTAAACTCGATATTGACAGTAGAAGAAGTGAATGTGAAGTGGCTTTTAAAAAGATGTACGATCTATTTGAGAAATATTGAAATGATGTTTAAAATAAAGTAAAAATGAGAATAATAAACAAAACTTTAAATATATTGTAAAATATAAATAAACGGAATAAAATTGCGAATGGTTTTTTTAATAATATTTCTTTTTTATGTCATATATAAACATCAAATGAATAAAATGTAAATGTAATTAATAAAATCCCCAAAACAAACACGCCAACTACATGGCCTACATAGTACGAAAAATTTGTAAAAAGATATTGTATATATAGTGAAGTAAAAGGGAAAAATATAAATATGTACTCGGTTTTTTTTCTTTTTTCGTGCGGTGATCGAACTCTCGACCTCTCATGGTTTTTGCAGTAGCGTCATTTACCACTGCGCTATAAGGTTCATATTCATTCTACACAAAAGTCGCAAATGAATGCAATTCACACCTTTGCAACTAAAATAAGTAAGTATCAAAGCATTATTATACGGGGTTACAATGTACGACGTAACTTTATCGATTTTGTAAAGAACAAAAGCGGATCCTTAGTTACGTGAAATAATGAGTGTTTAGAAATCTAATCATCACTTATCTCAATAACTTATACTTCTACGATTTTTAAAACATTGGATAAAAGTGTGTAGCATTTTTAAAATAAATAAAATTCGTCCAAAAATTTTATTGTAAGTGCCAAAGACATACAAAAAATATGATATTCAGAATGCAATATCTTTTAGTGTAAGGCTGCAAACTGGACGGCAGCGACATCGGCGCGGGCAGCAACGACCTGGGGAATCTGGGCCGTTGTAGACGCCAGCGGGCGCTCGCGCGATATGTCGCGGTTTCATACAAACTCAATACTATCTATCGTGTCGCGGAAATCGCTGCCATGTGCAAAAAATACTCGTAGACGAACGTAAGGCTGCAAACTGGACGGCAAAGACAGCAACAGTGACAGCGACACGATAGAAAGTATTGAGTTTGTATGAAACCGCGACAAATCGTTTGAGCACCCGCTGGCATCGAGAACGGCCCAGATTACCCGCGTCGCTGCCCGCGCCGCTGTTTCTCTCGCTGTCGCTGCCGTCCAGTTTGCAGCCTTATTGCCTCTAGTGTTAGCCTGCTCCATAAGGCATACAGGCGTAAAGTTATGTATGTATGAATAAAAACTGTTATTTAATAACATTAATTGTAAAAAGAGTCGTTTTTTCAAGAGTTTTTCTTGATTTAAAATTCATTTTTGTAACTTTTGTCACGTAACACAATTAACTCATGATTAGTCGGAGCTGAGATGACGTTTATTTACCTTGTTCCACAGATTACCAGCCTTCACAAGTACGTGAAATTACTGACCTTAGATTCAAAGCTATTCAAGTAATGAACTTTTATTTGGATATTTCCAATCGAATGTAATGCAAAAGCAAAATTGGGCGGAGTAAGGAGTATTGGCTGTGGAACATTAGGGTGTAGACTGGACTACCGAGCGCTGCAGAACTATTTCGCTTCGCAAGAGACAGGACGTTAAGAAGAAAAAGTACAGGAAGTATTTTAAAATATAGAATATAATTAAAAAAATCACAAACAGCCCAAGAGTCTAACACGCAACAGATCAACCGTGCCTCACAATGAGTGGTACAATTCAAACGTTACGCAAGAGCTATTGAAAAATACGAATTTTCTCACCTCGGATCAAAATTTATAAAATCAAGCACTCCAATATAATAGTCATGGTATTCAAAGCTTTAGGTGAAAGAAAATAGTCTCTCGCCTCATTGAACATTTTATCTCTTTATATCTGACTAAAAATACACTAGAAGATTATTTATCTTACATAACCATCCAAAATCAGAAAACTTATTTCGCAGTTCTTTGTGAATACATCTGGTCAATGAAAGTAAACAACTTCTGGTTAGTAAGCCGTAAAGCCATTATAGCTGCAAAGGAGTCTGAACACGCATCTACCTATTAGTATCTGCTTAAAAATCTTGTTTTTATTTTATTGGAATTATAAAGATTATGAACTTTGGACATCAAAATATATGCATTGATTACAAAATTCCTTACACCAGTACACATTTTGACGCCTCTTTTAAATGGGTAAGATTCAAGTAATGAGAACGATTACCCTCCCATTTTCTTCTTTGTTAGCTCGTCCGATATAAAAGAATTCACAAAAGAGCCTTAGAATAATTTGCCGTGACAAATTGTGGTTCCATTGAAAAGAAGCAAAACCTGTAAAGATGTTGTTTCAGATATTTTCTTTTACCCAACGTTTCCGAGCAATAAAGTCTTACATTGTTTTATTATTGAAGACAACAGACTTAACAAGTGACCATCAATATGTTACTTGATCAATTCGATGTTTTTGACGACCTTTTTGACGATGGGGTAAACCTATCCTTCTCAGACGCCGGTGGTCGCGGGTTCGATTCCCGCACAGAACAGGAGAAAAAAAATTGTTTCGAGTCTGGGCGTTTATCTATTATGCATGTATTTATATTCTAGTTTGCTAAATGTTATCCCATATCATAAGATCTTTTCAAAAAAATTTTTTTATTTAAGTTTCCGACTACAGCCTGGTAGTAAAGTTAAAATATATATAAAGTTATATTTTAACTTTAAAGTTAAATATATATATAAAATAAAATAAAAATAAATAATATATATATTTTAACTTTACTATCGGCCGCTTTTTTGTATAGCTGCAATGTCGTTATATATAACAAACAAAACAAATAACTTTTACGTTAGCTATTAAAAAATCCACCAGTCTAAATTAAATTTCTGGACTAACAAATTAACTTCTGAAAAGCTCTACCAAAGTTCTATCATGCATCATCGTCAAAAACTTATTTCTCTTTATATTCTAGGTAGGTTTTCTGCAACCTATAAATATATATTTTTATGACAACATAATTCTTCATAAATTGAAGAAATCCAATACATTTAGCTTCTGGTGAGCAGTTAAAGTAACTTTTTGCATTTATTCCGTACCTGGTTTTATCACAAGTTTAAAAAAACAGAATTAACTCTCAGTTGAAACTGGAATTAACAGATTTCTCCATTGAACGTGGAATAAAAACTCGTAAAAGAGAGAAAATATCCACGGGTTGAAAAATCGCTGGTTAAATGTTGACAGACCCCATTTTACTGTGTGTGCAAGCTAAAGAGTTTTGTTATTTTTATCACTTCCTGCTTTTTATTAAACGTAATTTTTTCTTTAACTCGCATGCTCCATTTCCTATGTTATAGTCACTTATCATCAGAGTTTTATAGAAAAAAGAATTATATGATTTGTTACGTCGTAAATAGGAACACGTTATAGTTTTTGTGTTGAAAAATATTTAGAAATTAGCAAACAATGTGTCAGAAAGCTGTTGTGTTTCAGAAAGCTCGATAGACAAAAACAAGGTGCAGAAAACAATTTAACTTTTGATTATTATTTATTACAGGCAAAAAATTTAAGGAGACAAAGTTAAAGTCAATGTCATGAAATTCTTTATTTCGCAGGTATGTAAAGACATTTTAAAGAAGTGAAACTATTTACAAAATGAACTGAATGTACCATCACTTCGGAAAGTCAATTTGTTGAAAAGAAGTGCCAAGAAACTTAATAGCAATCATCTTTTAAAAATACACAGTAACAGTTTATAGCCAAGGAATCCCATCTTCTTGCATCCAAAAGTCCTTTCTCACACAACACCTATAGAAGGGTTAATCTTAAATATTTTTGGAATTTTATTATAAAAGCGTACACATTGACCCATGAACGAGTTAGTGACATTCTGGAGTCTACTATTCTAGTCCACTATTATAGCCGGCTAGTTTGAACATTAGGCTATTGTTATATCGTATTTTTTTTTCAAAATCTATTCATTTTGCTGTAACAATAAAACAATCATATTAAAACGGTAGGTATTTCTTCAAAATTTCTTTGACTGATTCTTCTGACCAAAATAATATTTCAGTCATATTTCTGTTGCATATGTTTATATTAAAAATGATATACCACACAACATATTTTTTTATGAGAGACTCGTTTCGCTATGGAAGTTTTCAAGAATTGAATGTTTGAAAATTCCATCTCCAGATGAATCAAAATTTGTTGATTCTTTCTTGTAGCACAAATTTCGACAAAAAGCTGTATTTTTTTTATTTTCAGGTTATTTTTGTTTGGCCATTTATGTACATCTAATCTGTTATCATATTTTTAAGCGTTTTAACTTGTTCTGGCAGTTTTAGTGACTCTTTTCAGATCTAGAATCCAATTGCATGGCTTTATGGTAAATTTACTGAAACCTGTGGAAATATGTTTCAAGGCAATTTATTTTTAACTGATGTTTCTCTTGCAGCATAATTAAGCAATCAAAACGCTCCTTTCTTTATGGAAGGGTAAAAAACTTATTTATTTTTTGATCCATATGGTGGTTTGATCATAATGAATCAGGCACAAATAAATCAGAAATTTGCATACAATCATGCATCACTCATCACACATACAGCATAATTAAGCAATAAAAAAGCTCTTTTCTTTATGGAAAGGTAAAAAACATATTTATTTTTTTATCCATATGGTGGTTTGGTCATATGAATCAGGCACAGATGAATCAGTGCATACAATCATGCATTACTCATCACACATACAGACTTCACTGTTGTTATTTTTCTACATGATTTTATAACCTAAAAGCATCACACGAAACACAAATTGAAGTTTTAATATGCTAAATAAATTTTATAAAGTAGGCATTGTAATCAGAATGCCATAAAACCATTCACACATGAATCAGGTGTTTGCCTTCATGACACCAGGATCTAAGCCACCTAGCTGCACATCCTATTTCAAGCTCGTTCGTTTCACGAATTGATTTTCCCTGCACAGATAGCCAAATTTCTAATTTATTTATTTAACCAAGTACGGTCAAGCGCAGCTTTATTCCATATTAATTAATATTATACGCCGGCCACTTCTTATTCACTTATTTTTAAAAATACTAATGTAGGCCGGCCCTTTTTTATTAACTTATTTTTAAAAACACTTGTAATCGCACTATTAGTTAGAGGTCAATTCATTACCTTTCGATATAATAACATTTTTTCATCCAATGGAAATTGATACATGGACCTGTAATATACTTTTGTACTTACTGTTTTATATTCCACTAGCTTTATCCCGCAACTTCGTATGCGCTTAACTACACTTCTCGTGGAAATTTCAGAAACTATACAACCAACTGAAATTACCTTTATACCAAGTATTACGCCCATGCACTCAAGGAATAAGTTTTTTTCATACAAACTAAGAATCATTTTTTTTTTGTTTATTTTGGGAATTTTTTTCGTAGCACAACCAGTCACTCTTTGTAGAACCTTCATGCCAAGTATCACATCCGTACACTCAAGGAATAAGATTTTGCATACAAACTAAAAAGTCCTATATTTCCCGTTCCCGTGGGAAATTCGGGAATTCCTTCCTTAGTGCACCCCGACATCCCCTAAAGAATGTATGTTCCAAATTTCAGCTCTCTACGCCCAGTAGTTACGGCTGTACGTTGTCTGTCAGTCACTCAGTACCTCAGTCACTCAGTCAGTAACGGAACAGTTTTATATATATTGATTGGGTTTGTTAATAGTTGTCTTACATCTTAAGTCACGTTGTATGTTTTTGGTAATTTTAGCTCATTTCTTATATTGTTTTAAAGTACTACTGTTTATTTTCCTTTTTATTTTATAGCTGGAAATGTTCTATTGTAAACTATTATGAAATCTAAATATTGTTTATTTACCTTTCAACTCTAAATTTGTCATGTAGCTTATGTCACTTTTCAGCACAGATAATTTATAAACTGTTATTAGGTTTTTATATTCATTTCTTTCTCAATTAATTTTAAAATTGTATTTCTATATTACAAATTATTCTGAGACTTGCACATTTAGAATCAAGAGAAGTATCAGCTCCACTTTTACCATACCACCACCGCTGCTCCAGAGACTAAAACCTCCTTGATAATAGAAGTGACAGCCGCTGGCCGATGAAAAATGGATGTCTCTCGAAACATAATTTAATTTACGGCTGTCGAACGAAATCGAGGCTATAAAAGGAGTGGCGAGCTGATCTCCTGGCTTTTGGATAAATAAAACACCGATGAAAGTACTTGGGAGAGCATTTAAGAAAAATCCCTAAAAATACTAATACTAAAAGTCAAATAAATAGTACCATATACTGGATTATTTCTTGGAGCCGTGGATCCTCAAAAACATTTTGGATACCTAAATCATTTTGGAAGTTCGGAGTGTATATAAAAAATTCTAGTGGACTGTAAGTGTAAATAGTGTTTTTTATACCTACTTGTAACCTTTTTTTGTAAGTATATAAACTTTAACTTTATCTTTTTTATTTTGTCTTATCTCTTCCTTTAAATAGTAGGTTACTTAGGCTTTTACTTGAGGTAACACTACAGACCATTATGTTTCGGAAAATGGCAAACCGACGCACCATTTGAACCAACTTATTTATTTTTATTTTATACATAGCCTAGAACTATTGTAAAAATATAATTTACACTAATTTACACTATGCAATACGGTGGCGAGGTCCTGAGGAATGGTTCTGATATAAGCGATGCGTTCAACGACTTTTTTCATAAAACCTTCATCGAACCTTTACCTTCATATGTTTATATGCAAACACCTAGTGTACCGCAGAGCAGCAATTCTCCTGGTCAACTCACTATTACTAAAGAGTACTGTAAAAAAATATTGACATCATTGGATGTTAACAAAGGATCAGGTAGCGATGGACTGCCTCCAGTATTTTTTGTTAAATGCGCGGACTCCCTTTCTACTCCCATAACATACATCTTAAATCGCTGTTTCACATATGGCTATTTTCCTTCAATATGGAAAACAGCACATATAACACCTATCCACAAAAAGGGCTCAAAAATACTGATAAATAATTATAGACCAATTTCTAAATTAAACGTACTCAGCAAAGTGTCGGAAAGAATTGTTTACGATCATATTTACCCAACAATAAGGTGCTCTATTCCTCATCAACAGCATGGCTTCATGAAAGGTCGCTCAACTCAAAGCAATCTGGCCCTCTTCACCCAAGAAGTACTCAACGGAATGGAAAGTGGTGGACAGGTTGACGTGATCTACACAGATTTTGAAAAAGCTTTCGATCGTGTGGATCACGTGATCCTTCTACAGAAGCTTCAAAAGGTAGGTATATCCGGTAATTTACTGAGATGGCTAGAATCGTACCTGAAAAATCGAAGTCAGGCTGTTGTTATAGGGGGATATCGCTCTGACTATGTTTCAGTGCCCTCAGGGGTGCCACAGGGGTCATTATTGGGGCCGTTGTTGTATTCTGTTTATTTATTTGACATAGAAAAATGTATTACTCACTCTAATTTTATTATGTACGCAGATGACATAAAAATTTATGCTAAAATCAATAACTTGACCGAAAGCAATTATTTGCAATCTGATATTGACCGACTATGTGACTATTTCTCAAGAAATCGAATAACTATAAATGTAAATAAGTGTGCGCATGTAAGTTTTACTCGTAAAAAAAATATATTACCAACTTCATATCACATTAACAATTCTCCAGTTGCTAAAACGGACACTATCTGTGACCTTGGTGTTCTTCTGGACTCTAAGCTCACTTTCACGGAGCATATTATAAATATGGTTTCCAAAGCCTATAAAAACTTAGGTTTTATTTTAAGAGTGACTGCGCCTTTCTCAGACCCGCATTGTATAAAAGTTTTATACTATTCTTATGTAAGGAGTACACTGGAGTACTGCAGTAGCATTTGGAACACCAACTACACAACATACAGTGAAAACATAGAATATGTACAAAAAAAACTTATAAAACATTTAAATTACCGCACACACAAAGACCCATACATACCTTACACAGATAACTGTAAGCAACATGGCATTTTATCACTATACAACCGTCGACACTTACTTGATATGATATTTCTTCATAATATTTGTAACGGTTCAGTTCATAGCATTGAACTCACCAGTACAACTCTAGAACTTAAAACACCAATAAAAGAACTAGACACACAAACTTATTTCACATTAAACACACAAAAACTGAATATGCTCAAAACTCAGTTATAAATAGAATTCAACAAACATACAATACCTTGTTTGCTGAATTAACGGACCTTTTTCACGACGCTAAAAGGACTTTTAAAAGAAAAGTAAGTAAAGCCCTCAATAACTGATTTCACTTCAAAACACACAGTCACACCACTACACATCTTACACTCACTCTATACCATTTTTTTTTCTTATACATTGCTGTTAATTTTTTAATTTTAGAATTTTTAGAATTTTAGATTTTAAATAATGTAAATCCATAATTGGCTGTATGTACTATTTTTATGTTTGTAATCATTAATTATTAAGAGCTGTGGACTTTGTAATAAATAAATAAATAAATAAATAAGTTATAAAAGAGATTAAGCTAAACTGTAGCAAAAAAAAATTACATGCATTATGTTGGTTAGTTACAGAAATATATAAAAAAAATTGTCTATGAAGAAATACTCAGAAAATCTAAATTTTAGTAATTATCTTAAACCGTGACTATTGGTTTGAGATAATTACTAAAATTTTTAACTGGCATATTAACTGTACCGCGTAAATGTCACATGAACAGTTTTACGCCTTTGAAAATTATACACGGGCCTGTAAATATACCAAAACCTCGATTTAAAATGTAAAACTTGATAAACTTAAATAATTTATTGAATTAAATTATCTTATTCTGCAATTAGAATTAACCACAAGGCTTAGTAAATTCTGCAAATAAGACCAACTTTGAGCCATGGAGTTGGAAAATTTCCAAGAAAACCTCAATCAAGGAATCAAAAGATATTCAGTTTGTCTATAGCAGACTGTAGTTACAACAAACTACAAAATTTATATTTACTCCAGAAATAGTTATATTTAACGTGTTATTTATTTGAGTTCTTGATATTTCATATATCACAATCATCACAACCACGACATCGCATCGTCGTGATTAGAGCTAAATAAATGAAAATATAGTAAACATCTCGTTTCCAAAGTTAATATTTTAATGACCATTATAGCTTTAAAACATATGTCAACATAATACATACATACATAGCTTTACGCCTGTATCCCTTATGGGGTAGGCAGAACACCAGAGATTAGAAGACCATCTGATGTCACGTCTGACAAATGAGGTATTATAATGATGGAGAGAGGCTATTACAGTGACAGGGGGTCGGCCTATCGCCCACGAAAATGCCAATAAAACCTCTGTCCTTTAACTGACTTTTACAGTATACCCGGGAAGAATAGCAGCTGGTTGGTACATTATATGATTTTCTTTTGCTCCCAGTCCAGCATGGAAGCTAATTATGTTAATAAATGTTTCATTCAAATGATACAAGTTTAAAGTGTGATTTAAATTAATCTAATGGAGAAAGGGCAATACTTGGATACTTTAAACCCTACAAGGCGGTAGTATAAGTTAGTACTACCTTAGCCGTAGCAAATAATATTTCAAATTATATTAAAAACACTAGCTTTATCCCGCAACTTCGTTTGCGCTTAACTACCCTTCTCGTGGAAATTTCAGACACTATACAACCAGACACCCACTGAAAGAACCTTTATACCAAGTATCACGTCCATGCACTCAAGGAATAAGTTTTTTTCATACAAACTAAAAATCATATATTTCCCGTGCCCGTGGGAATTTTGGGAATTTTTTTCGTAGCACAATCAGTTACTCTTTTAAGAACCTTTATGCCAAGTATCACATCCATACACTCAAGGAATAAGATTTTTCATACAAACTAAAAAGTCCAACCCCTTCCCGTGGGAATATCGGGAATTCCTTCCATAATACAAACAGACACTTATTGAGGAACCTTTATATCAAGTATCACATCCGTGCACTAAAGGGATGGGATTTTTTTCATACAAACTAAAACATCATATATTTCCCGTTCCCGTAGGAATTTCGGGAATTCCTTTCATAACACAACCAGACACACATTGAAAAACCTTTACACCAAGTTTCACATCGGTGTACTCAAGGAATAAGATTTTTCATACAAACTAAAAAGTCCTATATTTCCCGTTCCCGTGGAAATTTCGGGAATTCCTTCCTTAGAGCACCCCTACATCCTCTAAAAAATGTATGTTCCAAATAACAGCTCTCAGCCCAGTAGTTACGGCTGTATGTTGTCTGTCAGTCACTCAGTCACTCAGTACCTCAGTCACTCAGTCAGTAACGGAACAGTTTTATATATATTGATGGCATCATTGTTTTTAGAACAGTTCGGTTGTAAAAGCATTTTGCTACCCCATTAATTAATTTATACTAATCATCAGCATAATTAACAAAGCATCCTTCGGGATTGTCTTTAAATGATAAGCCAGTGTTTTGGGCAACTCGGCTTAATAAGTTTTCCGAATTAAGGTAATTTAGAATTTCCAAGTAATCTTTAATAAATATTGAATAAACAAAAACGAGAAAGAAAGATAGAGATTCTCGGGTAATCTGTTTGAATTCAAGGAAGTCTATGATGAATCATGTGGAATGATAATTATACAGGGTTGTTTTGTAGTCACCAGCAAAATTTTTAAGCAATAATTTTCATTTATAGAAAATATTTTTGGAATAAAAGAGTACTGGTAAAACTACACAACTATGGTCCAGGGTCTCAACTATGGTCCACCGATCTCAACGAACCAAAACCCTTTTGTTGCGGTAGGAAACGACATCTACTTTATTGTTTTGTACTATTTCGTTTGCTTAAGACACGAAGACCATCTTTGCTTAAGACCATCCACCACCCAGCACTGGGCCAGCTTGGTGGATTATGGCCTATACCTCCTCTTCACCCAGGGGAGAGACTCTGTAGTGTTACCTAAAGTAAAAGCCTAAGTAACCTACTATTTAAAAGAAAAGGTTAAGAGAAAAATAAAAAATAAGTTAAAGTTTATATATTTACAAATAAAGAACTTACAAGGATTGTCTAGAAAAGCACTATTTTCACTTAAAGTCCACTAGGAATTTGTATAAACACTGAGATTTTTCCAATAAGTATTGTCCAGAAGTTTCTAGGTTAATCGCAGCTCCAAAAGATTATGTACTTATATTATACTATTTCATTTTACTTTAGTTATTAGTATTTTTAGTATTTTTCTTCAATTCCAAGTACTCTCCTCGGTGTTTTATTTTCAAAAGCCAGGATATCAGCTTGCCACTCCTTTTATATCCTCCATTTCATTCCACAGCCGTAAATTAAATAATAGTTCGAAAGACATCCATTTTTCATCGGCCAGCGGCTGTCACTTCTATTAACAAGGAGGTTTTAGTCTCTGGAGCAGCGGTTGTAGTATGGTAAAAGTGGAGCTGATAATTCCCTTGATTATAAATGTGCAAATCTCAGAATATAATTTATATCAAAGTAATAATTTAAAAATTAATTGAAAAGGAAATGAATATAAAACCTAATAACAGTTTATAAATTATCTGTGCCGAAAAATGACATAAGCTACATGACAATTTTTAGAGTTGACAAGTAGGTAAATAAACAATATTTAGATTTCATAATAGTTTGCAATAGAAAATTTCCAGTATAAAATAAAAAGGAAACAGGAATACTATAAAACAATATTAGAAATGTACAAAATAAGATTTAAGATGTAGGACAACTATTAACAAAACCAATGGAATATACAAAACAGTAAGTAGAAAAATAGTTATATTACAACTCATGCCCTGCAGTGGGCTCATTACAAAGAGATGTTATGATAATGATGAAGACACGAAGAGATTATACTATGTGTATTTGATAGGTGGTACCATGGATTGATGCCATTCGATGTTTGCAAGAAGAACTTGCTTACGCGGGCTTTGTGAGTATTGAAAACTTTTGTTTATTAGTATTGGTTACAGTGCATAAAAAATACCTAAATGGACTTAAATTGAAGGTAACTTAATTTGTGTTTTTGTGTTAGAGTACTCCGTATTCTATAAAATAAAGTTCTCAACTGTGATAAAATTGATCGTAATAAGCAACTATTGCCATTCGTTTTAACCTGGACCATAGTTGTCAACATGCCATACAATACAACTATAGTCCAATATTTATTAAATAAAAAAAAATCAAAATATGTGTATGAGCTAAACTCATACATGTTTGTATTCACACATGCATAATCATAATTTTGATGCACTCAGCATATTTAGTTTACAGTTTTATATTAGTTAAGTACTAATATAAAACTAATCAGTCTGACAATAAACGCCGTTACGATCACTCGCGTCCTTTCTTTACCTCCTTGACTTATTATACTTGTAAATTAATTTTAAAATAACAAAAAGTAAACAAAAATTATGTTAAATTGGGACCATAGTTGTGTAGTTTTACTGTATTTTAAATGTATTTTTTTTACAAGGAAATTTGTACGCGCAATCTAGATGGGCATACTAAGCCTGGGGGTTCTCCAGGATTTTAAGCGGGCAGGTTAAACGCAAGGAGGAAGTCCGTATTTGAGTGATTAAGATACTAATTTGTCCGGTAATATGCCGTTTCATCATCCCAGCACAACCCCGAAATCAACCCTTCACCAAACACGTGTAGGCACTTCCTTGGTTTTCTGCTTCTCCTCAGTTCCGGGGCCCGGGTGTCGAACTCCAGCCTAGCTAATCACGCAATCACGTAGCGTTGGTGGACTGTAGAACTTTTAATTTTTAATAAATTACTAAATAGCTAAATTACTTTTAATCGCAGCACGCGCGCTCGAACTTTTTTATAGAATGTACGAAGTGTCAGTGTCACTGCGCTGTACTCGATTCGCGTCGAAATAAAATTTACGTTCCGTTGAACGCAGCGTGTGCCTCCACAAAGGATCAGAGTATCCTTCAGAGCTATGATAAGGAAAACAAAAAGGCCCAAAAAAAAATATATTCGCTATAATATCAAGCAAAGCATGGTCACTATAAAAATTTAATGAATATCATAACAAGCCAAATACCAGCTCGAAGCGCTAGACTCTGTTGACCGAAGAGCCCGTAAACTCATAAATAACAACAACCTTACAAATAAAAATTTGCAGACGCTGGAGCATCGTCGTAAGGTTGCTTGTTTGACAGTATTTTATCGGCTGCATTTTGGTGAGTGTGCGAGTGCTCTTTTTGACCAAATTGAACCCACCCCTTTTTACCACCGGACTACCAGACGTAGACAGAACTTCCGTCCCTATATATGGATTTACCAAGAAGTCGAACAAAACGCTTCGATAGTTCCTTTTTGGTAAGGATTGCCAAGGAGTGGAACAATCTGCCTGCGTCTGTTTTTCCTGACCACTACAGTCCTGGAACTTTTAAGTGTCGAGTGAATAGGTTTCTCGTGGATGGACGTGTAACACCATAGTCTACATGCGCACTTTCCATCAGGTGGCATGGAAGACAAACGTCCTATCCTTAAAATATAAAAAAAAAAAACCTACGTTTTACAACTACCTCAACATTTTCTAAAGTTTTCGCGATTCATACTATTAAATAAAACACTTTTTAACCAGATTTATCCTGAATATCTATCAGAGTGGCCTGTCTTAAAATCTTTTATACAAAATGGATTGTCAAACTTATCTAAGTGTTAACATTATACAGTGGAACTGCCAAAGTATTCGACATAAATTAACAGACCTGGAGCAATTGCTTTCACAAGAAAAGATCCATGTTGCCATTTTAAGCGAGACATGGCTTCTACCAACTGATCCTTTGAGATTAAATGGTTATAGTATAATTCGGCAAGATCGAGAAGAAGGATACGGAGGCGTAGCAATTATTGTCCACCATTCAATCAAGTACCAGGTCAGTCAGCTACCTATTCTAAATCCTGGAATTGAGTTGGTCCACGTTAAACTTCTTAACTGCTCAAATATCGAAAATATTATTTCTGTTTATTGCCCGTCCTCTGTACGTACAAGAACTGAAGATTGGGAAACGCTTTTCAGTATTAGCCAGATGAAAACAATAATAGCTGGCGATTTTAATGGACAACATCCTAGCTGGTCTAATAAGACAGATCCAAGAGGGTCCCAGATGTTTGATGCAATCTTCGACAAAAATTATGTTTCTCTTAATGATGGGAGCCCCACAAGAGTTAAATTAGTCAATGGCAGACTCCAAAGATCATCGCCTGATGTAACCCTGGCTACAAGAGATATTGCGTTGTCATTCTTTTGGAAAGTAACAAATGAGAACTTGGGCAGCGACCATCTTATTATTAAATTTACTACTGGTACTATTTCACAGCCAAAATTTGAAAAAAGGCGAAACTTTAAGAAAGCAATTTGGAGTGAATATCAACAAAATTTGCAAGAAAAGTTTTCTGATCTGTCTCTGCCTGAGGACCCCCAAGAAGCATACAATCTGTTTATAAACGTCATTAACTCTGCTGCAGATAATTATATCCCTTTTGTTGAAATTTGCCAGGATCCTATAAGACTCCAAAAATTTACTCCAAAACCATATTGGAATACAGAAATCTCGCAGGCAGTTGCGGAGAGAAGACTTGCTTTTGCTAAATTTAGAAAAAACCCTACCCCTGATAATCTCACTGTTCTTCAAATAAAAATATCGACGGCACAGAGAATAATTCGAAAAGCCAAAAGTAAATCATGGCAAGAATTTTGTAATAATGTTGACTACTCTACTTCATCAGCTGAGATGTGGCGACGTATGAGATGGTTAAAAGGACATCGACAACCTAGTTCTGCAATTGATGAATCTACTGCAAATAAGCTTTTACATAATTTAGCCCCTGATTATGTCTCTCCGGAACCTCCAGTGTTTGCATCTTTCAATGACTCCCTGAGTCGAGAAATCACTATACAAGAACTTAACCGCGCCGTTAAAAATAAGGATACAACTCCAGGGGATGATGGAATTTCTTTTTCAATGATAAAGCACCTTCCAGATAATGGCAAACAAGTCTTGATTTCCATATATAATCAGTTCTTATTGTCGGGGTTTGCACCGCATCAATGGAGAAGAACGAAAATAGTCCCTATTCCAAAGATTAATAATCAGGATCATCAATCACATAAAGATGTAAGACCAATAGCTTTAATGTCTTGCCCATGTAAAATTTTTCATGCTATTCTCAAACATAGGTTAGAATGGTTTTTAGAATCCAAGAATTGTTTTTCCACAAACACGGTTGGTTTCAGAAAGTCTCGGTCTTGCTTAGATGCACTTGTACGCTTAGTTTCCCATGTTCAGTTAGGATTTAGTAGTAATTTGATAACTTTAGGATGTTTCATTGACATAAATAACGCATATAACATGGTTGATGTTAAGACTTTATTAAATATGTTAAATAATATAGGAGTAGATTCCAATATATGTTACTACTTGTGGCATCTTTTAAGTTCTCGAGAATTAATTTTAAAATATTCGGATAACTGTAAATTAATAAGAACAACAGGCCGGGGTCTTGCTCAGGGGGACCCATTATCTCCTTTATTATTTAATGTGGTAACGATGCATATTTGTAAAGACATTGTTAATATTTGTATTTCTCAATATGCTGACGATTTTGTTATTTATGGTAGTTATAAAAATATTCAGAGTGGATCAGTTATTATGCAATCTAATTTAGATAAATTGTGTAAGATGGTTGAAGCCCTTGGTTTAGAGGTGTCTGAAAAAAAGACAAAGGCCTGCTTATTTAAAAAAGGGGTAAACAGAGAGGAAATTAATTTACAACTGAACGGAAATCGACTTGCATTAGTAGAATGTGTTAAGTATCTTGGAATTTGGTTCGATAGGTCTTTAAAATGGGGTAAACACATTAATGAGCTTATACATAAAACCTCAAAATCTGTAAATCAACTAAAAATTTTAGCAGGATCTAATTGGGGAATTCATCCTAAATTTTTAAGAAGATTGTACATTTCTTTAATACGTAGCCGTTTGGATTATGGTAGTTCTCTCTATGACTCAAGTGTGAAAAGTCATCTGGCCAAACTCGATAAAGTGCAAAACCAATCTATGCGAGTTATTGGTGGCTTCATAAGGAGCACTCCAATTCACGTAATGCAAAACGAACTTTGTCTGCAGCCTCTCCACCTTCGCAGATATTACCTGGGCGGTAAATTCTATTTAAAAAGTAGATCGTTTAAAAATAATGAAAATATTAAAATAATAGATCTGTTGGCAGATAAATGTTCAAGATCTGGGTACTGGTGTCGAAAGAAGAAACCGCTACTCGTTACTGTGCATGAATCATTTAAAGCTATTCCTGTATATTCCTCTAATAACTTAGAAATGTTTAATTTTGACACATGGGTTCAAAACATTGATATAGAAAATATCATCTTTTGCTTTATAGAAAATTTTACAGGGTCCAAAAAAACTTTTAATACTGTTTTTCTTAAAGATATGTGTAATGAGATGATAGAAAATAAATACCACAGTTTCTATAAATTATATACAGATGGGTCCAAAGATAATTCAGGAACTGGAGCAGCCTTTTTCGATCCCCAAACACAATCCAAAATTAAATTTAAAATTGATGCCGATGTGTCCATTATGTACGCAGAGCTTTTGGCGATATCCGAAGCCCTTTCATACTTAGAGAATATTAATTATAAAAAATTTGTCATCTTGTCTGACTCGAGAAGCGCTCTTCAACATGTGGCTCGGTGCACCTCGAATTTTCGAGGTCTTCCGATTGCTTACACTGTATTGGAGACAATACAAAAACTTCAATCATCTAATAAAATTATAAATATTCAATGGATCCCATCTCATATAGGACTAAATAATAATGACACTGTGGACATTCTAGCAAAAGAAGCTATAGTAGATGGAATACCTCAACATATCGTACCTTTTTACTCTGACCTTTTACCTATGCTGAAAAAGCAAGTGTTTAATTTATGGTGTGAATACTTTAACAGAATTTCTCATTGTAAGGGCATTTGGTATAAAACGATAAGATCCGAACCCTATCAGAACGCGTGGTATGAGTCTAGCAACTTAGATAGGCATACTTTAGTAACCGCTTTTAGGATTCGTTCCGGACACTTGCCTCTTAACAAATTTGCATTTCTTATGAAAAAAGTTCCTTCCCCCAATTGTTTGGAGTGTGGTTCTGTAGAAGATGTTCAACATATGCTTATGGAGTGTGTCCGAAACGAAGCCTTACGTGTTCAAATATTCTTAAATATAATCACAAGTAATGTTGGATGCTGTAATAGCATTTTAAGTGAACCCGATTCTGACGAGGCTAGGGCATTATATAGATTAGTTAAATTTGCTGTAAAAGCTAGATTTTAAGGTTTTTCGATTGATTCTAATTTGTAATGTGTTTTGATTTTGTTGATTGTCAAATTTCAAAGTGTTTAGTTTTAAGATAGTTAAGCATTGTGAATACCTATAGGACTACATGGTCGCTTTCGTGTACCAAGTCCATTAATAAAGATTAAAAAAAAAAAAAAAAAAAAAACCAGATTTATCGCGATTAATTACATTTTACATTTTAACTCGACGTTTCAAAATCCACCAATCAGCTCTGGGCCAGCTTTGTGGATTATAGCCTCAAATCCCCTCGTCGCCCAGGGGAGAGACTCATAGCCCTGCAGTAGGCTCATTACAAAGAGTTGTGATGAGGTTTTATAATCTTAATTTAGGATAAGACTAATATCGATTAGTCTCATAGTTAATTTTTATTTATTTATAAGGCTTTTTTGAGGCCTTTTGTTAAGAATATCAAGAGTAACTTTGAAAACCTCTCAAATTTAGAAAGTAGCTTAATAAATTACTATATCAATACTCTACTTGCTTTTCTTATACTTCTCTACACAGTAATAGGAGCTTTTTTTCCAATGTGCTTATAAGAAATAAATATTATTTACACTTGCTCATAAAGGTTTATTTAATTACAAAACATGTAGAAATTGAGATATTTAGAAAACACAAGAGCCTCGAGGGTAAGTATTAATTATTTTTTTCTGAACCACTTATTTAATAAACTATTATTTTGCTAAGTTGAAAAACCTTGTCAGTAAAATATAGCGATGTTTCTGGAGTAAAATCGCGTAGAAGTTTTTATTATGCAAAAAAAAATATCTTTGTGAAATTAAAATATAAGTTATTTAAAATTCTTACAGTTGTAATAAGTAACAGTGTTAATTTATGTTATCATGTATATTATTATACCGTGTGTTAGGCTTCGGATTTCCGATATTTCACCCACGTATACTTAAAGATTAAACGAATTTACCTGTAAGTGAAGTTCAATCGTAATTATACGATGGTAAATTTTATTGACAAAATACTATACAAAGGGGGGTCGCACCCCTCACCCCTCTGAATGACAGCCATTTTAAAATTTAATATCTCGTACTTCTCTACTCAATGTAAGCTACCTTAAAAGCCCCTTAACATATGTTTTTTTTATTTGATTTGTTTGCAAGGAATAATGCTAACACAGTTCGAGTTTTCGGCTCAGCAGGGCCAGTTTTCGAACGAACTTTTCTCAACAGGCTCGGGTCTGGGTGATAATAGGATACCCAATAGTTTTACTGTGTGGTTTCCATATTATAATCTTAGTTAATTACTTCACTTACATAAACGTAAATTCTATCAATTCCGTTCCGTTTTTTCAAAATAGAACAATAAATAAAACAAGCTTTACGAAACAGGTGCAAGAATGGATAGTGTTGTCGGAAGGGGCCGTCCTAGGCGAAAGTGTACCGATTAAATTGAAACATTCCTAAAAAGGTTATTCGGTTATTTCGATTGACGGACGAATAGAACAGTCCACGTCGATCGATAGTTTTTATTATGAGAAATAGTCTGATCGACGTCGATCGATTTGTGTGGTACACCCTTGAAAGTACCCGTAGCCGGCGATCATGAATGAAAAGATTGATGAACGAAGAGGAATTGGAAGAGGTATGTCTAGATAGTAGCAATTGGTGTTCCCTTGTCTCTGCCTACCTCAAAGGAAGTCTGGCGTGAGGTTAGGTAGGTAGTTTAGGTAGATAGAAAGGTACCTAAACAAAAATGTATTCAATGTAGAAAGAAAAAATGCAGAAAACTGCTTGAAAATCAATCAGTCGGCTGCCTCTGAATGAGCTTTTTATAAGAGGAAATTTATATTTTTTTTTAAGTATTTAGATACCAATATTAATTCAAATCTGACCAGTAGTTTCTGATATAAGCGAGTTCCAACAAACAGCTCTATTATGCAAAAAGATTAATGTCAAAGAAAATATTATGAAATAAAGGCAGCGAATTATACGTATAACCCATAAATTTTCTACAGAGATAAAATGAGCCTGAACTTGATCTCGAACACTTTTGCGTTAGTGAATTGTGTCGAGAAATCCTTGACGATTTAAAGGAACATTGCTATTGACTCGTGAAAGCAAACAATATTAACGACTACGACTGAAGGCTATTTCCAAAATTATGCTGTCGTCATGGAAATCTCAATTCTACGTATCTCGTCTGCCCTACTTAAATTAACGATGGAAATCCCAATGTAAAAGGCAAATTTGTGAAGCCGAAAAATAGTTTTTATTCTATCAAATGAGTTCGGTTGATTGCGATGTCCACCCGGCAAGCGAGATGCGCAAAGGTTTTTTCTTTTTTAACAACACTTAGCCGAAAATTTTCTCAAAATACCCATGTACTCGAGACAAAGGAACAGGAAAGGCTGCAAAAGGTTGTGTAATCGGTACCTATAACATTTAGTTAATATATTTAGTCTGTGGTGTAAACTTAATAAGCTTCAACATAACAACTCCGTGTAATGAGCCCACTGCAAGGCTATTAGTCTCTCCTCTGGGTGCCGCGAAGGTTTAATCCGAAATCCACCAAGCTGGCCCAGTGTGGATGTCAGATATTTCAGAGTGCCGAAATGGCTTCTGACAAACCCTAACGACTACTGTATACAAGTATACAGCACCCGGGACCGACTGCTTAATGTGCCCTCCGAAGCACGGAAGTCGTCGTGAGAAATGAATGGTCGGCGGTCACCCATCCTAATACCGGTTGCAGCGAGCGCGCTTAACCTGCGATATCGTTTGATATGCACAGTAACCACGGCGCCACGACGACTGCCGTAATAAGCTTAACTACGAGTATTTGTTAAATCTAGACAAATATTGAAAGTGGAAGCTAGTCAAAGCAGTTATTTGTATAATCAAAGAAAACTCAATCGGTGCTATGTGATAGTACTATTTCATTTTATTTTAATTGGCAAGCAAACAGTAACAAATAATACCATTTTTTATTATTGTTTTACATTATTTATTATTTGCTGATTGGCAAAAAAATACTCAAGAAGTTCAGCATATGAATCTTCTTACTAAATTTTGTTTTACTTATTAGACGTATGTTTTTTTTTTTTTTTGTACAATGGGAATTAAGTTTTTTTGGCAAATGCCTGAGTTAAAAACTGAGGTGACTAGGGAAGAACGAGCTATAGATTTTATAACCACATATAGATAGAACCACAATACAATAGATGAGTCTTCTTGTGTGTTTTATTAGTTAGTATATATTTACAGAAAATAATATGATATTCTGTTCGATTATAATTGAATAAGTCAATATATTACGATACGTAAACTATCTGTTTTAAGAAGTAACATGTAAGATCTAGCTAAAAAAACTATATTTTCAAAATTGCTCGTGTTCTGCAGTAACTTTAACAATATATCAAGGTTCCCAAACATAAAGCTCTAATAGTACTTCACCTCATACCTACGAACTTTCGAAACTGGAAATTTGGTCTTGAAGTCATGAGTTACTTAAAACTTAACATACCTTGCTTACTTGTTCAGATATTAGGGAAGACGCGGAACTAAGTTCTAATACATCATCAACAAAGTTGATTATTGCTTTAACAAAAGGTAAAGTTGTTTATGGCTTCAAAATGGTAATAGATTGGTGATAGAATCTCTTCAGGGTTCGCCTCGATAGCAACCAGCCTATAAATAATATCAGCTGCTACTGCTATACTGTGGCAAATAATTCAATGCAGTAAACTGATAGTTCGAAATATCAAAAAGAAAAATAATGATACCAGTTAAAATCTTCGTAGTGTAAGGTAAATGAGAATGATTGAAATTGAATGGTTCATTTTCATTCGCTTGGAATAACAATTTAATCAAATGTATATATACGTGAATTTGTGGTGTGTGTTTATCTTTACAGTAACCTATACGAAAATAATTAATAACCAAAGATACAATGTGCTTTAAAACGGTCACAGTAGAAATGAAAGGACATCATTCAGGTTCCATATAGTCTCAGGCCGTCGTTGAGACAATATTCTTATATATCGTGCTGTTGGTTTTATTGTATGTTATATGTTAAACATTCTTATTAATTTCTAACCATTGTGATATTGAAATGGCTCATATTTTAAGTATGAAAAAATATTTAAAATTCGGAAAGCTGCCATGCCCAGATATATATCATGAACGTTTCTATAATCTGTCAGTCAGGCACAAAACGAGCTGATTGATCTGGTTGATCAAAACAAAATCACTCTAGGGATGGTGCATCTTATAAAAAAGATCGATATTTAAAATCGATTCGAAACGCAAACAAATAATTCACAAAACCAACAAACAAACATTTTTATTTGTTGCTTAGCTCTCGTTCAATTCCGAACCCCTCTACTCCAAGTAAAATCTTTTTGAGTTTATTCAAGCAAAACCTTTGTTTATCGGAACCGAGAAAATGAAGGCTGATCTTACATTGTAAAATATCGATTTATTGAATCGATTCAGTTCTTCAGGTTGATAAAAAAAATCGACGTTTCGGTGTCTTTGCAGACCCCGTGGTCACCAGTCGCTCGTGACCACGGGGTCTGCAAAGACACCGAAACGTCGAGTCAAAATGTAAAATATAAATTATACGCGATTAATCCGCTTAAAAAGTAGTTTTATTTATATTATGAGTCGTGAAAACTATTCTATATATGTAATACAATGTGAAGGGACGCACAACGACGCTATATTCACAACTCCGTCACTAATGAAAATCCAGCTAAGGTCTGGAAGTTTCTTAAAACATTGGGTGTAGGCAAAAATAAACATAATAATATTCCAAGCAACGTCGACATAAATTCATTAAATAATCACTTCTCTTCTACTTGCCGCATGGACGCCTATGATAAGTCCAACACATTAAACAATATTTCATCTTTGCCTGCCCCATCATTCGACTCTTTTACTTTTTCTCAATTTACTGAACGTGGTGTTAAGAGAGCCATCACATCTGTTACATCTAATGCAGTTGGCTTCGACGGCATTAGCCGTAACATGATTATTCCTCTCCTGGATTTCCTTACTCCCATAATCACTGCTATATTTAATAATTCCGTCCTGTCCAACACTTTTCCTACGCAATGGAAAAACGCTCAGGTGATCCCTCTCCCTAAAAAATCCTCTTCCACACTCTTGAATGATTTTCGCCCCATCTCTATCTTACCTTACCTATCCAAAGTCCTAGAGCGGCTTATACATGAGCAATTAACGCATTTTATTACAAATAATAATATTCTTAGTAACCACCAGTCAGGCTTTCGGACCGGACATTCCACTACTACAGCTCTGGTTAAAATATCCGATGACATTCGCAAGGCAAAAGAAAATACACAGCTCACAATATTAGCATTACTTGATTTCAGTAATGCTTTTAGTTCAGTCGACTTCGACATTTTACTCCAAATTCTACGGTCTCTTAACATATCTCCATCAGTAATTGATTGGTTTCATACATACCTGCGTGGACGTCGGCAACGTATATACACTGACTATGCTTGTTCTTCTTGGGTCCAACTCGAAGCCGGTGTCCCGCAGGGTGGCGTGTTGTCTCCTCTTCTCTTCTCAATTTTCATAGACTCAATAACTTGTAACCTATCTTCTTCCTACCACATGTATGCAGACGATTTGCAGATATATCGCCATTGCTCTTTCGACGACCTACCCATGGCCTTAGAAAATATTAACTGTGACCTTGCTAGCATATCTAATTGGAGCAAATTACACGGGCTAACAGTAAATCCCACTAAATCACAAGTCATAATTATTGGCAGTACCAACTTGATTAATCGCTTAAACTTCGACACAATTAATCCTGTAATATTCAATGGTGTACAGATTTGCTACAGTGACACTGTCAAGAATCTGGGCATTATATTTGACAAGAGTTTTTCCTGGAAGTATCAAGTTGAAGAAGTGAGCAGGAAGATGTTTGCCGTCAATAGTTCCGTAAAACGTTTGCGCAATCTTTTGCCAATACCCACCAAAATCTCAATAGCACACACTCTCTTCTTTCCCGTTCTTGACTATGCCGATGCCAGCTATCTTGACCTTACAGAAGAACTTCTAAATAAACTTGAGCGGCTTCAAAACCTTTGCATACGTTTCATATTTGGTCTTCGTAAATATGACCATGTCTCCGAATACCGTTCTAAACTCAAGTGGCTCCCAATCCGACTTCGCCGGGTTACACATATTCTTTCGTTACTGTACCGGGTGCTGTTTAATTCCGCGGGACCGAGTTATCTCAAAGACTTATTTCAATATCGCCATGAGAACCACGACAGAATATTACGATCTGCTGATAATCTCATGCTCAGCACTCCTCTTCATAAGTCCCACTGTTTTAATAATTCATTCTCTGTGAGAGCAGTGTCGTTATGGAACAAACTTCCTTATGAAATAAAATCTGCCCCTTCGTTGAACTCGTTTAAATTAAAACTAAAAACACATTATTTATCTTCAGTATAAGATTAAGAGAGTATTCGTTAATTATGTATTATTTTGTGTATTTTATTATATATTATGTATTTGTTTATATATGTTATCATATGTAGGTATATTATGTTTTATATCGTTATCTCATTATGTGTCGCTTATTTTTTTATTATGGGTCGATACGATATACTGACTAAAGTTCACATACTTACTGACCTATTTTATAATGTTTCTCTTTTTGTTTTTTTTTTTGTGTTTTATTTTTAATTGCTAAATACTTTTGTATAATTTTGTAAAGGTTGTCTGGTAGAGATCGCTCTAGAGCGATAAGACCGCCTTTTGTACCTTTTGTTCCATGTTTTGTATTTCCTATTTTTGTTACTGTACAATAAAGTGTAAATAAATAAATAAATAAGACAATACTAAAAAAATCGATTTCTTAGCCCAAAAAAAATATTTTTTCGATTGTTTTTGATAAGTTTATATTACAAAAGTAAGCATAAAACATGTATTCATCCCTAGTGTTTGTTTTAACATGTATCTATTCAGCATCTAAAAGCATAATTACACAGTAACTTAATTCAATTCAATGAAATATAAACAACGCAAAACTTTTTTCTCTTCGCAACTGACAATCAGCTGTTTTGTTTTACTGTCAAGTTACTTATATCAATCAAAGTCGCCATTTTTTATATGAGCAGCAGAGCTTTAAAAATGCTATTATGAATTTCGTGTATAACTCAGGTTCACATGAAAATAAAATGATATATTAATTACAGTTTGCCTCAGAAAAACTTTGGCTACATTATGAACATTTTTTTAATATGAGACGCGACAATTTTCAGTAAATTAATTGTCTCATTATCGGCCTGAACTGAATGGTGTCATTTGTTGTTTTAAATTTTTAAAGGCAACGTAAAAATAAGTAAGTACCTTTTTACAATTAAATTATGTTTCTTTAATGTTGCTTTTATTAGTAGTGTGTACAGTCATGAGCAATAAGATATACACGTTGTCATATTTTCGAAAATATCTAAACTTATACAAATCCAGAAGAAACTGTACGACAATTTGTTCTAAATTATCTAACCATTAATTTGTGTCAAAATTATGTAAACATTTATTCCATATTAATGTAATCGATACAAAATCAGAAATAACTCCACACTTCCAATATAATTTTTAACAATCCATGTAAATTTCTATAATATGTAAACAATTATTAGGTCATGGATTCATTAAAATGATATTTCCAACAAACTATTGTGGTTAACTGTAAATAGCTTCTTATAAAGAATTTTGAAAATAAACTACTTTTTTCTATGAAAGTAAAAAAACGACCCAATAAAAGCAAAAGTATTTGATAACCTGCAAAAAACTGATTCAATAGAAGTGATTATATTATTATTACATAGAAATAATAAACTATATCAAAATATACTACACATTTTTGTCAAATTTAAATAAAAATTAATATTCATGTCGCCACATTAAATCACTAAAATAAGTACCTATGATCAAGAATTATGTAAACGCTGAATTGTGACAAAATAAGCTACACATTTTTTCAGAGAATAACTTTTGATTTAGAATTAAAAGAAATAATGTTTATTTTTATAATTTATATTGAATTATTTAAAAAATAATGAATATTGTTTTTAAATCACTTTCCAGATATTAAAAAAGAAATTGAGCATTAAATGCAAAAACTCAACAAAATAATACATAATAATATTTTTATGGTATTTTTATAATGTATACTTACAGGATAGACTTTAAAAAACTATTTATGTAAGCTCTTGTTTAATTTGATTTCAATCGACTTCTAAAAAAGGAGGAGTTTCTCAATTCGTATGTATGATTTTTTTGTGTCTTTGTTACACCAAATTTCGGACAATTATGAATCGATTTTGAAAAATCTTGTTACATATGATAGAGGATACTTTATGGTCCCATATAAATTTCATCGAAATCAGTTGAGTACTTCACTGAAAATTTCAAAATTTTTGAAAAAATATGTTTGGTATCGGAGAATGTTTACGTGGATGACATTATAACTCAGCCAAAGTTCTGACGTGAAGTCAGTTTTTTAAAGCTCTGCATTCGCTGATTATGAAATAACCCTTTCGGTGTGCTGCAGGTTATTGAATATTTTTTTTGCTTTTATAGGGTCGTTTTATTACCATCGTAAAGCCATTCATAGTGAACCTCAATTGTTTCTTGGAACTAACATTTTAATGAATTTATGACATAATTGTTTACATATTATTGAAATTTTCATAGATAGTTAAAAATGATATTGGAAGTGTGGAGTTATTTCTGATTTTTTTTCGATTACATTAATATGGTATAAATGTTTACATAATTTTGACACAAATTAATGTTCAGATAATTTAGAATAAATTGTCGTACAGTTTTTTCTGGATTTGTATAAGTTTAGATATTTTCGAAAATTTGACAACGTGTATATGTTATTGCTCATGACTGTACATACAGAGATAATATTGTAAGAAAGTTAAACTTAAAATAATGGGACTCAATGTTTTATTTATTTTGTGATCATTTCTAGCTCTTGGAAGTTAGAAACCGTAGATCTAGAAGTAGAATAAAAAGTACCGTAGGTATGTGTTAACTACCAAAAGAAATTACATTAATATTGGCTCAGCCGTTTTACCGTGAAAAGTAGCCAATCATAACTATAGATAGATACACATTATACACTGATAATGGCTGGATGGATGGATCTTTGCTACTCTTTCACGCAAAAACTGTCAAATGTATTCTTCTGAAACTTTACAGTAATATAGCTTTACCTAGAATAACAATAAGCTATAATTAATGAAGATAGGTATTGCATGAAATATGTAAAATTTAAGACACTTTGGCTGGCACCCGATTTGTTTATAACGCAATGTGCCTAATATGTTACCTATGTTTGTAATGTACCTAATATAGTTACCTATGTTTGTGGTTAGGAGTTATACATATTATATGGGCGAAGATTCTTCATTTTTATTTTTGTTATTAAAGATAGTACTTAGGACCTTGGAGAAGAAAATAACCTACTCGAAATACTAATTCAATACAGACGAAGTCGCAGGCATCATCTATGTAATATACCTACCTACCTGTACTTTTTCACAAAACACCTAGGTGAAACTGCGGATCACAGCTTTGTTGTAACAGTTTTTGAAGTAACTCTGTCTGTTTATCTATCAGTAACGCTTTCACAACTTAACTACTGAATCGATTTTGACGAAATTTTGAATAAGGTAAGTTTAAACTTCAAGGAGGATATAATAATAGTATTTATCCAACTTCAACAACCGGTATCCACGCGGACGAAGTCGCGGGTCACAGCTAGTGTTAAATAAATAAGTGACGAAAAGCATTTCCACTCTAGAAATAAGAAAATAAAAGTTTAAAATATTTTGTAAGTGAAAAATATTTTTTTTCCTATTTCATTAAGTTTAAATAATCAACGAATGTAGAGCATTAAAAAAACCGACTTCACATCAAAACTTTGGCTGAGTTATAATGTCATTCACGTAAACATTCTCCGAACTCAATTTCAAATTTTAAATGTTCAATGAGGTGCTCAACCGATTTCGGTAAAATTTATATGGGACCAACTATGAAATATCCTTTATCATATGAAACAAGAATTTTTAAAATCCTCCCTAATTGTCCGAAATATCGTGTGACAAGGACACAAAAAAAACATACAGACGAATTGAGAGCTTCCTCCTTTTTTGGAAGTCGGTTGAAAAGAAACATTCATTCCCTTAAACCGCATTACTATTTTTTTCTTCCCTAAAGTGGGCACACTGGAACTGTCATTTTACTGCATTGAATTATTTGCCAGGGTATAAATATCGCCGCTGGAGCTGTGATTGGTTCCTGCAATATTTTTTGAGCCAGTTTCTAGCTCAACCCTTGTGCTGACATCTTCGTCCACTCTTCTAACAATCATCTGGTGAGATTTAAGTCAGATACCAAGAAAAGTTACCCACAAAATCACAGTGATATGTGGCGTAATATTTATTTATTTATACAGAAGACAAACAGTCAGAAATTTATACAAGTTATTAACAACAATAAATACAGGGTCCATTTATAATAGTCAATTATATTTTAATAGCAGATTATGAATGATGAGTAGGTATGAAATTCAATAAAAAAAAAATTATATTTTTCATAAATTAAAATTTCAAAATTATCTTCATTGAGTAAAATTTAAGTTTAATCTGCATTTTATGACTACATACATTAGATGGAAATGTTGTTAATACTTGCTGTGTAGTCAACAAGAGATTAAACATAGATTTTGATCACTTCGAAAAATTTTGAAATTTTAATTAAGTAGGTAGGTACATAATGAAAAATAATTGTAAAAAAAAATTTTTCTTTCGTAATTTAGACCCAGTCATTATTCTTAATCTGCTATTAAAATATAATTGACTATTATAGCTGGACCCTATATTTACAAAGACCAGTGAAGTCTTCATTAAATGAACAATTATACCTATATATATATAAGAAGTGCTTAAGCTAACAGATCTGTATATAAGTATTTAATTATAAATGAAGTATATATATCCTAAAATAACAAAACATATTTTAAAAGAAACAATAATACAGAATATAAAATTATAGTTATAAACAGAACAAACAAAAAAAAATCAATATTTACAAAAAACACCTTTAAAAAATACCTATAACTTGCCAGGGGGCCAATCCTGTTACTTTTAACACTATGTACGGTGACGTGCATGTTGTTCACCGATGTTTCTGCTTATCGTACTTATATTATAAATATGAATGTTTGGATGGATGGATGTTTGTTCCTCAATCACGGCAGAATGAATTAACGGATTGAGATGAAATTTGGCAATATTCCCGTGGGATTCAAAATAGCGCTGGTATAACCGCGTGACAGTATAACCGCGTGACAGTAGGGCTATTATAAACCGATCTTGTAAGGCTAAATCTGATTTTGAAATTATGGTAACAATCAAATTTACAATATTTATCCTGATTTGACGCCCGAGAAAATTAAAATAGCCTGAAGCTACAAATAAACTAACGTATCGAGAAAAAGGAAACCTATAAACAAGTCAATCGTTGCTTCCTTTTCTATAAAATTCTGTTAATCCCAGCCAATCAGAGTACCGCAAAATGAATTAACCAATCAACTAATGCCATTTCATGCGACCATTAGCTCATTACTGTCACGCTACGCTGGCCAAGCCTAGACTCGGATACTAATTTTTGCTTTTAAAATATTGATAAATTCTTGGCTTGACCTATTTATGGAAGTATTTTAAGTTAATGATACAAAATCTTACGAGTTTTTAGATAAGTAATGTAATAAAAGGTTCATCTCTCAGTAGTACTAAAGCTTGTATTAGGTATTACATGTATAGGTACGGTGTGCCATAAATCGTACACAACCGGAATGTATATTTAATAGACAGTGATCCACGTAATACAGAAGATTTTATCACAAACATCAATCATTTCAATTTTATGCCCATATCACATTTTATACAAACGATGTAAGTTTATAATTTTGATCGCTTCCCAGAAGCTTCTATTATACTTTTGTAAAATGGGTTGCAAGAAAAGATTTTTTTTTTCTTGTGTGGCTGCTCCCGCCAAAGAAAAGCCGCCCCGTCCCGCCACTGCGCCCCAGCGGTGATTCCGATAAAGAAGCAGAAGGACAAGGAGGGCTTCATTAAAGTGGAACGAAGGAAGCAGAAGCCGTTCATAATTCTTTTTCAGTTTCAAATTCTTTGTGGTGAGATTGCCGACTGAACATCTATTGACCTACATGAGAGAAGATTTTGGCCGCAGAGATTTTGAGGCGTGTTTCATCGCCTCAGAGGATGCATAATCGACACAAAGACGCAGCGCCTCACGTAGCAGCCTGTAAGTGCTACTTAGTATTAAATGTAGTTTTAAGTATTTGATATATCCTGATTTAAGGTATATCTGGTTATCTTATATGTATGTTGGACTGTAAGGTTTTATTCTATGGGCATCTGTTTTCAATTATTGTTGTTTTCAATTATTGTACAATTATTGTACAGTTTAAGAGAGCTCCTTATCATATCAATTTACTCAAACAATGGCGCTGTTGAAGGAAGTTAGTGAACTAAAAGATATCTTTGGCACAAGAATAGCTGAGTTCGAAAGGATCATCACTGACACTAGCACTGCACCATCTCCATCACTGGCAGAGGAATTTGCTTCCTTTAAGAAGTTTGTGCTCTCCACTCTTGGCAGCTTACAACGGCAAGTACAACTTTTGGCTCTTGAGACGGACAAGTTAGATATGCAAAGCCGTACAAAGATCCTATTATTGCATGGTGTTCCGGAAAATACAAAAGAAGACCCAGTATCATCTGCTGTCCAACAGATTCAGTCAAAACTGAAGCTTGATGCCATATCAAACTCCAGCATAAGCCGCTGCCATCGCTTAGGTAGTATGAGGGAAGGTAAGCCAAGGCCACTTCTTAATAAATTTCGAAACCTGGATGACAGGGAGAACGTGTGGTCCAAGAAAACCTTGCTGAAGGGTACTGGTGTGACATTGTCTGAATTCCTTACTAAGCTCCGACATCAGGCTTTTGTTGCGGCCCGACAGCGATTCGGTGTATCTAGGAGCTGGACCCGTTCTGGATACGTGTTTGTATTGGGCCCCGATGATGTCCGACACAGGATTGTCGTGGAAGCGGACGTGCAGCGTATTCCCGAACTTGAAGCGTCATCTTCAACTGTTTTGCCGCCGCAAGGTGCGAGACAGGTAGCGGAGAAAGCGACAGTCAACACTAGGAAGAGGACGGTCAAAAAATAGTTTGTGCGCAAGTATCAATCTTTATAAGTGTATGTATCTAAACAATTTACGTAAATACTGCGCCATATTACTTTCAATCTACATATCAATCAATCCGTGCCTGTATGTGTTTGTGTAGTCAGCTGTGACCGGTGACGGTTGTGACGTTGACGTTTAGATTAGTGTCAGTCAATCTGTTGACGTAAGCGTTGGTGTACAGACTCTCCAAGACTTTAAATTAAAATTCTTTGACTGTTTTTTTTTTTTGCTTTTGATGTTTTTTTTTGTATTGTTTTGCTTATGTTATGTTTACCTAGTTTTTATTTCGTGCTGGTGGCATGCATTGAAATTAATTGTTTTTTTGTTTGTTATAGTTTTAATTTAGTTTAGTTTTTAGATATATCCTTATATTTTATATATATTTATCATACCTAAGGTTTTTATAGATAGATGAATACTTCATTTAATAACAAGAATGATGATTTGTTTCCTGACTTCGTGTCATGTTCTTCCACAGACTTAGACAGCTCCGGTAGTTTTCACAGTACTTCAGTTCCTCTTTATTCCCAAATAGAGTCTGAATTCTCAGGATTTCTGAATAACTTTAATATCCTACACCTTAATGCCCAGAGTATCCCTGCTCACTATTCCGATATGCTGGCATCCTTCGACTATAAGGGAATTCATGCCATTCTTATCTCTGAATCCTGGCTGAAACCCTGTCTCCCAACAACTTCGTACTCTCTGCCTGATTTTAATTTATTACGCAATGATCGTCTTGGGCGTCCAGGTGGTGGAGTAGCAATTTACCTACGTTCACATTTTCCATACAAAGTTGTGAGTGCTTCAGCACACTCGTCTGTTAATAGCGGCGAAGCTGAATATCTTTTTATAGAGGTATCGCTAAGGTTTACTAAGGTTCTACTCGGTGCTATTTACAACCCTCCATCAACCCGCAACTATTTCGCTTCGTTGGAACATAAACTTGAACAATTAGTACCATTATACGAACACACGATAATCATGGGCGATTTTAATACCTGCCTGCTAAAAAATAACAATAGTGCGCTTAAGCTTCGGTCAGTTATAAATTCGTACAATCTTAATATTTTATCTACATCAGCCACGCATCATTCCCCTAATTCTGAACCATCCCTTCTGGATTTAATGATTGTCTCCTCTCTTAACCATGTTCAAAAATATGGAAAACTTGACGCTGATGCATTTTCTTTTCACGATCTCCTTTTCCTATCTTATAAGATCCGTCCCCCTAAATCTAAGCCGAGAACTCTTCTGCAAAGAAATTTTGGTGGTATAAATGTAAATCACTTACTTGATGATGCTGAAAAACTGGATTGGCACGGTGTGTTAAATGCTGAAACTGTTGATTCCCAGGTGGAGTTGTTTAATCATTTGCTGACGGAGCTTTACGACCGCCATGCCCCAGTACGACCAGTCAAAATGAAGCATCTCCCTGCTCCATGGCTCACTGATGACATAAAGTCCCTCATGACGAAGCGCAATCGTGCACGTTTACGTTTTAAGAAAGAGCCTACTGAAACGAACTGTGATAGATATCGGCAACTTCGAAATCGCTGTAACACTGTGTGTAGGGACGCACAACGACGCTATATCCATAACTCTGTAACAAATCAAAACCCAGCTAAAGTCTGGAAGTTTCTAAAAACTTTAGGAGTCGGCAAAAATAAAAATCATAACCTCCCAAATTCTATCGATATTAACTCTTTGAATACTCACTTTTCTGCTTCTTGTCACATTGATGACCATGCTAAGTCTAGCACATTACACCATATTTCTTCTTTGCCTGCTCCTTCTTACAAACCTTTTTCCTTCCGTCCATTTACTGAATGTGATGTTAAGAGAGCTATTACATCGATCACTTCAAATTCGGTGGGCTGTGACGGTATCAGTCGAAAGATGATAATTATCCTACTTGACTTCCTAGTTCCTATCATCACAAATATCTTTAATAAATCCATTATCACGAATTCCTTTCCCACCCAATGGAAAGACGCACAGGTAATACCTCTCCCTAAAAAATCCTCACCCCAGTCCTTTTCCGACTTTTTAATAAAAATAACATTTTGAGTCCTTACCAGTCAGGCTTTCGAACTGGACACAGCACCGTAACATCTTTAGTAAAAATATCCGATGACATACGTAAGGCTAAAGAAAATTCTCACCTTACCATACTGACTTTGTTAGATTTCAGTAACGCCTTTAACAATGTGGACTTTGATATTTTGTTACAAATGATGGGTTCTCTTAACATATCTCCATCAGTAATTGACTTTTTTCAAACATACCTTAGAGGACGCCGGCAACGTATTGTCATGGATGATGCTCGTTCAACTTGGGCTCAGCTCGAAACCGGTGTCCCGCAAGGTGGCGTGTTGTCTCCTCTTCTCTTTTCAATTTTCATAAACTCAATTTCTTTCAACATATTCTTCTTCCTACCACATGTATGCAGACGATTTACAGATTTATACCCACTGTACTCCAGAAAATCTGCCCGCTGCGATAGAGCGAATAAATTTTGACCTCTCACACATTTCTCGGTGGAGTAAATCACATGGTCTAACTGTAAATCCAACAAAATCGCAAGCTATAATTATTGGCAGTTCTTATATGATTAGTCGCATAAACATAAATATGGTTGATCCATTATTTTTTAATGGTGTGGGTATTAGCTACAGTGACAAAGTCACAAACTTAGGTATAATATTTGATAAAACTTTATCTTGGAAACCTCAAGTTGAGGCAGTGAGCAGGAAGATGTTTGGCATCAATAGCTCCCTTAAACGCTTGCGCAATTTTTTGCCTATATCAACCAAAATTTCTTTAGCACATTCTCTATTTCTCTCCGTTCTCGATTATGCCGATGCCAGCTACCTTGACCTAACAGAAGAACTTTTAAATAAACTTGAGCGACTCCAAAATCTTTGTATACGTTTCATATTCGGCTTACGTAAATATGATCATATCTCCGAATTCCGCACTAAGCTCGAGTGGCTCCCTATTCGCCTTCGCCGGGATACTCATATTCTTTCTTTACTGTACCGTGTGCTGTTTAATCCTGTGGTTCCGAGCTATCTCGTAGATCTATTTTGTTTCCGACATGAAAATCACAACAGACAATTACGGTCCACAGAAAATTTGATGCTGAGCACTCCAATACATAAATCGCACTGCTTTAATCAATCCTTTTCCGTGAGAGCAGTGTCCTTGTGGAATAAACTACCATACGAGGTAAAATCAGCCCCTTCACTAAATTCATTTAAATTTAAATTGAAGAAATATTATCTCTCTTTGCTCAAAAATTAGAAGAAGTATTCTTATATGTGTATTATTATTAGCTTGTAGGATCAAGATTTGTATTTAAACCTTGGTATTTATTTATCTATATATTGTATGTGTATGTATAATATATATATATATATATATATAAATATGTATTATAGTATTTTTATTTGTAGTATGTTTATTGTTAAAATGTAGTTGAACTTGTGCTTTATTAGTACCTACTGATCTGTCTAGTTTTTATCTTTACTCAAATACAAGGTTGTCTGGTAGAGATCGCTTTACAGCGATAAGGCCGCCTGTTGCGCCTATCTGTATGTTTTTTCATTGTATTTTTTTTTTCCTTTTTGTAATTGTGTGCAATAAAGTATAAATAAATAAATAATAAATAAATAAATAAATTGTTAAGATTTCATTGTAAATATTGCCTGAAATAAATGAATTTATTATTATTATTTTAACACATTCCTGAAAAAGAAATTTAATATATTTTACAATGGCTATTACAAAAGACTAGGAACCTTCGCGGCTAGTAAGTAAGATTTTCCGATATCTTTAACAATTGCAAATTTCAAGCAACTATAAGTTCATTTACATAAATAACCTTCCTCTTGAATCTGCTTTCATCAATAAAAGGGGTCATTGATGAAAACTCTCCGAAAATTCTTTCATCAGTCGATAATCATCTTTATTTCCATGGAACTACTGAATCTACCACCACTTCAGAAAGATGATTTGTTGACAAGAAGTGGGAAGAAACTCAAAAGCGATCATCTTTTATAAACATACAATAACAGTTTACAGCCAGGAAATCCCATCTTATTGCATCTGGATATTATTATAGTAGTTCTTTTCTCACAACTCTTGTTAAGCCGTATCCTCAAATCTATCGAAGGATAAATTTTATATATTTTTGGAACTTTATTACAAAAGCGTACATATTGACCCATGAACGAGTAAGTGACTTTGTGAAGTTAACTATAATACAGTTAATGAGTTTATCGGGATCAGGCAGACAGGTATAATAATAAACAGCTTCTTTTTACAATTTACAGGGTAACTGGTGACAGATTTTAGATGTTGAAGGAGAGCACTCTGTACTCGATTCTGATCATAATTATGTGATAAAAGTAGGTAGGTACCTAATTAATTTATCATCAGACTTCCCTAAAAAAAAAATTACTGGGTCGACGATCGTTCGTGAAGCCGTCAATACCTACTACCTAGGGCTGTCCACTATACTGTTAAAACAGTATTATACTGCTTTTCACTACATAATACTTTTTACTGTTTTTAACATAAAATGGTAAAGACCTTTATGTGGTAGACTAGAGTTGTGCGACAAGCTCTAAAAATTTGTGTTTAAAACATTAAATACTGTTTATTTTACCAAAATACTGTTTTATATTCTTTTCAGACCCAAATATACTATAATTCTATAAAAAAGTTGGTAAGCCTAACCTTATTATTATGTGTTGATAGCACCGTGCGTACGTCCATACCAGTGTACCCATGCGTTGCGTAATGAATTCTTTAACTTTCAGTTAAGTTTACTACGTAAATTATGAATGTTTATTTGTTATTTAATTTTTCTCTCCATGTTAACTATCACGTTCTCGAATTTCGAAAGTGACCCACCAGTCAGCCTGTATAGTGGCATAACAACATACGTGTATACTTACTTAAAAATAATGATGACGAGTTTTTTTTTTGTTTTAACGTAGTGCATTTGATCATGAGTGTTGCTTTTATTTGCTATTCTAATTCTTCAGATAGGTGATGTTTCATTAAGGGGATCATAAGTAACGCTAATACAAAGGCCTGCAATTGCTATTCAATTATGTTTTTTATAACGTATGTCGCAGAATCACGGCTTATTAAAATTCAATATTCGGTATAAATCCATTATTTCTTAGTTTCGGCAGGTTTCGGGAAAAATCTGCTTCTTCGTAAACTTGTACCGCACTTGTCAAAAGGGTTTGACATGGGTTATTTCATAATGTCTGGACCATATTTTTGAAGGCTAGTTCCTGAATCTTATAAATATATTTATTGGGATCCGGTTCCTATTATATTTGATAAAATATTAGTTATTGGCAAGTTGAAATTATTCTAAAATAAATTGGCGCTCACATTTAATGCGATCGCCACATTTTTGCAGTTATTTTTCATTAAAGTTTCAAACACATTTTCTTTTCGTTTCGTCTTGAATTTTTTCCAGGGAATCTGCGTTATGATATATTTTGAGTTAATTAGAATTTTTTTAAGCGCGTATTTCTGTTGAGATTCTTTTTTGCAAGTATTCACCTACATTTTTTTGTAAATCTTAGTTTCATATGCCCTTGCATAAAAATGTTTATATTCAGTTTTCTGTAAACGGGTTGCCTGGTTGAAATCGCTTGAAGCGATAAGGCAGCCCAAACTGTCCATATTTGTGTTATATTTTTAAATATTCCTGTACTTGTTTTGTTGGCAATAAAGAGTTATTATTATTTATCAAGTTTACGAGTTTTTCCTGCCACTTCATACGCTCTAAGCTATCCTTGCTCTGGAAATTTCAGAAAGTCCTTCCGTAATACAACCAGAGACCTATTGAAAGAACCTTTAAACCAAGTTTCACATCCGTGAAATCAAGGAATAAGATTTTTCATATAAACTAAAAAGTCCAATGTTTCCCATTCCCGTGGGAATTCCTTCCTTATTTCAGTATAGCTGTACGTTGTCTGTCAGTCACTAAGTCAATAACGGAACAGTTTTGTATATTAAGATTATGAGAATAATTGTTACGTAACTAAAGAAAAAGACACGTATCTTTCTTTCCAAATGAGGATAAATAAACAGTTTTATCTCGCTCATAACTAACTTTTTAATGTTGTCTAAAATCAAGTACCTACCATACTTCACCATTCGTGCGACTTCAAATAAGGAAGACAATTATTTGATGTTACTTGGTACCATCATTAAAGAAATGTAAACTTTTGATGTTCCTTGTATGTCGATGGTGGTCCCACGTTACGCCTGAGGGTAAAAAAACAGGAAATGAAGTCAGCCGTATCCTTTAATTGACTTGCGTTCGTGGATGGTAGTCTTCAAATACTTTGTTCAAAGTTCTTTTTTATAAGCTGTATCTTTTCATACTCCATATTCGCCCTTAATTGCAACATGAAATAAATGTGATATGAAAGTGGCCTTATTAAGGATCAAAGATAATGTAAAATTTATTTAAGTAATCTTGTTGTTCCGCTTCCTTCAATTTTTATTTCTAAAAAAACTTCAGTAGTAATTAATTGATCGAGATTGTACCTTAAAATATTAACGGACAAAATCCGATAAGGTATAAGTTATCAGGGTTTCTTTCATGCGACAGTAAATATCATTCACCTAGGGACCTATATCTATACTTATAATAAATCTGTAGAGAAGTCAATTCTGTACATGAAATATATTTTCAAAATAACTATTAGGGGGTGATTAGTGATCGATACTGATGCCAAAAATGCAATCAGTAAAATTTTTGTCTGTCTGTCTGTCTGTCTGTATGTTCCTTATAGAAACCAAAACTACTCAACGGATTTTGACGAAACTTAGTAAAATTATTCTTCATACTCCTGGGCAGGTTATAGTATACTTATTATCATGCTACAATCAATAGGAGCAGAGCAGTGAAGGGAAATGTTGGAAAAACTGGAGAAATTACTTCATTTTTTAAGCTCCCGTCGCGTGTGCAGCCTTATTGGTTAAAGCTACATAGAAATCATGCATGACAGAAATATTCTTCATAAAATAATATAAAAAATATCCCACAACAGTATATGTCTATATTTTATGGTTGACTCACAATAACACGTGTAAATCCCGCCAGCTTAGCAGTTCGGAGCTTTCTGATTATATTTGTTTACTCTTACGTTTATAATACTCTCACTCATCCCTAATTAAAAAAAAAATAACATTATTACCTATTCAATAAAAAAAGAATCATAGAAATCGGTATAGAAACACCAAACCTATACATGAAATACGCTAATAACCCATCGCGCGTGAATACTGAATGATGTAAGGATTATTTTTGCGTAACGGTTGCCGCGCTCGACGCGGCTCGCGGCGGTAAGGTATAAAAAGGCGGGAGGCGAGCGCAAGCTTTTCACACTTCCCGTTTGCGTTCGCTCCCGAACGGTCGTGTCTGCGGCCGCTCCCGAGTGTTCGTATTGCGCTGCCCTTGTTCCCTCCCCCGCACTCGTGCGGGTCAGGTGCCAAGTTAAGCTCTTTCGGAAAGTTTTCTCTTGTGGAGGCTGTGTGGTGTCGGGGCTAATTCATCTGCCCTTTTCAGGGCGGACCCGACTTCTGCCGGCCGAAGCATCGCTGGTCAGGTGGATACGTAACCGTGACAACTAAGCCTGATCGTCCGCCATTCACCGGCAATAGGTCCGTACTAGGTCGCTCTTTTTTTCAGCGCAGTTTGTGCAGCCGTTTCGCCGTTCACCGGCACACATTATGTCTCGTCGCAGTCCGTGCAACGATGTTAGATGCGAAAACGATCGCGGTCGTATTCGTAATCTTCTTCAAGACAAGCATTCTCTAAAATGCCAACTTTCTCGTCAACAAACTCTCGAGCAAGAGATGAAGGCTGACCTTCAGGCTCAGATCGATTCCTTGCAAGAGGAATTATCCGCTCGTCCTTCCTACTCGCAGGTCGCCTCGCAGATCGCCTCCCAGTTCGATAAGTTTTCCAGGGACAAACAAGAACTGGAAAAAGAACACGCAGCCATTCATGCCCAGCTCAGGTCTAACTTCGAAAGCGAGAAGGGTATCCTTATCGCTCAAATCAAGTCCTTGCGAGAGCAAGTGTCCGCTCGTCCTCAGGTCACCTCCTTTTCTCAGGGGTTCCAAACCGATTCTCCGGCGTCTCCAGATCCCTTTGAGTACGTCGATTCTTTTTCTAATTGCATGTCGGTAGACTCCACCGCATGCAAACGGAAAACTACCCCGCCGGGTAGTGATTCCGACTCCGCTCCCTTAGTTCCAGAATCTCCTGCTCCGTTCACCGAGGTTCGCAAAAAGTCCAAGTCTAAGAAGAAGCAAGATGATGAAAGAAGACTTTATCTCCATCCGTTTCAGCCACTCCAGCCGCTGTTCCTGCTCTGCAAAATGTCGCACCGGCGTCTGCTCCTGCGCCTTTTGTTTTAGCGATCCCGGCGTCACAGCCTGCGTCGCAATCAGATTCGGCTCCGCCGAAAGTCAAGTCTCCGCCCCCCGTCTTTCTACGGGACAAGAGCCGCTGGACCGAGGTCTCAGCTCTCTGCGGTAGACACAATCCCAAGATCCAGTATAGTAAGGCATCCAACGTGGGTGACTCTATTAAGGTCGTTGTCAATTCCATTCCCGATTTCAGGAATCTTACTCGGCTTCTTGCTGATCAAAAGCTCGAGTACCACACTTACGCCCTCCCTGAGGAGCGTAAGATTCGTGCCGTCCTCAGGAACGTGCCGTTCGAGCTCTCGAACGAGCAAATCCAAGAGGACTTGTCTTCTCAAGGCTTCCCCGTCGAATCTGTGCACAAAATGCACAGCTGCCGAGGCAAGCAGTTCCCACTAGCGCTAGTAATCCTAGCGAGGAGCCCGCAAGGGCAGTCCATTTTCAGAGGCAAGCTCACCGTGTGCGGTCTCTCCAACATCCGCGTCGAGGTACCACACAAGCGTGGTTTTCCAGGTCAGTGCCACCGCTGCCAATTGTATGGTCATGCGGCGGCAAATTGTCATGCTTCCCCTAGGTGCGTCAAGTGCCTAGATCCGCATGGGACTAAGGAGTGCTCTCGCACTCCCGAATCGCCCACCGCTCCGTCCTGCGTCTTGTGCGGCCAGTCAGGCCACACAGCAAACTTTCGCGGCTGCCCCAAAGCACCGCGTGCTGCCAGGGCTACCGTGAAGCCCATCGAGAACTGGAGAGAGCGACCGCAGCCTAGCTCGGACGCCCCTTCAGTCAGTTCAAAGGCCCCTAAGGCCTTGACTTCTATCGTTCCAGGTCAGCGCAGCCGGGTCGCGACTCAATCGCAACCGGCCGCCAAATCGGCTTCCCAGTGCCAGAACGCAAAAGGTTCTCAAGACCGCATGGCGTTCTGGATCCAGCTCGCTCCCATCGACGAGATCCTGGCTTTCGGCGCCGCTCTCGACGCCAGCCCAGAGGGTTTCAACGGTGCTCTTCCGGTCCTAACCAAGTTCGCTCCCCTTATCAGGAAACTCCAGCAAGCTCAACGTTTCTAAACGTAGTCCTTCTTTCCAGCATTCCTATCTCAGAGTGAGTCTGATCACTCTAGATAATATCTTAGTTTCAGCTTTGTCATTTCTGCTAATCTTAGCTTTGTTTTTTTTCTCACTTTCAGTTCCTTTTGGTGGCAGCCGTCTGGATGCCGCTCACTGCGCAGCCTCTCTCTCCAATTGGCTGTCGCTCCGATGAAGACTAATGGCCTCAATCAAGGTGAGTCAGTAAAGGGGGATGTTTAGTGGGTATGCTCGGCTTCACTGAGTGAGTCTCCACACTGTCTGGGCATTCTATTTTCCGTTAGCCACTGGGGTTAACAGCTTATAGAATGCCCATTCGTCCGTAATAGGATTCATCCTCCTCCCGCTAAAGCTTGCTTTACTGGTTAAAGCTTGTTTTAGGGGGTGCCAAAATTTTCTGTGGCGGAAAAACAAACGCAAGCTTTTGCGCGATTTAATATAGGTAGGTACAGAAGGAACAAGCGTTACATTACCTGTCAAATTTCCCCAACCAATTTTAACTTATTATCGAGGGCATAGAGTTCAAATTCAAGTAAAAAAATTTGACAGATTTGTAACGCTTGATGTACTACCTTCTGTACATACAGAGATAAAATGGAAATCAAGGTTTTGTTTATTTCATGATCGTTTCTGCCTCTTGGAAGTCAGAAACCGTAGATTTCTTCGGACTAAAAAGTAACGTATGTGTTAAATACTATACCAAATTACATTAATAATGGCTTAGCCGTTTGGCAGTGAAAAGCAGCCATACATAACTATAGGTAGTATTGTATGTACACTGATAATGACTGGATGGATGGATTTTTGCTATTCTTTCATGCAAAAACTACTTAGCTTTACCTAGAATAACAATAAGCTAAGTATAATTAATGAAGATATTGCATGAATTAAGTAAAATTGAAGGCATTAAATTAAACACTTTTTAACCGGATTAATGGCGTATAATTTATATTTTACGTTTTAACTGGACGTTTCGGTGTCTTTGCAGACCCCGTGGTCACGAGCGACTGTTAAAATTTAAAATGTAAATATACGCGATAAATCCGGTTAAAAAGAGTTTTATTTAATAGTCATAAATAATACTCATCGCGAAAACTTAAGACAATATTAAAATTTATGGCACTTTGGCACCCGATTTGTTTATAACGCTATGTGCCTTTGTAATGTACCTAATAGAAAGTTACCTATGTTTGTGGTTAGGAGTTATACATATTATATGGGCGAAGACTCTTCATTTTTATTTTTGTTATTAAAGATAGTTAGGACCTTGGAGAAGAAAATAACCTACTCGAAATACTAATTCAATACAGACGAAGTCGCGGGCATGTATGTAATATACCTACCTACCTATACTTTTTCACAAAACCTAAGTGAAACTGCGGATCACTGCTTTGTTGTAACAGTTTTTGAAGTAATTCTGTCTGTTTATCTATCAGTAACGCTTTCACAGCTAAACTACTGAGTCGATTTTGACGAAATTTAGAATAAGGTAAGTTTTAACTTCAAGGAGGATATAATAATAGTATTTTTTTTGCTTGGTGGTAGGATCCCTTTTGGGTCCGCCTGGCTAGCGACCACCCTTTATATAAAGTCTGCCGCCAAATGTTACCGCTCCGGCGGTAATGTGTTCCGGCAATATCGTATAAAGAGCCAGTTCCTTCCTAAACCTGTGTAAACACAGTTCCGTTTCATCGTTCGCGCGCAGTGGTCGTGTTTATCGTGCTCTCAGTGCTCTCCGTTTCGTTCGATAAGGGACTTGTCGACTCGGCAGGACCCTTATCGTTATCGTTCCGTTTTACCGCTTATCGACTCCGAGGCTCTCCGGTCGGTATTGCCGCGTATTAGTGCCGTTTTGCGACAGTGGCGCCACTTGCGTGCTAACGACGCATTCGCGAACTTCGCTATCCTACTACTTGGAAGTTTGAGTGATTTTCGTGCTGAAAAGGACGAACTTTAAACAAACTTCCAAGTTCCGCGTTTGAACGAGTTGATACCTTACGGTGACAACGAAGCTCGTTAGCGTGGCCCCGGAACGCTATTAGCTCTCCAGGGCTAACAAATCCGGCAGACCCGAACCCATTGCACTGGGCCTTTCCCAGGGGGACGGTTAGGTGCCTGCTCGAATTAGGAGCACGCACCACCTCCTTTCAGCTTCCGCCGCCGTTCACCGGCATCGGTTTTCGCCAGGTTAGGTTCGTTCGCCGTTCATCGGCACGGCCAACCTATCAGAGGGTACTCCATCATGGAGCCCTTTCCAGGCTTCCAGCCTCTTCCACCACTCGTGATGCCGAATATTTCGGATGTCGCACGTCAGCTCGACGAAGCTCTAGAGGGGCGCGTGGCCGCTCGTGTTGAGTCGGCCACGGCCGCTCTCACTGCCCAATTCCACGTGCAAGAAGCACGCCTTCAAGCCACAATTCAGCAGCTTCAGAGCTCGCTGGTGGCTGCCCAGGCCCAAGTCGCTCAGGCCCAGGCCGCTCAGACCCTTCAGGTCCCCCCGGGTTTCGGTGCCCAGTCCCAACGCTCTACGGTGTCTCCTGGCCCCTCAGAGTACATGGACGGCATCTCCGAATCGGAATCTTCCGAATCCGAGTCTGCCGAGTCCTCCACCAAATCCGCTGCGTCTAAACGCAAGGCTTCGCCCGTCAGTGCGTCCCACTCGGATGACACTGTTACGGATGATACTCCATTCACCCCAGTCCGAGGTAAAAAGTCCTCTAATAGGAAAAAGAAGAATACCGCTTCTTCCGCTCCTCCCACGCCCTCTCCAGCGGCGGTTTCCGAGGCGGTAGCGGCCCCTAAGGCGGCTGAAGCCCCTAAGGCGGCAATGCGCCCCAAGGTTGCCCCGCGTCCTAAGCCCGCGGGTCCTCCCCCGAGCTCTAAGCCCCCTCCCCCTGTCTTCCTTCGGGATAAACATCTTTGGGGACAGGTGTCGACCCTCTGTTCGGGGGGTCTGACTGCCCCCAAGATCAATTACAAGAAGGCAACCAACACCGGTGCCTTCATTAAGATCGAGCCATGTACTCTGATCGATTTCAGAAATCTGACTTCCCTGCTAACTCAAAGGCAATTCGCCTATCATACTTACGCTCTCCCGGAAGAGCGTAAAGCCCGCGTTATCCTTAGGGGCGTGCCGTTCGAGCTATCGAACGACCTTATCGCCGAGGATCTTAAATCACAAGGCTTCCCCGTTGAGTCCGTGCACAAGTTGCACAGCAAACGGGGCAAACAGTTTCCCCTTGCGCTTGTTATTCTCACGAATAACACAGCTGGGAACTCCCTAATTCGCAATGGGGCCCGCACTGTATGCGGCCTCTCGCAAATCCGAGTCGAAAAGCCTCACAACAGAGGTCACCCCGGTCAATGTCACCGCTGCCAACTCTATGGTCATGCGGCACATAACTGCTTCGCCAAACCTAGGTGCGTTAAGTGCCTAGAGGATCATTCCACCAAGGAGTGCTCCCGCACCCTTGAGTCCCCGACAGATCCGTCTTGCGTCCTGTGCGGCCAGTCCGGCCACACGGCGAACTATCGCGGGTGCCCTAAGGCGCCGCGCTCGGTCCGTTCCAAAGCGGCGGCCGATCCCCTTAATTGGAGACACCGCCCCCAGCCCCCTAAGGGCTCCCCTCAAGCTAAGGCCCCTCAGGCCGTGGAATGCGCATCGAAACCCGTTTCGAACGTCACTCCTACCGCTTGGGCTGGGCGCGCGGCCGCGACTCCGTCGCGGCCGCCCGCCCAACCCGCGGTACAGAACGCGAAGGTCAGTTTTGATCGCTTGGCGTTCTGGGTCACCGTCGCTCCTATCGACGAGGTTCTTGAGCTCGGCGCTGCACTCAACGCCGGCCAGGACTCTCTCGCCGATGCTCTCCCCATCCTATCCAAGCACGCCTCCCTCGTGAGGAAGCTTCAACAAGCCAACCGGTTCTAGGTTGTTCTTAACAATTAATTCACACAACATGTGTTTATAACTCACACGACGTCGTTTCCAATTTTTTTATTGTTACAGATTCGGTCCTGCGATAAGCTTTCGTGACGGGTTGTCTCTTGGGACGCCCGGTACGCAGCCTCTGACTCCAATTGGCTGTCGTTCAGATGATGAGATTAACCCAACTCGGGACAACTCAGCAAAGGGGGTGTTTAGCGGGTAACGCTGGGTTCGGTGAGTCCCGCACTGTTAGGGATTGGCTGGCGGGGTAGTCCCCCAAAGGTCCCCTCTTCGTGCATCAAGCATTCACCTCCTCTCCTTCTGTGGCTCCCTTAGGGGCGTCAAGTCGGTAGTAAAGCTTTCTGTGGCGGAAAAAAAAAAAAAAAAAAAAAAAAAAAAAAAAAAAAAAAAAAAAACTAAACCTGTGTGCTTTCATTTTCTACCTCATCGTCACTTACCATCAGGTGAGATTGAGGTCCAACGCGGGTTTAGTCACTTATAAAAAAAAAAAATATATATCCAACTCTAATAAACGGTATCCACGCGGACGAAGTCGCGGGTCACAGCTAGTTTAAGAATAAATCTTACAAAAGTATTTGTTAGATTACCAGGTAACGTAATTTAAATAATAACTATGATTTGTAGTTATTCGCAAGTTACTTTGGTTTTAATGGTGTGCATAAAACGTTGTTTTATAATACATAAACTACTTTGGAAAATAATCTTTATTAATCTAATCTTGCTATAATATTGATTAACTTCAATTCAAAAGTTAATTAAAACCAACTCTACCTTACTGTTCCATTCCATTACGTACTCATGAAACTGTCCTATTATTCCGACAAACCAACTCAAAAACAAACGGCACTGCATTTTTTCGGCATTCTGTGGTCTAATTTACCCGACCAATCCGGTTAAGTCTTATGGGCTATTTAACTTTAAACCAGTGAGTAAGAAAACAGCAAGTTTTTGGGGATTTCATCACAGCTATGTGTCCCAAGGGCGCCGACCGGGTTAAACGAGTCTACCGTGGAAATATTTCTTGTGGTTTAAATGAGGATTTGAAATTTTCAACTCGTTACGCGGAGTGCCCGTGTAATTTTCTTTTCAATATTTTTATGACTAGGAAATAATTTGAAACCATTTTGCTGTTATGAGAAATATGTTTTGTGCTTTTCATTTTTATAATAGATATGCCTGAATTTTTGAGCTATATTGGTTAGTAATATGTTTAGAATTGATATTTTGAATAATGTTAACATGTATACATATACACACATAGTAAGTGAAAATGTTGTGATTTTAATCTAGAAGCCAATTCAATAGTTTTTCTTAAAATATTCTGTATTCGTTGTTTAAGGAGCTTAGAGTCGTAATCGACTATGTCAGCCCTTTTTTTCTTAAAATGCAAGGCAGTTTGTAGAAAATTTAATTTATAATTTTAAGAAGCTTTCTTGCGAAACGTAAACTTTTAATAAAATAAATTTAAAGAAGCTAGGTATGGAAACTTAATTTTCTTTATCACTTGTACGTGTTCACTCTATTTACATGTCAAGTATAAAATACATTTAAATAAGTCATACCTAGGTGGGCTGTAAAAATGTAATCTAAGAATATGAGTGTGACTTTTAGTAAACTTAAAGCATTTAGGTATAGTGCGCAATTCATTTTATGAGCTTGTAGAAAAAAACTCTTAGAATACTTTTACAATGTGTAATTTAGAAAAAAATACAAAGACAGTACGTTCATTAGTATTAGGGTGTTACCACACCAATCGATCGATCGATAAAAACCGATAAAAAATTGTATCGATGAATACGAAAGGCCATCATCTTGTTATCGTAATTCTTGACAAACTTTTTCACCAATGCATTCGATCCGTCTAAACAATCTGTGTAAATGTTTGATGTAATATGAAGTTCCGCAAGTTTCTAGTAGATGGCACTAATTGTTTATTAAAGCCCGCATGCAAATTATAAATTCATTTCAAAGGAATGAATATAGAAATTTTGATATTGGTGTGGTTAAACAAATAGTATAAAGTGTTTTGTGAAGTAATTCAATAAATAGTGAGTTCTAGTGAAATATATTACAGTGGTGTTCTCCCCACTGTAATATAAATAAAAATCCTCTCTCCCCTACTACGTAGTGAAAATTGTACGCAATCGTTACGTAGCAATCGTTAATTTAATTAGGTACGGTAGCGTCACTCAGATTGTCAATTTTGAACTGTCAGGCATATCATTAGAAAACAATTTTACGGTGTTTTCTCAAACAAAACGTCACGTGTAAGTGTTCTTAGCGACACATTTAATAATCTAACGTATGTAAAATCTGATTTTGTTCATGAACAAAGACCGCCTTGCTTATTACATTTTTTTACTATTTTTGGGAAAGTAGGGTTATTAAATAATTCATTTTATTTGTTCACTTAATGAGCAAATGTGAGCTATCCAGAGCTATGAAAATCGCCCTCATTACAGCTTTCCTTTGATCTACTTGAGAAGAAAATGGTTGTCATAAATGAACTCCGTGGAATTCGCGAAACTTAAAATTAAGGCTCATTCGGGGGTTTAAAATTTTAATACTGGCTTTCACGCGAGACTTTTCTCGCCAAGTCTCGTATGTTTAGAAGTTTTAATATGCTGCAGATATATGCAATAAAAAATTCTCAAAAAATTAAATATTCATGACCTCATTAGAAATACCGAATAAATAAATATACCTGCATACTTATTTTAGTATCGCCCAGTACATAATTTGTATAAAGATGTGGCACCAAAAACTTTTTTTACAAATAGTTCGTAATTTAAAACTTGTAAAAAAATGCATACCTTTTTTTTAAATAATCGTTTCTATAAATGATACTTACTGTGTAAAAAAATTAGCCGTTAATAAAAAAAACAAACCTATAAAACACATTGAATAAAATAAGTACAAAGGTACTTATTTCTAATGAAAACTCTTACAGCAGACCTAAGACTGGAGTGTTTGTTTATAATGCGATGATAATGTGTAGTCATCGATAATATCGTATAAACTATTTAAATATTTATGAACATAATAACAATAATAATAATAAAACTCTTTATTGTACACTAACATGGTTACATTGTGAAACAACAATTACAATTAACATACAAAGGGCGGCCTTATCGCCGAAGCGCGATTTCTGCCAGGCAACCCAGACATACAATAAACACTTTATTGTACACCAACATGGTTACAGAGGAAAAATTACATTAAATGATGACATATGTAAAGACATACAACATACATTCCAAATATACAGGATGTCCCAAGACTATGGGAAACCAAAGGAAAGTACCTTAAATATCATAAATACATAAAGGGTGTTTTGCTGAGAGATGACTTTATAAGATTTTGAAATGTTAGTAATTCTGCAATATTGCACATAAAAGTAGAGTGGGTTCTGTAACTTACAGTAGGGAAATAAGTGATTTTATTTTGATTTTCTTTGAATTTCATTTTAAAACTAGATATAGTTTTACACTCACAAATGACAGGAGGTAACGAGTTCCACAATCTGACTGCATGGACGGAGAAAGAGTAGGAATAAGATCGGTTTTATGAGAAGGCTTTTGTAGAAAAGTAAGCACGTGTGCTCCACATGGCGTATCCTGAGAGTGTGAGTATGAAAACCTTTCACGCATATAGGAAGGAGTGAATGGATTATTAAAGATATTGAAAAGGAGATAAATGATAGTAGCGACGGTAGCGTATTGGAAGCCATCGAAGTTGCTTGCGATATTCGGAGATGCAATCGAACTATTTTAGGCCAAAATAAAGCGAATGCCGAGATTTTACAGGTGGTCCAATTAGTTGAGCAGCTCTTCTGTGGCATCTAAATAACAAGTCTTTCTTCTTTTCTACGCCAGCGGGTATGAAAAAACATTACGTCCTTTGTGTCAAACCGGGTACTATTTTTACACACAGCACTAAGTTAGTAGTTCAGTACGTGACCAGTTAAGTGAGATTTTGCGGGCAAGCATACTTCAACTACATTTAAAGTCAAAAATTTACATCTAAAATTAAAAAAGATTGTTGAAAAAATGAAAAAAATTTAAAAATGTTGAAACAGAATCTAAAAATGAAACGGCCAAGCCTTGAATTCAATTTACTATCTTAATCAAATATTTTCTTTTTACTATATGAGTCATATAAAAGCAAAACTAGCAATATCCATTTTTTTTCATACATAACATTTTAATCGCGCTATGTTTTCGGCCATTTTGGCAACAAAGTAAAAATACACTATAGCTTCAAAACCAGCAACATCACATAGAAAACTAGCTTCAAAAATTACTATTTGCAGCAAAAATAGCAACATCCAAGTCAGTGAAATTCAAAAGTCGTAATATCCGAATCAGCCAATCAGAGCGTGCCTCCCACCATAAAATTTATATGGCGATTAGTTGTTGTGAACTTTGCATACGGTCTCATGTTTTAATATTTTTTTGGTGAATTTAAGACGTTTTCGAAAAGAATAAATATAAAATTAGTGAAAATGGATTGTTTCCCTCATTCTGTAGACACAAACTCGGCTCGAAAACGTGTTGCACGTCCCGAAAATTGGAAGAGAAATGTGGCTAAAGTTCAGAGGTTTGTACTTATTATGTATTGTCTTACCATACAATTTTGATACTTGTCATGTCATATAATAGCGAGCAAAAGTTTTTTTTTATATCATGTACTTTTTATTTTGAAGATATAGATTTAACCGTATTTTTTTGTAGGTATTCAGCGAAATTGGCACCTGTTCGACCGTTGTGTAATGACAAAAAATCTTTTGATTGTGGGTCGCTGAAAATGTCAGATGACAAAAATTTTTTTGACTCATTTTATAAATTTAAAGAAAAAAGTAAACAAGATGCTTTTTTATTGAGACATTGTTCAGTGAAGTCGGTAAAAAGATATCGCCCGACCACTAATAAATACAAGCCAAAAACTTCACAAATCAGTTATTTTGAAGATGAGAATTCGGAGAATTAATTTATTAAAACAAACACTTAATTCAAAATCCAATAAAAATATAAATAGATTCATGTTTACTCAATGATGACCTGAAGTATCAAGATGATTCGTACCCTATATAGCCTAGATTTAATATGGCGTCTGTTGTTACAAACACAGCAATATCCCTTACAATAAAGTTCAAAAGCAGCATTATCCATAAGTCAATTTCAAAAACAGCAATATCCGATCAATTATTTCAAACTACTAGTTTGATAATAATTTTAATATCGGTTTGGTCGGTACAATGTGTTCACTCTTACTGTCCACATACATCAATACACGATTTTAGGGATAATCTATGTGTAATTTATATAAAAAGCTTTTTTCTTATTTGCCACGTTCTGACAAATGTGGATATTGCTAGTTTTGCTTTTATATGACTCATATTTTCGTTTGTATTAAAAAATTACTTTGGCAGCATTGGGTCACTCACTTTGTACCATCGAACAAACTGAATCATGCATGCATGACCCATTTTGCTGAAAATTCGTTTGAAACTGTCAAACTTGTAAGGTCTATCACGTATGATGCACTTATGACTTTTATATACTATACGAATTCTGTACTCATTAAATGTCAGTGTCAGATGAAATGATAACAAGCTCGTCGTCAAGGAAACCTATCTTCAATTGATAGATATAGAATAGACATACGGAGCAAGTATATAATATGGAAAAGCTGTGTAACGCGCTTACTTTGCCTCATTTATAGTTATTTCTTATAACTAAGGCAAAGCATAAATACCTAATCGAATTTAACTGCTATGACTTCAAAAATCAAGAAGAGGTGGAGCCGCGATTACACTCTAAAGAAAGAAATTTACACTCTTAAGAAAGACTCCATAAGAGCCCGAAACTAGCTATGACAAAAGATTATTAAGGAAGGGGTTAAGTGAGTAGACACTGTCTGGGTTCCAACTGCCGGGGTCTGTCCCCTACACGCAGGGCCCTTGCGTACTTCTGAGTATTCTACCCCTCCTCTCGAGAATTCGCATATGGTTCATACCTATGGTTCTCCATGGGGTTGTCTTGTGTGCAGGAAAAATAATTTTGCCTCTTTACCTATGAATTTTATTTATTATTTTTACCGACTGTATTTTATCGATGTATAAAATAATTACGAGCTCATAAAACTTTCTCTTTGACATCTGATATAATAAAATTATGGATAAAAATCTTATGTAATACATAAAATATCAAAACCTTATTATTGTTTTATTCCTTGTTATTACTAAAAGCCATCCTTATTTTTCGAACGAGATATTGTGGTTATTTATAGACCAGGGTTATCATTATACTCTTTTAAAAAGGCAATAATCCAGAGACAACTTCTGGAAAACATAAAATACATCCTTTGAGGAATTATCGAAATTTAATGACTATTAAAAATAGCACAATCTCTTGTTTATACGGTCGAGATTCCATTGTTTTTCCTTACAAAATCCCGTAGTTAATCCAATTAAAACAAAAAATACAAATTGAAGCTTATTGTCTTCACGATTGCTAAGCACGTAATTAGTCTAATGCAAGTGAGTTCTTTTGCAGCAAGTGATATTTATCGGAAAGAGTAAGTATTTTATAAGTTTTTTAACTATTTTAGTCAATTTGCTGTTTCGCGTGGTTTTAATCGGAATATTCGTTTAAAAAACTGACTGTGTGCACAGTCAGTATCACTATCCCAAAGTTCATCTAAATCCGTTGATCCATTCTGCCGTGATTGACGAACAAATATCCATTTATTCGAACTTTGATATTCATAATATTAGTTAGATAACGTTCAAATTATTTTTATAGATTTTTTCGTTTTTTTAATGATTTCCACGCATCAATAAAGCAATAAATCAGTTAGTTATTAGAATTACTTTGAAAAAATCCCTTCCAATTTTTATCAAATAATATGTGCCCTTTGTTTTCACCTGCGTAACTTTTCATCCCGCAGGAATTTCTTGATGAAATATTTTTACAAATACAAATAGTACTTAGTAAAACGTACAAAAAATACTTTTACAAATAGTACCGTACTACAGGTTGTTTTCGGCGTATAAAGAAATAAGTTGTTCAGCTTTAGTGTTTATTATAGATTTGTATTTCAGCTGGAGACATTGTTGGCTTGTCAGGCCTCGTAGTCTTTACATAGGCAAGTGACTGAGTGATGCGGGTTTTTCTAAACTTAGCCCGCATTTGAACTCTATGGTAACGAAGGCAGAGGACAGCAAACGGGCTTAAGATAAAACTGGCATTTCATATACAGTGTGTCCGGTCACGACCTAGCGATAATTTAAGGTTACAAAATATACCTAATTTCATCGACAAAAACACCCATATATGGGGTCTACCTCCACTCCTGTCGGAATGGCCGCCATTTAATTTTTTTTTTATTCTTGTAGATACCTCTGCTGCAAGATGCCGATTTCTCAGGACAGAAAGGTCCTACAGATGTAAGAAAAATGTTATCTTAAAGGTAGAAATAGCAACTATCAAATAAAAATAAACATCAAAAAACTCAGAAAAGGGTCATATTCAAACAGCCCTCTCTCGAGATATGCAATTAACAACAATAATTTTAACGTCAATTTTTAAGTTATATCCTTAAGTTTTAGGGCAGTATTAAAAAAGTTAGTATCAATGTGCTAGTTTTTGAAATATGTTAAGCAAAATAAAAAAAACAGTAAATTTTTTTCAATTGAATTAGAATTGTAAATGTTTTAAGATATTTTGTAGAGACAATTTTCCATAATGCTTATTTTTATTTGATATTTGCTATTTTAACCTTTAAAATAACATTTTCTTACATCTGTAGGACCTTTCTGTCAAGAGAAATCGGCATCTTTCAGCAGAGGTATCTACAAGAATTAAAAAAAATTAAATGGCGGCCATTCCGACAGGAGTGGAGGTAGACCCCCATAGGTAGGTGTTTTTGTCGATGAAATAAGGTATATTTTGTAACCTTAAATTATCGCTTGGTCGTGACCGGACACACTGTATAGTCCGACTAGGATCTTTTGGCGCGTGGCAAACATTGGAACTAACCACCGTCGTGGGAAATGTCCCTTCATGACTTTTACCCCTAATATTTGTTAATGTACTTTTAAATTCAATATTAAGATATGAAATACGTCAAAATTTACAAAATATGGGCTTATTTATTGTAGTTATAAAATTGAAGAAGATGTTTTCAGAAAGAAAAACAATTAAACGTCGCAATAAATCCCTTTTTAAGAGTAAAGAAGTAAGTTGCCTGTGCAATGTTTACATATTGCCATAGTTTTAAAAACAAACTGTAGTTTTTTTTTAATCTCAATAAAAAGTAAAAGTACATAAAGTGAAATAATTCTGTTTTCAAACATGAAAAAACTAAAACTTTATGCATTCATATTTTTCCCTGAGAAGAGGGAAATTATACTGAATGGTAGCCCTTATTTCACCCTCACGCCCCTCTGACGTCATCATCAAAGCGCCAAAAAAGCCTTTTCGGACTGTACATATATCACTATCGAAGAAGAACCGTCAAGCCACTGTATTTATTTACTTATTAATCACCGTATTAGCATGACATTTGGTGGTCGAGTTAGGGCGGGTTGTATGAAATGGTTGGTTATCGGTTGGTTATCGTTGGTTACGTACGTAACTTTTTGACGATTACATCAGATGTTTAACGTACGTCAAATACAAAGCGTTCTTTCATCACAAAAAAACTGTTCGTCAATGTTATTCGAGTTGCCATTAAAAAGTAAACCATTTTCCCAATTTAAGTGGTTGGGAATGTTTTTTTACGGCAACATAGAGATTAAAGTCATTGATAGTCATAGATAGTCGTACTGTAGAGTCACAAGTATCTGATCCAACGGTTTGACTGCAAAATTTCTGCAATATAGCAATAAATAGAGTGGGCAAGTATGAGACAGAATGTAATTTGATTATGTACCTACTAGGTAAAAAAATAGTCACTCACTTTTCTGTAGATAACTTTATTTCATCTTCGATATCATGACATAACAAGAGAGCCACTTCCTTAGATACACGGTACCTTGCAATAAATTCTTGATCATCCCATAAATTTAAATTATCGATACGTTTTTTAAATACTTTTCTCTTCCTTTCCACAATTGAATCATCATCACTATCATTTAAAATATATAAAAATAAATCAGAATCCATAATGTTAAAAGCTTTCAACCAAAGATGTCCTGCCTGTCAACTCAGTTTTCACTAGAAAGTTACTTTAACCAGTGGGTGGATGGACGGTCAACGTAATCCTTAATTTTTGACGTCCGTTAAAGGTGAAACAACCCGTTTTCTAGCTTGACAGTGGTTAACGCCATTTTTAACGTTGACAGACACGAAAAGTAGTTGTGATACAACCCGCCCTTAGCAAATCTCTACTCAGATTAGTCGCCTTCCAAGACACGCTTACCCAGGGGTAAGCGTTCTAAATGTCGCGGTGATAGTCAAGATGGCATAAATTTTAATCCAGGTGAATTGTTGCAGAGCAGGAAGTGGAAACTTGAGCAATGATATTTTTTTATTAATTGAAGGCTTTGTAAACCTTTTTGATTTGCATTGATATTAGTAGGTTCATACATACATTCTGATAATAAACTAAAGACGTTACTAAAGATGTTTATTTTTTTATAAATGATTCTGTAATAATTGTAAGGATTTTTTTTTTATTCACTTTATTTAGTATTGAGTGTAATATACAGAATATTTCTTGTATAAACAATATATAGATAACGTAAAAAAATAACGTTAATAACAGGACATTAGACATAAATTGTACCAAGCGACAGACTACGTCGCTAAATTACAGTATCAAATACTTCAACGAATAATCAGTACAAAACTTAATCACTTATATTATATACTTAAGCACATTATATTACCATTCAATGAATTATTTCATATAAAACACTCAGTGGTTTTCGTAACAGTTTATTGTTTACTCACAGAAACTCAGTTTAATGACATCTATCGGAAAATCGACGAACTTTATCAACTGTCCGCCAGCTTTCATCGCGCTGGCTACTGCAAACTTTTAGCCGTGACTTTACCAAAGTAGAGTATTTATTACTGTACAAATAATTATTTTCTTATGTGTACCGGCTAGCGTAGCACTGGTAACAAACATTATGAAAGGTCCTGGGTTCGAAGCAGGGTACGTGCGGATAAAAGTTAAGGATAAAAGTTATCTGACGAATAAAGTATATCCCGGCAAAATAATGTTGTCTTACATTTTTTTATAATTGTATGCTAATGTCATAGAATGATAATAAACTTAAGACGACCTTAAATGTGTCGAGTAATACTTTATTCATTAGGAAACTTTTATCTGACCATTGAAAAATCGGGCCAAATTCTTTTAAGAACTTATTTTGGCTCGACAATGTGGTTTGAATGTATTCTACGACTTTATGATTGTATTTTTAGGGGGGCTCGGGTTGTCAGTCTCTACCTCGGGACTAATTAAGGCTGAATAAAATTTCCGTGCAAGTCAGGCAATGTATCAATTCCCTATCAATCAATCAATATATATAAAACTGTTCCGTTACTGACTGAGTTACTGAGTGACTGACAGACAACGTACAGCCGTAACTACTGGGCGTAGAGAGCTGAAATTTGGAACATACATTCTTTAGGAGATGTAGGGGTGCACTAAGGAAGGAATTCCCGAAATTCCCACGGGAACGGGCATTATTGGACTTTTTAATTTGTATGAAAACTCTTATTCCTTGAGTGCACGGATATGATACTCGGCATAAAAGTTCTTCAAAAAGAGACTGGTTGTGTTATGAAAGAATCTCCCGAAATTCCCACGGGAACGGGAAATATATGATGTTTTAGTTTTTATTATAAAATCTTATTCTTTGAGTGCACGGATGTGATACTTGGTATAAAGGTTCCGCAATAAGTGTCTGTTTGTATAATGGAAGGAATTCCCGGAATTCCCACGGGAACGGAAAAAAGGACTTCTGAGTTAATGCGTGTATGAAGTCGGCGGGCAAACGCTCGTCTCAAATATTCTGAATATATTTACAACTTACATACTGTTCTAAAGTCAGTGCTGCGCTGCTGCGCTTTGTATTCGTCCCATTAGACTAATATCCCTTTCTATATGTTGCTATGGAAATTTTATCGGTCTTCAAATGCATTCGATTGTATTGTGAAATTTCAATGTGCTCGGTAATAGCAGAGGCTCTATTGAAAATAGACGCTTAGGAGATTTATTTGCTTGATATGTGCGATTTATCATAATTGAACAGTTTGTGAAAAGTTAAATTTTGAATATTAAGAAACTTAGTTTGTCGTTTATTGAAAATTTATTCTTTAATTATACCTATAGGAATGTATATGAAAAAATACTGATTGCATAAATCTTTAGTTGTAAGTATTACGGTTTTGTTTTCAACATGATTAGTTATATCAATAGTTTTATTATTTGTTCGGTTACTGAATGAGTGATTGAGTGACTGACAAATATTCTTACATAAATAAATAAGTTAAAAAAAACAGTTATCATCACAAGCCTTTTTAAATAAGCCTGCAGGGCCATTAGTGTGATTCTATTTCCATCCATTAGCCCAACAAGTATATAGCCCCCGGGACCGACTGCTTCTGGTACCCTCCTAAGTACGGAAATCGTTGTGATAAACTGATGGCCGGCGGGTTTCCGATCTGGTCATATGTATATTGTTAACTATATTGCTAATATTTTGAAGAGTGTACACAGAAGCTAAGACAACTTCAATTTTGACGAAAAATTCAGTGCTTGCGGCTAAATAATAAATTAATAAATGATGTCGTGTGGCCAACTAGTGCTTGTAAAATACCTGAGACGTGCTTCGGGAGGTCGTAGGTGGGCGAATCTATTTGGCTGACAATAGGTCGTAGAGGAACGTTTTGTTTGTGGACCTTAGGGAGCCCATATATTTTTGGTGGTTGAAATATACGAGGTCTCAATAGGTGTTTATACACGTCATCGGGTAAAACCAAACCAAATACACCCAAGGTGAAGCGCCAGCCCTCCTTCATGCCATACTTATAAGGAGTCACAGATAAAATAGGAAGGATATTAAATAAGTACTCTATCGACACGATTTTCACTCCCTACAACAAAATCAATCAGTGTCTGCGCTCACCAAAAGATCAGATACCGCTTGAGACACCGGGTGTTTATAAAATTGACTGCAGTTGTGGCAGCTCCTACATTGGCCAAACGAAGAGAACTATTTCATGCCGTCTTAAGGAACACATCAAAGCCATAAAAAACTCAGACACAAACAAGTCAGCCATCGCCAAACATCTGTTAGAATCGGGCCCTAATCATTGGATTGAGTTCCATAATACTCGGATCTTATCTACAGAACGACACTACATACCGAGAATCGTTAAAGAAGCGTTAGAAATAAAAAAGTGCGAAAATAACTTTAATCGAGAAGACGGTTTTAAATTGTCTAGTACGTGGAACCCAGTGGTTAGGACTTTTACTAAACCAAAAAACAGCGAAAGTGGTGTGTCCGGTCAAAAACCCAGTGATACTGTGAGCGTGTTTTGCAAAAGTGACATTCATGTGAGTTCCAGTAGTAGCAGATCAAAACGAATAAGAAAGGGGGTAGATCGATATATCTGCCTCTAACTGTCATCGCCACCTACCTACATCTGCCAGTCCGCGATCATGGTGCTTGTAACAGCATCGAAATATCGGACGTGCGAAAATAAAATCGAAAATCGTGGTAAGAATCCCGTAAATACATTAAATCATATTGTTAAATAGATCCGAGCTTCGGAGTATACGTTAATCAGTCGGTCCCGGGTGCTATATACTTGTATACAGTAGTCGCTGGAGTTTGTCAGAAGCCATTTCGGCACCCTGAAGTTCCATCATCCATTCATTAACCAGGACTGGTCCAGCTTGGCAAATTACGACCTACACCTGCTCGTCACCCAGAGGAGAGACCCTACAGTGGGCTCATTACAAAGTGTTGCGATGATGATGATTGATTAATATTCGTGTATAAGATAGTATCATATTCAAAAACTTAAACTGAAATATAAACTACATAGAACTGTTAATCAGGTTGCCGACTGTTAATGGCTGCTCGAAAAACCCGGTATGATAACAGCTAGTAGGTATGCCGTACCAGCGACCTACGGTGCTATGCTATAATCTATACTAATATATACAGCTGAAGAGTTTGTTTTTTTGTTTGTTTGTTTGAACGTGCTAATCTCAAAAACTACAAGTGGGATTTGAAAAATTCTTTTGCATTTGATAGCCCAACTCTTGAGGAAGGTTATAGGCTATATTTCATCCCAAAATTCTTACGGGATCAAAAGTTACGCGGGTAAAACCGCGCGCGGTGGCTAGTTAATTATATACTATTAATTCCGTTAACTCGCAGTGAAAATATTGATTTCACAGGAAGTTTAATAATAAATTTAATGGCTTACAACAGAGTTCAATATTAAATGTGAACCCGGGATTTCGTATTAAAATCCGTATTATGAAAGTTTACTTAAGTATCAAGCATTTATAAGCTTTTTATTTATTAGGACCATCAGCAAAAGTTATATTATATGTTGTATCAAATAAATGAGACAGAAAAAAAAATGCAAAATGCAACCTCAGATTAGGGTAGCAACATCTTTCAAATACAGATCACGAAATATAACCGAAAAAGAAAGAAGAAAAGTATGCCAACAAAAAATATACATAAATCAGCTATAAGCTGTTCCCTGAGTACTGTAAAAAAAATTGTACACACATATGCAGGGTTTAAGTCTGAGAAAGCTTTTATGTAGAAAGAAACCCTTTTCGTAAGGGTTGCCAGGCTGTAGAACGCACAACTAATTTTAAGTCGAGTGAATGGACGTATATCACCTTAGTCTTCATGATAGATAACTTACCATGTGTCATGGAAGACAAATACCCCATACTTTTTCTATAAGTTTATTAGATTAGAGATTATTCCTTGTCATCACTAAAAATAATAGTAATTTTCATGAACTATTCAGTTAACCATACACAAAACCTGATCGAACATTGATTTACATTCTCGTTTTAATGAAACCCAATCGTGATTAAAACCTAATTGAACGTACTTATATATTACATGTACTTAGGTAGAAAACTCGTGACTTGGAATAGGCTCCAGTAAATGAACTGACTCAGAAACTACTCGTCCTATGCAAACTTATTGGTTAGAGTGTAAATATTTCGACAGTTTGCCCTTCGTTTCCAATGTCACACGATTTTTTCTGCACGATTTTTTTCAATACGCTGAGGATAGTTTAGGATAATCAACGAATGCAGAGTATAAAAGAACCGAATTCACGTCAAAACTTTGGCCGACTTATAATTTCATCCACGTAGACATTCTCCGAAATCATACATATGGTTTCAAAACTTTGAAATTTTCAATGAAGTACTCAACCGATTTAGATGAAATTTATATGAGACTAACTATGAAGTATCCTCTATCATATAAAATAATATTTTTTATAATCAATTCATAATTGTCCGAAATATCGTGTAACAAAGACACAATAAAAACGTACAGACGAATTGAGAACCTCCTCCTTTTTTGGAAGTCGGTTGAAAATAAAATATTGTTTTACTTTAATGATCATTACGTGACTATTTTCAACGGGTTTTCAGACGGAAGGAAGGTTCACTATTCGTCATAATGTTCACTTTTGTACGTATGTTGGTCAATATTTAATCGGTTTTGACGATTCTTGTTTTATTATATACTAGCTATTCCCCACGACTTCGCCCGCGTGAATATTGGTAGTTGCGATTGGATAAACCTAGTCTAGCTTTAACCCTAACATACCTATTTTGTTGCACAGTAATTTTAAAATCCTTATATGTATCTCCTCGGGTGTTGTTTGAGATCAAATTATATGAAACACAAATTTATTTGCTTTTGAATACGTATAATACTGTTATTTGTATGTTTATAAAACTTATTTATACGGACGCCTAATGGAAACTCGAAACTAATAAGTGCCGTTTTACACCGCTTTGTCAACAGGGAATAGCCAATAGTGCGATAATCAGTTTATATTATATGACCCAAAAGTGTAAGGGAGTCGGTTTACGCCATCCCTAAAGATAAGGGTAGCTCTAATGACCAATATGTTCCGAATATTGCTTTGGATGGGTGTAGTTTTAGATAAATCTGTAAAACTTTGATCGTAGACTTAATCGGTTGAATATAAATTTGCTGTTTACTGTACTAATTAATTGAGAATAAAAGTTATTATTATTCAGATTATAGACGATAATAGATTTTTTTAGCAAACATACATAGGTACATATCTTCTCGCCTGTATCTCTTATGGGGTACGCAATATATCAGAGGCTATACAAACCATCTGATGACACGTTTGGAGGTATTATATTGATGGAGAGAGACTGTTGCATTGACAGGGTGTCAGCCTATCGCCCACAAAGTCAGGCCGCCCTTTACACAATATATTTTCTTTTATTTGTTTTTTTTTTTTTTTTTTGGATTTGTGTATAATAAAGGGTAAATAAATAAATAAAACCTCTGACCCTAAACTGACTTTTACAGCATGCCCGGAAAGAGAAGCAGCTAGTACATTTTATGTATTTTTGTCACTCTCAGTCCAGCAAGGTAAATTTCTTATCATAAAGGTACTAAAACCGCGTTTGACCATCTCACCATAATGTAGATAAAGTCACGAAACTGACAGCACACGGGTTTAGGAAGAAATGGTTCTTCAAAAAACAATGCTGACTACACATTTTTATTTGTGCCAATTACGGAAAAACCTCAAATATACAGGGTGTGCCGCCTACCCTATATAATACCTTCACGAAGGTGTTCTAGTTCCCATAAGGATTAAAGAAAAAAATATAAAAAAAGAAAAATTCGAAATTTATTTTTCCATTTTTGTATGAAAGCAAAAAATTTCGACATTTTCTTTTTTTATATTATTTCTGTAATCCTTGGGGGTACTAGAATACCTCCGTGAAGGTATTATCACAGAATAAGTAATAGTTGGTACAGAAGAATTACTCTGCAAGAAGATCTAAATAAATTCGAGTCTTGCTACGACGCGATACGGTGGAATTCAGCTCGCAGAGCATTACGTACCTGCAAATTTATATACCTAGATGTTTTGTCTCTTTCTATCGCATGCCTCTTATCTTTTCTTACGCTGTTAGGGTTGCTGCCTAGTGAAGAATAATTAATCTCCTTATTTGTAATTAAGTATCTACCGATGTAGGTATTACTGTACTTCTACCTTTGTAAAAAATATTGTTTCAACTTACCTAAAGTACAAAATGATAAAAAAGTTACGACGAATAATTAGTAATACTACCTATGTTTTGTTTGCTATATTGAACATAATCAAATCTAAACATAATCTAATTGAATATTTGTTTCTTTTTATGTCCATTTTTAAATACTATTTGCGACCTCGATCATAGCAGTACTGTGAATGCTATTAGGTAGGTAGGTATCTACAACGTCCCGACGGGGGCGCGCGCGTGACACACGACCCATTCGAAATGCGCCGGCGGAGCGCTTCGCTGGAGGTAAATAACGGATGTACCGCGCGGAGTGAGCCAGGCCTGGTATTATATAAGGTTGGCGGGACGATGTATTTTGTTAGCCTTTAAATATTGTTTCATAGTAAAAATTGTTCCATCCATGTCATCTTGTCAGCACGATTCGGTAATCTCACATTCATACCACATTATCAACATTCTGTTTTTTTTTAAACTGTGTAAAAATTGATGTTTTTTTTATTGAAACGTACGTAATGCATATATGTTGGAGAAATTAAAGATAATCCTAGATCACTAACCCTTCGTCAAAATTACAATGCATACCTTACGTATATATATTATTTAGTGTTTGTTTAGGAAAGTTCCACGCCCCCGCCACCCCGCTCCGCTTCAATACCTTCCTGCAGTGCGATCACAGAACTTTATCGAATCGTATATTAACGAATGTTTACGAATGCTCGTATAGTATGGAGTCGGTTGCAAGTTTTGAGTAACATTGTAATTTTTTATTTTACAGACATTTATGAGTACAACATGTTTACAAACATTCAAAATGAACAAGGCACACATTTATTTAAACTGGCCGTGCGGCAATGGATAGATTTTTTTTTTTTTTAAAAACCGTCTCCATACTATACGAACATTCGTTAACAAACGATTCGATAAAGTTCTATGATCACATTGCTGGATTGCAACGTTAAAGACCCATTAACAATTATTTAGGGTGCATATTTGTCAATATGGGAGATATAGAGTAATTCGTAAAAATTACGAAAGATTGAAGCAATTTTGTTGATGCGTGTTATCCAAAACATTTTGTGCCCACAAACTGGGTCCTAGTAGTAAATTACAATTGATAATAAAGTAATAATTAATAATCAAGTAATAATTGTATCTTATTATTCAAAATTCCTCTTCATTATGACGACCGGCTGGTGTAGCGGTAACATACATTGCCTTCTATGCCAGAGGTCCTGGGTTCGAATCCCGGCGGCGGCGGATATTTGTGTGATGAACACAGATATTAGTCATCAAGTCATGGATGTTTATATGTTTATTTAAGTTTATTTTAATAAAAAATATGTATTTATTCAATATGTATGTTTATATATTTCTTAAGTATATCAGTTATCTAGTATCCATAATACAAGTTCTTTAAGAAACTTAATTTGGGCTAGATAATGTTGTGTGAGTGTCAGAAATATTTATTTATTTATTATTTCCAACGTAAGTACAGTGTATTAGAGAAACCTTATACTTAAAATATCCACGCTGAACGGCAATCGAAAACCAAGTTTTTATTGCTACACCATAAAACAGAATCTGTTCTTAAAGTTTCGAAACATGATTTTCAGGTAAGTAAGTGACTAAAATATACTTTCTTGTGAGTATCAAATGTGCTCATAATTAAAGCACAACCTGAACAGAATCGAAATAAAGTTCGTATTCAAAGTCCATCAATTCATGGCCACTGACTTGAAATGTCTCTATTTACAGAAAAAAGACGGCCGTTACAAATCTTTTCAGGAAACTCACAGATCATTTATCTTTCTAACCTACGCTTGTGATAAATACAATGGCGGAAAAAACATAGATATTTTCCTCGTCCAAGTAATTTGTCCAAAATCCGAAGCCAGGTTATGTTTCAATTCTACTTCAGAGGACAATCCATCAATTTGAAAGAAAATAATGATTAGTGGTTGAAGCTTTATTTTTTAAGGTTCAATCAAAATTGGTGAGACTTTTTCACTTTATTCACAAAGTTGCACAAATTAGTTGTGAAATATATTTTTGTTGGAAAAAAGTTTGGCTATCAATGTGTTTTCATTTAAATTGAAATAAATCATGCAATTTATTGAATTAAGCTTTACGTTATGAAAATCCATTACAATTACAATAACCAAGTGATCCTGCTTATTCCACAGTCACAAATTCTTCGGGGTTGATGCACCTCCCTCCCTGAATTCATATGATTCTGCTTGAAACCAAACACGTGTCGGTAGTAGCTCGCTCAACTTTTGATATCATAAGAATTTACGTTTGTACAGTACAGCTTTACGGCCATTATATAAAAAATATTGTTTCAAATCCAACTGGATGTTTCTGAGGTTAGCGCTTTCAAACAAGCAAACCCTATAGTTTTATTTCTTTTGTAGGTATAGATGTTTGTCGGTCTTCTTGGTTTCAAAAGAGTAAAAATAATCAGTAATATAAAATCTTTGTATACATGGCAAAGTTTATTTTTGTTGTACGCCTAGGACAAAAATCCACTTAATTATTTAGAAAAGCCCTTACTTCGCTTTATTTCACTGAACTTTCATTGTTTATATTATAAGGGTTTGTTTTTTTGTATAATAAAAATCGTTCTAACAGATAGATTACAAAACAAATAAAAATTATAGCCGTTGGCCGAAGTCCACCCCATACTGTCTCTCTGGTACCCATTGAAATTATCTCACCATTGATCTATGCGAAAGCGAAACACCTCTCACGACGATTGAAATTAATTAAGGTATAATAAAATATAAATACTTACTAACCTTAGAAAGAGTAATTTTTGATCAATGCAATTTATTTTCAACTGACTTCCAAAAAAAGTGGAGGTTCTCAATTCGCCTGCATGTTTTTTTTTTTTTTGTGTCCTTGTTACACGATATTTCAGACAGTATGAATCGATTTTAAAATGTCATGTGATAGAAGATACTTCATAGTTGGTCCCATATAAATTTCATCGAAATTGGTGTACTTCATGTGAGTACTTCATTCAGAAAAATTGCTCTGCATTCGTTGATTATCTGCTTTAGTGTCTTTTATCTTTTACTTAAATTATTACCTATTTGTATCACAGTCATCACATCCACTTATCTTTTAGATGAGCCCACCGCAGGACGTTGGAGACCCAAAAGTCACCAAGCTGGCTCAGTACTGGTTAGTACATGTAAAAATGGCTTTTGAAACAGCCCGGTGACTGCTGTATACAACAATACTGCACCCAGGATCGACCAGGATTAGCATGTCTTCCGATGCATAGAAATGATCATGATAAATTCATAACTGGTCACCTATTTTACAGGCTAAACATAACCATAACGTCAATTGACGACGGGCTGGTGTAGTGGTAACATACATTGCCTTCTATCCTGGGTTTGAATCCCGGCGGTGGCGGATATTTGTGTCATGAACACAGATATTAGTCGTCAAGTCATGGATGTTTATATGTTTATTTAAGTTTATTCTAATAAAAAATATTATTATTCAATATTTCTTAAGTATATCAGTTATCTAGTATTCATAACACAAGTTCTTTAAGAAACTTTATTTGGGCTAGATAATGTTGTGTGAGTGTCAGAAATATTTATTATTTATTAATAAATTAAATAGCTGTAAAATTTTACATTTCAACTCGACTTTCAGTGTCTTTATGACATAATATTGTTCTAAGTTTTCGATACTTTTAATTAAAACACTTTTAAATCGGATTTATCGCGTATAATTTAAATTTAAACTCGACGTTTCGGTATCTTTACAGACCCCGTGGTCACGAGCAACTTCGAGACGTGGATTTTAATTTTGTTAGCTTAATACAAATTTATTTATTTATTTATTCATACAGAACCAACAGCACTTTCACATCATAAAATAATCTAAAAAATACAATGCTTACTGCCAATTACAGGTTCACAACTTTCAGATAAATTACATAAATTGAATAATGCTTGAAATTGACTACAGTACATTGTTAAAATTATTGATTTTCTAAGTGACAACTAATTATTGAATGATTAAATTGACATAATGATAATGAAATTTATTAAAATATAGTAATTACACAAAATTTGAGAGAACAGATTAGATATTCGATAAAGAGAAGCATAGTACAACCTGCAGTATTAGTTGTGTGGATGTGTGTGTGTACGTGTGTGTATTTATATGCGTGCAAGATCATGAATGTGTGAATGCTTGGAAAAGTAAGAAAATGAATAAATATTTGTAAGACCATATACACTATTATATTGAATATTGTACTGACAAAATACACTAAAAATAGCCCCTTTATACAATTATCATTTATAATTGTTTATAATTGTTTTCCATTCGTTTTCTTAGGAATATTATTATTAAGTAGAATCTGATATGGTATTTGCACCAACTGTATAAAGCTCAATGCTGCAACTTCGAGATAACTTGAAGCAACAGTTCGCGTATCGGAATCCTTAACACAAATTAAACTTAGAACGACTAGAAATCTGATGCTAAGCTACACTAATTAATTAATTTTGTTACACAGATTATTACTTTATTCCTGAAAAAAATTATACGGTACGTTATAAATCTTGATTTAAATGTCTTTTTAATGCAGCTTTAAAAGGAAAGTAACAGTTTATTTATTAATGCTTCGTGGCAGTTTTGTTTGGAAAAGTATAACTTCATGGCAGTGACACACGTGACAAATTCTGTTTAATTTGTTTCTAGGACTTAGTTCAAAAGCCACTGAATAAAAATTAAAATCTTGATAATTCTTGAAAATACATTAACAAAACTAACATCTAACATTTTCTAACACAAAAACTCTAATATCAAATTATCTTAATTCTATCTAAGAGTAAAACATTGCCAGCAAAATGTCAACATACATTCTGCGTTCACAAGAAATGTAATTTATATTCTGCCTAGTTCTAATTAGCATTCCTTAGCTAGCTATTTTGGTTGTTTTAGTGTCCATTTGGCTAAGCACCGTGGACCGTTTGTGGACAAAACTAATGACAAAGACATTATTATCCTTTATTCGCTTGGCCACAGAAAACACAAGGCTGAATAACACTTTGAGCGCACTGCATTTTAACTGTTAATACGTTGTAATTAAAATGACATGTCATGTTTTAGGTTAGGTGCTTTTAGAGTCTGTTTCAAATTGTCAATAATAATATTTTTATTTTGTTGTAATGGAATCTTCTGTTTTAACCAATTTATTGAGCAATAGTATAAGCAATAATAGACATGGAAAAATGATAAATCAATAATTAGTTTATCTTTGGTCCGAGTTTAAGAATTTCTTAGAAGATACTTAAGGCACTTATATTTTATTTGCGAGGTCGATGATAGGATATTATGTGAGATGATAATATTATAATTTGATGGAAGAATTTGCACAAAGAGCAGTGCTATCTGTGCTTATTCCGTTAACCACTGGTGGCCATTATTAAGCTATTAATTATTTATATTGTTTATTATAAATAAGTCTACTTCCATTAATCACAGAAAACAGCATACATTATTCGATTCAAAGAATTGCTTTTAACCCGTTCGAATAAAAAGCATACTACAAAGAATAAGCACCTTTCTGTGTCTCACAGTTAAACTTTTAGAACATTTCACTACGAAATGACATTTTTGCTTTTTAAAATTTTTGGTCTGCGAGCCCAAAAACCTTTTTTAATTTTCGTCCACAAACTTCAGCAGACGGCACGAGCATACGTGACTACGCTGTGAGGCGTCTTAATTTATAAGGTGTGAAAAGACTGTGTTGGCTTGCGATAGGGGACTGCGATGTATTTTGTTGGTAATTAGACCGAATGTGAAGTGGACTTAGGGAAGCTTTACGTCGCTATAATAAAGACATAAATCAAGACTGTAAAAGGTGTTAAGGTTCTGAGTAAGGAATTTAGTGATAGAGTTTGGAGAAAATAGTAAGGAAATTGCTGAATTGGAAATAGTTTGTATAAAAAAATACATTGAAAACAAAACAGTGAAAATATTACTTTTATTATCACTATCAAAATTCCTGATTTTATATCTTAGACTTTGAGCTAACTTAAAACTATTAAAAGTAAAAAAAATTGATCACATTCAAGTATTAAAAATAAGAAGACAATATATATTAGTCTTATACTATCTTATATCACTCAACCCATTGAAGGGGGAATATGCATTGCTTTGTCATTGAGGCCTATTTAACGATTGCAGATTACGAAACAAAACAAAATCTTACTAATATTATAAATGTGAAAGTTTGGACGTATGGATGTCTCAAAAAAAACTCACTTCCCGTTTTCGTCCGCTCGCGAATGGACGTGTTTTCGGTCGCTCTCGGCGCTCGTATTGTGCTGTCCTTGTTGTCTCCCCCGCACTCGTGCGGGTTAGGTTACCAAGCCAAGCTCTTATCGGTAAGTTTTCTCTCGCGGAGGTTTTGTGTTTTCCGGGTTTTTCATTCTGCCCTTTTCAGGGCGGACCCCTGCTGTCGCACTCCTTAGTCGTCTACTGCTCCGTCCTGCGTCTTGTGCGGCCAGTCAGGCCAAACTGCAAATTTCCGCAGTTGCCCCAAGGCCAGGGCTACCGTAAAGCCCATCGAAAACTGGAGAGAGCGCTCTCAGCCTAGCTCGAGCACTCCTGCTCAAGTCATCTCGAAGGCCTCAAAAAAATAAGCACAAAAATGATAAGAATATAAACTGACCTAAACTTAATTTATGATCAAAGATTTAATAAGTTACGATATTAATCATTCGTATTTTCGTCGTGATCAACGTATTAATCAAAAACAATAAGCTTATTAATATTATACACTTCCTTCATCGACTAAACAATCATCGACCAACTAATTGACATGCACTCGCTACCTTTGAGCACACACACTGACAGCCTAGTCGAGTGATCGCTTGCACCTGCCAGCTGCATGCAACAATCGAGAACGATAAATCGGGCATTTTTATCGATATTTTCTTAGAATATGGCCCTTGTAGTATGTATTTTTTTAGAATATGGCAGCTTTGGTCCTGTGGGCTTAATCATGGTATCGAATCAAGTAATTCTATCTATTATGGTGACCATATTCGCTAACATGATTGGATCAAATCATTCGGTAATATTTACCTTGTTGATTCGAGTATTTATCGATGGTCGCATGCTAGACCTGCTGGTAAGATTTTCAAACGAAATATTTTAACTTTTCGCTCATGGCTCATCAGCAACGTGGCCCCAAATAGTAAGGAATTAAAAAAAAAAAAACAAATAAATAAATAAATAAATTTCACTGTATAGAGTACGTTTGCGTTGTACTCCAATTTACATACTTGTAGTTAGCTTGTCAATATTGTGTTATTAAAGAACTATGCATACAATACATAGTAAATGAACGCGATTACTCTTTTGAAAACTCTCCCTAATGCTTAGCTAACGATTTGCTCTGATTTGTGATCATTATTATTATTTAGCCGGGAGACGTCCACTGCTGAACATTGGTTCAAGGTTCTCCACGTCTCTCAATCTTTCACTATTGACTTCTAATTTTCCTTTTTATACAGGGCTAATTTTAATTAACTCATCACCTCTTGCTGGCAGCCTCTCCACATCAATCCCAACAACATTTGTTCTACAACTTTTTAAAGTTAATAGTTTTTAAAATTTTAGTTTTCCCATACAAAGAATATTTATAGCCTCTGTTTAGAGGCGTAACTTTATTTACTCTAACGTAGGTATGCCACGCACCTTGCGCAGTAAAATATCGCTAAATAATAATAATAGGTACTTCTTACAAAATGTAGAGTAAGGAGAAAAAAGTTTTTGTTTTTTTTTGTGTTATTTATCAAGATTTGTAAAAAGTCGTAGAACAAATGTTGTTGAAATTGATGTTGAGAGGCTCAAAGTCAAAGTCAAAATCAAAAGAATCTTTATTTCGTAAGTATTTAAATACATTTGAAATAAGTCACAATTTACGAATTTAACTGAATCTACCACCACTTCGGAAAGTCGATCTGTTGAGAAGAAGTGGCAAGAAACTCAAAAGCTGCCTGCAAGAGGTGATGCGCTAATTAAAATTAATTCTGTATACAACGTTTAAAAAATGGAGTGATAAAACTTAAGGGTTAGCTTCTATACCATACATAGAATATACAATAAAAGAATTAACATGAATAGTGCTGGTACAGACTTTCATACAAATTTATTTAATTATTATACTACAAAATATTTTGACATCCCTTGTCAACCTAATAAGCTAAAACAAGACTTGTGCCACAGTCAGTGGCCTTATGACCTTTCCCTCACCGAGTGAACTTTGTAGTATCTGTCTTAGTTACCCGTCACTTTATTTTACGCCATCTGTTATCGAATAGATTTCGTCAAAAGCTAACAGCTGTTTTTAGGGTTTGAAACTTAGATATTTTGATCTAAACTTTGAACTTGTTTTTCGGCCGAACCGTAAGGATAACAAATTTATGTTACTGTTACTTAAACTACATCACCAAACATACAATCCCCTTAAATATTATCTCTTCATTATGTTACACGTTGTATAAGCAAATATAAAAATCCTTAATAATAAATTACGTACATGAACTCTGTAACTTATCTTCAGATCGCACGTGCAAACAAACAACATACAGAAGTCTAACTATACAGTAATGGACAAAGTTTGGCACTACTACGTTATTGTTATAACACAGGTATAACATCGATGAGCTTGTTACCTCACAAGTTTGGCAGTTGTACACGAAAATTTGGTATTATCCTCGGAGTAATAGAATAAAGTAAATAGGTACTGCATAACAGTATTGTTACAGTTAGTTTGTGGTTCGTAATAGGATTGTTAGAGAAGTATAGTAAACTATAAGGTCAGCTTCAGCTCTTGAAAATCGTAAGTTTTTTTTTTAAACTAATATTAATATTAAAAGTTCATTTCCTTTAAATACTTATTGCTGCCTAAGGTCGCCTTTTCCCGTTGAGGGGCTCGGACCAGTAAAATACTTTTTAAAATTAGAATTTCACTTTCATATCAATTATTTTAAATAAAAAAATAAAAACGAACTAAATACATGACAAATACAGGTAATACCGAGATTCAACTTCATATAGTTCAGCAAAATAGCTTAACACAAAACTTTGTTTTATTGCCATCAATACTATAAAGTATTCTGAAGTTATCCTTTATATTTCTTCTTCGTAAAAGATCCGTAGTAGAATTACTTAAGTAGAATATCAAGTTCACTACAGAAACACTTCCTAGTACGTGAAAAGTTCGTCAAACTTTTTACCTACTAGACAGTTTTGATACCATTTTTAGAATGTCTCAGGTGTTTATAATGTAAAGATATCATGTTAACGTATTAAGAAAGGAAATTTTATAAGTAAAAGTGAAAAGTTGTCGGGAAGGTATTATGAGATTGTATTATCCGAAACTTCAGTAACTTTTCCTAAAGTAGAGTCAGAATAGTTCTACCATCGCAGGACCATCATCATCATCCATCTCTTGCTTTTATTAATAAAAATAAAGTCCCCAGGCAATCACACCAACTACATGGCCCCAAAGTAAGCATAGCCTGTGTTATGGGATACCATGTAGCGAACTAGGGGGAACCTAGAATATAAATACATAAATAGATAAACACCCAGACACGGAACACTTTTTTTTTCTTGTTCCGTGCGGGAAACGAACTGTGTTCTGAAAGCTGTTCTTCCAATTAAGTACATACATACATACATAACTTCACGCCTGTATCCCTTATGGGGTAGGCAGAACATCAGAGGTTATAAGAGCAACTGATGTCACGTTTGACTAATGAGGTATTATAATGATTGCAAGAGGCTATTGCAGTGACAGGGGGTCAGCCTATCGCCCACAAAAATGCCAATAAAACCTCTGTCCCTTAACCGACTTTTACAGTATGCCCGGGAAGAGAAGCAGCTGGCACATTCTATGTATTTCTTTCACTCCCAGTCCAGCATGGAAGTAAATAAAACATACAGTTAATTATGTATTAATTGCCAATTAAGTATAGTAATTATTTTTGATGATTTATTCTAAATACTGCTATTTCTAATTTATGCACATTTTATTATTTTTTTCTATACCTTTCTCTGATCAGACTGTCTTATATTTAAAGATGACCTCTGCGAATCATTGCGAATGTTGCAAACGTTAGAGAACAAAGCACATATTTATTTGACCTCATTTGTTTTGGTGGTTTTTATGTACTTTTATTTCATGTAATGATGAAAGAAAGAACGTTTGTCTCGGTTCTTTGTCTTTTGTCTCGGAAGAAAGAAAATGCTTTTTTTTAAGTAGACATAGTACCATTAATTATTGGTACATCAATCAAGTCAGCACTATCTCCTCCATCAATCCAAATTTAATTCAAATCAAACGCTACTTTTACCTTATTACTATCCTTTGTCTTCAAACAAAATTAGTTGCACAGAGGCGTCATCGAAACTTTGTTTAAAAATTGTGTTCTGTCCATTTTCCACAATATCTTTTCATATATTTCGAACGTTGGTTTCAAATACCAGTTGCAACAAAAAAATTTCAATGTGTTTTTTCCTTTCTACTGCCTTTTGTGAATATATTTTTGTCTGTATGTTTCTGCTTTGTCACAATACACACAATTTTTCGCCAATAAGATATTTTCGTGTAAAGCCAAATAGCAAATTGACAAAGGGCTTTGTGCAATTTCGCTCCCTTGTTGATTTCAGACGTTCAGATAATGTTTTGAAATATGTCTTGGGTTTGTCAATATTATGGACGTAGAGATAAGGAAGGAAGGGGATATAATTTAAAAGAAAATACAGTCGTCACGTTTTTGATAATTGGCCCATGTTTTTTTGGAATGGAAACACGATAGCTCATAGGTAGCATTTTACAAGATATTTTCAATATGTTAATGAATTATCCAAATCACACACACAAAGTATACCTATAGTATACCTAAATATTTAGGGCCATATACTTTGTGTGTGTATACACGGTGACTGGTGACAAATTTTTAATACTGAAGGAGAGCACTCTGCACTTGATTCTGATCATAATTGTGTAATAAAAGTGGATAATTAATTTTTCACCAGAATACCTAATCTATACATATAATAAAATGGTAGGAAAGTCAAAACTGTACATTGAATATTTTTTTAAAAGAATACTTGGGGTATGATCTACAATCGAAACAGAAACAAAAAATATAGTTTTTAGAATTTTTGTCTGTTTGTCTTTCCGGGATAAACTCAAAAAGTACTGCATGGATTTACTTCAAATTTCGCATGAAGATAGTTAAGAAGTCGGGTCAACATATAGGCTACATATTATCACGCTAGCAGTGTTATAATCGTAGGTGCGTTTGGTGCTGCATAGCGTTCACGCAGACGACGTCGCGGGCAGCAGCTAGTAAATAAATAAAGTTTTGTTACTATTGAGTTTACTTACCTACGCCTGAGTTAGTCGGGGCACGTGACCTGGCACGCGGATCGCTGCTAACGCTAGTTTCGTAATCAATTATTTAAATTTCGGTTAAGTTTACTCAGTTAATAATTAATTATTATTTTTTCTTTTTATATTTTTTTTATTTCTTGATCAAAAATATACAACAACATTTTCTTAATCTAAATAATGCTGATAAACTGCACGTTTGTCTCGGCATCCTCGTTCGTCATTCGCCAATACAAAAGCGATCTTTTTTTTTTTTTGTTTTTCCGCCAAGGAAAATCGTTTGGCACCTACTAAAACAAGCTTTACCCAGTAAAGCAAGCTTTAGCGGGAGGAGGATGAATCCTATTACGGACGAATGGGCATTCTATAAGCTATTAACCCCAGTGGCTAATGGCAAATAGAATGCCCAGACAGTGTGGAGACTCTCTCAGATAGGCTGAGCATACCCACTAAACATCCCCCTTTTGACTCACCTTGATTAAGGCCACTAGTCATCGTCGGAACGACAGCCAATTGGAGCGAGAGGCTGCGTAGTGAGCGGCATCCAGACGGCTGCCACCAAAAGGAACTGAAAGCGAGAAAATCAAAGGTAAGATTAGAAATGACAAAGCTGAAACTAAGAGATTATCTAGAGTGATCAGACTCACTCTGAGATAGGAATTCTGGAAAGAAGGACTACGTTTAGAAACGTTGAGCTTGCTGGAGTTTCCTGATAAGGGGAGCAAACTTGGTTAGGACCGGAAGAGCACCGTTGAAACCCTCTGGGCTGGCGTCGAGAGCGGCGCCGAAAGCCAGGATCTCGTCGATGGGAGCGAGCTGGATCCAGAACGCCATGCGGTCTTGAGACCCTTTTGCGTTCTGGCACTGGGAAGCCGATTTGGCAGCCGGTTGCGATTGAGTTGCAACCCGGCTGCGCTGTCCTGAAACGATAGGAGTAAAGGCCTTGGGGGCCTTTGAACTGACTGGAGGAGCGTCCGAGCTAGGCTGCGGTCGCTCTCTCCAGTTCTCGATGGGCTTCACGGTAGCCCTGGCAGCACGCGGTGCCTTGGGGCAGCCGCGAAAGTTTGCTGTGTGGCCTGACTGGCCGCACAATACGCAGGACGGAGCGGTGGGCGATTCGGGAGTGCGAGAGCACTCCTTAGTCCCATACGGATCTAGGCACTTGACGCACCTAGGGGAAGCAAAACAGTTTGCCGCCGCATGACCATACAGTTGGCAGCGGTGGCACTGACCTGGGAAACCACGCTTGTGTGGTGCTTCGACGCGGATGTTGGAGAGACCGCACACGGAGAGCTTGTCTCTGAAAATGGACTGCCCTTGCGGGCTCCTCGCTAGGATTACTAGCGCTAGTGGGAACTGCTTACCTCGGCGGCTGTGCATTTTGTGCACAGATTCGACGGGGAAGCCTTGAGAAGACAAGTCCTCTTAGATTTGCTCGTTCGAGAGCTCGAACGGCACGTTCCTGAGGACGGCACGAATCTTACGCTCCTCAGGGAGGGCGTAAGTGTGGTACTTGAGCTTCTTGTCAGCAAGAAGCCGAGTGAAATTCCTGAAATCAGAAATTGAGCAGACAACGACCTTAATAGAGTCACCCACATTGGATGCCTTACTATACTGGATCTTCGGGGTGTGCGTTCCGCAGAGAGCTGAGACCTCGGTCCAGCGGCTCTTGTCCCGTAGAAAGACGGGGGGCAGAGACTTGACTTTCGGTGGAGCCGAATCTGATTGCGACGCAGGCTGGGACGCTGGGATCGCTGTAGCAAAAGGCGCAGGGGCAGACGCCGGATATAAAGTCGAAGAAGCATCTTTCTTCTTCTTCTTTGATTTTGATTTTTTGCGAACCTCGGTGAACGGAGCAGGAGATTCTGGAACTAATGGAGTGGAGTCAGAATCACTGCCCGGTGGGGTAGTTTTCCGTTTGCATGCGGAAGAATCGACCGACATGAAATCTGACATAGTATCGACAGGATCGACATCTGGGGACGCCGGAGAATCTGTTGGAAAACTGAGAGAAGGCGGAGTAGCCGTGAGGGTCACAGATCGTGCCTGAGCGGCTGATGCGATATGCTGACTTAGTGACGTGATCATGTGTTGGAGTTGGACGAATTGGAGTTGCATCTGACTTACCGCATCCCGGAGTTCTTGCACTTCTCCGGACCTAGCCCGGGTTTCGATGGGGGCCTCCATCGAACCCTGGGAACCTGAACTGTTCTGAAAGGAAGCCTATTCCTAACAAGGAACCTACTTGCCGGTAAACGGCGAATTGGCTGCACAAACAGCGCTGAAAGAAAGATCAACCTAACACGGACCTATTACCGATGAACGGCGAACGATCAGGCTGAGTTGTCACGGTTACGTATCCACCTGACCAGCGATGCTTCGGCCGGCAGCAGTCGGGTCCGCCCTGAAAAGGGCAGATGAATTAGCCCCGACACCACACAGCCTCCACAAGAGAAAAACTTTCCGAAAGAGCTTAACTTGGGACCTTACCCGCACGAGTGCGGGGGAGGGAACAAGGGCAGCGCAATACGAACACTCGGGAGCGGCCGCAGACACGACCGTTCGGGAGCGAACGCAAACGGGAAGTAATGTTTTGAAAAGCGATCGTCGCTAGCGATAATTTTATATGGATCACTAGGTGATCGAGACGCACATCGAAATCCAGCGCGTAAGGTGCGAGGCAAGTATAGCACCGGCCGGGGCCTCCTAACACATAGTTTATACAGGAGGTAACCTATTTTTGAACTATTTCAACTTCGTACAATATCTTGTTTTGTAAATGTACTAGTAAAATGTACTATGCGGGAATTCAAATTTAATGCTAATTCTGCGTCCTTGCACCCTAAAAGGCAGGTTAGGGCCAAACACACGTCGGTGGTGGCCTTTGGTGCGAACTGTAGTGTTGTTGTCTTTGCATTGGAGGGCAGTGATTCAACAAACGAAAATACTGCATGACTAATATCGCAGAATTAACAAAATATAGGAGTACATTAACATGAAAAAAAGATTATTTTCAACCGACTTCAAAAAAAGAAGGAGGTACCCAATTCGTCTATATGGTTCTTTTTTTATGTTTTCATAACTTTTACCTCATAACTTTTGACTGTGTGAACCGATTTAGATGATTCTTGTTTCGTATACTAGAAGACACTTTAAATTTATATGAGACCCATTAAGTCCTATAAAAATTTCATCTAAGTCGATTGAGTACTTCACGCAATTTTTTTTTTTGTCAAATATGTACCTATGAATTCGGAGTTTGTTTACCTTGACGACCTTATACTTCAGCCAAAGTTTGGACGTGAAGTCGATTTTTTAATGCTCTGCATCCGTTGATTATCTTTAGCCTACTCCTGGAAAAAGTTTCTTAAAAGTTTCTAATGATAGAAACTGCATAAGACACCTTACAAGATTAATGAAAAACAAGAAATTACGGGTACATTTAAGAATATTTCTATAAAAAGAAAACCTCGAAAAACAATCCAAAAGAAAAGTAAATCACTTTGGTTTCTCGATCCATTTATTGACAGTTTTTAACTGACTTCAAAAAAGAAGGGACATTCTCAATTCGACTGTACATTTTTTATGTTGAACCAATTTTGATGATTATTTTTTTATTTAAAATCTATCGCTTCCCAAGTTTTCCATTTTCAATTAAATCTAGTTCTGATAACCATATAAGTATTAAAATTGCATTAAAAAGTCGATTTTAATGCTCTGCATTCGTTGATTATTTCAATAGTAAATATACCTACATATATACATGCTACCCAAAATTTTGCTATTACCTAAACAAAACTTTCGGTTTGCACAACTGATGATACCATTTTTATAGTTAGTTAGGTGAATTAAGGAAAATGTGTCTATTTTTAAACTTCGCGTTAAGAGTTAATAACTCTCTTTATCGAAAATCGTCTAAGCTATTAACTCGGAATCAATTTCACGTAACATCGTGCATCGTGGATGCATCGCAATTTTGAAGTTATTCCACTCTGATAGCTAATGTTTACTTTTTGCTCATTTTTGCGTTAGATGAAATAAGATAAAATTGGCTTATTTTTCTTTATTATATGAAAGCTCTTTTTACCAGATTTTATTGCGTCGTTATATTTTAACTTGACATGTTGACGTCATGAGAGACACCATTATTATACGACTAGCCACCGCGCGCGGTTTTACCCGCGTAACTTTTGATCCCGTGGGAATTTCAGGATAAAATATACCTTCCTCAAGAATTGGTCTGTCAAATGCAAAAAAAATTCAAATCCCACTTGTAGTTTCTTAGATTAGCAAACAAACAAAAAACAAACTGTTCAGATTTATATATTAGTATAGATTATCATTACTTTCTTACGTCAAATAAACAGTGGTTTGGTTTTTGCAAGACTTTTTTTAGATAATTTATTTATTCTGGAGAAAAAACAGATACTTATAATAAAGGTAATTACAAAAAAAAATAACCAAATTCAGGCCCTTAACAAAAAACTGTCACTAAAATCGTTCTGAGAATATGTAAAGCTAATTGAAGAACACTTTAAGGGATATCATCCCTAGAGGATACTCCGAGTCCTAATTATAATAACTTTTACTTAATTACTAACATATTACATATTACATGTCGAATAAATGTAAAAAAAAAGAAATTACGAATTACAGTAAAAAATTAATATTTGTTTTATTTTATTTTTTCTCTTCATGTACCTATGATCTCAAACTATCACATCCTTGAATAACAAAAGTGACCCACCAGTCACCCTGTATTCTTATTCTTATATTTCTCATACCGCAAACTAAACAAAACATCACTAATCAGAAATCAAGTAAAATTCATAAAAATATGGTCGAGAAATTAACTTAATAGTTTCAGATTTAAACAAAAGCTATCAAACTGGAACTCAACGTAATTTGACTATCAACACTGGCCAAAATAATGGAGTCAATTGAATTGACCCTATCTGAGCGTTAATGCCCCGGGCGAAACCCAAAATCTCACCCTGGACGTGACCTGTAACTGAAATTTATGTAATCACATACGAAACTCAATCGAAGCGAGTTAAAGTTGTATAGATGCGCAATGTAATAAATCGTTAAAAGAATTCATTTACGCATCTTGGTTATAATAGACTCGTCAAGTTAACTTCTTAATTAACTACTATAAAAAGTTAATTTGCTAATTCCGCGACTTGTACTTGCACTAGTGATGCAGGATTTTCACGCGTAGGTTCACCGCCCTCCCTCCCTCAGACAAGAAGCAAGACATGCAATGAACAACCCCACAATGAAACCCACACCACAAGCTATCACCGACACGTGTTTCGCTTCAACCAGAAGCATCCTCAGGGCGCAACGACCACCACCGAACTCCATCACTAGTGCAAGTACAAGTCGCGGAATTAGCAAAATAACTTTTTATAGTAGTTGTCATGGATTTCCGCAAAGTAACGCCTGATTCAATCAATTAACTTCTTAATTTTACAAATAAACGAATTTCCTTAGCACTTTTTAACCAGAGAGCTATAGATAAATTGAGGGATAGTATACATTTTCTAGGTTATCCGAAATGTTTCGTCCTCAATTGGCAAAGAGTTAATGTTTTTCTTCAAACTTGGTATGGCTATTTTTAGATGAAACTGACTAAAGTAGGTTTTATTATTTAGGCTACATAAAATAATATCAGTGTATAGATTCAATTATGTAATTTCAGATAATACTTTATGTGAAAGCAAGATTTCAGCTAAATCCGTATTATTTTTCCATGTTAAGAAAATAATTAACTGGACTGCATCTTTAGAAAGATGAAGTTTATAGAAATAACACATGCTTTGCGTTGCCAAGACAATATTTTATGAAAATTACACACTTTTTTAATTATTTCTTTGTACTTTGCTTGCGAAATAACGATATAAGAGTCACAAGTATAAAACAGCTATTATCAAGTAATATATAGAATTTTTATTTGGCACTGATCCGACATACCTTGTCCCGTCCAAATTTCAGTAAAAAATCGTGAACGTTATGTAAATGTGTGCCAAATTGTTTGATTGTTTTTCCTATATTTTTTCATATGACTTTTATATGACCATAAATAATACAAAAAGCACATATTCATCATTGGAATCGTGAGTTATAGTTTTGAGTTTACACAAGGTCCTATAGATAAAAGGAAGTATAACATTTCCTGTTTAAAAAAATCTGAAAATTTCCGATTTTTCTTTCATCAAAACTGTTTTAGCGCTATTGTGAAAGTTACCAAAAGTATTTTATTTTAAGACATTAATATAGTAAGACACTTACTTATACAACCTTTTATTATAAAGGGATATAGTACTTTCGAATTACCAGGAACAAGTATGAGAGTCGACACAAAATGTGTTGCTTTCTTATACAACAAAATAGTACTTCGAAAGAAATAGAGAATAACTTGATTTAGAATATCTTGTTAATTTTTACATTCCATACTTGGTTTTTAATAACCATTTCAGCCCTTCCTTCATAAAGTTACAAACGGAAGGAAATATAACTTTTTATTATAATTATGTTTAGTTTCCATTCTTAAGAAGACTTTCATAAATCCTTAAAATTGTACCTAAATGTTCTAGAATTATCTAACAACAACTGAAAGTTTTAATGTGGTTGATAGAAGAAGAATACAAAACAAAAAAAAATAACATTCACATTTTTATTTACATAAAATTAAGAGATGGTGCAGTTTTTTATAACGCGATAAAGTTTGACCTATAAATATGGAAAAATATTGCAAGCATTGTAACTCTATTGTATGCCTCTTCATGCAGATTCCGCGCACAGTCGTGTACAACAATAAAATTATAAAAGTGTTGTATGAAGTTTAAAAACACTGTTTTTTTATCGTGCATGTAGGGTTGGCTGTATAATATTTATATTTATATTACCGCGAAAACAAAAGCACTTCCCGTTTGCGTTCGCTCCCGAACGGTCGTGTCTGCGGCCGCTCCCGAGTGTTCGTATTGCGCTGCCCTTGTTCCCTCCCCCGCACTCGTGCGGGTAAGGTCCCAAGTTAAGCTCTTTCGGAAAGTTTTCTCTTGTGGAGGCTGTGTGGTGTCGGGGCTAATTCATCTGCCCTTTTCAGGGCGGACCCGACTGCTGCCGGCCGAAGCATCGCTGGTCAGGTGGATACGTAACCGTGCCAACGAAGCCTGATCGTCCGCCGTTCACCGGCAATAGGTCCGGACTAGGTTGTATTCTTTTACAGCGCAGTCTCGATAGCATCTTACTTTATTTCAGCCCACCATTATGTATCGGCGCCCTGCGTGTACCGACCATAGGTGTCTTAATCGCATCCGCAAACTCGAGCAAGAAAAGGAAGCCTATTTTGCAGGCTTCATGCGTGGTGAGCCGTCCGATCGTCAGGAAATGATCGCTTCCTTGCAGGCGGAACTATCCGCTCGTTCCTCGTCCTCAGAATACAGGCAGTTGTCTTTCGATTTCACTCAGTTGTCCAGCGAAAAACAATCACCACTCAAGGAAGCCCTTCTCGCTCAAATCGATTCCTTGCGAGAGCAATTGTCCACTCGTCCTCAGGTCGCCTCCTCCTCTCAGGGGTTCCAAACCGATTCTCCGGCGTCTCCAGATCCCTCTGAGTTCGTCGATCCTTTTTCAGACTGCATGTTGGTAGATTCCACCGCATGCAAACGGAAAACTACCCCGCCGGGTAGTGATTCCGACTCCACTCCTTTAGTTCCAGAATCTCCTGCTCCGTTCACAGAGGTTCGCAAAAAGTCCAAGTCTAAGAAGAAGAAGCAAGACGCTTCTTCGAACTTATCTTTATCCGTTTCAGCTGCTCCAGCCGCTGTTCCTGCTCCGCAAAATGTCGCACCGGCGTCTGCTCCTGCGCCTTTTGTTTCAGCGATCCCGGCGTCACAGTCTGCGTCGCAATCAGATTCGGCTCCGCCGAAAGTCAAGTCTCCGCCCCCGTCTTTCTACGGGACAAGAGCCGCTGGACCGAGGTCTCAGCTCTCTGCGGTAGTCACAATCCCAAGATCCAGTATAGTAAGGCATCCAACGTGGGTGACTCTATTAAGATCTTAGTCTGTTCCATTTCCGATTTCAGGAATCTTTATTTATTTATTTATTTATTTATTTATTTATAGATCACCAACACAATAATGTTCACATAACATACTTAAAACAGATTATTAATTTAACTTAACATCATTGTATTTAAAGGTGACGACAACATGCTCAAAACAGTAAAAACATTGACACAAACATTAAATAAATTACAAATAAAAAATTAACAAATTAAATTCTGTAGTCACAATAAAATTATTAAATCAAATAAAATCTTTAAGGAAAAAATATATGTTCAATCAAAGTAAGTCATAGTCAAATAAGTCATAGCAATCAAAAATAAAAGAAATAAAAATAAAATAACAATGTCAAAATATAAATTATTAATAAAAAAATATATATAACTAACACTATTTATTCACAAGCAAAGCATTTTTCAAATTACCTAGAGTGTCACAGAAAAAGTCAATACAATTATACTTCGAAACTGCGTTACAAGTTTTGCTCAGTCTGGGAAGCGGTGAATTGGACCCTAGATTAGATTTATAAGTTCTAGAGGTAAGCAAATGGTACCTGGAAGCTCTCGGCATTCGTGAGGGCACGGAAAAAGTCAATTGCTCGAGAAGCATCGGTGTATCAAGAATACCGTTTATCAGTTTAAACATGAAAGTAGCATCTAGCATATACCTACGGTCCGTCAATGAGCTCATCTTAAAGTACGCCAATCGGTCATTATAGCTTTTAAATTTGTTGGCCATATTGCAAGAATATGAGAGATGCCACAAAAATCGCTTTTGTACACTTTCCAAGCGCTGGACATAAATACTATAAAAGGGGTTCCATGCCACGCTGCAGTACTCTAAACCACTTCTCACCAATGCATTGTAAAGTAAGATTTTTGTTCTGTAGCATTTAAAGTCCCGTGCATTGCGCAATACAAAGCCTAGCATTTGAAATCCCTTCGATACAATGTTCCCTATGTGAAGATTAAATTGCAGCTTAGAGTCTAATAAAACACCAAGATCGCGAACAGAGTTAACATTACCCAGCGTTTTGCCTTCGATATGATAGGTTGGGTGACTCATGGACTTTTTCTTTGAGAAAAATATGGAATAGCACTTAGATACGTTCAGAGCCATGTCATTGGCAGTGCACCAATCTATCAGATTATTTAAGTCTCTCTGCAAAAGAAGAACGTCTTCATCATTGTTTATAATTCTGAAGAACTTTAGGTCGTCAGCAAATAATAGAAATTTTGAATTGGTGAAACAAGTACTTATATCATTAATAAATATGTTAAATAGAACAGGGCCTAGATGTGAACCCTGTGGAACTCCTGAGCAACTAGAGATTGGGTCAGATTTATGCCCATTTAAGACCACTGTTGAATGCCTATTCGACAGGTAAGATGTAAACCAGCCCAGCAAAGGTCCTGCAACACCATGACTTGAAAGCTTTCGGATAAGTATGTCATGGTTAACCTTGTCAAAAGCCTTGCAGAAGTCAGTGTAAATGGCACTTACTGATGAGCGGTCGTCTAAAATTGATGTGATCTCATTAATGAATGACACAAGATTTGTTGAAGTAGATCTACATTTGACAAAACCATGTTGTTGTGGAAGTACCAAATTTCTAAAGTGCCAGGATAAGATGGGATGTAATAATTTTTCAAAAACCTTGGCAAATGTGTTTAGTATGGTGATAGGCCGATAGTTACTGACGTCTTCCCTGTTGCCATCCTTATGCAAAGGGACTATCAATGCTTCCTTCCAAATTTTAGGAAAAATGCCAGTGGCTAAGGACTTATTAAAAATAATACACAAAGGATGTGCTAAGGCGGCTGCGCATTTTACCACAAAAATTGAAGGGATGCCATCGGCCCCAGCACCCTTATGAGAATCAAGTCTTTTTAAAACCTTTAATACTTCACTGTCTTTAAATTGGATCCTTTGCAAATAGTTATTTGTTACCTCGCTATAGTCTAAAGGAACTGATTGAGGCATATTGACTGTATAAGCTGAGGAGAAGTTTTGAGCGAAAAGATTGCAAATATCCTTACTGTTAGACGCGAATTGGTTGTTAAGTGTCATTCTAGCTGGATAGTGCATATTATTATTCCTTTTGCTCTTGATGTATGACCAGAATAGCTTAGGGTTACTTCGCAAGTTAAATTCAAGGTTTCTTATGTAGGACCTGTAACAGGAGGACAGAAGATTTTTTGCTCTCTTCTTTAATATGTTAAACGAAAGAATATCACGCGGATTGCTATTATATTTTCGTATTTTTTGGCGATACTTGTGTTTCTCTCTTAAGATATTAATTAGCCCGTAAGAAAACCAAACTGGGTACTTTGGGCTGCGTGACCTTGCCTTTGGGACATATTTTTCAATTAATTGTCGCACTTTAGAATAGAATATCGAGACCATTTCATCAACAGAGTTAGCAACTACAAATTCATCTTCCCAGTTGATACTTTGAAGTTCGATGATTATGTTTTCGTAGTCAGCTTTATGAAAGCAAAGGTGGTTATTATTTACGTGCTCAATGCTATTATCCAACTCATATGACAAAGAAAATTCAAGAGGTGGATGAAGAGGATCGATTATTGACAGAGGAGAAGAACTTTCAGTCAAATTAGATATTTTTCGGTTACACATAACTAAGTCAAGCTGCTTTCCCTTGTTATTTAAAATGTAATTAAATTGTTTAAGATCATGGAATTTTGTGAAATCTAAAAACATATTATTAAAAACACTATGATCAGAAAGTCCAGATAAGGGATCTTCTTTATTAGAAAATTGCCAAAAAATGCTACCCAAATTGAAGTCACCAATAAATGCGACATTTCCAAAATTATTATTATCAATTACTTTATTTGCATTATTTAAGAATTCATCGAGAATATGTCTTTTAATAGGCGGTGGAAGATATACGACGCACAAATAAAAAAACTCATGCTTCCCATTGTCTCCCACTACTTCAATAGCAATCCATAGATCTTCACACTTTGATTGACAACAATATAAACGCCTACAATTAAAGCGCTTGGAAACGGCTATCAAAACACCTCCACCATTTTTGGCCGCATGGAATCCAGTTGATTCACGGTCTCTTCTGTGAACTACATAACGACTGTCGAATAATTCAGAGTCTAAAACGCTGCTTTTAAGCCATGTTTCGGTTAAAATAATAATGTCATGATTGCTACATATAGTATTATTGAAAAAATCGATTGTTTTGGTCCTAAGTCCTCTTACGTTTTGATAGTAAAATTGTATCATTAATTGAAAGCAAAATAATTACGGGTTTGGCAAAAATTGAATTCAAATTAAAAATATACAAATGTCGATAAAATTAAATACAATTATCAGAAAAAAAAAATTAAACTATATATGTCGTCGTATTAAACAAGATCACTAAGGAATGTCAGCAAACTAAGTTATAAAATCAGAAAGTTAAATTACAAATGTCAACAAAAATTAAATACAATAAAAAACAGAAAATTAAATTAAACATGTCAGCAAAAAATGAATTTCAATAACAGGATTTTATCTACAAAATAAAATACACAGTTGAAATCAGGAAAGTAGATCAAGGGAAGAAATATCCTTAATGTGTAGATATTTGGAGCTCTCAGATTTCCGTACGAATATCTTACTGTCACGTACCCAAACAAATTTATATCCAAGCTCCTTGGCTCTGCGACGTGTAGATGCGTGTAGTGATCTAATCTCTGGAGTTAGGTGTTCGACAACAAAGATTGCGCTCTTCTTACCTCCAATTCCAAGGTGACCGCTGTTCAGTTTATCTGCCGTATTGGCTTTATTGAAGTTAGCTACCGATGCCAATAATGTGTCACGCATTCGACGACTGCTGAGTTGGACTACTATAGATCTAGGTCGAGTACTTTTGCTGTCGAACTTTGCGATGCGATTGCAATACTGTACGTCTGCTTCACCCAAGGGGCATTTAACAACTTTACCTAGCTGCTGCACGATGTTGTAGATATTCTCACTTGTATGCTCAGGGACGCACTGTAATTCCACGTTATTTGAACGAGATTTAATTTCTAATTGATGTAGTCGAAGATTCAGCTCTTGGTTTGATACAATAAGTTTCTCATTATCTTTTTGTAGTTTTTCGATTACAACTTTCTGCGATTTGTTTTCAAAATTAATTTTCTCCAGTTCAGAATTAAAAAATGATAATGTGTCTTCGAGTTTAGATATCTCTTCCTGAATATCACTAATTCGAGACCCAAATTTTCTATCGAGTTCTTCTCTAATAATATCCCGGATAGTATCAGCCGACAGGCAGCCGCAACTCTCTGTGCCTCGCGGTTTCGAACGAAACGTTACGTTATCGTTGGGGCTTGTGCGAGGCTCCTTACGTTGCTTTGCCGGACCGGGCGCACTACTAGACGCAGCGGCACCACGCACTGGTGTGTTCGAGTTGTCTCCAGATTTGGGTTCTTTGCAGCGACAAGTAGGACAAACCCATGTATTCTTGTACTCTTGAGAAAGACCCTTAAATTTATCTTTAACTATATTTACACAAGTGTGGTGGTATTTATTGTTACAGCGAGAACAATTTAAAAAAAATGTACTTTTAAGTGAGTTAGTACAGGCGGCACATATGTCGCTCATGTCTATTTCAGTTTATTAGAGATACGCCGAAAAGAAAAAAAAAAAAAAGTGTTTGTCCCAGGTTTCGAACTCGAAGGTCACTGATCGACGGTGTGGGTTTTCTAACGCCTTAGCGCGCTGTGCCAATCTGATTTTGGTTGTGTAGACGAAATTGTGGTATATATTTCACTCAGAAAAAGACGTTGGGCTGCGCTGTCTCGATCTTTATATTTTTTTAAGGCGGTATATACTTTTCACAAATACCGACACTTGCAAAAAATTTTGAACACTGTTATTGTTTTGGATTATCACAGGAATAGAAAAAATGTTATTATTTGAATTTAATTTAAAACAAGATGTTAGCAGGTTATAGCGTAGACTTTAGTAAAATATGCTTCAGTACAGTGTTTCTTTTATATTCACAATATCGTTTGTCACTGTGTACACTTTGATAGTTTTTCACTTGATTGATTTTTTTGTCACTTTAACTAATTGCACAATTCCACCAACATTTCCACTTGTTATTTAATGTATCAGCAACCAAGTTTTAATATATTTAAATCACACGAACAACTTTAACTAATTTTATTTTATTTAAATATCGCGAGCAATGTTTACCGTGTCAGGGTCAAGGTCCAGTCTTACTCGGCTTCTTGCTGATCAAAAGCTCGAGTACCACACTTACGCCCTCCCTGAGGAGCGTAAGATTCGTGCCGTCCTCAGGAACGTGCCGTTCGAGCTCTCGAACGAGCAAATCCAAGAGGACTTGATTTCTCAAGGCTTCCCCGTCGAATCTGTGCACAAAATGCACAGCCACCGAGGCAAGCAATTCCCACTTGCGCTAGTGATCCTAGCAAAGAGCCCGCAAGGGCAATCCATTTTCAGAGGCAAGCCTACGGTGTGCGGTCTCTCCAACATCCGCGTACCACACAAGCGTGGTTTTCCAGGTTAGTGCCACCGCTGCCAATTGTACGGTCATGCGGCGGCAAACTGTTTTGCTTCCCCTAGGTGCGTCAAGTGCCTAGATCCGCATGGGACTAAGGAGTGTTCTCGCACTTTTGAATCACCCACCGCTCCGTCCTGCGTCTTGTGCGGCCAGTCAGGCCACACAGCAAACTTTCGCGGCTGCCCCAAGGCACCGCGTGCTGCCAGGACTACCGTGAAGCCCATCGAGAACTGGAGAGAGCGACCGCAGCCTAGCTCGGACGCTCCTCCAGTCAGTTCAAAGGCCCCTAAGGCCTTTACTTCTATCGTTCCAGGTCAGCGCAGCCGGGTCGCGACTCAATCGCAACCGGCCGCCAAATCGGCTTCCCAGTGCCAGAACGCAAAAGGGTCTCAAGACTGCATGGCGTTCTGGATCCAGCTCACTCCCATCGACGAGATCCTGGCTTTTGGCGCCGCTCTCGACGCCAGCCCAGAGGGTTTCAACGGTGCTCTTCCGGTCCTAACCAAGTTCGCTCCCCTTATCAGGAAACTCCAGCAAACTCAACGTTTCTAAACGTAGTCCTTCTTTCCAGCATTCCTATCCCAGAGTGAGTCTGATCACTCTAGATAACCTCTTAGTTTCAGCTTTGTCACTTCTGCTAGTCTTAGCTTCTGAATTTCTCGCTTTCAGTTCCTTTTGGTGGCAGCCGTCTGGATGCCGCTCACTGCGCAGCCTCTCTCTCCAATTGGCTGTCGCTCCGATTATGACTTATGGCCTTAGTTAAGGTGAGTTATGAAGGGGGATGTTTAGTGGGTATGCTCAGCCTATCTGAGAGAGTCACCACACTGTCTGGGCATTCTATTTGCCATTAGCCACTGAGGTTAACAGCTTATAGAATGCCCATTCGTCCGTAATAGGATTCATCCTCCTCCCGCTAAAGCTGACTTTACTGGCTTTACTGGTTTTAGTGGGTGCCAAACGACTTTTCTTGGCGAAAAAACAAAAAAAATAAAAAAATTACCGCGAAAAGAAAATTAAAATCGAATCATCAGTTTTTCTATAATCGACGTTTGAAGGAGGCAGACAGTGTTACTTTGGCGATGGGGTAACATCGTCTGCCTCAGACGCCAGTGGTTGCGGGTTCGATTACCGCACGGAACAAGAAAAAAAAACGTTCCGTGTCTGAGTGTTTATCTATAGGGTAGCCATATAATAGTCAATAATATTTTAATAGCAGATTATGACTTTGAAAAAAAAAATTTTTTTTCGAAATTCAGACCCACTCATCATACCTTATCTGCTATTAAAATATAATTGACTATTATATTCGGACCCTGTATTTATGTATTTATATTCTAAGTCCCCCTAGTTCGCTACATGGTATCCCATAACACAAGCTATACTTACTTTGGGGCCATGTAGTTGGTGTGATTGTCTGGGGATTTTATTTATTTATTTATATTTATAAAACTGGATTTTCAGAAAAAAAAGGAATAACGCCAAATATTTTAAAAACGGTACCCTTTGGGATCACATTATTTGGGCTGAAATTATCGAAAATGAACTCTCCTACGTTACCTAAAAAGATCCCGGTCTAATTACCACTAACCCTGTATATACAATACTAGACACCACGCGCGGTTTTACCCGCGTAACTTTTGATCCCGTGGGAATTTCGGGATAAAATATAGCCTATAACCTTCCTTAGGAGTTGGACTATCAAATGCAAAAAGAATTTTTCAAGTCCCACTTGTAGTTTCTGAGATTAGCGCGTTCAAACAAACAAACAAAAAAACAAACTCTTTAGCTTTATATATTAGTATAGATTAAAATTTCACTCTTTTACCATAAACTCTACATAAACTTTCAATACTTGTACTTATATTATACAAAAGCAGGTAACTTTGGTGACAATTCGATATTATTTTAGACTTCAATAAAGTAATTTTTGCTACCTCCACTTCTCTGAAAGATTTTAGCAAGTATAATGAAGTTAAGTAAAGTTGTCATGTCTTAAGTTCGCACGATTAGCAAAGTATAAGTTAAGTAAAATAGATATAAAATCTTGTTAGAATAATAGAATAGATTTCTTTTCTGTGTGTTTTTTTTATTTAAAGTATGAAAATAAATCTGGAACTGCATGAAAGCTATATTATCATAAAAAACTAATGTGAATTTTATCCAGCGGTTTCCACTGAATCAAGACCTTACTACACGTGTGAAACTGCGCATTTTTTTTGTTTGGACCATAAATTATGTCAGTACTAAACTTTCTTAACTTTTTAAAAGTCAAAGATTACGGTTTTGGACATATTTTGATAACATTGATTCTATTATATCAAGTCCTTTGAACTACTAGCTAAATATTGTTTCGCGTAATAGCCACTGTGGAAATAATTGCATACAGTCAACATCAAATTAAATTTCCCTTTTTAATATTATTGCAAAATTTATATTAATATTTGAAGTACAATCAAATGCAAATTGAAATACTAAGAACTTCTCTCTACTAACGTCAAAGTTGATTACTTTTGTTGTGAAAATCGTTTTAATATTTCATTGTAATTTTCAAACAACCTCTGGCCAGCCCTTTCTGTGATGTCATTCAATTATTATTGAGTCCTTATTTTAGTGGCATAATTGTCGTGTATAGTGCTTTAATGGTAATAACTCTCACAGTTGATTCAAAACTAACTATTTTAAATGAACTTCTTTGATACCAAACTTTTATCATATATTTATCGTAATTATAACACATTGAAAACACTATGTCTCCGCGGACACTATGGGGCCTCACAATGAAACCCAGATAATCTTCAGACTTCAGTTTATTGTTTTTACAATATAAATTGGCACCGATCTTAACTCAAAGACAAGCAGAAATAGACTGACTTTATAACTTTAACCTGAACGAGCTAGTAAAAATTGTGTGTAAGATGAACATTGCTATTGAAATTAGTAAGGCTAAATATGATAATGAAAACTGTCGTTATTTATTATAATTGGCGGCAACATAGACTCCCCGCCGTTGAAGATGTAGGCTCTTCAACCGCCTGTGTGGTCTCAGGAAGCAGTGGACAAAGGCGCACGAGGGGGCGTCGGTAGGTACCCTTGCTAGTGAAGACGTCGGCAACGCGTGGAATGTTGTCTAGTCCGGGATACAGCTTGGACACTCTTCCAACTCGCCAGCATAGAGGGGGCAGAGACTCTTCAAGGAGCAAAACAAGGTCCCCGACCTTTAAAGTGGTTAGGTTCTGCTTCCATTTTGATCGAAGTTGTAACTCGGAGATATACTCGTGCTGCCATCTATTCCAGAAGTGTTGGCGTATATTTTCCAAGCGGGAATAACGGTCGAAGCTGCTCTCAGATCTAGCTTCAAGATTAGGTGCAGCAGGCAATGCATTTAGTGGTCTCCCTATAAGAAAGTGCCCTGGGGATAGGTATTGAAGGTCATCAGGAGAGGGAGACAGGGGACACAAAGGTCGGCTGTTTAGAATTGATTCCACTTGTGCAAACAATGTTGTAAGTTCCTCAAAAGTGAGGTGAGAATTACCGATAATACGTTTTATATGATACTTCGCGGATTTAACGCCGGCTTCCCAGATGCCACCGAAGTGAGGTGCGTATGACGGAGTAAAAATAAATTTAAATTCTTGTTGAGTTGCATACTCAGAAAGAAATTTGTTTTGTTCCTTTAAAAATAAACTTAATTCTCTAGCAGCCCCTAAAAAATTGCGTCCATTATCAGAATGTATTTCTGTTGGCCGGCCACGACGCGCGACGAATCTTCGAAGCGTCATAATAAAGGCATCCTTAGTAAGATCGCTGACAGCTTCCAGATGTATACATTTGTATCGTAAACATACAAAAATGCATAAATAAGATTTTACAACTTTAGCACCGCGACCCTTTCTATTTAAAGTATAAAAGGGACCGGCGTAATCAACACCGACTGAATTAAACGGAAAGTCTATTGTGATGCGTTGATTAGGCAGATTGCCCATTTGAGGACGTAAAGTTTTACCTTGAGCGCGACGGCAAACTACACAGTCATTGACAGTACGTCGTGCGAGAAGTCTGCCATTTAAAGGCCACACATACTCTCGCACCGTGGCTAAAAGAAGTTGTGGACCAGCATGCATGCTACGGACATGTTCATAATTAAATATGAGCTTGGTCAAATAATGAGACGACTCTAAAAGAATAGGATGTTTCCTTTCATAGGATACATCAGAGGCGTCGATTCTACCGCCAACTCTAATTAAATTATTTTTGTCAATGAATGGAGAGAGTGATAGAATTCTTGATTTGGAACTAAGCAGCTTATTGTTTGATAATAATTTAAACTCATTAAAGAAGCACTGTTGTTGTGACATAAAACATAGGTAATTAAATGAATCAGTTAGCTCATCAAGTGTTAATGGGCCGAGTACCTTTTTATTCGGATTTTTTATGTTAAAAATAAAACGATGCACATAACAGAAGGCTCGCTTGAGACGATCGAGTTTAGAAAAGCGTTCAATGTTGATTATAGGCTCAAAAATAGGTGTAGCTAGTAGTGATGATGTAGTTATAGGTTTCGTTTCAGGTAGCTCATTTAAAATATTAAGTTTTAGCGTAGGCCACTGAGAGGCTTCGCCTAGTAGAAAGGTAGGACCGTGCCACCATAATTGCATATTAGGTAACTGAGCGGGGTTTACACCTCGAGATATTAGATCAGCTGGGTTGTGGGCAGAAGGCACATATCGCCAGGACGCTGGCTTGGTGATTTCTTGAATCTCACCAATTCTGTTGGCTACAAACGTTTTCAACCTAGACGGATTTCCCGAGAGCCATCCAAGTACAACGCTTGAATCGCACCAATGAAACGTTTGATCAGGCACGAAACGGAGGGACTCGGTGACAGCCTTACTTAACCTGGCAGCAAGAAGCGCTCCGCACAGCTCTAGGCGAGGAATCGATGTTGGTTTCAAAGGAGCCACCTTGGATTTCGAGCACAACAGATTGCATGTGACGTCACCGTTGAGGTTGGTAGATCGCATGTAAAGGCAAGCACCGTAGCCAAGCTGGGAGGCGTCACTGAAGCTATGTAGTTCAACTGAACATGGAGAATCACACAGTTCGTACCTAGGAATTTCAATATTGGAAAGTGCAGGTAAGTTATTAGAGAAACTATCCCATTTGTGTTTTATTTCATTTGGAACTGGTTGGTCCCAATCTAGTTTTAGTTGCCATAGGTTTTGCAACATTAGTTTAGCTTGCATAGTACAAGGGCTAAGTAGGCCCAGTGGGTCAAAGATTTTACTTGAATTAGACATTATGTATCTTTTAGTGACTATATTACTCGAAGGAAGCTCATGGACAGGAAAATGCAAAATATCACTATTGGGATTCCAACCCAATCCGAGAGTGTTTTCCGACTGACTTATGGTTAAATCATCTTGAAGGATACAACTCTCATTGAATAAAGAAGCTAAATTCGTTTTAAATTTACGTAGCTTGAAACAACCTTTACTTAATTCGTAGCTAACACGACTATGTATATATTTTAATTCGCTCTCATTATTTGATCCTGTAATAAGATCATCACAATAAAAGTCGCGCTGAATTATAGTTTTAATTAAAGTATGGTCACACTCCTCTCCAAGCTGCCACAAACCGCGCGTACTCAAGTCACACTCCTCTCCAAGCTGCCACAAACACCGCGTACTCAAATAGCTGGCACTTGCAGTTCCGTAAGTAACAGTATTTAACATCATGGTTTTGATAGGTAGAGACTCGTCTTCTCGCCACAGCACGAGCTGCAGGTTCCTGTCTCCAGGGTGCACTTCAATTTGTCGGTACATTTTCTCAATATCGCCGGTGAGAAGGTACCTATGCTGTCGAGCTCGTATTAGAATGGCGAAGAGAGAATCCTGAATATTTGGACCTACCATTTGTAGATCATTGATGGAATAGCCAGAAGAGGATGGTGCGGAGCCGTCAAACACCACACGAATTTTTGTGGATTCACTTGAATCTCGAAAAACAGCATGATGGCACAAAAAGTAAGCTGGATTGGGTAAGTTAATATTAGACTCAGTAAGATGACCCAACGTCTCATATTCCTGCATAAACTGTACATATTGTTGTTTAAGTATTGGATTTCTACGAAATCGCTTTTCCAAGTTGAGTAAGCGTTTTTTAGCTAAGACATAGGAGTCACCTAAACAGTCAGGTGAATCTCTCAAAGGAAGTTTGACGCTAAATCTACCTGTAATTAATCTAGTAGTGTTTAATGAAAAATGTTCCTCGCATTCCCTTTCAGTTTCACTTAAAATAGTTCTTTTGGGGAGTTCTTCCAGCTCCCAGAACTTAGGCAAATAATAGTCAACATTAGTTTGTTGTGCTAAGTCCTGACTAAATAAGTTAATAGTTTTGACGTTTGCAAGGGAATTATTATTCCTTAGGCGAGAGTGAACATTATTGAATGAAATATCGGAAAAGGTATTTGTATATAATATTTTGTTATTTTCTTTAAAATTTTTACTGTTAGAATTTAGTTGTAAATTAGGTACAGTTAGTGGGCCTCCAATTAACCAACCAAATTGAGAGTTCCGCAACTTAGGATAGCGGCAGCCCAATGCTATTTCTTCGCTACCGAGAACATCCCAGAAAACGTCGGCACCCAATAAAATATCTATCGGGGCTGGCCGGTCAAAGTAGGGATCCGCTAAATGTACATATGTCAGTAGGTATGTTAAGTTTAGTTAGGTCCACAGGAAACTTAGGCAAATTCCCGGCAAGACTACCTAGGACAAGACAGTGTGATGTGATTTTAAAGTTATTGTTGGGATCGCGAGACTGTAACTGTACGACACATTGTTCTGTGACTGTATTTGTTTGAACGTTACCTATACCTACAACATTTAAAGAAATTGGAGATGTCTTTAATGATAATCTCTGTTGTAGGGATTCACTGATGAAAGTCGACTGACTGCCGGAATCCAGTAAGGCACGTACTTGTAACACTTGTTTAGTAGCTGGATTCATGACCGTGATTAGAGCCGTAGATAGCAGCACCTGACCAGCAGACTCCTTTGAAAAGTTTACTGTAGTCTCAGGTACTTGAAGTTCACTGGCATTTGCACTAACTTCTTCGTTGACATGCAATAATGTATTGTGTCGTTTTTTGCAAAGCCTGCAGGGACCCATACGGCAGGTGCTTACATTGTGTCCCTGTCGCAAACAGTTGTGGCATAATTTTAATTTATGAACGTCAGCTAACTTATTCTTATTCGACTTAGCTTTAAAATTAGGACAATCATAAATTCTGTGACCTTGGTTGCAAATTAAACAACGTATGACGTAAGCATTCTCCTGGCTAACTGAGTTAAATGATTTGGTAAAAGTATTTTGCTTACTACTACTAGCGACACCTATTGATTTTTGTCTGAAACTCGTGTTATCCTTGCTTCGATTTAATGATTCCAGTACGTGCGCGCGATTTAGTAAAAACGAATTAAATTGTTCGAGAGTAGGAAGGTCATCCAAATTGTTGCGCTGCTCTTCCCATTTCATTAAAGTAGTATTATGTAATTTCGAAGTTAACATAAAAATTATCAAAGTATCCCAGTGGCTTGTGGGTTGACCGAGATTGTTAAGCGCTCGTAAGTTGTTCGAAACATGATCGACAAAATACCTTAGTGAGTCTTCAGACTCACGAGCCATCTGTTGAGTGTCGAAAAGTGATTTTAAGTGATGATTAATCAACAAGCGTTTATTGTTGTAGCGGTCACACAACAATTGCCACGCGTTTAAATAATTAGCAGAAGACACTTCGATGTTGGATACTATGCGCTTTGCATCGCCCTCAAGGTAACTTAGTAAATAGTGAAACTTTTGAATAGATTGTATACGATTATTACTGTGAATTAAATTTGAAAAGGTGTCGTGAAACTCCAGCCAACGAAAAAATGATCCGTCAAACTTGGCAATCTGTATTTGGGGCAATTTAATACCATTATCATGGGAGTCGAAAGAGCATTGAGCTTCTTGAAATAATGATTCGCGCCTTTTCTTTTCTTGTTCGATTGATTTTATTGCATTACGGGATTCGATTAATTCTTTGCACATAGCTATACATAAAATAATATCTTGCTCAATGCGCTCTCGCTCGTCTATCTCTGATTCTAAGTTGTTTGAATTAAATAATTCAATCTGAGTCTGTAAATCATCGAATTTTGTAGACAAACTCTCAAACCTGCCTAACTTTAATGATAATTCCGCAAGTTCGATAGATGTCAGTGTAGCTTGCTCTGTGATTCTGTCAAGGTAGTTTTTATATTTTGTAATCTGGCCCTTAATTGAACTTCTTTTAATAATTAATTCCTTTAAATTTTGACTATGTTGATTTATCCCCATGCTACTCTTTGACACTGAACTTTCCTTTTCGGCCATTGTATGTAAAAATAATGATTATTTACAAAACCACAGAGTTATCAAATTAATAAAAAAAAAATATATGTATAAGTACCTACCTATAGTTGTAATAATAAGTAGTTATCAATACTGAAATCAATAAAGATGCCTTTTCTATTAGATTGTATAAAAAAATCAACTTTAAACTTGTTCTTAATGCAAACAAATAATTAGAACTGTTTTATTGTAATTCCTAAAACACACAATAATGTATTAAAATAGAAAGCCTGTTATTGGCATATTGCTACTATTACCTATTACGCACCTATCACTAATTATAATGTAAGAAACATGTACTACTTTGTATGGCTGTTGGTTTTCGGAAATGAAATAAAAAAAAATAGAAAAATAAATATAAATTTTGGCTCACGTTCCTCACACGGTGATACCTGGGCTCGGGTATGCTCCGTCAGCAGCAAGGAAGCAGGCAACTCGGCGGCCGTCAAGGTCAAGGTGACCGACAGCGCTGGAATATATTCGGCGAATTGTGCTGATTATCACACTTAAATTGGTGTAAGGCAACGGAAATCTTATTAATAACACGTAATTTAATTATTTCTAATGTTTAATTACGATATAAATTGCGAAAACTTGGGATTTAATGAATTTTAACAAAAAAAAATATACTCGGTGGGTGATTCGCAAAAAGTTGGCACAAGTGGAATTTGATGAAATCGATGAAAATTCGTAAAGATTTGAGTTGGCAAGGATGTAAGGAAGAAGAAACAGGGCACTTAACTTATGTTCAATCAGCCAAATGGTGGTTCAATGCTCAAATTGTCGGTTTCGTTCCTCTTGAATCCAGCGTCTTTGGTTTTCTTTATTTCGACTCCAAGTGCAGCGATCACGTCTGGGTCACCACTTTGTGTCTCCGCGGACACTATGGGGCCTCACAATGAAACCCAGATAATCTTCAGACTTCAGTTTATTGTTTTTACAATATAAATTAGCACCGATCTTAACTCAAAGACAAGCAGAAATAGACTGACTTTATAACTTTAACCTGAACGAGCTAGTAAAAATTGTGTGTAAGATGAACATTGCTATTGAAATTAGTAAGGCTAAATATGATAATGAAAACTGTCGTTATTTATTATAATTGGCGGCAACACACTACATGCATATAAATTTTCAAAAAAGTAAATGTAGCTATGTTCTTATTTACAATTTTATTTGTATAATTTAATATCAATCAAAAGTAGACTGGAAAGAAATTTTTTTTACGACATATTCAATTACTTTAAAACTACTGCTAAACAGAATAATACACAAATGAATGTTTTCTGTTTATATAAAACTTCGCAATTATAAAATTCTCAATTTAAATAAATTGTAGCCGTGTGTACCAAAGGTACTTTGAGACTCTATTTCGCCAAATCTGATTTGTGGGACTCGGTTTTCAATTACCAATTTAAGTAGGTCTTCGGCTTTGTCAAGTTACTTTACATGACTAACTTAACTAGCTTTTGGAGCCAACTTTTGGTAACTTAATTCATGATTGTGAAATCACATAGTGATCTTTAAGACTTTTATAAAACTTTTTCCATTCACATAAACTTTTACAGTCTTATTTCAAAGATGTTAGCTTAATATAATTTGCCTTTACAAACTGTAGATTTTGAAATTAGAACACTCATCTCGTTATAACTAGATGAGTCCAGATAATTATAAATTTATGACGTTGAAATCTGTATCCAATTGATTGAAGTAATTTTAATAATTAATGTTGGAAACGTTAATTTCCCTTTCGGGAATAAGGAAGGGTTCGTACTGGGCCGTCAGTAAATTGATGGGCCTGTCCGTGTCCCTAGTCCGTTACTTTCAACGAAGTCAGTTGAACGTCCGCGCCGGGTGTGGACACACGCTTTTTTCACTTTTAAAAGGTAGCCGTCACTAGTTCATTTGAACACGTGAGCATGGCAACTCAACCTATTAATTCTCACCCTTACTTTTTATTTATACCTCATATGCCGGGATGTCTAGTCGTCCAGTAACTAATAGCTCTTTTTGTCTTGTATTGCGTGAAGTTTTTGGTACTTTTAAAGTTAGTTTTCGGAGTTTTGTTGATATTTGAGGATGACTTCGGATTTCGCACGTGTGTGAGATAAGGACGTAAACATGAAGAAAGGATTGTGGTGTGGGTTGGTAATGACTGTTCTTGTGATCCTGAAACCATCTTATACGAATTCTGATAACTTAGGTAAGTGGATAACGAGTTGTTTTGAATTTGTTTGTGTACTTTTGATTGACTTGGTTTATTTTGGCTGTTGCAAGAAAGATTACTTAGACTTGTTTCTGCTATATATTATAATTTACCTTGAAATTAAGTTTAATATTGTTTTAAAATATGGAAGCTGTTTGTTTTTAAAATTATTGCTATTAGTCAATGTTTTTGAAAAGAATATATTTAATACATACAAAGTAAGTGCCAATATTATTTATTTTATTTTGATAAAGTGTAAATCTTCGAGCCTTTTGATTATTTGTTCGTTTTAAATGTTTTAAATGGAATTATGTTAAAATGTACTTTAGAAAATTAATTACCATACATTAATGAAATGAATTCAGGTTGCTACAGCTTTTTAATTTTCAAAAAATAAATATTAAGATTTTTTAAATACAAGAAATCTGCCTTTTTTCAGGTGTTGAATTAGAACAAATTCAGTTTATCTATCTTCTTACGTATAACGACTATTCGACAAATACAATTCCTGTCTCTTTTACCTTAATCAGAAGTTGCGATCTAACAATATAAGGAAAACTTTTGTTTATATAAGGTATTCAATAAGAAAGGTGCAAAAGAAATAAGTTTCTTTAAGTTACATTCGTATTTCGTGGTCATTTTATTTGCTTAATAAGTATTTATGGTATTTTTTTTGTGTCTGTTACACGATATTTCGGAAAATTATGAATTGATTTTGAAAATCCTCATATGATAGAGGATACTTCATAGTTGGCCCCATATAAATTTCATCGAAATCGGTTGAGTACGTCATTGAAAATTTCAAAGTTTTGAAACAATATGTATGATTTTGGAGAATGTTTACGTTATAAGTCGGCCAAAGTTTTGACGTGAAGTCGGTTTTTTAATGCTCTACATTCGTTGATTATTTCTTACTTAGGTACAACATAGAGTTATATTCTTCATTTTTGTTTATGGATATATGGAAGATATTTGCATCAAATCTAGTGATGAAGTGGTGTAGCGGTAAATATCGCTGTCTTTTATAACGACGGCTTCGGGTTTGAATTTTTTGAAGAAACCTTATGGGTATTTAAATAAAGATTTAAAAAAAGGAGCGGTTGGTTCAGATAGCTACATACATACATAACGTCACGCCTGTATTCCTTATGGGGTAGGCAGAACACCAGAGGTTACAAGACCATCTGATGTCACGTTTGACAAATTTCGAGGTATTATAAAGATGGAGAGAGACTATTGTAGTGACAGAAGGTCAGCCTATCGCCCACAAAAACGCCTTTAAAACCTCTGTCCTTTAACTGACTTTTACAGTATGCCTGGGAAGAGAAGCAGCTGGCACATTCTATGTTTTTCTTTCGCTCCCAGTCCGGCATGGAAGCATGGTTTGATTATAATACGTTTGCCTTAATAACAATTGATACTTTATGGAAAAAAAAAAACTTCTGCTAGTCTCAAATATGTTGTTCTTTTAATAGGTAAATAAACCCGCGTATGACCTCAATCTCACCTGATGGAAAGTGAAGATGAAGTCGAAGATGATAGCAAACGGGTTAAGGAAAGAATTTGGCTCTTTATAAGATGTTGCCGGGAAACATCACCATTAGAGCTGACATATTTAGTGGCAGATTTTATTTGAAGGGCGACCCCCTTCCCAAGTCAGATAGGAATGGATCTGAAGGGATCCTTTTTTTTTTTTTATAAGTGACTATACCCGCGTTTGACCTCAATCTCACCTGATGGTAAGTGACGATGAGGTCGAAGATGAAAGCACACGGGTTTAGGAAGGAACTGGCTCTTTATACAATATTGCCGGAACACATTACCGCCGGAGCGGTAACATTTGGCGGCAGACTTTATATAAAGGGTGGTCGCTAGCCAGGCGGACCCAGAAGGGATCCTACCACCAACCTCCTCTATGCGGAGGACCTTCGGTACCTATAGTCGTTTTTCACGACACGTTTATCCAAGAGCTGTAGGGCTTATCTAAGGGTACTACCACACAGACCGCCGTTCGACGGAATAATGAAAATGAAAACTTTTTATTCGTAGTAGGTAATTTTATACACTTTACGAACGTCAAACGCTGGATGAGGACGGCGCGGGTCCGGACGACATGAAGAATCCTGGGGGAGGCCTCCATCGAGAAGTATGCATCTCTCGGCTTATGAAGATAATGGAACAGTCCACGTCTATCTATAGTTTTTACTATGCCAAAAATTCCGATCGACTTGATCGATTGAAGCCGTAACACCCTACGCGGCTAAATGTGTTTAGGTGAAAACTTCATGAACGTAATTAAGTAATTTTTTAACATTTATACACATACATAGCTTCACGCCTGTAGCCCTTGTGGGGTACGCAGAACATCAGAGGCTATAAAACCATCTGTTGTCACATTTGACAAATTCGGAGGTATTATAATGATGTAAGAGACTATTGTAGTGACAGCGAGTCAGCCTATCGCCCACAAAAACGCCTTTAAAACCTCTGTCCCTTAACTGAGTTTTACAGGAAGAGAAGCAGCTGGCACATTCCACGTTTTTCTTTCGCTCCCAGTCCAGCATGGAAGCAGTTAATTAAGTAATTTTTTAACATTAATACACATACATAGCTTCACGCTAGTAGCCCTGTGATACGCAGAACATCAGAGGCTATAAAACCATCAGATGTCACATTTGACAAATTTTGAGGTATTATAATGATGGAGGTACTATTGCAGTGACAGGTGGTCAAGCTATCGCCCGCAAAAACGCCAACAAAACCTCTTTAACATTAATATCTTTTAAAATCGCGTTTACCTATATATTTCTGATATGAAATAACATACCTTGTTTACTTTACTGTAAAACCCTATTAAAAACTGTTAAAAGGTATGTTATGATCAGTTCAGAGGATTATCGCTATAAAGCAAAAACAAAACTTAATTAAGTCTAGATGAAGTAGTGTGTATGTTAAATATATTTATTATGTTTATTAAGCTCTGCTCTGTGAGTACAAAATTAAGATTTTTTAGATGATAAGACCATACAACAGAGCTTGAAAGTTTTCTTGTGAAATCTTGATAACGTGCAACTTTGTTAGCAAAACTCACTGGGACTTGAGCTCAATACCTATTCTTGCCACAGGCTCAATCGGTGCAAAGGATTTAAAACCGTTTTTTTTTAAGTTTTCTAAATTCAAAAGTAAGTAAGTGAATATGATGTTAGTCACAACAACCAATACGGAAAACTATAAAAATCTTTCTTTATTTAATCAAAGTAGGTTTCTATGGTGCAGTGATCAATAGGGATAAAAACTTTGAGTAAAATATGTTTACGCAGTTTTAAGCGATAGTGAGGACGAAGAAATATGGTTTCAAAATGAAACCAATTAAAAACGGAGTGTTTGCAGGTATCCAAATTGAAATGGTTCATGTCAGGGTGTAAGATATTAATTGCGAATTAAAAAAAACTCTAAATTTAAATGTACGCACACACGGGCCGCAGCGCAGCGGGCCTCATCGCAGCGCAAAATGCTTACTTAGCACATTGTGACGGGCCGGGTCGCAGCGATTTTGACTTCATCTAGACGTTGCGAGAAGCCCATCCGCTTGCTTTAGCACACTGTGACGAGACGCAGAGGGCGGACATAGGTCGCATTACAAAATCCCCAACGGATCATGCTTCAAAAGTAACCTTCAGGAGTAACAACTTTAAGCATTTTTTTAGAACACTTTCAAATTATGTTTATTGGAAATTATCGAAAGTATGTTTGTAGTAAACAACGAGTTAAATTATTTTTACTTTTTAGTCAATGATTTCCGATGGATCAAGCTTGTTTTTTACACGTTAAAAACACACAGGAATTTCTACTAAAAAAGACAAACTATTGTTTTAGTGTATTGAGTGTTGTTGATTCCTTTTGAGAATATCCTATACTTCTTATATCGCAGCGGGATTAGTGGCTAAGCGCAATGGTGACAAGCCAAAATTCCAAGCTTAAAGATTTGCTGCGACGTAGTTACAGTTCCAAAGAGATCTTACTGCTTCAATTTCCACAAAAAAAAGCAAAGTTACTTTTCAAAAACGCTTTTTATTAAAAAAACCGTCAAATATGTTTATTCTATTAGAATATACGCTGCCAAATACAAGTACAGTCGTGTTTAACTCTCATAGCACCCCTCTCATTTTCTTCGGTGGTTATAAAAATAAACAATCACGTCAGATTTATTATGAATATTATGTGCATAGGTACTTCGGTTCAAATTATTTCACCACGTTTATCGTTGCCTCAATTTCTTACACTCTATGGTTCTTTGAAAAATGGGTCGTTATCTCGGAGGTTGCTAAACCACTAGAGCTTACACCGTTAATGGTAATTTCTCAGACGCACGTACTTTTTATTTGTGATTTTCTACTTGATAGTACTATTTTCTATTATAGTTTATCTTTCATTTTTAGAATAAGAATACAGTACCTACTTGTATTGTATGTATTACAGGGTTGATTTGTAGTCACCAGCCAAATTCAAATGTTAGTTTCTTTGATATAAACGTACCCGCATATTTATTTTAGTAAAGCTCAGAACAAAAAAAAAATAAAGTTATGGCACCACAAACTTTTATGCAAATAGTCGCTGTTGATGAACATAGCTACTAAGACGCGGAATTTCTTTGATAAACTACGACGTTGTACTACAAGATGTTTTGTAGTAGCGCGTAGTTGTCTTTATTGTAATGGTAATTTAGAATGACCATGGTTTGTTTATAATGCTAGCGGATATATTTATTTCTTAAAAAAAAAAAAAACTTATTTTTGCAAAAATCGTGTCTATAAATGATAGTTATCGTGTAAAAAAAATTGGCCGGTGACTACAAATCAACCCTGTATAACGTTGATAAAAACGAGAGGTATTAAATGAAACCACATATAATATTAGTGCCTACTGTTAACTCGAAACTATTAAAAAAGTTTACGAAAAGTATACGAAAAATATTTTTCAAAGTACTTAAAAGCAAGAAAGAAAAGTGCGAGGCGTGGCGCCGCCGCCGCGATTGCACTCGCCCCTGATGAAGGACCCCATAAGAGTTCGAAACTAGTCGGACACGTCGGACAATAACGTGTGAGTTAAAGCAACATATTAAACTATAAGAAAGAAATATTAAGTTAATATGCAAGCAAAGATTCGCACTGACCTGCCGTCACCTGCGTAACAAAAGGTAACATCGTATTTGAATCGCATAGCCTTATGATCAGGTGATCGGGATGATACGTGGTATTTAAATTAAACTAAGACAAATGTTTCTTTTGACTAAACTATTGCTTATATTGATCTGATTTTTTTTGTGACAAAATATGTAGTTTTATTTAATGCCCGTCGCTTTTATCAACGTTGTATAGTTGTACTTCTCACTCCCAGATGGAAACTTTGGGGGAGAGGGTTGTAACTAAAATTTTCGAGGAATTAAAAAAATGGAGTTAATTACACAATGTACAAGTTAATCGTACAAAATTTATATTGAATTTAATTGACACATTAATGATTAGAACCGTAGGTTTCAACGAACCCTAATCTCTTTCGGTTATTTCCGTTTGGACCCATTTTCGTTGCGACAGAATGCTTACTTTGTTTTTCCTTTGTATTGTATGTCTCTTATCCATTGAAAGATTGTAGAATCTGAGGAATTCTTATTTTTGGGTTCTAGCCTTTTAAGTCTTTTAAGTAATATGGATTTTTTAGTGTCTGATTTGGGGGGTCATGTACTCTGTGACCTCTCTTGGGACCGTGCCTGGAGCTGCAACCATTACGTGGTTAATTTTATAATAAGTTTCTTTCTTTCTTCTTCTTTCTTACTCATCGTATTTCTTTGTTGCTACAACAAATGCTCGATGAGAATTATTGATAAATTTAAACTTATTTTATTGAAGCTTCTGATGCTCATAAAAACCTTGTAATTCATTGGTTGGAAATGTAATAAAATGTCAGCAAAACATCAGTTCATAACAATACAAAGAACGTTTCCCCTCGTTCAATATTACGAGGGGAAGTTAAAGGTACGGGGGAAACTTAACGCTTAGGCCTACTTCTTTAGTTCAGTTAACAGAAATGAATTAATACGCAAAGATCACAAACAAGACTAAAAGAAAACCCTCCAGGACTCATAATCAACTATTAATATGTTATTGAGTCTAACATAAAAATCTATGTTTATAATTCTAACGTGCGTTATAATAAGATGCATAACAAAATTATACAGTGGGTCCACGCATGCAGTAATAAAACTATAGGAGCAGTTACAACACACTATTTCATCGTCGAAAATACCCCATATGTCAGGTCAAATCGAAAAGCCTGCCAATCTGCAGCCATTTTTATATTTACTTCAGCAAAATTCTCCACTGCTTGTAAAACATCGGCTTAAGTTGTACGTTTTATAGAAGCTTATTGTTGGTGTTGTTTTAAAGGTAAAAGAGTAGAGTATTTACAACATAAAAAAAACGTGAAAACAATAGTTTTGTTGTTGATTGCCGAAGGGACAAAGTTTATTTTCTACAAAAACTTAGCGCATCGGGTGCTTTATTCTAAAATTGTGTGAAAACCACACCGTTGACCCATGTTTTATTTTATAATATCAACAATAAGCTTCTACAACACGTACACGTTGTACAACTTAAGCCGCCGATGTTTTGCAAACTAAGGTGAATTTTGCTGAATCAAATATAAAAATGGCTGCAGATTGGCAGACTTTTCGATTTGTCCTGACATATGGGGTATTTTCGACTATGAAAATAGTGTGTAGTAACTGCTCCTAAAGTTTGATTACTACATGCGCGGACACAATGTAGGTATATTAACATAGTACATATTATTATATCAGCCTGTCCTGTGCCACCGCTGGGCAAAGGCCTTCCTCCAATTCTTGCACTAAATATAAGCAAATTAATAAAAAATAAATACTGTATCATACATCTTTTTTCTATAATGCTCAGGATTCTCAGGATTTCCGCCCCGCTCCCCGCTTCTATGAAAGCGAAAATCTAGTTAATAGAAACTTCAACTTCATGGCGCCTGAAAAAGCTTAAGCAACTAGCATAATATATCTAAGCAAGACCCGGTTTTATTAAAAAGCAGGTGAAAACATATATTAGTTGTGAAAAATGTTTATGAATTATATAGAATGTTGTGTCAGACTACTAATCAGACGTAAGTCTTCAACGAATATAAAAAATAGATTTGTAACTTTGAAAAATCACATGAAGGCCATTTTACACCTAAGGAGTTTAAAATATTTAGAAATTAGTAAAATGAATGTTTATTTTAGTCTTAAAAGATGATATGATAGTACATACATACATAACGTCACGCCTGTATCCCTTATGGGGTATGTTGAAGTAGTATAATCTGCTGAGATGTGCACTGGCTGTTTTGAATATAACAAAAAAATGTTCAGCTGCCATGTGTCAAGTTTTCTATTGTTTTTTCACCAAAATATATTTTTCCATGTAAACCTGTATTATTCATTAGGTTATGGGATATTTATTGTAAACGTTGATATAATTATGTCTCAATCAGTGCGTATAGAGTTACTGGATAAGGAGAATTATGAAACGTGGAAAATACAGGTTCAAGCGTTGTTGACTAAGACGGAAAGTTGGCAATACGTAAGTGGTAAAAATATAAGACCATGTTCTGAACGAGGTAATGAAAAATTATTAGATGATTGGTTAGCTGCAGATGAAAAGGCGAAGGCAGATCTGATTTTATCAATTAGTCCGAGTGAGTTAAGGCACGTAAGAGGGTGCATGACTGCACGAGAGGTGTGGTTGAAACTCGAGTCTATATATGCATCGAAAGGACCTGCACGTAAAGCAATTTTATTGAAACAGTTAACATTACATCGTATGCAAGAGGGCGAGGATGTGCGTGAACATATTTCAAAATTTATGGACGCTGTAGATAAATTGAGTAATATTGGAATCGAAATACACAAAGATTTGTTATCAATATTATTGTTATATAGTTTACCAGCAAGTTATGATAACTTTAGATGCGCAATGGAATCCCGCGATGATTTACCTTCGGTGGAAATATTAAAAATAAAAATTTTAGAAGAAGATAGCTCGAGGCGGCATAGTAATAATACTATTGAAATACAAGGAGCTATGTATGCTAAGAAAAATTGGACGAGAAATAAGTCTTTCAAGACCGTCAATACTGCATCTAATTCCAGTGGTTCATTCAAGTACAAATGTTATAAATGACAACCTGTATTATTCATTAGGGTAGGCAGAATACCAGAAGTTACAAGACCATCCGATGTCACGTTTGACAAATTTGGAGGCATTATAAAGATGGAGAGAGACCATTGCAGTGACAGGGAGTCAGCCTATAGATCACAAAAACGCCTTTAAAACCTCTGACCCTTAACTGACTTTTACAGTATGCCCGGGAAGAGAAGCAGCTGGCACATTCTACGTTTTTCTGTCGCTCCCTGTCCAGCATGGAAGTTATGATAGTAATTGTTCAGAAACAAATGTCGTTTTTTTAACTACTAATATTTTACGTCTGTGTGCTCTCCGTAGCACATTTTACTTTGAACTAACTCAATGCGTTAAATATTTTATACAAACAACAGTATCATAACTTAGTAAAACATACAAAGAATTGTAACAAAAATAAAACCATCAAAGATGTAACTTACTAACCGAAATTCACAAAATTTTCTAACTTATTATACCTACGATTTTTTGTATGTAAATTCATAATTAAAAAAATACTTAGAACTTCTTCTGCTTATACACTAAGTACGGACCTAACAGCTAAACAGGATACGTGCAAAGATTAAGCTATGGTACAAACTTTACCCTGTAGTTAATTGTTTAACTTGCATTCAAAGTTTATGTAGTACTAGGTTAAGCATTTCATATTTCCTAAGCAAAAACCAGCTGCCCCTTTTTCAATTTTGACTCAATGGTAGATTAAACCCAACCTCATCATCATGAGGTAGGTATACATGATTCAGGTGCAGTATGTACCATCGAACCAACCGAATCCTGACCCACAACAAGCTCATTTTGGCAAACCGTCTAAATGCTAGTAGGTCGAAATTCGCTTGAAGATAGATTTCCTTGGTGACGAACTTGTTATCATTACATTAAAGTACAGAATTTCTGCAGTATCTAAAATGTCCTCAGTGCATTAATACGCGATAAACCTTACAAGTTTTCAGTACATACATACATAACTTCACGCCTGTATCCCTTATGGGGTAGGCAGAACATCAGAGGTTATAAGACCAACTGATGTCACGTTTGACTAATGAGGTATTATAATGATTGCGAGAGGCTATTGCAGTGACAGGGGGTCAGCCTATCGCCCACAAAAATGCCAATAAAACCTCTGTCCCTTAACCGACTTTTACAGTATGCCCGGGAAGAGAAGCAGCTGGCACATTCTATGTTTTTCTTTCACTCCCAGTCCAGCATGGAAGTAAGTTTGACAGTTTCGAATTTTTCGCAAAGTGGGTCATGATTCAGTTGCTTCGATAGTAGGTACCTGAAGTTTTACCTATGTTCAATGCTCTATGTGTAGATATGAGACACTCATGGCCAATATTCTTTTGCGGCGGTGCCAACAGAGAAGCAAAATCTGGTAAAAAAAATGATAAAGTGAATTAAAGGCTGATTCGTTGCCTGCAGTATTGGCTTTTACCTTTATTTTGATGTACCTATTATTTATATTTGGAGGTCCATAAAGCTATGAAAATTTGGGCTTTCGAGTGGCATATTGTAATTATTTTATCCTAAAAGCAAACAGTAAGTATTCACTACAAGGATCCAAAAACTCACATTTAGGTTGCATTGTATAGTAAAAATAAAACAGTCCATTTTGTTAAATATTGATGTTATACCTCCTTTCTCTAGTAAATACCTATATAGAAAGAGGTTTAGAAACACGATAAAATTAATAACTGGGCAGTTAATTAGTACTGAGAGTGTGGGCTTGGGTATAGCTCTAGCTTTATTCAAAATAACAATGTTAAATCTTATTAACACTACCACTATTAACCGTAAGTTTGACAGAGATGCGTCTGCGCGCCTAGCTTTGCCATCACCTACTGGAATCGGATTCAGTCATTCATTGCATACTTTAGTTGCCATCAAGTCGTATAAATATCTTAATATTGCTAACCTTTTGATGGCTCAGACATATTTTGGGAGAAAAATCTTTTCACAACAAGGCACAAGCAGTGCGAAACATATAGTATACACAAACCTTTTTCTAACAATTACAATCATTAATATTTATCTTATTAATTATTATCTTGACTATTACACTACAACTTTAACATATAACCTATCTGTAGTCAGTTCTTGGATATGGGTCAATGTTTAAATGGATTGCGCGAAGCGGGGAGTAATAAATAATAAAATCCAACGTCTGTCAAAACTGTCACCGTCTTAGCAGGAAGGCGGCTTGGTGTCGGCAACACTGTTTCCTATGGTAATCATTTTGCTAAACATATTTAAGCAGAATACAACTACGAGTAAGCTTTTGATGTTGATATATATAATTTGGTAATCAATTATTTTACTTTTGTCATAAAATATATTCAAAAAAAAACTTTACTATGAACCTGAAAATAATTTTAATAGAATTTTACAAAATTCTGTAATTACCGAGCAACAAAATAATAAGAAATCGTTCGAAATTTCTGGAACTTCCTTGTCAAACTAGAAAAAAAACTTGATACATTTGGTAAGCCTATGTTAAAGGAAGATTATAAGCTAATTAAATATAATATAATCAAATTTTATAAAAAAAATAAAAACAAACTGAGTGAAACTGCTATTTTATAATTAATTAAGACGAGTAATGAAATGGCTAAGAGTTTGTTTCTTTCATGTCGCAGCCGAGTTGAATATCTGTTAATTTGTATAATGACCACATTTGGCAAAGGAGTGCCGAGAGCTTTTTTTCACGCGAGCTTTTTTCCACTCGGTCTACGTTAAATACGTTTTTACAACCAAGGTTTACCACCTCTGGCTTTCATTAGATGTCCATATTGCAGAACATAACATAATACTTAATTGCACAACCACATATAAATATAAACTATAGTTAATATTTATATTTTAACTAAATATAACTTATAGTAGTTTAACTATAACTAATTTTCGACTGAAACTTCTGATATTATTATTTTACCCGAAAGGGCATTTTCTCTGACGAAATACCCGTAAAAGATAAGGTTGCAAATTTACAGTAAATACACATACAGGGTGTCTCTCCAACTCGAAGGTATTCTAATACCCATAAGGATTGCAGAAAAAATATAAAAAACAGAAAAATTCGAAATTTTATTTTTCAATTTTTGTATGAAAGAAAAGTCGTCATTGTTAAATTGAATTAATCTAAGAAAATAAGAGTGTGACAAGAACGAAATTTAATTCTTTATTCTTTCCTAACTTTGAAATAATATTTAATTCATTCATGAATTATGTAATGTATATGTCTTGGAATTTTTAAATAAAATAGCCATTTAAGTTGTAACAGTTTATATGGTAATTTTCTGGTTTCAGTCGGAAATCACGGATCGAGGGACTTAAAGAAACGAAAAGTATATTTGCTATAGAATTTTGTTCCGTAACTTTTAAATTTTTGCCATTGTTCTAAATCTTTCACTAAAATGTTCCGTCGCTTAGCTTTATTATGAACTATAGTTAAATAACGAACATAAGGTATGTACAAATTAAAATCGATACAATTATTTAAATAATAAACATTTCCTAGCTACTTAAAGAAATTCCATCAAATTTAGATAAAACGATGTGACATTGAATCTCCAATTAATTAAAATGAAATGTTTCTCATTTTACACACTTATAAATCTTACGAGTTGGATGCGGTTGAGGCGCATGGCGTGCCCTGGGCCGGTGTGGCTGGTTCGAACGCGGCCTAAGTAATATATACAGTGTGTCTGGTCACCGGTGTCGGACCCGTTAAGGCGAAGTAATGTGATAAATTTTATCGACAAAACCAAAGAAAAAAGGCATTTTGTGCCTACTGCGTAGAAACGGCGGCCATTTTATTTTTTCTTATCTGAGTTCGATAGTTGTTAAGCATAAAAACATATAACAGGGAAATCATAAGAAATATTTCGTACATGAATCAGCGATTTCAAAGCTAAGAGATACAGCAGTTAAAGCCTTTTATTTCAATGATAAAAGTCCATTTTGTACAACGCAATTTTAAAATTTGTCATTTGGCTTTATGTTGGAAATATTTCCTAATCCAGGCATTGTTCCAAAATTTCATACATTTTATGAACGAGTTTTTCTATGTTTGCATATCAAACATGTCATTTTTAGATGAGGTCATAAAATCTACAAATCTAGAGGTTCTTTAGCAAAAATAATACCCACACCCAAATAATACCCAACTTCAGTTTCTATCCTGAACTATGTCACACTATGCCACTTGTTTTCGGAATCTAACCTTTTGGTCCATATAGGTAATGTTTTTTTAAGATTGCCTAATTTGCATTTGTTTTTCAAAAACAGTATTCTTACTTTTTTAATAACAATACAAAAAGTAATAATTTTATAAATCACAAAACACTTAATGAGTATCCTTTAACTAGAAGGCCTCGTCTTTTTTATTTACTGAATTGTTAAAAACTTAGAAAAGTACGATTCTTATTACGTCCCGCAAAACTTTTAAAACAATTTATCTTAAGTATCAATGTAGAGTCTCATTTATGTTAATGTAAAGCGCAATACACATTGAGCCCGCCGGGCCCCCGACATATGTCGGCAACTTTTTGTCAGCGGTCTAGTCGGCGGCTTCACTTATTACAAGTCGGAAACTGTAATAAAGTCGCCGGGCAACTGAACGCAGGCGTACCCAAGCCGCCAACATGTCGGTGGGTAGCACGCGCGGGCGCATGTTGCCGACATGATTCTTTTCATACAGGCCGCCGGGTATTGTCGCCGGGCTTTGTCGGCGGCCCGGCGGGCTCAGTGTGTATTGCGCTTAATGGTAACGTAATATTTAGGTCATAACATAATTTAAGTAGGCAATTATAATAGAGTTGTTACGACACACTGCGTCACTTAGTTACGGAATCTAACCATTAGGTTCCATACATATAGGTAAAAAAATATTAATAGTGCCTCATTTGCATTTAACCTTTAGCTACCCTAAAGATAGATAATACTGAAAGCAAATGGCCTTGACAAACTGGCTCTTCATAAAACATTCCCGGAACGCACCAATTATTAGCAGACTTTATTTGTACTAAGTATGGCAACTAATCAGGACCCTAGAGAGCTTCTACCATAGTGCGATAGATACGTTGATTAGTCGCTTTTTACGACACGGTTACCCAAGGACAGACCATAACAATCTTACCCCCCATTGTTAAAACATCACTTCTACATTTTTACAAATTTCCAAGTAAATTTTAATAATGTCATTAACTTAATTATGCATTTATAAACACACGTCCTCTGGGACCCTTTTTTCGGATTAATTTAAGCTGCATTTACATTTAGCCATAAAACACCCTTTACATGGAGTACAAAAAGTGCTTTAACACGTTGTGTGGTAAACATGTGGCATAAAGAACAATAATGTGTCAACACAGTACTAAAAGCTTCACATAGCTATGAGTATGTTAACTTGGTTGGAATAGGAAGCGCACGTTTTTGGTAACGCCATTGTTCTGATAAAAATATTATTTAAATATTAGTTAAAATCCTTTTCACATAGTACAAATACGAGGGATGTGCGTTACATTTATTTAAACTATTGTATAGTTCCAAATCAATCACAAAAATATTTATCTATATGGGTAAAATCTGTTCCTCTCCATACGTGCTGTACCTATTTATACAGGGTGACTGGTGATAAATTTTAGATACTGAAGGAGAGCACTCTGTACTCGATTATGATCATAATTATGTGATAAAAGTAGGTGCTTACTATTTCACCGGAATTCCTTATAAATAAATAAAGATACATTACTACATTTTTCCCGACGCGTCGCCTCAGTCAACGCGCACACAGTAGTGTGCCACACGCATATCACACCACCATCCGCTATGTATCTATTGTATAACGCCTATGTAACCATGCGTTGCGTAATGAATTCTTTAACTTTCAGTTAAGTTCATTATCGGTTTTTTTATTCATTTAAGTTTACTCAGTAAATAATTAAGTTTTTTTTTTCATGTATGATCTCAAACTATTACGCCCTCAAATTTCGAAAGTGACCCGCCAGTCACCCTTTATATATTTTGCTGTATTTACAGAGGTTCGAATCTGTTTAGATTACCTTGATTGATTTCCTGCTACATTTATAAGATGTTATCAATCATAGCACTATCGTTCAAGTTAGACAAATTTTTCGTTAGGTACTTTTGTCAGTGCAACGTTGTAAGCAATTGATGATATGTAAGTAGGTACTTCTGTGTTTAAAAACAAGACAAAAAGTTATACATTTATAGATCGCATAACAGTAAATCGGTGTCCATTGACTGGGAGGCCAAAAAAATATACAACAAGTTTGATTTATATTATAACTTTCATCCCAAAAACTGTCTATACTATTAATCTTCTTGAATGTTCTGTATTTTATCTTACCTTTATCTTAAGTCAGATACGCACTATTAAAGTTATCGCATAGGTTAATTAAGTAATTATAATAGAGTTGATTGGAAGTAATAATTAATTTAGTACTCATATTCTTGTAGCGGTAAAATATCTTCTATTTCAGAAGTATGAATCCCGGTGCGGCGAATATATGTGTGTTGAATCATATTCAATCATCTTACATAACTTAACATTTCTAAAAAAAATACGAAATAATATAGTGTGAGTTCTTTGTAGTACTTTTTTAAATTTATTTATTTGATAATCCCTTTGGTTAAAGCAAATCACATGTCAGTTCTGGCATATGGTATGGGATATCATGCCGTGTATTGTGTTCATTGCTTTGCATATTTTTTGTGGGAGAGAGGGATTTAGGTGCAACAGTCGGACGCACGAGTCCTATATCACGTGAATTCTGTTGTTGTGTAATCAGATATTTAACTTTATTAAAGTTGCTTTGTATTAATTTGTAAATAATGGATTCCCGCAAAATTATTTCTGATTTTAATAATTATATTTAAATGAAATACACATGAATGTCCAATCGTTTTTATTTTTTTTACGAATTTTAGTTTTACCTTTTTTCTAAAAACTACAATTAAAATTGTTAAAAATATAACGATAAAAAAAACTTTCTTATTAACCAATTGAAAAGGAAAGTTCATTTTAATTTCGTATTTGCACAAAGATATCGAAAGTTATTTCTAAATTTAAAAATGTAAAAATAAAAAAGTAGAAACAAAAGACTCGTAAAAAGTTAAGACACTTATAGATTATCATTTTTCACAGTAATATTCTGCGCAGTAATATTCAGCGCAGTCTGAAAACTCCTTTAGTTTGATAGCACACAGTGTTTCATTTTTATTTATTTACGCCGCCAGCTACACTATCAACTTGTACTATATTTTACGATCTGTATCTGTACAGGTAACGTTGAATATTTTGAAATATTTTCTAGATAAAGTTCGTTGCCCGGTAGCTGTAAAATATAAGATTTGTTATTTTTAACTTTAACACAATCGTGTAAAGTTCAGGTTTGTTTAAGTGAATGTAGGCAGTGTTTACTCATACTCATTATGAAAACTTGTGAGTTATTATTTTCTTATTCAAATTCACTGGAAAATATTTTGAGGTTTTGAATGAAGATGATATAAAACTTGGATTAGGCAGGGATTTAGTGAAAATAATAATATTTACTGAAATGAAACCATCACAAAATACATTTTTCTGTATGTAGCAGAACATTTTAAATTACATGTACGGAGATTGCTAGAAAATGCATTTATTTGGATCAGAAACATAATACAAAAGTTACATAAGCAAAATTAGGCAAAAACACAAAAAATATATAACTATTTTATAAAGAGAAGATATAATCAACGAATGCAGAGAATTAAAAAAACCGACTTCACGTCAAAACTTTGGCTGAGTTACAATATCATCAACGTAAACATTCTTCAAAATCATACATATTTTTTCATAAATACTATAATTAATTAAGTTTTCATAATTGATTACGCAACGTATGGTTACCCTAGCGTTGGCAGCGATCCGCGAGCCAGGCCACGTGCCGCGATTGATTAAGGCGTAAATAAAGTAAATAGTAACATAGTAGTATTTATTTAGGTATAGGGAATTCTAGTGAAAAATTAAGTATCTACTTTTATTACATAATTGTGATCTTGAATGAGGTACAGAGTGCTCTCATTCAAGATCTAAAATTTGTCACTAGTATCGATAATTTGACCCTGTATATTTTTTCAACCGACTTCTAAAAAAGAAGGAGGTTCTCAATCCGTCTGTATATTTAAATTCTTGTTTCATATGATAGAAAATACTTTATAGTTGATCCCATATAAAATTCATCGAAATCGATAGAGTACCTACTACGTTGAAAATTTTTTGAAAAAAATGTATGATTTCAGAAAATATTTACGTTGATGACATTATAACTCAGCCAAAGTTTTGACGTGAAGTCGGTTTTTGAATGCTCTGCATTCGTTGATTATTCATAACTATATTTTCTTATCAATTTTCCATCAGGCTGATGTAACAATGTAGAATGATAGCCACCAAATACTTCCACGGTTATGCGCCGGTTTTGTTTTATGGAGATGCAGTTCATTTCTAAACCTTTGACTTCTTCTTGACATAACATCAGATGAGATTGATGAGATTGAGTCCAAACTCGGTGTTAGTAAAGGATTTTTTAAGTTGATCAAAAATAAAACAAAAAGGATATAACTCAAATAAAGATGGCCTATTATTATCGCACTTAGCTCATACTTCATTTTTTGTAAGCCATTTTTTTCACTTTATTAGTTTGCTTCATTAAAATATTCAACATATTATATCACGTGAAGTTTGTTAAAACTTAGTAACTATTGTACTTTTCTTATTTGACTGTATTAATGTCACTATTTATTGCTGGCATAAACTAGGCTAAAAATACTAATGAATATAGCTTTGTTTTATATTAAAACACACCATATTTGTAAATACAAATAACTATTAATAGAGATTTGAGGATTATCATCTACCTGTCAAATGTCAAATGCAATCTGTACGCCATGTCAGGTTATCTGCAGCTTTCGATGAATGAACAAATAACAAATATTTTTGAAAAATATTGAAACCTAATTTCTATATTGGTAGATTCATTAAATGAATATTTTTATTGAAGTCCATTATTTAGCAGATTTGAAATTAAACGCTTTTTTATTTTGGGCAATAACAACATTACAATTTCATGCCTTATGGTGTAGGCAGAGTCTAGGGAGCGGCAATTGGTGCAATCCAGACCTACCTCATATGGTACGTACAGATTGCTGTAATGGAACTTGTAATGTAACATTCTGCGCACCACACATACAAATACGCAACGTGCGCAGAATGTTACATTACTAGCAATCTGTACGCACCATTACGCTTCCTCAACGTTCCTCAAAGTATCTTACGGGTACTTTTAACTAGGCATTTTAATTTTGTCACTAATTTGGAGCTAAAGCTTTCAATATGCAATTTAAGCTGATGGGAAGAAAAGATGACAATACACGGGTGTGAGAAGGAACTTGGTCTTCATAATAGCCGCAACAAAACCCGGGAGGAGCAGTAATGTGGCGCAACAGCTATCGATGGCAGAATTGATTAGTCAACGTTTAACGATAGCTTCTACCAGACCAATCGATAGAGAATGATTAGTCGACGTTTATCGAGTTGTTTTACTAAACGCGCCATTAGAAAGAATCTGATGGAATATATTCGGATATCCGATCAACGTCAACTGATCTTCAATCGATAACTAGTTGAATGATATCTGGAGATCCAGAATCCAGAAATTCGGTAACGAAAAAAACCTAACACCTCCCACTCCGACCGGCACAGCGGTGATACTTTGATTTCATAACTTTACATGCCGGCTTTAATAAACAATCAGCGCCATCTACTAGGAACTTGTGGAACTTCATATTAGATCAAACATTACTGCATTAAGAAAATTAATAAATAATTTATAATTGCTTTTTAAAGTTGATAAAAAATGCTATGCAATAGCTTTACCGCGGCAGTCTCCGAGTGCTACACGTCTTTTTTTATGTTTTAAACACTTATTTTTAGAGCTTCTTGCACAAATCATTTATTAAAGTCTAACATATAAAGAGTTTAGCTTTTCATGCTGAAAACAGTATTTTGTATATTTTAGTTTTGTTCAACAGTAAACAGTATAATTTAGTGAATTACTGTTAAAAACAGTATGTTTGGCAACCCTACACTACCCGCGTAACTTTTAATACTGTTGAGATTCTTAATAAAGCCTATCAAACCTTCCTTAAAAGCTTAGGATTATTTTAACTACATTTATAATATATTAAAATAACCCTTACGTGACCTTAATTCGATGTTGTTGTGATCTTCAATAAACGAACACCTACGCTGAAAATAAACAACCCTTATACAGGGTGATTATCTTTTATATTTTAGTCACTAATCAAATGTTCACACATGTTTTAAACAACAGAAAAAAAGTTGATAGTAGTAAACAGTGAATAGTAGTATTAAAATGCTAAATAAAAATACAACGCAATTGTTTTCCTAGAAAATGCGTTTTGTTTAAAAGTTTGTCCTTTTAGCATTTTCTTATAATATATGATTATTTTATAGACTGTAGTGATTCCCCGTCACTACAAAAACTTTTTTGTTTCTTTTTTCTTGGTCTCTCTTACCTAGGAAACGAACAGTCAGATTTGAACAAGATATCTTTTTCAAATCTGGTATTTTTGGTATCCATTCTCTCGAGGCAAATTACACGCTTTTTTTATAATTTAAGTGTGTGTTTGACCTCAATGTCACCTGAAGTTAAGTGCAGATAAGGTCGAAGATGATGAAGCTCACGGGCTAAGGAAAGATACAAGTGTATAATAATATAACAAAAAAACTCCCTCTTTCTCTCTCCCTGTGTAATATGTTTACATAGCAACAAGATAATGAAAGTGTTACCTTTCAAACGTAGCCCACGTCCTTCCCACATCTTAACTGTCGAAACCGAAGCTACAATGCTACGAGTGGCTACGACCGTAGAATTTTAAGCGCTACGAATGCTTCACACTCAATCCTTAGCGGAAAATTGTTTGGAAATAAAGGCCAAGTGTGTTTGGTAAATGTTTTCTGTCCAATTTAATAGATATTGGCTTAAAGATGCGATGGATTTACTTCGTTAAATACCCACGCAACAGTTCACATCAATGCCTATAAGTTACAATAATAATAAAATAAAAGCTTGAGCTTAAAAATTGAACAGAACTGCACTTAACTGGACTGTGTCAATTGTCCAAGTAAAAATAATATTTTGTTTCGATTAAGTCTATAAACTTGTTTCGAATAAATTATAGTCAAAATTCTAAGATTTGCAAAACGTGTGCTACGTATTAAATTTGGCTGCGTTGATTTTAAAAGCGAGTATATTTTGATATATATCAAGTATGCGCTGTTACTAATTGTAGCGTGAATATTTTGATATAATATCTTTGAAGCTTTATTTATATTGTTTGCCAATATGCTTCTCATTTCTTTCATAAAACTTAAACTTGCGCACTTCTGACTTAATGAATGCCTTAGCTTTGCCTTCATACCGCAAAAAATTACCTATTAAAAAAATCTAATATATAAAATTCTCGTGTCACAGTTTTCGTTGCCATACTCCTCCGAAACGGCTTGACCGATTTTGATGAAATTTTTTGTGCTTATCCGGTATCTATGAGAATCGGCCAACATCTATTTTTTTTTATTTTTATCAGCTAGTATTTTTATAAGCTTTTACGAACCAAAATTGTCCTAAAGCAAAAGAAACCATAAACAATACATTTTTGATAAAGTTAAAAATAACTTTATAATGTATAAGACCTCTTCCAAATATGGAAGGTATCAATTATGTGTTAATTGATAGTTTTAGAATCATGTTTTATTTTCTTCATGGCTGCTCGATAGTTCCATATGGGATTAAACCGTCCTTTGCAGTAAAACGTCTACAAAGTATTAATAAAAAGCAGTCACAACTTCTACCTCATTTATGTAAAGTAACTGAAAGTGTAATTGAAGGAATTCTCTTCTATAAGCTTTTTTCTGAAGTCTATAAATAAATAATAAATAAATAAATATTTCTGACACTCACACAACATTATCTAGCCCAAATTAAGTTTCTTAAAGAACTTGTGTTATGGATACTAGTTAACTGATATGCTTAAGAAATATATAAACATACATATTGATGTTACATACATACAATACATATTTTTTATTAGAAAATAAACTCAAATAAACATATAAACGCCCATTACTTGACGACTAATATCTGTGTTCATCACACAAATATCCGTCGGGATTCGAACCCAAGACCTCTGGCATAGAAGGCAATGTACGTTACCCCTACTCCAGCCGGTCATCATAAAATCGTCATGCGTCGATAAATGAATCCAACTTATAAAGGTTAACTATTAACGGCCTTTTGCGATAAGACAATAGGCTTTAATCAATGTGATTAGTAATCGAGTAAGTAAGCAATTCGAGGTATTGGTATTTTGGTTGCTACGACTGATTAGTAAACCAATCATTCGAAGAGCAGTTCTGGACTCAAGCGGGATAGAATGTAGTCACGCGAGATTCACCCATAATGAAACGCTTGTATGCTCACTGAAATGCATAACTGCTGATGATTTTTGTAAGGATAGGTTCTATTTAAAAAAAAATGACAAAAATATATGTGCTAAGAAAGTTGCGTTCAAATAGAAATAGTTTCTATGATGATGCTGATGTGTTTCGGGATCAACATTTAGTTCCATCGTTAACTCGTGTACCTACTCCATTTTTGACAAATTTCTATTTCTATTAGATAGAATTAACAAAATACGCTGGTTTGAGTCAAATATGAAAGAAACACCGATATTAACTTCTGATACAGATGATAACGTATTTTCTTTATACAAATAGATCTTAAAAGCATAAGTTAATATAAAATAAAACATTAATAATTAAATCAAATTAACTTATTCTTGAATAATAAAATAATATTAACATAAATATGCATACAACCAAAAGAGAGCATCAAAATAAAACAAGGTAACAAACATTGTTTTCTTATTCCCTCTTCATGTCCGGCTACTCTGGAATTTTGAATTTAGTGTCGTCTTAATAGAGTTTAATTTCTAAAAACAAAATGCTTGTGTCATGTTATGTATATTAAGACACAGTAACTGTGTAATATCAAAGTATATTGTATAATAAATATATGAATATTAAAAGGTTTATGCTCAATGTGGCGTCCTCAGACGTGACCCACAGAGATTGAATATATTAATATCTATATAACGTGCTTGATAAAAACATGTTGACCAGTGCACATTTATATTGCTAACAATGTTAATTATACACGTACATTTTACTATATAAACTATTTCTATTTGTTAATAAATTGTCACTCAAGATGTAATCGTGTCTTGCTTTAAAACCCTTTTCCTGGTCGTAATAAGTGGTGACCCCGACGTTAGTCACGCAGCCGAAGCAAGAAGTTTTGAGGACCCGACCAGAAATAAAAAGGAAAATGGCTCTACGTGCTCCAGTCAATCCTGTTACATTGGAACCTGAAGTTGCCGCCAGAAACATATCGGAACTTATCCCGCGCTTCTGGCAAGACCAACCCAAATTATGGTTTACCCATTTCGAAGCTGCAGTCGCCGCACAGAAACAAGGAGATGACTACAAGTACAAACTGTTTTAGAAAACGCAACACCCAAAAAAAATTGTGAGATGGCAGACCGGATATTTGAAAACTTAAGTAATGAAGTTAACGAGGTCACTAGACTTGCAAATCAGCTGACACATATGAAAACTGAAATCGCTGCACTACGCGACGAAAACGATGACGAAAAAGTATTGACGCAGTGAATTCCGTTCAAGATCAAGGTCAAGAAGTGCATTGAGGTATCGTAACCAAGGTCAATATCGTAAGCGATTCAAGAAAAAGACACATAAATGTCAAGAAAAGTGCCAGGAAAAACCAGAAAAAAAAACAACGGGCTCTACAATTAGCTCGAACCAGGGCGAAACTTGTGCTATTCACCCCTACGACCGCCTTATCCTAGCCGACCTACAAAGTGGCGAGAGGTTTTTAGTCGACACCTGGGCAAATATATCAGTTTTAAGAGGAAACTCATTTAAGCACAGGCAAGCTCGGTCATGAAGTACGAGCTGCAAACGGACTACTAACGGAAACTAGAAAAATGCGAATTTCTCAAGACCGAACTCGATTTCTTAGGTTATCATATAACGAGCCAAGGAATCACTCCAAAGGATGAGAAAGCAAAGGCTATTTTCAATTTCCCGAAACCAGCAACAGTTAAAGATTTGAGACGGTTTCTCGGAATGGTAAATTTTTACCAGAGCAGTCTACCACATGCAGCATCAAACTTAAAGCTATTCGCCTCAATTGTTTTTGTGGTCTTACGTAATCATAGTACTATATAAATTGCTAGGTTTTCAAATATTTCTAATATGTATTATGTCAACAAAAAATAGTATTTTGCTTGATATTGTCATGTACTATTTAATTTTAGAGTAAGAATATTGAATCGTTATTTTGTGTTTACATTTTTTTAAGGGGGGAGTATCTGTGGCGTCCTCAGACGTGACCCACAGAGATTGAATATATTAATATCTATATAACGTGCTTGATAAAAACATGTTGACCAGTGCACATTTATATTGCTAACAATGTTAATTATACACGTACATTTTACTATATAAACTATTTCTATTTGTTAATAAATTGTCACTCAAGATGTAATCGTGTCTTGCTTTAAAACCCTTTTCCTGGTCGTAATACTCAACATTACCGTTTGTTTATCATTTTATAACTTGTGGCTAGTAAATACTTCTTTTTAAGGGTAAAAGCACAGTAAATGACTGTGCAAAGCAGTCAGAATACAGAGAATATTTTCATTTAAAATATGACTAGCGAAAATTACGCGAATTTAAAACCGCATTCGTTTCATTAGTATTGCGCTCTGCAAAATTTTATTCCATTTCTGTGAAAAAAAACTTATAATTTCTTTTGCTTATGTTGTATTTTGCAGTACCAAAGAACTTTATAAGACGACTTTTAGAGAAATTAATACTTGGAAGCTGTTACCGAGATGGTTACCGAGAATTACTTCATTTAATTTTCTTAACGTTTTAAGTCATAGAATAATCATAAATTTAATAAAATTTTGAATTAAAAAGCTTAATATTCGATACTATCTGATCAATAGGACGTCTTCTCTTCCAGTCGTAAGAATATCGTTAAAACTTCGTTTTTGTGAAGCATATGAAGATCGAAAATTAAGAGGACCGTCCCTAAGAAACTCGCGAAACCCTAGTCACGATTTTGAAAAAAAAGTAGTAATTATTTTCATTAAATGACACAATAAAATAATTTCAGTTGCCTAATAGATGAGGCTTCTGAGTCGACGTCATACTTTTAAAATTATTCTTTATAATTGAGAAAAACATCCTTAAATTTGATCAAAATCATCTAAGTAAACTTTTACTTTTGTGACTATCTCTGCTATTTTACTATTCTTTCACAAGTTCCCTTGAGGACTCGGGTCCTGAAATCGCAGATTCGTCAAAGCGAATACTTGCAACTATGTAGAAATTAAATTTTAATAAAACAACAACAAGACCATCGATATACGTTAAAATTATGCAAATTATTCTCTTATGTAGGTATGTAGTCGACTAAGTCACAAACACAATTTAAAATTTTCTTTCCGGTGTAATTCAAGTAATGCGTGAATATGTTTTAACTTTTTTTAATTATACATTATATGTATATCTACCTCACATTTATCTGAAATGACGGCAAATGCATTATTCCCTTTTTTCTGAGTTCATATGACATAAGTAACAAGCTAAAATGCCTAAAAACCACCCTCAAACGTAGGACAACATCCCTAAATAATAAGTTTATAAACAGCCTGCAAACAGAATCTCCAATACGTTTTTTATCCAATCCCTAAAAAGAACCTTACGAGAAACCGCCATAAACTCTTGTTACTAGGTACCTTGATTTACGGTTTTCCAGCTAACACAGCCCTTAGTACGTGGTCGCAAATTCATGACAGAAAGGCTTTAGCGGTCACGTTTTTTAATTAATGTACCAAAGGCGCGGCCCTCACGCACACTTCATACCAAACCTATATGTTATTCATCACTTTACTGCTTGTTTTAGGGAAAAAATAGGTCACTGTATGAAACAATTACGTCCGTTGTGCTTTTGGGTGTTTCGAGGCAAACATACGAGCAATGTTTTATGTTTTTCATGTTTTTTTTTGTTTTCAGGGTTGTCACACCGATGTTTCAATAGTTGATTTTTATATTCTGCTGTGCTTTTACTTTTTTTTTCTTGGGACTGCAAACGTAAAAATATTTCAATATCGGAGGAGCTTGTGTCTGAGAAAGGTTAGTTGTTAACGGGATAACTTTCGCAATTTGACCTTACCTACCTTAGTAATAAAAAAAAAATAAGGTTTTTTAGAATCACGACACGAACTGGATCATAGTCACTTACGATTCATAAACATGATATGCAACGGCTCGACGACATCGTTTCTGTAAAAACACAACTTTATGAGTATGTGCCGCGGGTATATGGAGATAAAAGCCCAGTTGCTATTCCAGACTGTAAACTATCACTATGCCAAATACATCCAAATACATTTAGCCGTTTTGCCGTGATAGAGGAACAAACTTTCACATTTATAGTATTCAAAATTTAAGTTTGCTTTTATTCGATAGATGTCGCTGTACGTCGACTAAATCGTGCAAGAAGAGTTATAAATGACATAGCCATATTTACTTAGTACACTACTTTTATTCATCCTCACTTTCACAATTATAATATTAGTAGGATAAGCAATCCTGATTATTGAATAACTTGACTGTAATAATGTTTTTATGAGAGCACGAATATCCATAGGTATATCCGCCCTATGCCCTATGAAAACCCCATTAATTTATGGCCTTCGTCGGCTTAGACTTCGTAAAAGAGTTCCATCGACACCCTTTTTGTAAGGCATCGTTGATAAAAAACTTCTATCGACAATTTATTTCAATAAAGCTGATCTAACAGACAGATATATTCTTCTTTTTACAGACGAAGAGAATATTTAGATAGAAAAAAGCCACCACTGGACAGAGGCTGTGGTGATATTGTGTAACACCAATCATTGACGTATTACTGGTTTGATATCACAACTATTTGTGGGGATGAATGAATACCTATATTTTACTTATTTAATTGCATGAAATATCTTATCAACTTAACTGGTAAAATATTCATAAAGTAGTGAAAACGGAAAAGTGTTAAGCATATTATGTTTTATTATAACTATGCAGAACCAGGAAATAATGAAAACAAGTTATTTCATTGTTGTCTTTACAGTTTTATCACTGGATGAGCTGGGTAGATTCAAACTTCAACCTCAACTAGTTAATTCTGCAATTAACTCCTACAAAATCTTAAAACTTATCAATATTTTTGTCTTATCAACTGTTTTTCTCTATGTATACCAAAATATAGTTTTACAAACACTTTACAAAAAAAAATTGTACCCTAAACTGTGATATAATGATGGAATGTTATCAAAAAAATATTAAAATGAAGACAAGTATGATACACGTATATCCACGAAATTCTTATTCACTCGACACAGGATAATCAGGATAATAGTGGTCAAAAAACCAACTTTGGTATTCCTTTCACACTATGGCGGCTTGTAAAAAAAGAACTATCAAAGAATTTCTTTGGAATATCTACCATGACGGAATGAAAGCAATTTCTTGTTCATTAATCCTATGATTAAAGGGCGCATGTTCAACTTATTCAAAACTAGCTGTTGCACGCGGTTATACATTTTGAATCCCATAGGAATATCGCGATAAAAAGTACCCTGTGTGCGCTTCCATTTCTCGTGATTGAGTAACAAACATCCATACATCTATCCATCCAAACATTCAAATTTATAATATAAGTAAGATGAGAATTTGAGTACATTTTTCTGTAATATCACTTCTTGCAATATAATTCACCTTTATTAAGTAAGTTAAAATGTCATCCAGTTATGAATTTCATTTAATAATTTAGTTTTTCGGTTACATCTACTTAAAGCTTATTTTGCTAATTTTAATTTTAAATAAAGTAATGTTAATGCGGGTTGGGATCCCTGTGGAAATAATTCCATAAATTAAAATTTATAGACTTACTCTGGTTTTAAATTAATGTAAAATTTCATGCTCCAGTCTCGAATACAGTTATTAGTGGATTAATATTAGCTATGTATTGATCGCGACCACGTCATCATATCAACGAGATTTGTTCTAAAAAGTATGCTGAAAGATTTAAATTTCATTTTTTAATCTTACTAACATTATCTATAAATGTGAAAGTTTGGATGGATGGGTGTTTGGGTGTTTGTTCCTCAATTACGGCAGAACGGCTTAGCGGATTTGGATGTTTTTTTTTACCAAAGTGATAGTGCACAGTCTGGAATTGAAAATAGGCTAATTTATATCCTGATATTCCAGCGGGATTTGAAATTGATCGGGTTTTTAAGATCAATTTCCGCGCGAAACAGCTACTGTTATGTTCAATTTCAATCCTCAAGGGTATACTGTCTTAAAAAATATTTTCATAGCGCTTAGGTTTATCATATCATAAGGTTTTTTTATGTACAGAAGCCAGCAGATCAAGCGTTACATTACCTGTCAATTTTCCCCAACAAATTTGAACTTAATGTCGAGTGCATACAGTTGAGATTCAAGTAAATTTTTTGACAGATTTGTAACGCTTCATGTGCTGCCTTCTGTACCAAATTACTTTCTGATAATAGCGTAAAAAAAACTTCATGAAAAATAGCAAAAATTGACTGTAAACACAATCATGTTTGTGTAGCTTTAATAATCCATGAGAAAATAAGCTTTTAAATACGAATGTTTTATACACAGGGTGACTGGTGGGCGACTTTTGACTTTCGAGGACGTGATAGTTTGAGATCATACTCGAAGAAAAATTAAAATTAAAAAAAAAATATTGATTATTTACTGAGTAAACTTGGTGGAAAATTAATTACCTACTTTTATTACATAATTATGATCAGAATCGAGTACAGGGTTGTCTCCTTCCATGTCTAAAATTTTTCACCAGTCACCCCGTATAATCACTCTTAAATTTTATAAAATAATAATAGACAAAAATAATGAAACATATAATTTGAATGAGATAGTTTTTTTTGCATTTGTTTTGTGCCAGCTATATTAAAATTGAAAATTTTTATTCCATTATATGCAGTGAAATGTCGTTTTATTAAAACATTGAGTTTACATCAGTACAGCAATTAGCTACCAATACTGCCACCCGTTCTGCTTTGAATGTAACCTTAGTACTTCGATTTTCCCTGCGAAAATGAATAACTTAACAATACACAAGCTTGTTAAATCTTAAACCAAGAACAATGAAAATTTAAATAAGATATGTCTACAAGATATCAAATCAAGTTTATAACAAAAGATACTGCGGCTTTATGCGCAGTTATTTGGTGTAAAGTTTCTTTAGTTTAAAATCTCATTTTAATTTACTTGTTCTTTTGAAAGCTATGGTGTTGGAAATCAAAGAAAGCCCCATTACAATGCCTAAGACAAAATATTCCCACAACAGTGTTCAACTAAATTTGTTTTGAACTTATAAATTTGCTTGGTGCTAGGATCCCTTCTGGGTCCGCCTGGCTAGCGACCACCATTTATATAAAGTCTGCCGCCAAATGTTACCGCTCCGGCGGTAATGTGTTCCGGCAATATTGTATAAAGAGCCAGTTCCTTCCTAAACCCGTGTGCTTTCATCTTCGACCTCATCGTCACTTACCATCAGGTGCGATTGAGGTCAAACGTGGGTTTAGTCACTTATAAAAAAAAAATGTTTTATTTTTTTATTTGTGGCAGGAGACGAAAAAATCCATCATCTCATTTCGAATTTTCGTAGATATGTTACATTAAGGTTACATACTTTAATATCCTTTACCATAACACACACGCTGTATGAGCTTGAACAAAAACTTCAATAACGTTATGCAGTTTATAATATACTAAGTTTATAAGTTACTGTGTGTATCATACGATATCACAGGTTAGGCAACGTTCGGTGCGGCCGGTACTTGGATGGGTGACCGCCGACCATTCATTTCTCACGACGACTTTCGTGCTTCGGAGGGCTTGTTAAGCAGTCGGTCCCGGGTGCTGTATACTTGTATACAGTAGTCGTTAGGGTTTGTCAGAAGCTATTTTGGCGCCCTGAAAATTTTGGCATCCACCACCCAGCACTGGGCCAGCTTGGTGGATTATGGCCTATACCTCCTCGTCAACCAGGGGAGAGACTCATGCCCTGCAGTGGGCTCATTACAAAGAGTTGTGATGATGATGATGATGAAATAACTATTTAACAAATTGCAGTTATCAAGGTTGTCATTTTTTAAATAATAGATAAACTAACTGCAATGTTTAATTATTTATTTAGCCTTCATTGTATATTTGCAAAAAAAGAGAACAAGAAAACAATACAAAAGAAAAAAATCATAATGTAATAGGCGGCCTTATCGCTAGTGAGCTATCCTACCAGGCAACCAAGTTATTCGATGTTTTCCCATAACTGTGAGTAATTATTTTTTTACGGCGCATAAAACAAAGCAATGCACCTAAACTTTAATTCTTCTTAAAAAATAGCTCATGTTTACGGAAGACGGTCGTATATTTTTTCTCTCAACGTTGTTTACGGCTCTTAAAATACCACGGAAGACGATTAAAGTTGACCATTACCTTTTTAATATAAAAATTCGCTGCTGTAGTAACTTTGCGGTCGCTACATATATTTTTGAATACGCCATTAAATATTTTAAAGTAAAAGCATAACTGAACCAAAACAGTCCAACAATTTTATCGATGGATAAATTCGATGTATGTTATGTTTCTAAATTTTTCTGTAGAGTAATTGTTATTTAGGAACACGTTACTAGTATTTTAATGACAAAATATCTTGTGTCGTCGATGAGTTATATCGCTTATTAGTAATTTATCGCTTATTAGTATAAAGATAATAAAAAGTAGTGTTATATATTTACTTTTTATTGGACCAAATTCAATAACATAGATTTGTTATTTCAGTTATTGTTTTTAATAATCATGATATAATCACATAGCAATTAAATCTTATCTTATGAATCAGAAGAAGTGAATATAGTTCTAGGAATATTTGAATATATAGATTTTCAAAAGTTTGTCTTGTAGTTGACAATTTTATTTATTATTTTTGTAAATATATTTCTAAAAGATTATTATTGGAAATTTTAAAAGGACATTTCTCATTGAAAGGGATTCGAAGCGATTCAGCTCTTAAATATCGCCATCTTTTCGCACGCTTAATAATAAAGAGAAATAAGTCAAAAATTAGGTAAATTCAGATTTTCTAATAAAACGCAATACCAACTCAAGAAGAATAGGTAGAATTCGACAGCCGCTCGTTAGAGGCTTTTGAGCAAGACAGAAGGTCGGTCGCCTCTTTATTTCCAAACAGGTCATCCGTGTTGTCTGTCAAAAAGTAAAGCATTCAGTAATGTTTCAACCTTTCTGATGAAAGCACGTTCGATTTTGCCGCTTAAAGTGAAATATTGCTTTTTATCATAAAAACTTAAGTATTTTTATGCCATTTAATTTATTAATAAAGTGAAATGTTTTGTTTTCGGTCTCTTTAATATTCAAAATTTATCGATGTTTTGGGAACATCTGGAATTATTTCGGTTTATTTCTTAAATCTTACATTTGTTGAATGCAATACCTCGAGTTATTGCGGTTTATGATTAAGAAGCTTTCGATATTTTTTAAACATTCAATGTTACTACTTTTTATTATCAAAAAGTGACAACCGATCGAAAAATCTTTAGTATTTATTTCAGTTTATTATTAATAGCTAAGAATATTTCGTTCATTTTTTGAGACTCATTGCTATGTTTGATTATTTAAGCACTGCAAAGGTACGAAAATGTTTTCAAGAGAACGAAAGATTTTACGCCTACCTAACACACCAGCGCCTCAAAATTTATCTGAAAGTGCAGAATCCATGTTTGATATCGATCCAGGGTTATTGGTAATTTACTCATTTAGATAAATTATTGAATACCTAATTTATAACTTTATATTTTATCAAACAAAGTTATGCGTAAATACTAATTAATCACATTTGTTATAGGATTCACAAGATCAAAAATACGCCTTTATCATTAATGTAGAAGATGTTAACTCCCATTTCCCATTCCCAATTAATAACTTACATTGATGTAAGTAATGTTAAGGTATTTAAGCTTTATTAAAGGCATACTTTAAAATAGAGAGTATTCCATAAGTTAGATTGTATCGAATTAAATTTTTCAAAAACCTCCTACACCAACACCATACATACATAAATCACGCCTGTGTCCCTTATGGGGTAGGCAGAATACCAGAGGTTACAAGACCATCTGATGTCACGTTTGACAAATTTGGAGGTATTATAAAGATGGAGAGAGACTATTGTAGTGACAGGGGGTCAGCCTATCACCCACAAAAACGCCTTTAAAACCTCTCACATCTCACATTAGAGTACGTAACTCTTTCAAAGACATAAGAAATAAAGTTACCATGTGGAGACAAGTGTCACTTCAATGTTCACAAAAAATTAACACTGAGGATCGATTCATTATTTTCCGGTGGGAATTAGCTGATTTAGGTAAGCAATTATCAATTCATGCAATAAGAGTCTGCTAGACATTTTTCAAAAGCAGTCTCGATGTGTCTAACTGCATGATTCATACTATCAGCACAAAATAAATAGTACTGGAATGGTAGAAAAAGATCGTTGGGAAAGCATGGGAACCACAAGCATATAAGCTTGAATCTCATTAAGTCAGGGCCACAATTTTTAGGCATGGTAATAAAACAATTAAGGATTTGTACGGCGATTTTACGAACAACTAAAAACAATAGAGAAACTGAAAGTTAAATGGCTTTTTACAAAATATTTACTACACAATATATAATATAAGCTTTTTTCAGCCTCGCAAAGATGAGTGTGATGTATGTACTTCTTATTCTAACTAAGATGCATTGAGTTATTATTACACATAGTAACTCAATGCTTAGATGGTGATAAAAGAAAAGATATAAAAGAGATTTATGAAAATAGACTTACAGGAACTATAAAGGTTAAAAAGTTGGGAATCATCTCGAAAGTACGGCGGTATTTCGGCCCTGCACAGCTTCTTACCTTATACACAGCTCAAGTGCGATCATGCATGGAGTACTGCACTCATCGTTGGGATGGTTCAGCTAAATATCAACTCAAAGCGCTGGACTCCGTTGACCGAAGAGCCCGTAAACTAATAAACAACGTCGACCTTAGCAAAAAAAACTGCAGACCCTAGTCGTAAGGTTGCTTGTTTAACCGTTTTGGTGAGTGCGCGATTGCTCTGTTTAAACAAATTGAACCCTCACCTTTTTACCATCGGACTACTAGACGCAGACAGAACTGCCATCAGTATGTGGTTGATATTCCGCAAAGTGGGACTAAGCGCTTTGACAGTTCCTTTTTGATACGGGTCGCCAAGGTTTGCAAAGAACTGCTTGCGTCCATTTTCCCTGAACCATTTTCCCTGTTTAAGCGTCTCGAGTGAATAGGTTTCTCGTGGATGGACGTGTACCACCTTAGTCTTCATGTTCACTTAACCTCAGGTGTCATGGAAGACAAATGTCCCATCCATCCTTTATAAAAATAAAGGTCTGGGTCAACCTTTTTATAAGGATGTCTACTATTCTATATAAAGTGCTTAGGATAGGATAACCGAACCTATCACAATTCTTACTGCTGATGATACTTAAGTTTAATAGTTTTTTATTATATTATTCGAAGTTGGTTTTTATCATTATTCTCTGAGTTTTACAAACTGAAGGCTGAATATAGTCATAGAAAAGAATATGAGTTATTAATTTACAGATTTCTTGGAGACCTTTATTGCTTGATAATTAAATCTAGTTAGTAGCTAAGATAAAAATGCTGATCTCTATGTTACTAAATGAGTATTAAGTAAACGAGTCTGTTTGATTTTATGCCTGAAAAGATTCCAATTTTTATATTTTTTATGTGCTATCTTATAAGAGTTCATTGTTGCAAAGCGTTTATTGTTATTCTACATAAAAAATAAACAATGTTTTTTTTGCTTCTTTGTATTACTTAATAAGTTTTTCCTTATCATCCTTTAAAACTTATTTTAAAAGTAGGAGCGATTCTGTAACCTTTAGATATACAATTTCAAAAATCTTAAATTATCAAAACTAAAAAGAAATAAGTACTATTTATACCTTTTTAATTTCTAAATAGTTTAAGCGAAACAGATCTATTTTGTTTTGCGCCGCAACAAATTTATATTTGACATCTTTTGTTTTTTGATAAACCGTAATAAGTCGGGGGTTTTTCAATCCCTTTAATTTTTAGCATAGTTTACATTATCCTAAAAAAAATATTTATGCACCAAATTAAAGCCTCGAGTCTGTTCTTCAATATTCAGTAATAATATTTCAGGAAAAACTATACTTCTGTTATCTGCGCCATTTTAAAAACCGGGTTCAACTTTCCAAAAACTTTAAACGCGTTTTCCCAACATTCGTCATTTTTGAGTTATTTCTCTTTATTATTAAGCGTGCGTTTTACTCCACCACTTTTATTTTATTTTTTATCTTATAAATAAAAAATGCCTTCAATATAATCGTTTACAATAAATTTTTAACTGATAAAAATAGTTATAAGCATAGTTTTCACTTGAGACTTGAGAGTGGCTGAAAACTGGACTGTGGCTGGACTGTGGCTGGACTTATTTGTTAAAGAGTTAGTTATATACCTATGCACTGATCTCATATTCAACGTTGATACAAGCGAGAGGCATCTAATGAAACCACATATTTTGTGTATCATTATCAGGCTACACTACAAAAATCAGATCAATGTAAGCAATAGTTTAGTCACAGGAATGTTTTTTAGTTTTTTGTTTGTTAAATTTAAAAACCTTGTATCTTCCCGAACAGCGGATCGTAAGTGCTATAGGCATAGTAGTCATTCACCGCGAAACCTCAAAATGTCAGTTCAAATCTTTACAAAGGATGTTTATATTTTAACACATTTAAGTTCTCTGAAAAAAATGCTTTAGTTTTTATGCATAGTTTCGTATTAACAGTAGGCACTTATAGTATATTTTGTTTCATTTAATGCCTCTCGCTTGTGCCAACGTTCTATGAAAGTTCTTTCGTAAATTATACCAACAAATCAGAAAGTATACAACTCGACTTGAGAATTATCATTCCTACTAATGAAATAAAGTGTGAAAATGAATATAAAGATGGCAACATGAACTTTTGCTCTTTTATAAAGGTTGACGAAACGAGTTATAAAACCCACACTTCCACCCACACACCAGACCATAGCCTAGAATAACAAATTAGACTTTTCCCAATTTTACGTTATTAAATTAAACGTTACTCTAAAATATTCTAATTTATACTTTATTACTGATTTAAAGATCATACTGCCTCATTTTCACGCGATTGCATTTAACTGCCAACTCGCATAGCAAATCAAAATAAACTCCTTGTTATGAAAACTGAAACTAAACACTTTTAGACCCCTTCTAACAAATTGAAATTCGAACATCAAAATGTTATCAAATCAAAATACTATCAAATATGAACGCTTGAATAGTGAATAGCTAAACACCGCCATGACGGACAAAGGCAGAATTATGAAACCCCGACACTGTTAGAATTAGTTCGGATCATAATCGAATTCGAAGCAAAGGCCACCGCGGTACGGTATTACCATAATGTAAAGTAGGATAGATAGAAGGCAATTCAATAGGATCTGTAGGATTGAACCAATATTTGTGGCATATTCTAGAGGTATAATTCCACAATACCACTAGGCTATTATACTTGGACAAATATAGGTCGTAATGCGATTGTTGACTTTGGAATCGGTTTCTTGTAGGGATAGTTATTTCAGTTATATCTTTATTTTTTATTTTTCATCTTCATGATCTTAATCTGCTTTTATTTAGAATTTTATGATAGATTTAATTGAAAATAATAGAAAACTAATTTAGCTACTTATTAGATATAGCTTTCGCAAGGAGCATCGATTGAAAAAATATGTAAAGGAGCAGTTTTAGGGGCTAGCGCCTTCAAACAAACATATTTTTTATATTTGTAAGATGTAAATACATGGTAATCCCTCAAACCCTACGTTATGTAGACTAAGCAACGGTTTCGTTATACAGGGTAACTGGTGACAAGGATACTGAAGGAGAGCACTCTGTACTCGATTCTGGTCATAATTATGTAATAAAAGTGGGTACTTAATTTTTCACTAGAATTCCCTGCAAATAAATAAAGCTTTATTACTATTTACTTTACTTACGCCTAAGTCAATCGCGGCACGTGGTGACCTGACCTTGCACGCGTATCGCTGGCAACGCTAGCGTAACCATGCGTTGTGTAATAAATTCTTTAAGTTTCGGTTAAGTTTACTGAGTAATTAATTATTTTTCATTTTATTTTTTCTCTTCATGTATGATCTTGAACTATTACATCCTTGAATTTCAAAAGACACCACCACAAAGAACACACCAGTCACGCTGTATAATTGTTTTTATGTACAGGGTGGAATTTTTGAATGCCCCCTGGAGAGAAATGTACTCTAAATAATAGAGATAGCAAATTTTACTCCAAAGAAACATTCCTTTATTTTGGAAAAGAAATAAAAGTGCATTCAAATATTTTTTCGAAAAGTTGCTTGCTTCACCCAGTAATCGAACCGGCTAAAACCTAAAAATGAAGATTTCATGGTTTTTTTTTAATTAAATTATCCTAGTATGTTAGAGAGATGATTTCATTCTTGTGATTGACCCTAATGATCGTTACAATAAAATTACATGGTGTAATTTTTACAGATTTTAGTCGGTTTTATCCCGGGTGAAGCGAGCGAATTTTCGAAAATCTTTGAATGCAGTTTTATTTCTTTTCCAAAATAAAGGAATGTTTCTTCGGAGTAAAATTTGCTATCTCTATAATTTAGAGTACTTTCCCTTCAAAAATTCCACCCTGTATACGTACAGCAGCAGATTTAGAAGATTTCTTTTCCTTAACTGACAGATACCTCCTTTGCTTAAATCCATTCATCAGTTCAGTAGTTATGAAACAAGAAACACACATACATACATACACGTTGAAAACATAACCCTTCTTGGCGCGCCGCAGTCGAATAAAAAGCCACGATATAAAATATTGTTTAGTCGTTTATGAAAGAAACTTTATTTTGTCATGGTATTTTAGTAATAAAAATATTTCTTTAGTTGGATGTAGTATGTAAAGTAATGTACCTACTATGTATGTAACATATAACTAAGAGCGATACAATTCAGTTTACAGGTAAATTAAAACGAATTTTACTGGAAAATTTTTTTTTATGTACTAGTAAAAATTTTGTTACAAAATGTTATATGAATTTTTGGTGCATTAAAAGCATATCATATTTGGACGATCCATTGAAAACCTTTCAACAAATATTTAATGTATCAGTTTGTAACATCGACTGTTAGTTTACTATTGATATTGCGGCGCTGAAAGTGATATTTACAATTTCGTAGTTCATCATAGGTATCGATTTTAAAATATATAATATGAAGATAATAACTCTGCTATTCGTCACTTAAGGTACCGATACACGGTGACACTGACAATTTTTAGTGTCGACACTAGTTCTGAGATCGAGTGTCGCGGTCGAAGTGTATTGGCCGTCTACACGGAGCGATGCGCAATTCAGTGTCAGACATTCCATCGCCATGAATCGATATTTACGGACTTAGTTAAAATTAAGAAATGAATATCTACTATTAATTTTACATAACCGGGAATCGAACCTGGTCAAAATATCGTTTGCATTTATGAATTTTATTTAAAATATGACATCAGTTGCAAAAAATGAATTCCATTTTCAAATTTCAAATGAAATGACACGCCCGCTGAATAAATGCGTTCTAATTAACCGACTTTTAAAAAGGAGGTTATCAATTGGACCCGTAGGTATCTGTCCCTATGTATACTTAGATCTTTAAAATTACGCAACGGATTTTGATGCGGTTTTTTTCAATGGATAGACTGATTCTTAAGGAAGGTTATTATGTATAATACATGCATAATATAGTAGATGACTGATATTAGATGTTTCTAATGTGATGTCGTAAATAAGCACGTTCTTTAGCGCTTATATTGCAAACGCTGGCTGAACCCTATGAGATAGACCAAAATGATGTACTACATTATTGTCCACCTTAAAAAGTTCAACAAAAAAGTTCGCGATGGTATATGTCTATCTCTTTGGGATAACCCACCATAACCATTTTTATCCTTTACTAAAAAATGGTTATTTACGAAGTAATTTTAAACAATACAGCATTCATTGTTATCCAATTATGTGCCTTTAATAAATTGTGCATTTATTATAGATCAATATGCTTTTTACAGCATGTAATTTAGGTGAATATTTCCGAAGATATTACAAATTTAAAATGTGCCGCCGCCATGTTGCTCTAGCTAAAAGTTTCGCGCACGACCGAAAACCGCGACACTGGTCTCAGACACTGCGCTCGTCGCGTCTACACGGCAGCTAGAGCGACACCAAGCTAGAGCGCCCCTTGAGCTGCAACCGAGTGTCGCGGCACATGACACACACGGACACTCGGTGTATACACTGAGTGTCAAGTGTCAGGTGTCGTCGTGTATCCGCAGCTTTAAAGGTACCGATACACGGTGACACTTTTTTTTTCAAAGTTAGTTTTTTTACTATCCCGTGTCATTAGATACGCGTAATTATGGTAAAGAATACCTAGATATAGATTCCATCATAACAAAAAGTTTAAGCCTTCTAGCCGGGCCTCAAGCAAGCCTGTGTTTAAAACAAAGCTTTGTTAAGAACCAACGCCATGTTTCACCCATACTGTTGTTAACGGCGTTTCAAACAAGCTTACAACCAAGGACGCCAACCAAGGTAGCGCTAAACCATCAAGGTCTCGCCAATTTTGGTTGCAAACAGCCTTTTACACTGTTGCAAACTAGCAAAGTCACCCTATTTGAAACATTGATTTAAACACTGTTGCCGGTTATTTAAAATCACACCTAAGCAATGTTTGACATATGCGACAGTTTCCCTTGACGAAATTGTCAACTTTTTGCTGGAAAAGGCATCGAATAGATTTAAATTGGAAAATATTCTTTTTATGAGTCCCACTTATGGTTTTCAATATATAGGTGAGATACTTTCCTTTTAGTATAGACCAATTGTTAGTTATATAATGATAGGAAGGTTTCTTTTTAGTACGCTTAAAGTAAAAATATAAAAGCTTGACAAAAATAAAGTCTCCGATTAATTCCAATACTTTTGTAGCTATTATTAACATGATACCTTTAATATTACTAGGTAAGTAAATGCAATAATTTCAATATCGTGTTTACAGTCCAACTTAAAGGCAATTGTTAATGAAGTTATTCACAGGCAAATAATCAACAATACAAAACAATCAAATTAATTGCCTGAAGCTGAATTTTACAGCATAAACTGAAATGATATAATTTAAATTCAGAACCATCAATTACTAAAAAGTTTTCATCATTTGCTATACGACCTTATTTGCTTAATATCGTATAAAAAGCAGAAACAGCATCATTTTTCATTCGCAAGTACCGTGATGTAATAAACAACATGTTTCAACAAAATGTTACAAGAATGAGCGAATCGCACACCCTTATATCCAGGTAACCGTGCAATCAGTTTAAAAACAGTAAGAATTTTCCACACCATCACTTACCTGTTTCCGGCATTTAGCAAAATTGGAGATAACATCGTATCGTAGCAAAATTACTAAAATGAATCGTTTATGTGCTTTTTTTGTTTTTCGTCTTTTCATATAATGTTATTGTTTTGGGGAAAGATTTACCTTAATAATATAAGGAATTCACTGACTCATGTCATATTATAACGGAACAGGAGGAGAAACTGTATGATATATTGAAAAACTTCATAGAAACTGGCCTGTGCACATTTTCCCTCACTTTTTTCATATTTGCAAGAAAACAGTAGCTTAGCTAATGGAATTATAAAACGATTGTTATAAATTTAAGAAGTCATTTTATTAGATTAATAAAAGCGCTGTTATAAAATTTCTACATACATACATTTCTCCTCCTCCTATAAAATTTATTTCCAAAAATAATTTAATTGAATAAGAACTAACAGAAAAAAGACTCATATAAAAATTGAAGGACACTGTAAAATAAACTATGTGTTTTATAATCAACTAATACAGAGCATTAAAAACCGACTTCACGTCAAAACTTTGGCTGAAGTATAAGGTCGTCAAGGTAAAATATCTCCAAATTCATACATATTTAAAAAAATATGAAATTTTTCATGATGTAGGTACTCAATCGATTTAAATGAAATTCATATGAGACCAAATGAAAAGTATCTTCTATCATAATATGAAACAAGAGTCTTCAAAATCGGTTCACCCAGTCAAAAGTTCTGAGGTACAGACAAGTTGAGTAACTCATCCTTTTTTTTGAAGTCGGTTGAAAAATAACTAAGGGTTGATAAAGATAACAACAACTTTAAGAGTAAACTTTTTTTTTTTTTTTTTTTTTTTTAATTCTTATTTTATTTAGGAACTTGGAGCTGTGGAACAACTATGACAGTCCCATAGTGTCCACTCATACAAAACCGTACAACTTAATTATTTAAATCTCCTTAACAACATTATAAATATGATGACAGAGCATCCTGGCTGCGTCCGATGCGGGCTCAGCCAGGATACTCTGAAACACACCTACATTTTCTTTTATAATATTTGGATCAGAATACAATTCCAGTCTCATATTAGCACTCCGGACACATTCGATTAATAAATGATATATGTCCTCTTTCATACCACATTGAGTACAATTAGGGCTGTCTGTTAATTTCATCATGTGCTTAAACGTGTTTAACGGCATGTGTCCGGCGCGCAACCTATGCATGGTGACAGTTAGCTTTCTACTCATATTAGCACCAGCAGACCAAGGAATAATGAGGGGCTCACTCTGTATAGTCTTGTACCAAATTCCTTTGTCCAGGGAAGCAGTATCAAAATAAAGTTTTAAATCTTTGTGTAGATTTGTTTTGTATTTAGGAAGCAGTTCAGTGTATTCGGTGTAAATTGACACTTCTTTTCCATTGGATATTGCTTCCCTGGCCAAACGATCTGCCTCCTCATTACCCCGAATGTTTACATGTGACGGGATCCATTGTAAAACAAGAGTCACTCCCTTACTCACCAGCATAAGAATTTTATTTAAAATTGTATAAGCTATCTGTGCTCCTCTGCGACCAGAGATGCACAGAGCTATATGCTGTAAGGCACTTTTGCTGTCAGACAAAATAACTGCCTTCGAAATTCCCGTTCTGGCAATATAAGAGAGTGACTCCGATATAGAAAACAATTCGACAGTCATTATACACGACTTACTGACTATTTTATACATCTCACTCACATTATGACTGGGATCATGGAACGCAGCACCCCGACCGTCCCTTGTAAGGGATCCATCTGTATAAATTTTAAGCCAGTTCTGATATCTGTCATTTATCATATGCAGTGTATTGTTTTTTAATATCATATTTTCATATGTTTTTTTTGAGTTTGTAATGCCTTCTATGCTAGATTGTACAATGTTTTTGTCGAAATTTGACACCCAAGTATTTAATGTAAACATACTTAATGGATTACTACTACAAACATGTTCGGTTTTCGTCTCTTCATATATGGTTACTAGTAGCGGTTTCTTTTTTCTGGAGTAGTATGATAATTGACAAACATCAGATAGGTTTTTCAGTACATTTATGGTCACACTATTAGTATTCGATTGATTTTTCAGACAAAATTTAATAGCTAAATATTTGCGTCTCAAAAACAAAGGAGTCAAACATAATTCAGACTCCATCACGTGAATAGGAGTAGTTTTAATAAAACCCCCAATCACGCGTAAAGCCACATTTTGAGTTCGGTCCAACTTCGTAAGGTGACTTTTAGCGGCACAATCATATATGAAACTTGCATAATCAACCCTACTTCGTATCAAAGCGATGTATATTTTACGAAGATGTTTTGGATGCAAACCCCAAGAAGCTCCCGCTAACACTTTTAATATATTATTCGATTTTAATGATGCTGCTTGTAACTCATTGATATGACGGTTCCACAATAACGAGCGATCCAGATAGACTCCTAAATATTTAGCACAGTTCACAACCGGGATCTCGACACCATTAACAGTCACAACGACCCGATCTCTCCTTCTTCCTCTGCTAAATAAACATATTTGTGTTTTTGTTGAAGAAATTTCTAAGCCTATTTGACTTAATATTAAAGCTGTTTTCGTTATACAATTCTGAAGGTTCTGTACACATATATCAATATTTTTATTTTGACTATAGAACGCGAAATCATCAGCATATTGCAAAGTATTAATATTATCCAATGAACTACTTACGTGGGCTGTAACAATATTAAAAAGTAATGGGGAGATCGGGTCACCTTGAGCCAGACCTTTACTGGTCCATCTACCAATAAAATTGCTTTCATCTTGTTCTTGTACTTTCAGATGTCTTAATTTCAAAAACTGATACAGGTAACTGCAAATTTTGGATCCCACTTTTAATTTATCTAACACGGAAACAAGTTGCTCAACTAGAATATTATTGTATGCGCTATCTATATCTAAAAAGCAGGCTAGTGTAGGCATATTTTTTGCAAAACCAATCTGTATACTTGACACTAGGCGAGCTATGCAATCAATGCTAGATTGGCTACGACGAAACCCGGATGTAGTGGGAGCTAAAATTTTATTTTTTTCTATAAACCACTCAAGACGTTTACACAACATTAGATGAAATAGTTTACAAACACATGAAATTAGAGAAATGGGTCTAAAAGAGGCTATAGAGTCATTATTATTATTATTTAGTTTTGGTTTCGGGATAGGTATTATTCGTATACTACGCCACTGACTTGGAATTACTGATGTTTTCAAAATAAGGTTAAATATTTTCAGTAAATATAGCTTTCCGATGTCAGGAAGATTATATAACATGGAATATGTTACGTTATCTTCTCCCGTGGCTGTGTCTTTCTTTTTCAAACAGTTGCAGAGTTCTTGTACAGAAAACTCATTTTCTAATTGTTCATTACAGGAGGTAAATGACGGTGGATGAGGTCGCACAAAATCTGGAGCTAGTGATTGTAAAAGTTCTTCTTTTTTGTCATCAGGAGCACGAGCTCGAAGATCTCCAGCACCCCTCATCCATCGCATTCTCCTCCACATTTCTGAAGAGTTTGTCGTACCATCAAAACTGTTACAGTAATTTTTCCAACTGTTTGAAATAGCATGTTTAATTAATCTTTTTGTTTCTTTTACATTTTCATTTAATCTATCTAGATTAGTCGGCGTAGGGTTTTTCCTGAATTCTTTTAATGCTAATCGACGCCTGGCAATAGCGTGGGATAATTCCGGACACCAATAAGGTTTGGGCTTGAAATTTGGATTCCGAATTGTTTTACAGTAAGGGACAGCCAGATCAGCAGCTCGGTTCACATGCTCAATAAATAAATCATACATTGTTTGTACTTCATTATACTGGTAGTATCTATTATCAGAGATTAAGTTATTCAAAAATGTATCGTGGTAAAGTTTCCAATTGGCTAATTTGAAATTTCGGCGTTTGTAGTCTACGAAGGTATTGCTATTTTTTTTTAATCTAAATTTTACAAACATGTGATCACTGCCTAGATTTTCGTTTAACACTTGAAAAATATGGCAATATCAGTTGACACAAATGTAACATCAGGAGCACTTTTTCGAACATTACCATTAACTAATTTTATTCTAGTTGGTTCCCCATTATTAATGCTAATGAAATTATGTGATATACTAGAATCATGTAACTGAACTCCCCGTGGATCCGTTTTATTGAACCAGTTAGTATGGTGACCGTTAAAGTCCCCCGCTATGATAGATTTTACACCAAACTTCGAAAATACATCATCCCAGTCACTTTGAGTGGTTCTAATAGAAGATGGACAGTATACAGACGCAATCATATTCAAATATTTACAATTATAAATTTTTACGCTAATAATTTCAATTCCGGGATTTCTTAAAACTATAGGACTTAATTGTGAATTTAAAGAGTTGTGAATTATTATTGCCACTCCACCATGGCTGTCATGTCTGTCTTTTCTGTATATTTTGTAACTATTTATTCTTAATATCTTATTCTCATCCAACCATGTCTCACTTACCATACAAATAGCAATTTTTTCTTGTGACAATAATAATTCAAACTCTTGCTTTTTTGGCGCCAAACTTTGTGCATTCCACTGCCCAAAACATATATATTGTGAAGTCGAATGCCCAAAGCTATCCTTGGTTATTATTAGGGTTAATATTAGCCATTACAAAAACTATCCAAGATTTTTCTCACCACCTCTCCGTTACGTAGAGTCTTGATCACATAAGATGTAATTTCCTCGAACAGCAACTCTATGCCTAATTTGATCTTTTCTTCAAAACTAGAATTGTTACAAAGTATATTCTGAAATTTGTGTATTAAATCTTTGAACGTATGTTTTGTGTTTGAAGTTTCTTTGGTTTCTTTATATTCTTGATTTGTATTTGTACCATTTTTAGTCGATTTTATATACTTCTTCTGATTCCTCATTATCTCAGAGTGAAGTCTCTTTTTTCTCTCATAGTTTAGGGTTTCCTTTGTCTTATTACTATTTTTAACCAAGCTATGACAATATTCATTCTCACTGCTTGAACTAACTTGACCATAAATTTCACTCACAACTTCGGGCTGATTTAGTCCGTCATCCTGTATCACAGCTTTCGTGGCATATACTACTTGACTGCGATCAATTTTCGGGTCTTCTGTGTATTTATTTTCCTTGTATGTTTGTTTTTCAGATAATTTATTCTGTTTTTGTTTTTCTAAGTATTTAAATAGCGCCATATTGTAGGTACAGTTGTCTTGGCACATAATACGGCGAATCTCCTTCTCTTTTAAAAACGCTGGACATATTTTGTTAAAGGACATGTGGTTCCCCCGGCAGTTGACACATTTGAATTGGTCTATATCACAGTTAGCATGTGTTCCAGTACATTTAGGGCACACTGTTTTTTTGGAAGGGCACATTCTTGCCAAATGGCCGTATCTCCAACACACTGAGCATTGAGTAACAGGAAACGTGTACGGTTCAACTCTAAAACGACAGTCATAGCCATAAGCGAATTTGGGTAAAGTTGCACTCTTAAAACAGAATCGTACCGTCTCACTTTTACACCATTCACCGGTGTTCACCATCCGCTTCAGTCGTTTCACTGAAATGATTTCAGACTCACAGCTGAAAGCTTTAGTAAGTTCCTCTTCTTCCATATCTAATTCAACATACTTGACAACGCCATAAGTAATATTTACTTCATTTGTATACCAACATCTGTATCCTAACTGTTCAAACTTTTGATTTTTCAGCAGTATTTCAGCATCACTGCGGCTTTCGAATCTAAGCAAAACTTTGTAAGGGCTCTTGTACTTGATTTGAGTTATGTTAGGTATTTTTTCTGATTTTAATAACTTGGCAAGACCAATTTGTTTCGGCAAGATTTCATTGCTCGAAATACATACTTCAATCACATCAAAATTCATATTATTACTCTCTTTACTACTCTCAGATTTGCGTAGTGCCAACCTTTTGTTTCTGCTTCTCACAACAGTATAGCCATCATCGATATTTTCTATTAACTCTTGTTCTTCACTCTCTGGTCTCAATCTTTTTTCCGGTCTTATTTCAGAATGTTCTCGCACATTAAACTCTTCACACGCACTTATGATACTGTTTTCTACTATTTCTTCTTCACTCATATCGTTAGATTGGTTGAAACGAGGTCTCACATCCTCGTCCATTTTCGAAAATTATGAGGGTACTTCGTAAAAAGAAAAAATAAAAATGATATTGAGCAGCAAAATAAACCCACGCGCGCTCACCGTGGCGGGTCGCGCAAGACTGAAAATATAACTTTTTTTGAAAATATAATTTCTGTCTCAACAATATAGGCAATTTTTACCTAGTTTTTATTATTTGCCACTTCTTTTGAGTCTGGCTTAGTTGACCGAGTTGGAAGTAAATTCTTTTCACTGTGTTAATAATGGGACAATATGTATTATAATATGGGTGTAAACGAAGCTCTGGGACACGGCTCTGGGACACAGCATAATGTATCAGCCAGTGAAATTACAGGTACCTTCAAAGATTTTACAGCTTAAGCCTAGTAGACAACAATATTAATGCTACATGGGCATCGCTTATCATAGTGTAGTAAAACCACGATGTAATGTGCAGAAATATGTTCTAAAGACCAACATTCTAAAGAAGAAAATAACATGGTCCAGGGCAGAATGTCCACATTTCGCCGAAACTAACCATGTTTCATAAAACTTCCAATAAGACGTTGTTTATTTACTGTAATACCTTTGGCTGTTTGTTGCTCTAATTTGAATTAATATATATTCACCAGAAATAAATATTTAAGTCTTTATCATGAATAAACCTAACATAACGATAGTATAGATACAGTCAAAAAACATTACAATTCAATGAAAGTGACCAAATGTAGAACATATTTTTGTATAATATATCGCATTGTTGATACACCGTAAATAATAATCAAGGATGTTACACAAATAACTCAAGGCGGATTGTTTCAAATAGTTGACTAAGCTAACATAACTTAAGTCAAATAATAACGATTTGGGTTAGATGTTTAACGTGAGTTTAATACACAGGATTGTTGAAATGCCTTTGAACTAGATTAAGATTATTATTTTTTTTGTTAAGTGCAGTTTTTTCTTAATTCACTGTTTGCAGTTTGTAACCGTATTTTTATGCAATAGCTAACATTGAAGAAGCCTAATTTCGGATTTCATAGTATGATTTCTTGGATGCTGCAGTGGTTGAAAAGCCTGCTGATGCCTAAAAAGTTTCAAGTTTTTTCCCTATATTTATGAAATTGCTGCTATTTATCTTGGACCATATTTTCAATGCTATGAGAAAATAATGTCAGCAAAGTGTTTTTTGAGCATGTAAGCTCATGTTATGTTAAATAAACGAGAAACATAACCATAGCATGTAAAAAACTATGGAATCGTCTGGATAAGATGTGTAATGTTGTAAAACTTGCCTAAAATGTAAAGCATGTCAGGAACGAGTGCACATTCAGACGGAGAGATATATCTCGACATCTTTAATCCCGCTGTTGGAGCACCTTTCCCCCGGTTATGATCTGCCCTGACAGTCGTGGAAGTAATTGAACAGGCTGCGGATCCAAGTGGGCCAAAGCAAGGGGAACATGCAAAGGTGGGGGTTCAGTTCTGACAGCAAATGTCAGTGTGGTATCTCTCCCCAGGCTATGGTACATATTTTGCCTTGCCACGCGTGTCCCAACGCTTCTTTTCACTTCACTTCCACTAGCACTTTCACTTCCAAAAATTCCTTGCTAGTGGCTAAGTACTGGCAAAGACGAAAAAGACCGCAAAACATAATTTCATGTTATAAAAACTTAAATTCACCATTAACGTGTAAAACAACCCAGCTTCAAGCTTTACTGCTTAATTTTGCTGACATTAAAATTGCTTAGTAACAAGCAATTGCTTACACATACAAACATTACAGTATAAATTATTGAACGCTCTTTACTTTGAACTTTGCATATAAATTACTTACTGTGTGTTCCATATATTAGTATTATGCTCAGATTAAGCCGCTCCTGTTCATTCGCCGTGATTAAAAGTAGATGGCAAGCTTGAAATTTGACATTGATTTATTATAAAACAAATTTATCATCCGAACTGACACGCTAAATAAGTTTTACGTATAAGGTAGGTTACATCTGAAGAGGGATCTTCTATGCTGGACTGGGAGTAAAACATAGAATGTGCCAGCTGCTTCTCTTCCCAGGCATACTGTAAAAGTCAGTTAAGGGACCGAGGTGTTATGCGAGGTCTTTTTTGTGGGCGATAGGCTGAACCCCTGTCACTGTAATAGTCTCTCTCCACTATTATAATGCTTCCAAATTTGTCAAACGTGACATCAGATGGTTTTATTACCTCTGGTGTTCTGCCTACCCCATACGGGACACAGGCGTGAAGTTATGTACATCTGAAGAGGCTGTTTTATAACTTGCCTCTTAAACTTTTTCTCACCATGTTTTGACGAGAAGTTCTAAATTAAAGATATATCATATGTAGGTATAGAATTGATAAATAGATTTGTTTATACAGGGTGTTTGGTAGAGGTTCTGACAAACTAATGAGCGTGAACGGCAACCCATTTGGATAATACAAGTAGGCCAAAATCTCTATCTAAACCGACTGATTGGGTGCTTTTTCTATATCAACAGAGTGTAACTTTTAATTATACAACTTATTTTAACGTAAAAACAACATAGTTTACTACTTAATACAAGTAAACTAGTAATATACACGTTAAGAATAAACTAAGCTACTTAACTATCGTAAAATGATTGAGTGTTTTACCTACAGCAGTGTGGCTTTAGTTCGATTTCCAACCGAGCAAGTTAGAAACAAACTTTTCTAAACTTCCTCGGGTTCAGATAATCGCCTCATGTTCCACTGTACGGATTCATAACATAAGCCATAAAAAATGGATTTATAATATTAGAAGAGGAAGAATGAAGGAAAGAAAGAAAGAAAAAAATTATTTGTAAAACACCCAATTGTAAAATATTTATAGCAGAAAAAATAATAATTTATAAATAAATTACCATTACCACACATAATAAAAATACGAAGTCGATTTGAAGACGGGTTTTTTCACAAATAGGGCTAAACTAGCGCTGATCTTCCGCAGCGACCCTTTTTGGTGACTTCCCATTAAAATACAAACTTAAAATAGTTTTTTCACCAATTACAAAATATTGGCCTGCTTTTCTGATGTATAAGTCACTAATTGTTCTAGGAAGTTGTTAGACGAGTAAAGGAGAAAGCGAACTTTTATGTAACGTAAAACAAAGGAAAGTTGCATACCTAGGTCACTAATAAGACATGATAGGCTTATGCCGTTGCAAAGCCCACCGTCACTAATAAGACTTTACCCACCGTTATGATGGGTAAAGTCGCGGGCAGAAGAAAAATAGGTCAAAAAAAAAAAATCTTGTGTAAAATAAGGGTATGGACAGGAATAGCGAATGTTGTCGAACTGTTTCTTGCTAAAGACAGAAATGCCTTTACCAAATTGACAACCAACATTCGCTTGTCAAAGAGACACTAAAGGAAGAAGAAGTTGTTCTCGTAGATTTACCCGCACATAAAGAATGGCATAAAAAATGGCATGTAAAGCCATGTCTTTTGATTCTGAAACTTTGTGAGTAAATAAAAGACAAACTAGTTCACTTATTAAAAGAAGCCTAAAACAGTAAACAGTTAAATAAAATTAAAATTAGCTATCTGCACTTGATACTATTTTTATTTTTTTAAGGTGATATCGGGGTGACAAACAAAGCTTTTCATTTTTTATAAGGCCAGTTAGGCTTAGCTAATCAATCACGTACTCTACCATATCAATTTGGCCGGCGATATGCCAAACACCCTGTATATACAATATTCATATTCCAGTTACATTCTTTTTGAAGTATGTTACTCGTGATCAGTATAGTCCTGGTCAAGCTTCGTCTAATGAAAAGATTTTTCGATGGACGTGTAACATTAAGTCCTCATGTGCACTTTCCATCAGGCGATATAGATGCAGGATGACATACTCCTTTTAGTATTAAAAAAATAGCAATAGCCCACCTGTTTACACCACTAATTTAAGCTAGGTACTTACTTTGTACATGGAAATTATGGGACAACAATTTAACATTTTTTTTCCGCCAAATAAACGTTGGTACACCTACTAGAAGCCCCTAAGGGAATCTCAGAAGGAGAGGAGGTGATTGCTTGATGCACGAGAGGGGAGCGTCGGATGACTCATGCTCGTTAGAGACACATGACCCCGCCATCCAATCCCTAACAGTGCGGGACTCACCGAACCCAGCGCTACCCGCTAAACACCTCCTTTACTAGTCAATCCCTAGGTGGGCTTTGAACCTCATCTGATCTACAGCCAATTGGAGTCAGGGGCTGCGTACAAACTTAAAACTAGTGTACATTTTATTTTTAACAATTTATGCGTGATTTAAAACACAATCAGCGCCATCTAGTGCGTCAAGTGGAACTAAACAAAGACAACCATATTATACACCATCCACATACACAAACTTCCACCAGTTCCACCAGTATATTATCAGGCGCATATTGATAAAATCACGCATTATTTTGCAATTTTCAAGCTGTATTCATTGCAAACGTACTCGTTTGAGGGTTCCGTATCGCAATAGGAAACACGAAATCTCAAAAGACTTGACTTTCAATCCATCAAGATACCATTTTTCAGAGTTGCATAAAGCGTGTATGTAAGTATGTATCAAGTTGTGTATATGCAATATTCCCTTGCAAAAAGAAATAGGTCGGCTGAAAAAAAAATTAGGTACTTGTGGATCAATTTGATTAAAGATAATAATTAATACAATTTCTGTTTCATTGTTTGAATTTGTTTGGTGAGGAAAGCGATTTAAACACTTTTATTAGATTTTGATGGACAAGCTGTCACAAGCATTCGTGTTTTGTTAACCCTTGCGATTAACTTAATATTATGAAAATAGAATTTTAAATTAATAAATAAAGTGTTTTCTCGTACTCCCACCCTACATCTTGTTTCCAAGAATAATTAAATTTTAAACTTTATAGGTAGGTTTATTAAGTACTTTTTAGAGCGTGTTTTTAGTAATCGGGTTTTAGATATTAATCATATTGACATATTTGAAGTGTGCTTACAAAGCTTTTTCGTTTGCTACTCGGAACGGTCAAGATATTGTTTTTAGTTCTTTAATTTAGGACTCGTAAAGGGCGTTGTAGTCAATTTAACGTGACGTCATGTAGCCTATAACCAGAGGACAATCAAGAGGCTTCCAACGTCACCTTATTTGTCCAATTAGGATTTTTGAAGTTATGTCGGATACATATGAACATCCATACCCATATACGTAAATACATACAGGTCAAAATCATAAACCTCCTTTTTGATTCGCCGTAGGATTTTTGAAGTTATGTGGGAACATATGAACATCTATCTATACCCATATCCGTAAATACATACAGGACAAAATCATAACCCTCTTTTTTGATTCGCCGTATTCGGATAAAAATACGGTGTCTGTATAATATTATTTATACCACCGCAGGAGCTTGGGCGTAAAACATTGCAGCACCCTTTTTAAGGTCAATTAATCTTCGTCCTTCGTGATAGTTTGCTAATTAAAGACTCGAGCAGAATATTCATGGACACTTTATGTCATAATCTGTCAGTTTCACTTTTCACTTTTTTTAAATTCAGTATTTACTTTTTAACTTGAGCCGAAATTTGAAAGTGATAATTTATTGAATAGAAAAGATTTTGTAACCAAAACAATGTGATTTATCTGTTTAAGGACATACATACATAACTTCACGCCTGTATCCCTAATGGGTTAGGCAGAACACCAGAGGCTATAAAAACCATCTGATGTCACGTTTGACACATTTGGAGGTATTATTATGATGGAGAGAGACTACAGCAGTGACAGGGGGTCAGCCTGTCACCCGCAAAAACGCCAATAAAACCTCCGTCCCTTAACTGACTTTTACAGTTTTCCCGGGAAGTTCCCAGTTTTTCTTTCGCTCCCAGTCCAGCATGGACATATTTTGTTAATAAATTAGGAAATACTATTGAACAGTAGTACATGACTTGCGATGGCTAATAATTTGGAACGATCTAATCTTTTATGGTGCACAAAGGTCTAAAGTTAGAATTATATCAGGAATCAAGTGAATTAGAGAGATTTAGGAGAGAATGCTGCCTCTGTCAATCGTAAAGTAGAATTGCCGCACACATTAAATCGCAAAGCATGTCTTTTCAATGCACTTTGCAATGGCTATATTAATATCTCAAAGTGAGTTAGTGGGGAGTTTAATGAAACTATAAATTGTCTTTACAATGCCGTTAACAATAGGTTAGTTGGTTTAACAATCAATTTCTTCGTAATGAAACATAACTTAACTGATGTACTTTAGAGCAAGTGTTAGTTAAATAACTCGTCTGGCGTTTCAGGACAAAACACTGTATCTAAAAAAGTGTTGTGTTTCAGTAATTTCTTCATAAAATCTTTAATATCTATTGGATGATATTGAGTTTTGGATATTTCTCTTATGAAGTTACATTCTTATCAGCCATTTAAAAAAATATGTATATTTTAGATTATTTCTTATTTTAAGACCTATAAACGTTTTCTGTCGAAACATATATCTTCAGGAAGAGAGTGAACAAGTTATAATAAAACACTGTATTTAAAGTTGCAGTATTATGTCATAACTGGTCATAACACATATGACGTGTTGTAGCTAAAATTCAGCTTCAATAAATGTAACCTTACCTTTGTACCTATTTATGATTGGTCATTTTCATTTACTCTTTCATGCTGGACTAGGAGCAAAAGAAAAACATAGAATGAACTAGCTTCTTCTCTTCCCGGGCATACTGTTAAAGTCAGTTAAGGGACAGAGTTTTATTTGGCGTATTTGTGGGCGATAAGCTGGCCCCCTTTCCCTACAATAGCCTCTATCCATCATTATAATACTTCAAAATTTGTCAAACGTCACATCAGACAGTTTTATAACCTCTGGTGTTTTGCCCACCTCATAAGGGTAACAGGCGTGAATTTATACACACATCATGGTCTAGGGATATTTCAATTAAACCTAAATAACTAAAATTCTATTAACTTTTTGTTAAGACACCTAAAATAAACCTTGTTTAATATCTAATCTGATAATAAACTTTTAGGTAATGTTAAATTTAAAAAAAAAACTAAGAAGAATAACTTAGAATCAAAACCTGAACAAAACAACTGTTTTCTTATAAACATTGTTGAAAAATCAAAATTAATAATCCGTGGATCCACTTAAGACTGTCCTGACACATCTGCAGCGGTTTCGCATACTCAAAACTAGGGTGTCAATTACGCTACCCAAATTACGGTTTCTGAAGCCATGAGGACCAGTTAGAGCATTATATCCATGCTTTATCTCATTTTACGAACCCAAGCATATATCATATTAGGAAAAATAACAGTTTTACAAAATTGTTTCAAAAGAAAACACAAACAAACTGTATTTATATCTTAAATTGATCATATAAGCTACAAACTAAAAATACATTAAGAGGTTTTAACGTAAAAATAAAGTTCTTACGTACCTTATAAACATTTGACGAAAAATATTTGGTTTTACGATAATGTAATAAATAACGTGCACAAGTTTTTAGGTCGCTTGTGGCCGACGCGCACTGACAGACGTTTTGCACTATTCATGTATCGATTCGAGGGTGACTAGCAACAAAAGGCTGACGTGAATCGTTTATATATATTTACAGTACCTTGCTATGTCATATTTGATGCCTATCTCATAATAGACATCCTTACCCTAAGGACTACGAACAAAAATTTAAATATTTCATATTCACTTTATCTATAACAGATTCATTAAAAAATATTTTTATTTATCTAAAAGGGTAACCCTTTTTTATACTGATATTTAGCATATTAACGAACTCTTATCTGTGAGTTATAGATCTTTAAGGGTAACATTGCCACTTTTTTATGGTTTTCCTTAAGGTGTTTGAAGAGGATGGGCTATTATAAAGGTATACTTAATAGCTTCTTACATACAGCAAAGTGAAATTTTCGAGGCCTGATAGTCATAATTATATAATCGTTTACAAAAGAACATCACCTTCAGGTCACCCTGGCGATGGTCTTGGCTAAAGTTTTATCAATTTATCGAATGACTTACGAGTGTCATTAATGTTATCCTGGCAATGAACATCCAAATTATTGCTATTATTGGAATGTTAATGTTGTTTTTGTTTGTCTCTAAGTAAAGACTGGAATTTTTCTGACTTTTTCCCTGGAACTCATTAAGAGAGGAAACAGATTATTGCGAGAGCTTACCAGTTCTCAAATGAACTATAGTTTCTGATGAATATTAGGATAATTCCTGCTGTTTACACAACATAATTGTTGCGTCAGTTTTGGCATTAGGTAGAATCTGGTTTTATTATTTAGATTTTCTAATCTACTTAAACTACCTATTAAAGACCTATTAACGGGTTATCCATTCATTATGACAGACCATATTATTAAATAATGCTTTTGATTTATATTGCACTAGCCACCGCGCGCGGTTTTACCCGCGTAACTTTTGATCCCGTGGGAATTTCGGGATAAAATATAGCCTATAACCTTCCTCAAGAGTTGGGCTATCAAATGCCACTTGTAGTTTCTGAGATTAGCGCGTTCAAACAAAAAAAAACAAACTCTTCAGCTTTGTATATTAGTATAGATAAATGAAAAATTAAGGAAACCTCCAACTTGAAAGGTATGTACTCGAAAAATGCTAATGAAATTAAATTTGGAACAAAATTTGGAATTCTGAGCTTCAATATTGAGTGAGTTCATTTGAATATCTTAAAGCCGATTGTTTTTATTGCCATAAAAGAAACCCACTCTGCTACTGAATTTAGAATTACGAAATCAAGTGTATGTAAGTTCAAAAATGTACATTTGTTCGACCTCAAATTGGAGGGATAACTTGTAGTCACACCAGGTTACTAACAGGAATATTTTTAATATTGTCTTAAGTTTTCGCGATTCATACTATTAAATAAAACACTTTTTAACCGGATTTATCGCGTATATTTGTCGCCAGTCACTCGTGACCACGGGGTCCGCAAAGACACCGAAACGTCGTCGAGTTAAAATTTAAAATGTAAATTTTAAATGTATACGCGATAAATCCGTTTAAAAAGTGTTTTATTTAATAGCCATATTTTTTTAGATTTTGACGCCCCGAATATTTTTTAATTAATCAACCAGCGCTTGATAATTTACGGCTTCAACTTTGGGCTCCTTAAAAAGAGTTAAGATAATGACGTTATACTCGTATTTTGTTGCAGCTCTTCTAGCCAGTACCTTAAAGACGATGCAACGGGCAGCCTGTGACGATGAGACAGTCGCCCTAGCCTGTCCCAAGGGCACGTCCATCAGCATCCAGGTGGCTCAATACGGGAAGGCTGCGCCGCAAGGACATCGCTGTATGGCTGACAGTCTGTCAGACGGGCCAAGTGACACGAAGTGTACGTGGCCGAATTCTATGCAGGTAGGTACTTATTTATTTGTTTACAAAAGAAAAGACAAAGGAAAATGTTTTCTTCAATATAGATATAGGTATATACACTAATCGCGGGTTTCAATATTCAACTGACTGGTAAGAGTAACCGATACAGGTAGAATACTGGTAGAAAAAAAATAGGGTTTCACAATATCTATTAGCTACCAGTAACTTCTCAAATTTGGCATGGGAACATGACGTTCTTCCAAGAAAATAGACGATATGTGATTTATAGAATATCACGCATTCGCAAATTATTTGTATGATATTTGAACTAAATAAATGTATAAACTTATTCAATTTATTCTTGCTATGTTTGGTATTCGATAAATATATTATAGTATGTTTTTAGAGCTTTTTGTTAGTTTAATTGCTTACGTAAAACGAAACGCCAATCCTTTGACTTATTTTGCCATTGGTTAAATCACATTTTTTATGACGTCAAAGTAAATATTTAAAAGATAAATTATGTCACTAGTCCTTTTTTTCAAAAACTATCATAGATACGTTAGAAAAAGAAAACTGGATTATAGATATGTTGACAGATATTTGATATTAGTTAAATAAATAAATTGTTACGTCGTTGGCTAAATAAAATGACTTATTCTGTAATTGGTCATATGTAATGAAAACCTTATTCGCTATTTGCCGCAACAGGCCGCCATGCCACCTTTACCTCATTATTGGATTATTGATATGTTGACAGATATTGAGATATTTGTTACGTCGTCGTTGGCTAGATAAAATGACTTATTTTGTAAATGGTCAAATGTAACGACGTTGCCTAGCAACCCATTACAGTCAAACAATTCGTAAGCATTGGTTTAGATGTCAAGATTTGCATATAGAATGGCATTTTGGTAGTGAATTCTATTTGCTGTCAGATTTTATATGAAGTGTCGTCTAAACACTAAGCATATACAGGGTTTTATCTCGAAAACAATAGAACTTTTACTGATCCTATTTTGATGTCATCCGATAGGCCTTATGGACCATCTACCTCCAGTGTCATGGAAACGTGTAATTTCTGGGACACCCTGTATACAGATACAATAATGGCTTAACAGCAACTGTACCCGCTTACAGGTTTTCTTGTTTTTCTTCGTTTATCTGTCAAACACCAAAATAATAATACAAATTAACTTATGGTGATAATAATACAAATTAACGCAATAGAATCCATTAAAATTAGGGTGGTAAATTAATAACATTCATTAACAGTCAGCTAATTGCATTTAGTAGCATACATTTATTCTCTACATTATGCTTGTAAAGAGCCTTTGCAATGTGAATCAGTGGAAAATTACGAGGCTAATTAATGCCGCGTATCAAATAAAAAAAAACTGTTCGTTTTGCCTATGAACAGTAGAATTAGCTACAGGGTGAAGCTAAAAAGCTTTTCAATACTTAACGTCTCGTTATTTAAACTCATACCAATGAATAGGAACATCACTAATAACGATTCGTAACTATTTTGTACTGAAAAGTAAACATGCTATACCTAAGTGTATAGGTGTTCTTAGAGTGGTAGGGAATTCTAATTTTTAAACTCTATTTTTTACGTATCATTCGTGAAACGTAGATTTTACTCATGATAGTCCCTAGAATATTAAAACCCTTTTCTACCGTTTGACCGTAATTGACAAGGGCTAAGGACTGTCGGAACACGTCATCGCCGGAGCGGTAATATTTGGAGGCGATTGGAGATTTACTTTTCGATTCGAGATTTTATATGAAAGTTGTTCGCTAGCCAGTTGGACCCTGATGGGATTCTACCAGTAAGCACTCGGATTAGTCGCCTTTTGCGACACGATCGGATTAGTCGCCAGGGCTTTAATTAGGGCTATAATAAGTGTACCTCATACTTTACCTACCGATAGTGAATGTTTATATTCTTCACAGTATTCCCTGCTGCAGACCGTAGTGGAAGCGTGTCAGAAGAAGCCTCTTTGCAAATTCAGCACGAAGCCAAAGCCTGGTCTGGTGGACCCGTGTCCTTTGGCTCGAAAATTCGTGGAAGTTGCGTTTAAATGCCGTCCTTGTAAGTACAATTTATTTTCATTTGTTATTTTTAAACGACTTCAAAAAAGGAGGTTATCAATTTGACCCGTATGTATGCATATTTTGCGAATGTCGATATGGTGGAAATGTGTAAGCAAGATGGTGTTTAAAAATATTCAAAGGTTTTTTTGCATTTAAAATGCTTAGTTACTCTTAAATAAATGAAAAAATGTGTTAAATGAAAATCACCTGAACTGGACTCGAACCTGGGACCTTTCGTTTGCCGGACGAGTGCTCTCCCACTGAGCTACCGGGGCCTGGCGATACGCCTCGAAATTACTTAATACATGTTTTAATACTTAATGTTTTTATGTAACATTATATTTATTTAACACATTTTTCATTTATTTAAGATGGTGATTCCTCAACAGACTAGCACTATTCATACGTACAACCACTGCCAACAACCAAAAGGTTTAAGCTACTAAGACACGAAGAAAATATTTAAGTAATACCCCAATACAAAAACATTCATGAATTATGATAAAAACTCACCATGAAAATTATCTGTAGATCTAACAAACATAATATATTTCAGAGGGTATCAAACTCGGTAACCTTTTGCGTTTAATCCGTCTATTCGCTCTTTATGTTAATTAATTAAGCAAACAAATGGTAAGGCCTAAAGTAAGCGTATATTAATATGGAAAGCAAATGGACCGATCTATGTAAACTGCTTCAATATGCAAGGATTATTATTTTTGTAGATTAGTCTACAAAGATTATTTTTATTAAATAAAAACAAAGATAAACGTTTCTGACGATTGTAAGGAAGGTAATAACTATAACCGTCGGAAGTCGACGTGGCGCCGTGGATACTGTGTGTATCGAACGATATCACAAATTAAGCAACGTTTGGCGCGGTCGGTGCGTGGATGGGTGACCGCCGACCATTCATTTCTCACGACGACTTCCGTACTTCGGAGGGCACGTTAAGCAGTCGGTCCCGGGTGCTGTATACTTGTATGCAGTAGTCGTTAGAGTTTGTCAGAAGCCACTTTGGCGCCCTGAAAATTCTGACATCCACCACCCAGCACTGGGCCAGCTTGGTGGATTATGGCCTATACCTCCTCGTCACCCAGGGGAGAGACTCATAGCCCTGTAGTGGGCTCATTACAAAGAGTTGTGTTGATTTATAACTATAACAGTTGCATTTTATTTAAACAAACTAAACTTTATGAGCAATTCCAAAACTATTTACTAATTTTACTAATAATTACAATGTTAGTTTGATTGAATGAATGTATAGAAGTTTGTTCCTCAATCACGGCAAAAGGGCTCAACGAATTTGGATGAAATTTGGCATAGTGACAGTGTACAGTCTGTAATATCACATAGGCTTTGTATCCCGATATTCCTACGGGATAAGGTGGGTAAAACTGCGCGAAACAGCTATTCTTCCTATATTTTTTTGTATTTCTATTCAAATAGCAACTAATTTTTCGAGATCCGTTACTTAATTAGGGTTAATTTTTTGAAAAAGAATGAGCACTTCATCTTTTTATCTAACCTAGATACAGATATATTATAGTACCTAAATTTTAATAACAGCTACAAAATCACCTAAATAACCGAACGGTACGTACAAAAATAAAAATGCATAAAATTTCATATTTCGATACGAACCTTTCATAATATTTGAAATAGGTACCTAAAAGTAATTCTCCAACATAATACATAGGTACTTTATCAGGATATTACCAATTCCACTCGCAATAAATAATATTAAATTTTCATCGTCGCACTTCGCCCGATTTTTAATATCGTTTCGAGAAGAAAAACATTTCAGTGAATAAGTGTCGTGATATTTTTTCCCTTTTATGAGCCTAAACCATCCTCGCCATTATCGGAAGTTTATTGGGCATCCTTTGTTTTACTTTACTTCAATAACAAAAGAGAGAAGCAATAGAGTGTTAATATTATACTAAAAAGGGTAGCGAAAAATATTTTACAGGTTCAAAGTATAACGTGATTAGAAACCGATCCCAAAAAAGTTTATTTTAAGTTTAAATATATTGATGAATTGCTTCCATGCTGGACTGGAAGCAAAAGAAAAACATAAAATGTGCCAGCTGCTTCTCTTCCCGGGCATACTGTAAAAGTCAGTTAAGTGACAGAGGTTTCATTGGCGTTTTTGCGGGCGATAGGCTGACCCCCTGTCACTGCAATAGTCTCTATACATCATTGTATTTACATATTTGTCAAATGTGACATCAGATGGTTTTACAGCTTCTGGTGTTCTGCCTACCCCCTAAAGGAATACAAGCGCAAAGTTGTATGTGTGTATATTAATGAAATAAATCTTAATATATAAAACTCTTCCGCTACTGACTGAGCGACTGACGGACAACGCAAGAGAGCTGAAATTTGGAACATACAATCCTTAGAGGTTGTGGTGCTAAGGAAGGAATTGCCGAAATTTCCAGGGGAACGGGAATTATAGTACTTATTTTGTATGAAAAATCTTATTCCTTGAGTGCACGGATATGATACTTAGCATAACGGTTCTTCAAAAAGTGACTGATTATGTTATGTAAGGAATTCCCAAAATGCGAATTCCCGAGGGAACGGGAAATATATGATGTTTTAGTTTGTATGAACAAAACTTATTCCTTGAGTGCATGGATGTGATACTTAGCATAAAAGTTCATGAGTGACTGGCTGTGTTAAACATAAATAATGTTTAAGCTCGTACGAAGTCGCGGACTAAAGTTAGTTATAAATAAAATTTCCACACAATCACACCAACTACATAGCCTGAAAGTAGGCAAAGCTTGTATTATGAGATATGTACCATGTAGCGAACCTTGAATATAATAAATACCATAATAGAAATAAACGCCTAGACCTGGATCATATTTTTTTTCTTGTTCCGTGCGGGAATCAAACCCGCGACCTCACGATTGTCGTAATAGCGTCTAGACCACTGCACCACGGCGACCGTCGATATGGACATATTTTAAATAGGTGTGATTGAGTCTTTACGTCTGAAACAGCAATCTTTATAAAATCTTAAAAGATTAAAGTTGTCTAAATAAAATCAAGTCTTCGTCAAGTCACAATTAGTTTTAAATTTAATAAATTAGAAAATCTTTGGCAATGTCGTCTGTCGTATTTGCATAATTTGAACAATTATTTCTGAATTTGCTAACTTAAAGGTTCTTTTATAAGTGGAAATTTGAAGCTGTAATAGTATTTAATATATAAAATAGTATAATAATAATATTGTCTTAAGTTTTCGCGATTCATACTTTTAAACAAAACACTTTTTAACCGGATTTATCGCGTATATTTACATTTTAAATTTTGACTCGACGTTTCGGTGTCTTTGCAGACCCCGTGGTCACGAGCGACTGTCACGAGTCGTTAATATACGCGATAAATCCGGTTAAAAAGTGTTTTATTCAATAGTATAATAATATTTAATTTATATAATAATAAATAAAACATATTTGTGTATAGGTCGCCGTATCTAGTTATCATTTTAAGTGTTACTGACCAATGTTGACAATACTTTCGCGTAGGTACTGTTCCATATCTGTCCATGAGATCCGTAAAGGAAGGAGCAAAGGAGATTATTTGAAACTATCTTTCGGAGTTTTGGACTGTCCTAGCTTTTAGCGATATTGTTGTTGTTGTCACACATACACTTACAATAAGTATTTTTTTCACAAACTGAAATGAACCACCACTTTGTAAAGTCGATCTGATGAGAAGAAGTGGCAAGAAACTCAAAAGCAATCATCTTTTCAAAGACAGTGGACAAGTAAGGACTTTTATCGTTTATATATTCATTTATTTATATTAGTAAACGAGCTTTTTTCCGCAACTTCGTACACGCATAAACATAAAAGTCTTATTTTTCCCGACCCCATGGGAATTTTGGGATTTCCTTTCATAATACATTCAGACACCTGTTGAAGAACCTTTATACCAAGTATCACATTCGTGCACTTAAAGAAAAAGATTTTTTCATACAAAATAAAAAATCATATATTTCACGTTCCCGTGACAACCTGCCATTTTTTAAGGAACCTTTATTTTTTAAGTATCATATCCGTGCACTCAAGGAATATGATTTTTCATACAAAATAAAAAGTCCAATAACTCCCGTTCCCGCGGGAATTTCGGGAATTCCTTTCTTAGTGATCCCCCACAACCTCTTTTATTTATTTATTTTTTATTTATTTATTTATTTTCACAAATTCCACAGCCCTTAAAGTTATATACAATGAAATTAAAAGTAACACTTACAGCCAATTATGGAATTATATTTTTTATGCATAACGGTTAGCAGACATGTATAAGACTAGAAGTTCTAAATTACAAAGCATTAAAAAATTGAATTACATTAAAAAGTAAGTAAAATTATGATTAAGTTATAGGTACATATTAAATTACAATAAAATTAAAATTACAGTAATTATAAATTTAAGAATAGTAATTATTAATGACAATAATTACTAAAATGAATCAAACTAAAATAATGAAGTACAAATTTATATAAGGAGGAAGAGAAAAGTAAATACAGAATGAAAAGTGACATATGTGTGTGTGTGTGTGTGTGTGTGTGTGTGTGTGTGTGTGTGTGTGTGTGTGTGTGAGTGTGCATACTAACTAGTGAAGTGAGCTATAATTTCCTGCCTAAACTTATCCCTACTACTACTAAAAATGTCTGAGTTTTGTGAAAATGTGCTATTGTAGGTGTTATGCATTCTTGTGATTATGGAATTTTTCGTGTAATTTGTTTTTGAGTATTGTGAATGAAAAAGTTGTGTGTGTCTTGTTCGGCTAGAGGGAGTACGCAAGTTTAAGATTAGGCAGGTGAGCTCATTGCTATCTATGACATTGTTGCAAATGTTGTGCATAAAGAGCATGTCCAGCAAGCAACGTCGATTCTCCAACGACAGCAGACGGTGATACTTACAGGCTTCAGGATATTGCATATTTGACAAGTGTTGTCTATAATTCAAATGTTTGACGAGTTTCTTTTGAATGTTTTCAATTGTGTGTTTATAGACAACGTAGTTTGTGTTCCAGACCGAACTGCAGTACTAAAGCAGTACTAACTGCAGTCTAACGAACGAATAATACAGTATTTTTATGCAAATTACATCAGAGAAAGGAGCCGAGGTCCTCAATACGAAACCCAAATTTTTGTACGCTTTTGTTACAATAAATCCGATGTGTTCAATGAAATTCAGTTTTGCATCGAAGACCACCCCCAAGTCACGAACAAGATCAGCTCTAACAATTCCTATTCCATTAAAAAAATATGTAGAATGTAATTTTTTATTTTTTCTAGTGAAAGTGATAAGTGAGCACTTGTCTACATTGATGGTTATGCGGTTGTCAGCGTAGTACTCCGATAATCTATCCAAATCCTCTTGTAACCTGAGACTATCGGCGGTATTCTTTATTTTCATGTATATTTTTGTGTCATCTGCATACATTGCGAAGTTCGCGTGGTGGATGAATTGTCCGATGTCATAAAGATATACAGAGTAGAGGAGGGGTCCTAGAATTGATCCCTGTGGAACACCAGATGGGATAGATAAATAGTTGGATCGATGTCCACCCACCTCAACTGCCTGAGAACGATTACGTAAGTAGGACTCTAACCAACGCAACAAATTACCACATACTCCTACTTCCTGAAGCTTACGGAGAAGGATGATGTGATCCACACGATCGAAAGCTTTTTCGAAGTCAGTGTAGATCACATCAATCTGTCCACCGCCCTCCATATCATAAAGTACGTCACTTGTGAAAATTGCGAGATTTGTACAAGTTGATCGGCCCCTCATAAAACCGTGCTGTTGAATAGGGATCATTTTACTGACTATTGGGTATATTTCATTATAAACTACTCTTTCTGCCACTTTAGCGAGGACGTTCAACTTGGAAATGGGACGATAATTATGGATTGATGTTTTTGGCCCCTTTTTGTGTACCGGTGTTATGTGAGCTGTTTTCCATATTGTAGGAAAGTAACCTTCTAAAATGCAGCGATTAAGTATGTACGCAACTGGAACTGACAGACTTTTTGCACATTTGACAAACAAGAGAGGCGGCAGGTTGTCCCCCCCTGGGCTTTTAGTTACGTCCAAAGCTTTCAACAATTTCTCACAGTACTCCACACTAATAGAGAAGTTACCAATTGATTCAGTTACATGCAAACGGGGAGTAGTGTGTGTGTCATCATAAATATCAAGAGGAATACTGAAGTTTTTTAAAAAAAAGTCATTGAAAGCATCGCATATATCAGATCCGCCACTAATGTCCACACCATCGTAGGTCATATGTGTTGGAAAGTTCGAGCTACATTTCCTCTTCGACTTCACATAGTTCCAAAAATACTTACTTGATACTTTGATTTTGTTTTGTGACCATTCAATGTAATTAATGTGACATTCTGCAATTAACTTTTTTTGGCGCGCACGCAAGGTCGAAAAAGAAGTATAGTCCAAAGGGTTACCATATTTTTTCCATAGGGAGTGATATTTTGCCTTTTCTTTAGTAATTCGAATAAGTGCTTGACTGTACCATACTGGATACTGATGAGCAACTGATACTTGAGACTGGGGTACATGTATGTCAATTAAATTAAAAAGTAAATTATAAAAAATATTCAATGTCATTTCAATATCAGCGTCCTTAAATAAAACTGACCAATCACACTTAAGCAGTTCTGTATTAATATAGTCATAATCGGCCCTTCTGTATAGATATCTTTTCTGAGGCTTCAACTTTAATGCCGGAATCACAATATCAGAAATATCGAGCTCGACCGAGGGGTGGTAAGGGTCTTCAGGTACAAGCGGACTCTCAGATCTCCAGATATTAACTTCAAAGTTTGAAAAAACTAAGTCTAATGTGTTAAGTTTTGAATTTAAAATTGTATTGGATTGTTTTAAACCGTGAAAGTATAAAGAGTTTATCAAATCCGCAGCAACATTTTGAACTTCAATTGATCCTTTCTGTAAGTAAATTGGATCCGACGTAATCCACTTTAGGCAAGGTAAGTTAAAATCACCCGCCACTAAAAAGCTACAATTAGGGTGTTTATCTACAATATCACTGAACATATCAATAAAACAAAATATACGTTCCACTAAACTTCTATTTGGCGGGATATAAACCGTGGCGATATGCAAATCAGGTTCTGCGGGGAGGCGGCTGCGAGCGGCGAGGCTGCGACCGGGCACGGTTAACCATACGCACTCCAGATCGGCGCGTTGCCACTCAGGGCGCGCACGCGCATGCAGTTGCTTATCGCACAGCGCCATGACCCCGCCACCCAGTCCGCCCCCGCCGCGGTCTCGCCGGAATACATCAAATTGTGCATTGCAGATCTCTGTGTCTAAGATTCCATCACATAACCAAGTTTCTGTGATTAAAGCTATATGAATGTTGTGTGTTAAAAGGTTATTAAAAAAAGTGTTCGTTTTTGTCCGTAATCCACGAACATTCTGATAAAATAAGTGTAACTTATTGTTGTTTAGTGACATCGTGAGATCTGGAATGTATTGATGATACTTTATAGCAAAACATATTATGTTGTATTTTAGGTTGGCTTATAATGTGAATGCGTAAACGATTATAGGATGAAATCGAGCAGTACTTTAAAATAATATATGATGGAACCATATTGTTAGTAACATCGAGGTAATTTGCAGGTTTTTGAATGCTTAATATACTTGAGTTATAATTCATAAAGCAGTATTTTCTCAAAAGTAACGATACGACTAATAGTAAATAGATAGGTAAGTTTATTTTATAGTTAGTATGACTGTGAGAGTAGAAATTTAGTGTAGTGGGAAGTGTATAAATGTGAAGTGTAAATGTGTTACAATATGATGCGCAGTAAATAATTAAAATTTGATTAGTTATTAAAAAACATATAAAGACTAAACATTTTGCGTTCAAATATCTAAACGACACCTTTATGCCATTTTTTTTAAGTCGTTTGTAGTTAATATGGGTATGGGTGGTGATGTCTCGTTTTTTCGAGCGTATATTATGCAGTTTTTTGTCCAAATGAATTTATAGTTTAGTTCATGTGCTTTGTGCTTACAGTCTTTCAGTAGCTTTTTATTCGCGGCGGTTAAATGCTCATTAATATACACTTTACTCACGTTGAGATCACCACCTACTCCTATGTCTCTGGGAATAAAACCTCGGGTCTTCCGTGCTGCAGCTACCACGGCATCCTTGGTAGAACGATGCTTGAAGCGGGCGACGATGGCGCGGGCGTTTTTGGTAGCAGCCGTAGGTCGACGAGGCTGGATTCTGTGGGCAAACTCAACATCTTCTGTTGAAAGTGTCAGACCAAGATGTTTAGCAGCCCGTACAACAATGTCGACAGTGCACTCAGTGTTAGATTCGGGGATTCCTATAATTTCAACATTCTGTAAGCGCGACCATTGTTGCTGCCGAGCCATGTCAGATTCAACACGGCTGATGCGAGCTTCATAAGCTTCGATGTTACGCTTTAAGGTTATGTTTTCATCACGAAGCGATTTAATTTCGGCGGTATTCACATCAAATCTCTTGAGAATATCTTCGTACTGAGAACTTATAAAGTTTATCGAAGATTCTAGGCTACTTATTTGTTGTTTAATTGGTTGTAGTTCGATTGCTAAAGCATTTTTAATAAGATTTGGTAATTCTTTTACAAGGGCCTCGAGCGTGTACCCAGGCGAATCACCTAGTGGTTTTTCATCCGAAAGCGGTGATTTATTTCTCCTAGTGCAGACGTTGCTACGAACATCAGGACATAGCCGTGATGATTGTGATGAAGGCTGATCATGTTGCTTGATTGGAGTATTGCTGTTGTCGCCTTTTGGTAATGATGATACACAAGCTGGGCATACCCATTTAGCCTGTTTTTTAAAATTGCTAGCAGTAAGATTGACGCAAAGATAGTGATACGGCTTTGAGCATGATGAGCCGGTGCAAGTAACTTTTTCATTTGCATGGAGGGTAAGCTTACAAGCTGCGCAAACTGTCATCTTGTATGTTCGGGCGTCTTCGTACAAAACGCAGGAGAGAGAAAGTAGTGCAGCGGGTGAAAGTGACAGTGATGCAGATGGTGTTACTCGTTCTCACAGGAGGGTTCGCGAGGAGCGGGGTGATTTTGACACAGCACGGTTTGAAAACACTTTATGCAATAAAGACACTTAATAACTGCAGAAACTAAGACTTCCGTATGAGTATTGGATGAACTAGGACTAGTAATTTAAGGAGAATAATGCGTATACGTCTGCTTTTAAAGGATTTTGAACGACGAATAAACTCTCTAAGACTCACAAGACTACAAGACTCTAAGGATTGTATGTTCCAAATTTTAGCTTTCTACGACCAGTAGTTATGGCTTTGCGTTGTCTGTCAGTTAGTAACGGAAGAGTTTTATATATTAAGATTTTTGTTTAAAAGTATCTTAAATTTTAGAAGTTTACGCTGGCTAGTGGCGTAACAGCACTAGATAGAAAAACTTTTAAGACTCTAGGCCGTCGTGCCTCTGATGATTTCTATTGGAATATATTTCGGTTTCGCTTCACTGGCTCACGTATTGATTTACGATAGTTTACCATTCAAAGGCGGGCCATTACAATAGGTCAGTTGAGAAAGTCCTTAGCAAATATTTGTATTTATTTTTTAGGGTCTAAAGGAATCGGTTAGGAATATTGTAAGGATAATTTTATTTAGGTACAGAAGAGCTACTTTTGTTGAGAACTTTTCTGAGTCACTGTTTTTTATTTACATCGATGGACTTTGTGAACAAAGTCGTCAATAAACTATGAGAACTACATATTGAATTTTTGGTTTACCTATCAATCAATATTAATCAAAATAAATGTTTATTTAATTTTGTAGGTTCTTTACACATTTTGATCAACGAGGAAAATCACTAGAGCTTTTCTTACCGCAATCCTAAGTCCCATTAGAAAGTTTTTATATAAAAAGGAATTATTTAAGCTAACCAAGCATTATATTGTTTCAATTCCGTAAAGTTCCATAAAGAGAAAAAATCTTTTGAATCGTAATGTAAATCTAATTCTATGATGATTGATGGATACCAAAATTTGCATCGTGCCAACATTCTGGCTAATCTTAAAGCTGTACTGTATACAAGTATACAGCGACTCGGACCAACAGGGTACAACTTTATTAAGCAAACTTATTACCGACAAGGATCTTTTGTCGCGTGGCAAAAATTGGAACTAACCACCGTCATGAGAAATGTCACTGCATGACTTTTACCGCTCATTTGTTAATGTACTTTTAAATTAAATTTCAAGTTTACTTATTGTTGTTACAAAATTGAAGAAGTAGTTTTCTGAAAAAAAAAAACAATTTAACGTCTCAATAAATCCTTTTTTAATAGTAAAAAAGCAAGTTGCCTCTGCAATGTTTACATATCGCCATACTTTGAAAAATACACTTTAGAATATAATTTATTCCATTTTTTAAATCTCAATAAAAATAACCATTTCAGGAGAATTGTCTCTTTAGAAAGACTTTATGAAAAGTGAAGAAAGATAAGCAGATTTTTTTCAAACCTTTCAAAATACGAGCATTTCTAGATACGAATGTACCTAATAAAGAAAGTAGTGGTGACGAGGATGACGAGGAAAACAATTTATCATAAAAACATGATATTATTTTCATGTTACTCTATTTTAATACTTATATTTTCTTGCTTAATCATCTATTTATATCTTCAACCCTGTGGTTTTGTACCACTAAAGTTTTTCTCAAATTTGACTTGATCGACTTGCCTTTTTCGTAGTAACATAACATGAAATCATTATTGTTTTCAAACATGAAAAAACTTATACATTCATATTTTTCCCTGAGAAGAGGGAAGTTATATTGAATGGTAACCATTTCACCCTTACGCCCCTCTGACGTCATCTTCCATACGCCAAAAAGCCTTGTCGGACTGTACATCCTTACTGTGCGTAAGGTGCGTACACTGGGCCTGATTCGACGTTAACTTCTCTTATTAAAAATATTGTTTTTGTTGAGGCTGTAAAATTTGACACTGGAGGGAAAAATAAGAAAATGCAACGTCGGATACAAATTTCAAATTTTTTTCAAATTCATTTATTTATTAGATCAACAGCCCTCTGCCTACAGCCCTCTATATCCATTGTTATGGGCAATCTTGGTGGATTACGGTCTAAAACTCCTCGTTACCCAGAGGAGAGACTCATAGCCCTGCAGTGGGCTCATTACACATTACATGATGTTGATGATGATATACTGTCATAAGGGTACTAAACACGTTTGGACCAAAAGATATACATACACATTTTGTAAATGTTTTATAATCACACATTCATGTACCGACCGGGTCAAAATTGCCTATCTGTCTTATCAAACGATATCAGCAGACGCCTTTCGACTTATAGTTAGCAGTATTGCGCAGGGTCTAAAATAACCCTTTATAAATAATAATAATAAATATCCAAAAAACGGTTTATCTGTGTGACCCCTGATAATAAAACATGATTTTCAGGGCTAACCCAGCAAAGCTTTCACGATAAATAGTCTGATGCAATGATCGTCGTCGGTCCGCCAAAAAAGTTATACAGGGTGGATATAATTAAATATTAAAGCTTGTGTTTGAACTTGCTGCAAATAAATGAATTACACAGATAAGTGGCAGCACGTGGTTAACTAAGGCAGAGTTTTTGCCAATTGCTGAAATTATTTCTTAAATTTTCACACTTTGAAAAATCACCTTTAAATATAATCACAAAGAGCAAGGTATTCGGTAATAGTATTTTTTTGCTATTTGTGCATTTTGTTGATACGATAAACTTAAAACTATTGATCTTCAATTGATTTGGCTGTTATACAAAACATAACATTCTACAGGTAACGTCACCTTCTTGCCTTGATGTACGTTTGACTGCTACTTGAAATAACGACATTATTTTGAATTGACATTATGAATATTTTGTTTCCTAAACTAACCTGTCTTTGAATCAAATCTTACATATCTAGAGAAATAGAAGCTTTCATAACTCTATAACAGTAATAGTAACTTCTGATTTGAGTTGCACCGGCAGTCGTTTGTCAACCTTACAGAAATATTGTTGTATATTTGCTATCTGTCGATGTATTTACTTGTTTACGGGCGCTAGTTTAGTTGTTAAAATTAAAACGAGCGTTTTTGAAGTAAATCGGTATTGATGCTGTACTAGGATGCCCCTAGGTGATCAGCTTTCAGCTGTGTGATCTCCAAAGCTTATTAAAGCATATTATACTCATGTGCTTCGTAGTAGGTATGCCATTGTTTTTGATTTCTATTTTATTTCTATGTGGACGAACGAAAAATCTATGTTTATTAGTCTTTCACGCAAAAATTACTGAATAGATTTTTATGAAACTTTACAATAGCTGTTATTAGTGAAAAAAATTATAAAATATTAAGTGGAAGTAGACAGGCTTTTTTAATTTTAAAGGCACTAGATTTGTCAAAAATGCACGGTAATTTTTAAACATAGGCATACATACATAACGTCACGCCTGTATCCCTTATGGGGTAGGCAGAACACCAGAAGCTATAAACCACCTGATGCCACATTTGACAAGGTTTCAAGGTTTTCTACTCGGTTGTGTATTATATTTTGATTTATAATTTTTTGTTTATTTTCATTTTGTAAATTATGAATTTTCATATGTTTTTCTTCCCTTTTAAATATTGGTAAACTCTACTTTATATAATTTAAAAAATGTGGACCTGTATTGGCTGTACCTAAATGTAATATTAATTGTTGTTACTGTATATGTTTATTAAGTGTTGTTGGTTCTGTGATAAGTAAATAAATAAATGATGATAAAAGTGTCTTAAAATGGAAATCATGTTTTCCATCAAGGGAAGTACATAACATACACTCAATAGACGTCCGCATATACAACCTCGGTTTCAGAATTTAGAAAACAAATACATATCTACATTAAAAGTAGACCGAAAAAAAAAGTAGAATTTAGAAAACAAATACATACATTAAAAGTAGACCGACCGAAAAAATGCCGGCGAGACAAAAACTTTCGGCACTCTTTTGTTAAAAGTGCTCACTAAACAAATTGGTAGGAATACAACTTCTACGGCATTCGACTTCTTTGTTCTGCTTTGTATTACCTACCTAGAAAATATTAGAGTGAATTAAAAATCATCTTAAATGAGTATCTACTTCTACTCCACTTTGTTAACCCTATTATGTTTTAGGATACTAAGCAAACTTTATTAAGGTTGCATTTACACTTTGAACACGAAATTAATTACCGCGTACCTTTCACATTGAGCAACTCATCATTGGAGATATAAACAATAATTCAGGTGAAAGTAATTTATTTCACTCCTTTTATTCTAAGCAATCAGCTATCAAATTTATTGTAGTCATTTTAGATTATTAAAGCGCTCTGTATTATTTATTTAAAGCAATTTAAAATCAGAATACCCGTGTCATTTTTAAGATAATTTTTCTGTAATATAGGGTATTTTTATGAAGATCAAAATATTTTAGGAAAAGGTTAAGAATGATGTATGGATTCAATTTATGAAAAAAATTTTTTTTTGTTAGGTAAATTGATATTTTATAATTGTCATAAGTGAACATAATACGACTAAATAATAGTAATAATAGTTCTAGTAATACTTAATAGAATAGCTTGTCCAACTATTTCTTTTAGAAAATACGTTAAGTCCCGATTTTTCAATAGTCACAAAAATTTGGACACTAAAAAAGAATTGTAAAATTTCAATAAAAAATATATATATTATTTTTTTTGACGTAAATTGTATCCACACATCATTCTTAACCTTCTCCTAAAATATTTTGATCTTAATAAAAAAGACCTTGTATATTATCTTTACATTTAAACAGTGATATAGTTATTTTAAAATATCAACAACTTTTAATTTTGTAGATATTATAGTATATAAAAATGTTATCCTAGGCATCAAAGAAATGTGTAAGTAGATAAAAATAGACATGAGGATACAAGAAAGTTTCTAATTCTTTATTAAAGCGTTGATACTATGTAGTAGTTTTACTCAATATAAAAAACTACCCAATTACTTTCACTTTCAAGTTCTTCTATGTGATAGCCATAAATAATAGAACAAAATTTTCTTTCCATAGTTAGCAGCTCTACGTGATCTAGCTAGTTATTTATTCATAGAGTAGAAATTCTGATATTGTAGTTAGCAGTTTACAGAGCCTGATGGAGAATGAACCGAAAATGTCAAAACATTTGCGATCAGTGTTTCCATAATTGAACCGTAAGATTCGTAGGTATCTGGTAAGAATTCCACAGATTATTTCAGCTTTGCTCAATTTTAATGAAATAATTTACTCTGTTAGTATTAAAGCAATGGTAAAATACCTTTTATATCTTAGAAATACATAATCGTAGTTTTCATTGAATTTGATTGCAGTTTTATTAATATTGGGTACATTTTATATTTTTACCACACTTTTACATATTTGCAAAATATTCAATGAAACGTTATGTTGTTTTTAAATACAATTGCAAGCACAAATATTTTATTGTTATTTAAAGGCATAATTTGTACATCTGATTCAGATTATCGTTTAAAAATAAAACTGCAAGCCTTTGTTCGTTTTCGTAAAAAATATCCGAATTCTCTGTATCTTTTTTAAGTAATTTAAACGCATCTACTCCATGGCTTGCTATAAGAAATAAATAAATTGTAAGCTGTGCCTCTGTTATTTTTTTTTAACTTAACCATTTTAAATTAAACCTTGTGTTTTATTTTTCTATAAATTAAGGATGGGACGTCATTCTTCTATAATACCTGTTGGTAATCATGAAGTCTAATGTGTTACACGTCCATCCATGATATTTTTATTTATAAAATCATATTTACTTATAAAATATCTAAAAATTTTGATGGAAACTAAATATTTCGCGGTTATTTTTATACACTATTTTCGCAAAATTTGTACCTAATACCGCAATGACCGATTTTGAAAATGGATAATAACAGGATACCTACTAAGCAAAGACGCGGAAATACGTCTGTGGTAAAAAATATTCCATTACAAAGTTATAACAAATCACGCATATCCTTTTTGCTTAAAACTTTGTAGAAAAGTTAAATTGTACTTTTTGGCCAGTTCCCCTTAGTTTTCTAACCGTTATTTAAGAAGTAAATTGTGAGTAGCGATTGGGGGCATATAAAACTTTGGTCAATAATGTGTTTTCTCTAAGTTAAGTAATAGATGTTTATCTAACAGATATCGGTATCTTAAATGCTCATACATAATAATTTTCAATTTAAGCTAGCTATGCTTATGACACAGTTTTCTCATTATAAAGTTTTATGCTAATTCGTGAAAAATCCTATTTAGGCTCCATCTTGGGTACCTACCTACCTAAACTATGTACATGCTAGGTACATGTTGTGCGTTAAACTGTCAATTTTCCGATGAATTATAAAACATTTCATTCGCCTATCTATGTATTTAAAATCTATGTGTAATAGTCGCACCTAAAGCAGTAAAATCATACCTTTTCACAAATTATTATACATTAAAACATAATGATATACCTAAGTACATCCTATATAACGAGCAAAGGCTTTTGTCCTCAAACAACGCTTTTGATTAGTAATTTTAATTCAATTTCATTATACATGTCATGCCGTTTTGACATCAACCTTTCATGTCAACGTCTGCCAGCGACAAATGATAAGTGTGGCATTTATCGCAGCCAAAATGTGGAAAACATTATACCTTCAAACAGTTTACTGATGAAATTTTTATCCACGCTTATAACAAAATGATGGTATTCTAAAAACACGGGCTTAATGTGAGTCGGAATCGCTCACGAAAAGCTCCGTCATGTACATCCACTAAAACTAAGACACTGTTAAGCGACATACTGAAAGAATGCATTGACTTTCATCGCATGCTATATGAATATGACAAGACGAGGGGATCTGAAATTTTGATATGTGTAAATTCATATCTTTATCTACACACACATCATACAAAGTTTGAGATCACTAGCAAAAAATGGAATATGTTTAAAAATTTAATTTTCAAAGGAATTTTGCTTTAGTTTTTAGTAACCAAAATTAAAAGTGAATTTAAAAGTCTTAATGCAATTTCGAATAGTAAGTTATTGAAAGAAAAAGAGGGTTTTACTAAATATTGTCAACATTTATTATGAAATTGTCTTATTTAGTACAATATAACTCCTCCCCTGGATCGAACACATGCAACAATCCTTCTTGGCATGCTGAGAATTAAGTTATCCAGCATTTCTTGCGGTAATCTGTCCCATTCTTGAATTACGGCTTCTCTCATCTCTGGCACTGTCTGGGGAGGTGACTGACGGTTCCAAACAGCTCGCTTGACAGCATCCCACGCGTGCTCAACCGGGTTTAAGTCAGGCGAACCGGCAGGCCAGTCTAACCTGGTAATGTCGTATTCACGTAGAGTAGCGTTGATTCGTTGAGCTCGATATGCGGGTGCGTTATCGTCAACCATTACGACTTAAATATGACTTGACAATTCCATCAAAAGCAATGGTTTGGTATAAAGCTGCAGTCATCGAGCCACGATATGGGATCAACGGCGTTCTAGCACCAATCATTATACCGCCCCAAAAGGATACCGATTTCCCGCCCTGTTGAACGGTTCCGGTGGCAGTTCTTTGTCTTTCAGCGTCCCGACGTCTTTTCCAGACACGAAGACGTCGGTTGTCTGGATGGGTACTAATTCTGGACTCGTCAACGAAGAGACAATTCCGCCAAATGTTTTCCTCGTCGTTTTCATCATTATGTCGGAGTCGAGCCCACTGCAATCTGCGGCGCTTTCTTTGCAGTGAGTTCAGGGGTGCTCGCCAGGATCACCTCGCTCGTAATCTAACCTGGTGTAAGCAATTCCTGATGGTCTGAGTGCTAATTTGTAGTCTAGTAGCAGCCCGCGACTCAGCTTTTATTTTAGTGGAATTGATTGTTGGGTCTCGGGCAGTCAGCAGTCTGATGTAACGCTTCTGAGCAGCAGTAAGAACAGTTGGCCGACCACTGCGAGGTCGATCAGCAAAGTTATCCACACCGCGATACTTCCGTATCGTGTTCACGACACAGGATTGGGATACAGCCACTCTGCGTGATATTGCTCGCGTAGAATTTCCTTCTTCCCTCAATGTAACAATTCTTGCTCGTAAAACTTCTGATAATACCCTCGGCATCTTTTTGAATGAACTCCTGTTTCGAAAAGTCAGAAAAAAATCTTGAATCAAGTTGGTTGGTTTCTGCATGAGTGTAAGCAAGGATTGAACCTCACAGAAAAACAATTGATATTTTAAATTCTTTTCATATTAAAAAAATTGATTATTAAATGAAGAATCTTAGAAAATAAAGAAAAAATGTTTTAGACTAACGTGACAAAAACGAGGTCCTATTATCAAATTGATCTCAAACTTTTTTTGATGTGTGTATACTTCGGTTGCTCAAAAACATGATTTAATTATTTTGACTTGATAGTCTTTTTTTTCTAAAATACTTCTTAAAAAGTACTTTTTCTAAAATTACCACGTAGTTATGAAATCCTTAAATACATTATTCACATTATTTTCCGAACTTTAGTTGCTCAAAATTTACAAAGTATTTAGGTACCATTATTTTTTTATCGATTTTTGAAACGATTTCGATATCTGAGCGATGTCGATGTCGCGATTTCTATGAAATACGCGACCTTATGTCGGCGTGTTCAAGGCAAGCTTAAAAAAAAGACGTGTCGCACTCGGAGACTGCCGCGGTAAAGCTATTGCATAGCATTTTTTATCAACTTATGCAATTATAATTATTTATTTATTTTATTAATGCAGTAATGTTTGATCTAATATGAAGTTCCACAAGTTCCTAGTAGATGGCGCTGATTGTTTATTAAAGCCCGCGTGTAAAGTTATGAAATCGAAGTATCACCGCTGTCGTTACGGAATTTCTGGATTCGGTTCCCACGCTCAAGGCCCGCGATAGAAGCTATGCAATAACTTAAAAAAAAAACATTTCAATGTGCCGTCGCACCGGCTACACTGTTTAAAACAAGGTTTCAAACCAAGGCGACTGCTAGTTCAACACAACAGTGTAGACGGTGAAGAAGTAAGAAGAATACCAACGAAATACCTATACAAAAAAAACTATTTTAGCATTTATATCCGTTGTTTAGTGACTATAACACGAGCTGTGTTAGGTAATGTTACTTACATGCCTACTTATGTCGCTGTGTTGGTATAAATAGACCCAATATTTAAATTAATTAAAAAAACGCGATACCAAATGTCACGGCCATTGCAACCGGTGCCTGCAACAATGCCCAAATATCGAGAGCTGAAAACAAATACATATCTAATTATATGGAGGTAATCTAATATATAAAATTCTCGTGTCACAGTTTTCGTTGCCATACTCCTCCGAAACGGCTTGACCGATTTTGATGAATTTTTTATGCTTATCCGGTATCTATGAGAATCGGCCAACATCTTTTTTTTTTTTATGTGGCAAAACAACGTTTTCCGGGTCAGCTAGTAACTAAATAAATAAATGTCCTGTTTTAAAATTTAAATCATATATCCATGTTAGTTTAAAAACTTATATGTTTACTTTTGTTGCTGCTATCTTCTTTCCAATCTTGTTGATCTAATCCATCCAATTTTTATGTGCATGTATTCAAATGATAACACTCAAAGTGTCTGTTACAGTGAAGTAGCATATCTTCGCTCCCAATGTATATCCCAGTAGGATCTACGTGATACAGTACACCAGTAAAACGTGTTTCAAATACTTAAACTTCTGCAGCCTTTCTTAAAAGCTACCTCGACATATCGTAGGTATGAAAATGTATTATTGAAAGTACAGCGAGCATCAAAAGATAGGTGACAAAGTTTTTCCCAATTATTAAGTTTCTTAAAAAGTATCATACTCCACGAACAGTATAGTAAGCTACAAGGCATAGCTAAAATGAGTTTCAATAAATTAACGTCTAATCATTTAAAGTACTGCTAACTATTCCTTTACTCAATATTCATGGACATATCGGTTACTCATATCAGTCCGTTGAATATTGAAACCCGCCATATAAAAAGAAAATGAAATCCCCAGACAATCACACTAACTACATGGTCTCAAAGTAAGCGAAGCTTGAGTTATGAGATACCATGTAGCGAACTAGGGGGGAACCTAGAATATAAATACATACATAGATAAACACCCAGACCCGTAACATTTTTTTTCTTGTTCCGAGCGGGAATCGAACCCGCAACCACTGGCGTCTGAGGCCAAAGTGGTCGTCAAATATAGGACACATTAATCTCCACTTGGTTAATGAGGTCACTTTTGGTCATAATTCATCAATTTTGCTGGTTGTCGGATGCCAGAACTTTCAGGGTACCAAAATGGCTTCTGAGATCTCCATATCACTGGGTACTTTAAACAGCACCCGGGACTAAAAGCTTTTCGCGACCGCCTTAAATTTATGTCCATTGGTCCCCGGTCCTTGAATCGACGAGACTGAATTAGCTTAACCCACTACATCGTATGGAGCCACCACCCACGCTGTCTTACTCAAAATCATAAATAATATTAAAACATGGATTATAAATCATGAAACCTGAGGTAGGCACAGAGACTAAAGAACGCCAACTGCTACGATCCAGACATACCTCTTTCGCTTCCTCCACGTTTATAAATCGTTTCATACATTATCGCCGGTTATGGGTACTTTTAACTAGGCTCTTGTTAAGTATGTCGCCAATAATAAAAGCTTTGACTGAAAACTTTATAAATATCTATAAAACTTTATTAGAGCGTCTAGTAAAGGTACCTACATGAATTCCTGCTATATCACTACAAGTATCGTAAGCTCAGAGACATATTTAACATACTGCGATCGTCTGACGATATGAGGACCTCTCCAATTAGCAAAGGCTTTTGAGCTGCGTTTTAAGTCATGAGCTGATCATGTAGGGATGCCTTATAGAAACGCTACATCCTTTGGACGTAGCGTTCCATGGCATCGTAAGAGGCAACGAACTCACATAACCTCCGCCATGTTGACCTTTATATAAAGTTTGGACACAAGGCGAAACTATAGCATAAAGCATGAATTAAAAATATTATTTTAAAACATACATCCAGCTGACGAGCATATTTGTACGGGCTAGCAGCGCGTATAATTCGCTCGGTGTCATCATTTTCCGCGACGCCGTCAAATGCAGCAACAAAATCAATTCAGCTCATCAATCATATATCATAATAAATCAATCTAAGTTTATCAGTTTTTAATATATCAGATCAATCCCCCCAAATTATCATTGACTTTATCATAATATATCATCTGAGTCAACGGAACGGCCCGTACAATATTTAAACGTAGAAAAAATGCGTGTGTCTTTTTATGTGTTAGGGTTGCGATTTTGAACATTTAATCCAAAATTGAGTCATTTCACTTAATTGCTGCAGGATGAAATCGCTATTATTTATTTAAAAGATTTGATTACATTACATAAGAAATGAAATAATGGAAAGCATGGCTTATTTAATCTTGTAAAAAATAATATATGTCTGTTTTTATAGTCACACTACTGTTACAGTGTTATTCATTATATAATATATATCTTTATTTGATTTGAGTATCGAAAAAAGTTCAGGTCATACTTTAAAACCATAGTATATTTGGTAACCCTAGCTAGACTGTACAAACTATTTTCATTTGAATTTGCTGATATTAATTCACTCGTAACGGGCCATTCGTCCATACATTGAACCTTTTTATAAAGAATAATGTGATTTCTATTCTTTTTCTTTTTTAAATCTTTTAGTTTCTGAAATGTCATAGTGCCAGCCAACTAACAGCGTTAGGTTATTTCTGCTTTTGCGAATTTGGAAAGTCGTTCTGCAACTAGTTTTTTTTTATATACTTAGGTAATAAGGTAATGTTTCTTATTTGTTTTTTTAACCCGCTTTATACTTTAATGGTGGGTGACATGACGATACCTGTATATGTGACAACATCACAGAAAATAGACAGACGGATTTGAAAAAGGACCTGCCATTCATTATCACATTTTTACCAATGCATATGTCGGCAGCAGGTGTTCCGAAACTCATTAAAATTTTGGCGTAAGGCCACCAATGGCAAAAAAGCACAGTTCAAAAAATCTGTTGAACTGTATTTTCAACAGTTCAGTTTTTGGAACTCTTATTTACTAACTCTTATTTATTCACTAAGATATTCTTGTAATTATTTAGAACCTTTGCAAACGATAGTTTTATTTTTGTAAGGTTTATTAATCACAATAAACGAGTAATCACAGTTGGATCAACATTATGATTTTTACTTAAAACTAACTCTTGCGGCAACAATTTAAAAAATCAACAAAGATATAAAGCTTTTAAAACTTAAATTAAAATCTTAATTTTTTGAAGAAAAAAGAATCAGATTTTGCTTAAAAATAACTTTTGCAGGTAATTTGTAGCATTAGAATGATAAAAATCACCTATAACTATACTTATCACTAGATAATCATGGTATCATATCAGACGCGAAAAGTTTAAAAAAAATCAACAAAATCTAAAAACTAAATTCTTAACACCAATGGCAAAAAGCAAAAACTTTTTTATTTTGCATTATTTTGGAAATATTTACTAACTCTTATTTAGTAACTAAGAAATTCTTTTAATTAAGTAATCAGAACCTTTGCGAACGTTAGTTTTTTTTTTTTTTGTATTTTATTTCTTTTCTATTTTTGTTATTTAGTAACCTAGCTACGGTGGTCTTTAAGTGGCTAAGTGTATATTTATTGTATAATCTATTATTATAATGTAAGCTGTCGACCTCCCAAATAAAATAAAATATTAAAAATATATTTTACTTATACACTTGTTGGTTATATTTTTCTTTATTTAGCTAGGGCACATGTACAACCCATCCTCCACTTGATGTTGAACTTTAAAGCACTCTGAATACGAAATATCATGTTTAGACTTCAATTATGATAGTTCAAAAGCCAAATCAACCAAATATCCATGATTTCACATTTCATTTCAATTGCCATATAAATCTGTTATAAGAATAATGTGACCAGGCTCTCAATTTCTTTCTACTCCATTTTATTAATTTTGCCACACTACACTTACAACGATATCCATAAATCGATAAATTTCAAATAATCCCCCATACATCGACCAAATAACGTCTTGACAAATTGCGGAAATCAAAACAATATCTTTCACTAAACAAAAGAGGGCTGGCGACAGAGGGCCCTAGTCGCGTGTGTACACATTTTTACGGCGCATCGCCAGTCTAAAGTAGTGATTTATCTAATGTTAATAAATTTTAGTGTAAGGGTCACCGCCCTTGGTCAGGGTGTGACTAGGGAGCGGCCTCATTACGTAGCCGGCTTGCCCGTGCTATTTACGATTTATGCCCCTGCATAGTACTTTGAAATTCCTTCTATTTCAACGAGCGGTGAGTGAGCAAAGGTTAACCGTGTTTTTAATGTGAAATTCTGTCAAATTATTAAGTAAATTTTTGTTAACTTTGTTGTGTTTGTCTTTAAAATGCAGTCGTTTTAATGAATCATTTTCTTACAAATTGTGATTGTGGAGGTTAATTAAATTAGTTTTCATTTTTAAAAGCATTTCATCAAGAAATTATTTTTTTTCAGACTTTTCTCCCGTTTAATCAATCATTATTATGTTTACCCGAAATTTTGGGCGGTGTCTTTTCAGACTTCATGGTCACCAGGGACTGAGGTGACAGGTCGACAGTGTACATGACATGTGATTTCGACTGTGTAGTGACACATGGTGTCACTCAATGTGCTAAACTCCATTCGTCTCTACGAGTGTAGCGTTCAGGATTATCATACAACATACTGACAGTGCTTTGTGATCTTTGAGTTAAAGTTGAAATGTAATAGTATCTAAAATTCCACTGAAAACAGTACATAAGTAAAATACGAGTATGACAATATTTTAATTTTAAAAATGTTTTCATTACATTTCACACGTATTCACGTATTTCAAGATAAAAAAAGAGTTTCAATTTCATAAAAGTATGATGTTACATTACATTAGCTAAAACTTATTAACAGTAGGTACTCGGTGTCTAAGTAAAACTAAACATTCTTCTTTCAAACAAAAATAGCCTTTACAGCTAGAAAGGGTCGGTTTAATTTCCTTAATTTGGCTAACCTACAGCGCGTTTTACCGTGCAATTACAGTACGAGTAGGTACTAATAGGAAATGAAAGGATTGGCTAAGTGTGCTCAGTGTACATAAAACATTGGGTGTGTCTAAATGAGAATGGCTAATTAGTGTTGAATTGCTAAACCAATAGAATACGGGAACTAGAACCGTTCATTAAAAGTACCTACCACAGACCTTTTATAAAGTAGACAAAACACGCGGACTAAAATAGCAAATGATTATCTTATTAATATTATAAATGAGAAAGTTTGGATGGTTGTAAAGATGTTTATTTCTCAATTATGGTAGAATGGCTCAATGGAATAGCACATAGACTACTTTTATCCTAATGTTCCCGCGGGATTTTAAATGGCGCGGTTTTTACCGGTTTTCTGCACCAAACAGCTAGTTAAGATATAAATGAAATAACTATTTGATTGGAGTTGAAATCGACGTAACTTCTCTTTACAGACGGTTATTTTTTATCGGTGCTAAAGAGTTAATAACCTCGTATTATGGAATAACGTATTTGATATGATTTGAATTTGATTTACTCAAAGTTGAGCTGTATTTAAGAATAGAGTTTTCGACGTTTCTCTAAAACAATTTACAGCGAATCTTTGCTTGAGTTATGAGCAACGCTTAAGAAAGGTTAACTATTAGTTATTAAAAGTTTTCGTGATACAGGCCTTAGTAAATTAACCTACGTTGAGTGTTGTTCGATGTAAGTTCGTCTTGAGGTACGAGTGGGAACTTAAAACGCATCACGCTTGTATTTCACAAATTAAAATGTGGTTGTTAATTCTACTCCAATAAAGGTCTGTGGTATCGATCGACAATTTTGGTAAATTTTTGCGTCAGCGCTCCATTATCGAAAGTTTTTTGAAAGTGAAACATAAATGCAAACTACCAATGTTGGTATTATTTGAATAATCCTCATAAATAATTCATTGCTGGTAATCGCGAACTGTAATGAACTCGTTTTAGGGTGACTATGAATCTCACTGATGCCACTTTTTTATACTGAATGGTGAGATGAAGTCAAAGATGGCAACCAGGCCCGGTCCCAGGGGAGGGGGTCACAGGGGACATGACCCACCCCAAAATCATGAAAAGATGAACATCTTATTAGAAAAGAAGCTAAAAAAGATACTTCTGGTTTAAAAAAATTTGTGCCCCCCCCCCCAAAATTTCAGTCTGTGACCGCGCCTGATGGCAACACTCGGGTTTGGGAAGGAACTGACTCTTCATAAAAATACCGCATTTACCCTCAATTGAAGATTTTAATAAATATGCTTTTACAATCATGAAATTCTTGTCCATTTTGGAACAATACCCAGGAAAATTATAAAATTTCCGTTGTATCCTCGCAAATGGTAGTTAAAAAAAAACTTTCATAACCATATTTGTTGCAGCAATAAAAATTGGAGGTAGTACCTACACAATATTATATGCGTAAGTATTTATGGGAAAATAGACACGAAAGAAAAAGAACAAATATTTATGCAATGAAACAACTTTGAGAATTGCGCTTGACTGCTGGCATATTTTTTGTATTAGCCAAATCGAGCCCTATCTTAGTTTAATATACTATGTAAGCCTTTTAGTTTTAATCTAAGCCTTGATACTTAATTTTCATCCTCGACACTAAACGTAACGTGATACGATCAAATACTATTTTATAGAGAATTCAAAAACTTTTCAATAGAGAAAAACTGCATTACAGGTCGAAAATACTTTGTTTTTTTTTTATTGAATGTTAATAACACGGTAATTTAAAACTGTCTAAAGGGATTTTGTCTTCAGGCTACCATTCGATCTAGAGACCTTTTATTCCAATAATATCGTTAAATTAAACAAGGTTCTCGATTTAAATGGGATTTTAAATTCTTCGTGAGTAAATAAAAATGAAACTTACAAAAGCTATTATCTATTAAGTTATATTTTAGCTACTAACTCAGAAGCTCTGTTCGTGTAGACAATATTTAGGATATCGGTAATAAAATGTGAATTCAAATACTTAAGAAATAATTAAGATGATCTATAATTTTGCATTTTGGAAATGATAAAGGTATTGTATTGTATAAAATGTCGTTTATCATTTGTTTTATTTGCCCTACACTTACCACTACTATACCACTGATTTCAAATAGTTTAGTAGTGTGTTTCTAATACCAATTCGACATTTCTGTGCGAATTCTAGAACCAATTCGACATTTTGTTCAAGAATTTGTTTCTTGAAAGCATCTATTTACTCGTGTCTTCCAACTAACAACAAGATAGCATTACAACAAAGCTTCAGGCGTGTAACGCAACAGCTGCAAAGGATTAAGACATTTGGCACAACCTTTGGCACAGCTTCTATGCTTAGAAGTTATCTCCCCTGTTAACAGCGGTTTACTGCGGTTTGTAAAAAGACGATTTATTTTGCTTCTAGTTGCAGAGTCGGACAAGTCGTTGTTATTCTTATTTTAAATGCTATTATATGTAATTGCTAATGTAGAGTAGTTTTTTTGAGTTTCGTATCCAAAGGGTAAAACGGGACTCTATTAACAAAACTCTACTCTTCGTCTGCCCGTCTATTACCTATCTAATGAACCATGATTGGGAAACTTTCACAGATAAAGTATTTCTATTGCAGCTACATTGTACTCAAATGAATTTGATTTGATATTTGTTGGCCACTTTGAAAAAAGTCTCTGAAATAATATGCCATTTGGGATTTAAAAAACTGTGTTTTTCATTTGTTTAATTTGCTGTCTAATTACTTGACGTATAATCACACTCCAAGTGATTGGTAGGACCGAAAATGGCATCACTCCTTTATATTTTTTCACACGTTAAAAAAAGTTAACTACGAGTTCATTAGCAGTGAAATTCAATACCAAATCGCGATACTTGATCTTTTAAAATACAACCATGGATGATGCCGTTGCCATGACATAAAAAGTTTTTTTTTTGTGATCAATATACGAGTATATATAAAACTGTTCCGTTACTGACTGAGTGACTGAGTGACTGACAGACAACGTACAGCCGTAACTACTGGGCGTAGAGAGCTGAAATTTAAAACATACATTCTTTAGAGGATGCACCCCGCACTAAGGAAGAAATCCCCGAAATTCCCACGGGAACGGGAAATATATGATGTTTTAGTTTGTATGAAAATGCCTTATTCCTTGAGTGCACGGATGTGATACTTAGTATAAAGGTACCCTAATAAGTGTCTGTTTATATTATGGAAGGAATTCTCGAAATTCCCAGGGGAACGGAAAATATAGGACTTTTGAATTTATGCGTGTACGAAGTCGCGGGCAAACGCTCGTTTAATATAAAATTTTACCAATAATGCTATAGAAATACTGCGAATTTTCAACAGCAAATTGTTTGTTTTTCACAGCTGAATTCAGAAGCCGCACTGGTTGTGAGAACGAAATAATTCGGCTAAGCTGCAACCCATTTTCAAGAATCGCCATATTTGACGCGCAGTTCGGAAGAAGGGCGTATGAATCTATCACTTGTCCGCGATCGGGGGCCGAAGAAAGTGAGTCTATAGGTAGTTATTTTTTATTATTTTGATTGTTATTTTGAATATAGCTTTTGTTATTGTGATCATATTCGTAATTTTGTATAATAGTAATGATTTTTTTTAAATTTGACAGCTGCACCTTCTAAATTTTTGAGAAGTTCAAAGTGCAGATGTAGATGACCCGGAAACCACGAGGTTGCCGACAACTATTTGTTTGAATAATAAGTTGCTTATTTTTATAGTTACCTCTAAACGTTTATTACATGCGATAATTCTGAAACAAGGTATCAAACTTACAAATTTATCGTCTTTTTGTGGAAATTTTCCATTAAAATTCGTTTCGAATTCTGACAAAAAAAAAGCAAGCACTTAGTTAATGGAGCGCTAAGATTTTTTTTCTGAATCAGAATCAGAATAGAAAATATTACTTATTGTGTTTAGCAGAGCGCTTTCGCACGGTTTTACCCGCTACTAGTCCCGTGAAAAATTGGTAATGTAATTAAGCTGAAAAAATTTTTTTTCAGATTTCCAAATACATTTTTTTTACTAGACAGTTAGTTCCTAAGACAAGCACATTCAAGCTTTTGATCTAGGAAAAACATCTTGGCTTCTTTGCATATAATACCTGACGTGTAATCCTGGGATGGGGACCTTAAAAGAAAAAATTACTAAACTCTACTTAATATTCATTACTTTAGGGTAGATTATTGTTTACTTAATGAAATAAAAATAAATAAAATAAAATAAAATCCCCAGAAAATCACACCAATTACATGGCCCCAAAGTTAGCATAGTTTGTGTTATGGGATACCATGTAGCGATCTAGAGGGGAACCTAGAATATAAGTACATAAATAGATAAACACCCAGATACGGAACTTTTTTTTTTCTTGTTCCGTGCAGGAATCGAACCCGCAACCACTGGCGTCTGAGGCAGATAGATTTATCCCATCGCCAAAGTGGTCGTCGAAGTATGAGTTCCTTTGTTGTCCATTAATGATCTTCCTTTGTCAGCTTGCCTGGCTCCCTACGCCGCGGAGACAGTAATGCAGATCTGTCATGGAAAGCGGCGCTGTCAAATACTAGCGTCCAGCAAAACTTTCGGCAACAACTGCAAGTCGGCTTCTTACTTAAAAGTTATCTATGCTTGTGGTGAGTGTATTTGATATTAATAATAATAATAAAACTCTTTATTGTACACCAACATGGTTACATAGTATAAATGAAACAACAATTACAATTAACATACAAAGGGCGGCCTTATCGCCGAAGCGCGATTTCTGCCAGGCAACCCAGGCATTGGAGGAAATTTACGTGGGTGAGGTGTACGCCTAGTAAAATAAACTACATACGAATAATTACATACATTTACATAAATGTTTACATACATAACTATATACTATATAAATAAATAAAATATTAATACATATATAAATATCTATATTATGTCGATAGCTAAGATGGACAGTGTTTCACCTGATAATGACGTTTAAGCATTCGTTTAAAGATGCGCGGTGTGCGAGCAAAGCGAATCTCAGTCGGGAGCTCGTTCCATAACGACACCGATCGAACAAAAAAGGACTTACCTAAAAATGTGGATGTGTGCGATGGTGTCGTCAAGAGTAAATTTGATGAGGAACGCAAGTTACGGTCGTTATTGGTGTACCGATATTTTAAACGGTCTTTAAGATAGGCAGGTACCGCTTTGTCATACAGAATACGGTAGACTAGAGAAAGAATGTGAGTATTCCGGCGAAGGCGAATGGGGAGCCACTTGAGATTATTGCGGAAATCAGATATATGGTCGTATTTGCGTAATCCAAATACAAACCTTATGCAGAGATTTTGTAGCCGCTCAAGTTTATTAAGAAGTTCTTCAGTTAGGTCTAGATAGCTGGCATCAGCATAGTCGAGAATAGGAAGAAAGAGAGATTGTGCAAGCGTAATTTTAGTGGCAGTAGGGAGGAAATTGCGAAGACGCTTGAGCGAATTCACCGCGGCAAACATCTTCCTGCTCAGCTCAGTGACTTGTGGCTTCCAAGACAACGTGCGGTCAAAGATAACTCCTAAGTTTTTCACAGTCTCACTGTATGGTATCGAGATACCGTTAAATACTACAGGAGGAACTGTGTTCCAGTTAATACGTGAAATCATGTTGTTACTTCCAATTATAATTGACTGAGTCTTAAGAGGGTTGACTGTAAGACCATGTTTATTACTCCAATCCGATATTCGTTTTAAGTCAGCGTTGTGTTGCAGAATAGTTGCTGGCAGATTCTTGAGACTATTTTGTGTGTAAATTTGGAGATCGTCCGCATACAGATGGTAGGAAGAAGATATATGGAAGAGATATAATTACGTAAATACGCATATTTTTAGTAAAGAAAAAATAAGGTCTTAATAATGTTTTTAAGTTTTTTGCATTTAAAATGCTCAATTATTCTTAAATAAATGAAAAATGTGATAAATTTATTCTTAAAATTATTCTTAAATAAATGAAAAATGTGGTCTTAGCTGCAAAGCTTATACCATAAGATGAAGCTACGTTAGCAATATAACGTAAAAACAAAAATGTGGTAAGTAATTTCGAGGCGTAGCGCCATGCCCCGATAGCTCAGTTGGAAGAGCACTCGTCCGGCAAACGAGAGGTCCCAGGTTCGAATCCTGGTCGGGTAAGTTTTATTTATCACATTTTTCATTTATTTAAAAAATAAGGTCTTTTTTTATTGGTGACTAAACCCACGTTTGACCAGAGTTTCTTCTGATGGTAAGTGAAGATAAGATCGAAGATAACAGTACACTTAGGAAGAACCTAGCTCTTCATAAAATATTGCCGGAACTCGTCACCGCAGATGCGATGAACTTTGGCGGCAGATTTTATACGAGGGGTGGTTGGTAACATTGATTGAATCAGGCGTTACTTTGCGGAAATCCATGACAACTACTACTTGTTTGAGGGATGGAGGGCGGTGAACCAACGCACGAAAATTCTGCATCACTAGTGCAAGTACAAGTCACGGAATTAGCAAGGTAACTTTGTTAAAGTAGTGGTTGGTAGCCTTTTACGGTAGGATAAAATTTGAGGAATTGGTCTTTCATATGATGGAAATTGAGTGATAATGACGAAGACTGACAAGTTACACATTTATTCCACGAGAAATCTACTACTTCATACTAGAAAGAACCAAGACTAGACAAATGTTCACAAATAAATGAACGAAACCGTCAAATGCTCTTTTCACCAACTCCGTTAAAAAAAATCTAATAACGTTTTGTGAGTTACAACTTTAATTTATTTTGCGGCCTTTAGTCTGACTTTATTTTTGGAGGTGTGCGACTATTAGAAGAATAAAAGAAGTACTATTAGAAGTAAAACCGTAAAATAAAAAAATTGTTGAATAAATTTATTTTCCTACTAAAAGGTTAAGTAAATTCAAATGTTAACACAAACATCAGTCGTTCAAGCATGAAGGAGTTAAGTATGTGTAACGTACTGAATTTTTAATCAAGGTTCCTTTCCAAAACTCACTAAAACTTTTCAACTAATCACGACCATAAACCAACTGAAAATTTATGTCTCTTGTGCTAAATTTATGAACTCGTCTGGACCTCTGCCAGTCTGGTGTAAAAGCCAAAGTAGTTTTAGGTTTCACATCTAAATGTACATTTCAGGCGTCACGTTACGATATACTAAACCTTTCTGGATCAGTTAAAAGGTTAAATCAAGAGTTTGTGCGGAAAAATGGATTTATTTCGCCATTTAAATCCTTTAGCTTCAGGTCCGTGTTTTAGGAAATCCTTCACGATTTGTGCATTGCTGCAGTGATTGTTTTGCATAGACTATTCTCAGTAAATGCATTCTTAAGATTTTTAGCAATTGTCTACGAAAATTTAACAGCGAATCTACACTGTAGCAGGGTATATATAGGTAATGTTGAACATTAAATACTCAGAGCTCCATTGTCCATTTCAGAAGATCTTCATCAGATCCTTACATATTTTTTACTTCTTGCTTCAAATCGGATAAGTCGCAAATATGTTAACATACTTATTTACTACCTTCTTACATACCTACCTACATATGAAGGTCGCATATACTCGTAGTCAGATAATTCATGGTAAAAATAAATAATTAGGTACATGTTATTCATAAGTTGCTTGATTTCCTTAATGTCAAATTTAATATTTGGGAATTTGTCATTCGGCCAAGCAAATGGACTCGTTTGCGCATAATAGGTTTTAAAGAAATCATCGGTCACAACAATAATTTTATTTCCTTTAAATGCCACAGTTAGAAAGAATACTATACAAATTAAACTGTTTAAAAAGCTACAAAATGGATGAAGCATGAATAAAATATTTTAGTTTTGTATAGGATTTTACATAAAGCTACGTCTGAACGGACAAAATACAATGAATACGAAATGAAGTTTGTAGTTTTATGACAATCGGCCAGTAAATAGTCCACTCGCAGCTTTGAGTAACTTATGAATAAACTAAAACATATATCTGAATAAACGATAGTCAAATGCAAGAGTTTAAAAATAGAACTAAAAATAGCAATAAATTATTCCTTTTTGTTCCAATCTGCAAGATGGACGCTTTATGAAGCATGCCCGTCTTTGTAAACATCAGTATTGTGCTTATTTCCAACGGCAAACGTTTTGCTGTGTTCCGATTTGTAGTGTAGGATAGCCAGTATATTATTGGCACTGGGGTTTCCCCAGAGTTGACCGTGCGGCGTCCCAAGGTTATCAATGCATATTACTAGATGGTGATTACTTTAAAGAACAAAGGCGGATCCTTAGTTACGTGAAATAATGATCGTTTAGAAATCTTAACATCACTTATCTTAATAACTTATTCTACTACGAGTTTCAACACATTGGTTTAAAGTGTGTAACGTTTTTAAAAATAATAAAATAGTTCCAAAACTTGATTTGTAAGTGCTAAGACATACAAAAAATATAATATTCAATATTATTTTTGAACATTCTATATAGCGAAATTGCATATGTGTGAGCACTGTGAAGGCCCCAGCTTTAGTTAACCGGCCAGTACATAACTTCACGGCTGTATCCCTTATGGGGTAGGCAGAACACCAGAGGCTATATAAAATCATCTGATGTCACGTTTGACCAATTTGGAGCTATTGTTACGATGGAGAGAGTATTGTAGTGACAGGGGTTCAGCCTATCGCCCGCAAAAACGCCAAATAAAACCTTTGTCCCTTAACTCACTTTTACAGTATGCCCGGGAAGAGAAGCAGCTGACACATGTTTTATCTTTCACTCCCAGTGCGAAATGGAAAGACGACCACCCTTCATATAAAATCTGCCACCTCCTGTCAGGAAATTCTCTGTTTTTGTCACCAATAAAAAAATGCTTATTTGCCCACACATTACAAATAAATCCTTATTAGTATTCTTCCTCTTTTTCTTGCGAGTCGAGAAAATTAAAAAAAATTAACCGTCCACAATTTTGCGGGTATTTACCTTATCACTACATAAGATTCATTAATTTCGTGAGAATTTATGCAAAATTAAAAATCTCAAAATAATTAATAATCAGACTACGCGAGTATCTGACTTTAAGCAAAGTAAGTACTAAGTAGGTATGTTTACATATCCGCGGCTTATTCGACTAGATGCATGATGCATGCACATTATACAGGATCTGTTTAAGATGTTCAGAAATGGACAATGGAGCTCTAAATGCGAGTGAAGTCGAATATTTTATATTCAACACACCTATACCTTACTGACTAAAGATTGTATGATAATATTCTATGAAATAAACGAACACGTCGATACACAAATCGAGAAGATTAAATGCTGTTCATAAATACGGACTACAGGCTAAAGAATTTCAAGTGACAAAATAAATCCATTCTAAACAAACATTTACCCTTAACTTATTCAGAAGGAATGTTGTTATTGTAACTTGTGTTGTAATTATCTTATTTTTTATTATTAAATTACCTATTTTATTATTTAAATTCCTCGTTTTCCACAAAATTTTGACATACCTAATTGCCATAGGTATTATATTCCCATTATCTTTCAAAACATTTCCATATGTGAACATAAAAAAAGAAAATTTTAATATGTAGGTACCAAACTGTACCTACTACACTCTCGTAGTAATCATACTCCAAATTTAAAGGCTTCATTTATCATCCCTTTCACCATTCTAAGGTTGATCTTTACAAATCACACGATTTCATCAAAAGGGCTTTTAAGAAATGAAAACATCCCAAATAATCCCTGAAATCGGTAACATTCAAAAAGCCACTTTGCTAAACAGCGCCCTTAAGTTTGGCAACGCTAAACATGGATATTTATATTCCAGTACCCTTAGGTGTACTCACGGAGAAGTACGAAAAGGCAGCAGAGAAAGATGAAATATCGAACTCAAAACCCAACGTAAACCAGGAGCTATTTGATGAAACAGGTAATATTTTTGAGTAATGATTTATTGAATAATTCACTAGCATTACTGAGCTTTAAAGCTCTTGAGTGGTATTTGAGAGTGTAAGCTTAAAGTTCTGAAGCTATCCTATATTAATCAGGCTTTTATCTGGAATTTTCACATTTCAAAGCATTAAACATGAACTTATAGACAATTTTTAAACGTGGTTTTATTTTTTTTTTGCTTATTCAGGTTCTTTTAAATCAAACTTAAAGCATTTGATTTCTAGAAAACATGTTTTTTTTTTATAAGTGACTAAACCCGCGTTCGACCTCAATCGCATCTGATGGTAAGTGACGATGAGGTCGAAGATGAAAGCACACGGGTTTAGGAAGGAACTGGCTCTTTAAGCAATATTGCCGGAACACATTACCGCCGGAGCGGTAACATTTGACGGCAGACTTTATATAAAGGGTGGTTGCTAGCCAGGCGGACCCAGAAGGGATCCTACCACCAAGCAAAAATAGTAAAAAAAGTCTTTTTAATAGTAAAAAAAATGTTGAAGTGTTATTTAGTAAGCAAGCTAACTGATTAATTGTAAAAAAGATGAACAACCTTTTGGAATCATATCAATATGGTTATTCTGTAGAAGAATAATATCCATAATATTTTGAAAAGTCGTCAGAACCTACTCGAATTTCTGCAACTTTTAAAACATCATGTGTTCACACAATTTAAAATATTACGTGTCGTAGTTATGAGATTAGAATAGCGCTTGCATTTTTTGGATGCTAAATAACGTATAGCTATCTTTATTATTATTTTCATTTAACAAGTCAGTCATCGATGACGTAATAAGAAACCAAGACTTTAGGTACTTGTATCATGATTCATGACGTGTTAGTAGATATTAATATGATAACAAAATTTTGTCATCTATGTTAAAACTAATCAGCTCTCAGCTAATTAGAATTGGCTAATCAGAAATAGGACGTTTTGAGGTTGCATTTCGAAAATATGGTTACTGGGCGAATCATACCGTGGTATAAGCCACTCGTGGTATGAATTGACGAATTCACCTTATTTTCATATTGTAATTTTTAAATGGATTCAAATTTGAGCCTTTTCAACATAAGTTTTGAGTTAATAATTTAATACAATAATTGTCTTCAGACGAAGATTTAGGAGAAAGATGGTCGGAAACGAATGTTCCACCGATCGCTGATCCAGCGCTGCAACAACCTGAGGAAGTTCAGACAGCCACAACTGATTCACCTTCAACGGAAACCAGACCTCATAAATCTGATGAGGTGGATACTGGTACAAGTGAAGGTAAGAAAAAAAAAAGAATTTAAATATCCAAATACACTTATTTTGGATTGATACAGTTTATTATGATGTAAAAGTTTTAGTTCGTTATGATTTTAAAATTACTTGGAAAGAATCTGTTTAAATATTGATCTGAAGTTATTATTCGTAGTATAAAAATATTCTTTAAAAATGGTCTATACCTAATGAATAAAAATCCTAAATGTACTTTTCACAACCGATATTTATGGATATTTTTTGTAAAGTTCAATAATTTTATATTCTAAAGAAGTCTCGGATTATAAATAATATCTATAAATGATTACTTTGTGTTGTAAATTCTATGTAGGTACTAAAATAATACAATTTCTGAAAGTATTTTAAATCTTACAAATAAGTTAATCATACAACAAATCATTAATCAAGCAACATCATAATAAGAAGGATCTACTTCTTATAATAAACTTTAAAAAATAAGTTTAAAATAATAATAATTTTGTTACAGAATCCATTAAAACTGCAAACACAATCTTGTACATTACAATCGGCTTAGTCATCTTAGTCTGCCTAGTAACTCTTATCTTTATTGGATTCTACCTGTACACGCATCGCTCTTCAGAAGACTCCAAAACTGGGGACATGTTCACAACAGAAGCACCAAATGTCTTCAACGATACTGCCTCCGATTTCGACCAAGACATCGATGTCAGCCACATTTCTGGAACATTCTGTGATGTGAATCCAGACATGATATTGTACAGAGATGTACCAGGGAGCAAGGGGACGATAAGAGCTATGAAACCTTTGTCAACTGTGTACCCTTCTGGAGTTAGTATGTACGGTAGCGTGGACTATGTGCCTTCGTCTTCAAAAACTATAGATACAAGTAGGTATAGTAGGTGTAAAGAAAATGTAGAAATAGATTCTGAGGTTATGGTGAGTCCAAAAAGTTTACGAGGGTATTCTAATACTGAATTTTATTATGGCTGACTATAAAGAGTCAATTATGTAAAAGTAAGACAAGAATAAAGAATGTTATCGTTGCATTAATAAAAGTCAATTTTGAAAAGGACTCCAATTTTGAGGCACTTTTGATGATCTTGTCTAAAATGAGATAATTATAAGCTTTCGTAATTAATAATGGACATTTCACTCCTGAAACGGCAATTAAAATAAATTAAGTTTGAAACAAGTACGAGCACACTTTCTGAAGATACTCATAGCTTATTACACGGTCATTCTCTTAACGGTTATTATGTATATTTCGCTTTTCTTAGCACAGAAAGTGCTTCACTCAGTATGTTAATTATTTGAGGAACTTGTCTGAAAGACTTTTTCTTAATTTATGGATGATAATCTTGCGACTTATTTAATTAAATTAAGCGTAACGAGATTTAGAATTTTGAAGCTTAAGCTACAGTATAATTTATTTCAACAGTTTCAAAAAGTCCCTGTAAGTATATATTGTCGAAACGAGACGTTACTAAAAAATAGAGAATGGATATATTAAACATAATTTATTTGGATAAAAAGTTTTCTTTCATAAATCGTCATAGAAAAATCTTTAATATTCTATTATCAAATTTGTATCTTACAGTATTTTAGTAAAAACATCTTTCATATCTTAATACAGTCATTTGAAACTATTTTTGGTGTAAAAGAAGTTAAAAATACATCCATTTTTAATATTACAAGTATTAAAATACAAAAACATTGAGTTTTGGTATTTGAAATAATGTATCTAAGGACGTATTTTTAATCGGAACTTCCTAGGCTGATTAAAGAATAAAAATAACGATCTCACTGAAATAGACAAAAGCTTTCCCTAATATGGAATTATCTCCAAATTAAAATTTCTAACAGCCATTTTGGAAGACCTTGAACTTAAAACACTGTCAGCATGTTTGTGTATCCTAAATTATGCTTGTTAACTGGGTAATAGACGGAAATGACAGATTTATTTCATACCATGTTTCTTGACCTCTGAGGCTCAGGTACCTACTCCTGATCACGTAGGTATATGTCGATAAAACGTCGATTAATAATGCATGGTATAATTAACCGTGATATTTTTACTAAAAACAAATTAACAGCAACTTTGATTTCGAAAAGTGTTCTTGATAAAATATGACCGACTTGGGCTATATGGTTAATAAATTTATTTTTCAAACCTGCACGTGAGATATTACCACGTTCGAATGATCAAACAGCTTCAGCTTAATTTTTTATAAATAATAATGGCAACATTATTATAAAAAATGACTGTATTAAGTAAATTTAAGAAGAACACACAGATCAAAACTAAATAAGCACAATTCATTTCAGCACATTTTATATCGTTGATTCTATATTTTTAATAGCTGTGATGTAAGCTAGTCAAGCAAACACTAAGTGTATTAATATTTTAGCATTAATTCCATGTAAATAACAGATAAATTTATGATATAAAAAAAGTAATCTATAGACAAGCATTTGAACTTCATAGGTAATTTTGACCTATTCATCACTGAAAGTTATTAACCGTACTTAAAGTAAAATACGAAAATCTTTATTGCTGACCTGTGAGATTGTTTACAACTCATGAAATGTATTAAAACAACATATTATTATAGTGCAAATAATAGCTCATGTTCGGGTAATTCCAAATCATTTACTCATATTAGAAACTGCAACAAGGATTTTAATATTTTACCCTCTCAAGATACTCAACTAGTACTAGTATCATCCACTTGAAATGAAAATCCCGATATCGTTTCTAAGAAATTAAATGAAGTCTGCACCAACAGTTTAAATATTAAAAGGCAGCATTTCAATGGCAATATCATCTTTATACCTACATTCACTACCTGTCAAAAAGTAGTAACTGTATGGCCCGTGAATATAACTATTTCTTTTCATGTCTTTCATTTCCCTAAGGGCTTAAATTATTATTGATTAAAAAGAGTATGTTCTAGGTAGATTGATATACAAGTGTAAAGGTGCAGCTGATCCTTGATACAATAGCATGATTGAGATTTGGCGTGATATAAATTATATAAATAACTAAAGTTAAAAATGTACTAAACCTTTCATGCGCTAGTTAAAAATACACTAATTTGGACTTGCTTCCTGTCCGCTGTAAATATTATTAACTTCTTATAACTCATGACCAATTTAATAGAGTTTGTAAGTCAAAAGCATTAATTCTGAGGAAAATTACTGACTGTTAAATCAAAAATAATTCTTAAACATTTTAACAAGAATTTGATGGAACCTGCCCTACAATTTATTGGTTCAAATTGATTACTAAGTTGTTTCATTTAATGTTTATCATGTAACAATTGTCACAAAAAGCTAATGTGTTTATATGTTTTCTAATAAAATGATAATTTATCTTTTCTTTTATTATGCCACCCTCTTTGATTATGAAGATATATGCCTAGGGTTGTTAACCTTTGTGTTGTACATTTTTTCGGTAAAGTAATGTTAAATGAGGTTGGCGTGGTTGGATGTCATTATTCAATGATATTATAGGGGGTTTCAGGGTGATCACTCAGCAAGCTAAACGAGGGTGAACGTATGTATGACAAAATAATATGGTTACCATTTTTATTGTCATGATCTTTGGAGTTTTTATACGAAGTGTAAATAACATCAATAATAATGGAGTCATGCTATATTTCCATCATCACTACTTAAATTAATACCTTTAAAGCTATTTGAAAGATTTCTGCTCATGGTATTTTCCGCCATGTATAACAACTGTCATGATATTTCTGCCAATTTTAAAGAAAGCCGAACGAATTATACACATTAACGCTCTCCGTGAGCAGGTGGTAGGTTATATAGTACCTACTGCTACTATATGTTAGGCGCAGCGCAGACGACAGACTATCCGTGACGCACTTTTTAGTCTGTGAAAATAGACCCTAGGTATTCAATTATATGCAATTATAAGGCACACGACGCGCAAAAAGTCCGGCGCACAATAATTTGAAAAAAGTTTAGATAAAAGTTTTGCAAACTAAATAATTTCTAACTTTCGGGTGCAAATTGACATCAAGTTACAAAATTTGAGAATAAAAAGAAAAATAGTTAACCACCTATTTTTACTAATAACTAAAATCTTTTTGTGCGATCGAGTCTGCGGTCCGGCGCCGCAAACTCGATCGCACAAAAAGTGTGCCGTCTGCGCTGCACCTTAACCTGTTTGAAAGTCCGTTTCATAGTTTTGATGTGTCCACACCAATCCATCGGACCGTACTTTTTGGAAAACCTACTAAAAACTATCGATCGACATCGACTATTCCATTTGTACGTCGATCGACGGTCAATCTATTGGTGTGGTAGCATCCTTAGACTTCCTGTTTTAATAAGTATAGATTTTTGCACAATATCTTTGACGATGTCATTTTATGTTCCAACATAGGTTGGTAAATCTCATTTTCATTTAACATGAAATTTGGTCAATAATACTTTACATGGGTTCGTTCAAAAAAAGAAATAACTTAGGTAGTAGATAATTTTAGACTGTAGGGCAGAAGGTAAGTCAAAATTTCCTTATTTAATGCAAATGTCAGTAGGAACGTACCTACCTAAGTATATATTTTTACTATCAAACTTTAAAGTTCATATAAATTTATTTTAGTTACATGTTTTTTTCCAAATACGTAATTTAATTTAATAATAAGCATGGCCCTTATCATTATGATACATTCATATGAACATGTGAATGAATATAGGTAAGTAACTTTGTACAAACGTAAATTGCTAAGATGACTGGTTAGTTTTCACTGCGTTCTATTATAATATTATTAACCCTTAATTTGACAACGACATTTTTTCAAGCAAGCATTATTTTGATACCTTTTAATCATCAAGGGTATGCTAAAAACTCCTAAAAAATTTAATCTTTTTCCATAGTTGGGAAAAGTCGTGTCCTGATAATACATCAAACTTAATTTGAGATTTATTTTAATATTAAAAATCACAAAATTCAGAACAAATTGGCCGACAAATTGTTTTCTTTTGGTAAAAAAATAAAGTTAGTATAAAATTAATATTTACCAAAAAGTAACATAAAAAATTATTTGGTATGGATCTAGTTAGAACTAGCAGTAAGATGGGTGGGTGAAGATGGAATCGAAACAATTGCAGATAATTATTTGTAGATATACCCCCTTATGCATAATGAAATGTAAAGTTAAAGGTTAGAAACATAAAGTGTTTAGTTTAGAGCTAGCATATTTAAACAATGTTTAAACTAAAATAGGTTTATCGTGCGATTATGAGTAAGAGGGTAAGTGTTGTCAACATAAAATTTTATTTCCTACCCATATTTTGAGAGATTTTCATAAAAAGTAATCATGAAAAATAAAAAATAAAAACATTTTTAGACACACAGGTTTTTTGAAGATTGTGTCCGCTCCACCGTACAACGTCAAATTAAGGGTTAAAGCTAAAGGAGAGTGTATTCCAAACTGATTGCCCGAGCTAATGCTAGTACGGGTCGAACGGACATCAAGGTGACAATCTCATTATAGGTGCTGCAAAACGGGGTCAACGCGATCCCATGGGCGTTAATACAAGTCACAAGCTAATCCATATTTTAGTTTTTAATAAATTAATTTTCATAATAAGTTCTGTGTATCCATTCTTTTGTATTGTAAAGTTGTTAAATGAGTAATACAGCAGTAACTGGACTACCTATATCTTTTGGTGATTGTTTTTCAAGCATTCCGATGTTCTACAATGTGCTATGGTGATACCAAGACAAAGAGTATTTTATTACAGAAACTGACTTAAGTTATGTGGCCAAATAATGCCTTTGTTAAATAAAACACTTTTTAACCGGATTTATCGCGTATATTTACATTTTAAATTTTGACTCGACGTTTCGGTGTCTTTGCAGACACCGAAACGTCTTTGTTTTTACTTTTTACCCGACTGAGGATGATTGCGCCGCCATGATCAAACTCGAAAAACTTCACTATTTTTGCTTCGAAAATTACATATGTTTTCGCACTCTTCTATTTCGACTAATTTCGCCGAAAATTTGGTGGTAAGTATTCATTCCTGGTTTTTTGAACTGTCGGAGCAGTCGAAACGATCATAACTGCGGCAAAGCAAAAAGGAGGCTTATATTATGATTTCGACCTGTAGGTACCTATGTAGGTATGATGTGTATTTATGTGGGTATGGATCTGTTCTAAACAACTTCTTAACTAGTTGTAGTATCGTGTGGGGTGTAAAATGAAATAGCATTTTTAACATAAATATGTAATTTACGGCTATCCTTTCAACATATCTCTATCAGTAGGTATGACGTATAAAAATACCTACATAAATATTTCAGCGGAGACGTTTTTCATGTTTCGTACTTTTAGAGCGTGTTTCGAGTAGTCAGATTTTAGTTTGTAAACTTTTTTTTTAATACTTGCAGTAATGGAGCGTGCGATAGGGTACCTAAACAGGACGTGAGCTAGATAAGTCAAGCTTACTAAAGTTTTGAGAGCACTTATTTTGAGTGAACACAGAAACCTACATCAATGTGGGTGACTGTAATTCACCATCACAATAATTATTGTTTTAAACAATTTGATGTACATACCTACAACTAAGCAATTAGTATTAGGTACCTACACTAACTACAACCACAACTCCAATAAAAAATACAATAAAGTTTCTTCCAAACAAACACGATACAACAACATAAGAAAATTATTAGCAAAAGCTCAATGGACTCGATAGTTGTTATTAGCTGTTTTGTAATTCCTATCACGATCTTGACGAGTAACTATTACGAACCAGAAAGTTCTAGAAAACTCTGGAACATTATAGTTTTGAACAACTCTGAACGGTGGTGTTAGGTGAAGAACGAGGACGGAATAAAATGAAACAACATAAAATTCAGATTTATTTCAAGGAATTGGTATAGGTACTACTTATAAATTTTGAGATAGCAAGAAAGCCCTTTTTCGTAAGAACAGTTTAATTTTGTTTGTATACTTAGTTTGAAGGGTATTTTAGTTGAGTTGTACCTATAATTGCAGTGCAGTGGGTAAATAGTCGGGTCATGCGCTAAAAGTGTTCACTTTTTATTCCTATACTTTTTTTTTAATCTAAAGTGGAAAGTTAGTTTTAAAAGTAAGCGTTCCCGCCATCTTGACGTTCATCACTGGTCACCTTACTCAGTGGCGTGTCCGATTAATTGCATTCAATTTCGTGATTAGGTATACATGACAATGGACAGGAAAATGTTATTCCGGACGCAGTTTCTAGAAGGGCGCCAGTTGATGCAATTCTCTTACACCATCTCTTGATACTCAGCTGGTACCCGAAAATATTTTCTGGCTGTAGGTATTATAGGTGTTATTAGGTTATATATTATACGAGCGTTTGCCCGCGACTTCGTACACGCATAAACTCAAAAGTCCTATATTTTCCGTTCCCGTGGGAATTTCGGGAATTCCTTTCATAATACAAACAGACACTTATTAAGGAACCTTTATACAAAGTATCACATCCGTGCACTCCAGGAATAAGGTTTTTTCATACAAATTAAAACATCATATAGTTCCCGTTCCCGTGGGAATTTCGGGAATTCCTTTCATACAACCAGTCACTTTTTGAAGAACCTTTATGCCAAGTATCGTATCCGTGCACTCAAGGAATAAAATTTTTCATACAAACTAAAAAGTCCTATATTTCCCGTTCCCGTGGGAATTTCGGGAATTCCTTCCTTGGTGCACCCCTACATCCCCTAAAGAATCCATATTTTAGTTTTTAATAAATTAATTTTCATAAGAAGTTCTGTGTAGGTATACATTCTTTTGTATTGTAAAGTTGTTAAATGAGTGACCCAGCAGCAACTGGACGACATCTTTTGGTGATTGTTTTCTAAGCAATCCGATGTTCCGATATTCTACAATGTACTATGGTGATACCAAGCCAAAGAGTATTTTATTACAGAAACTGACTTATGGTAGGCTTTAAGTAGGATCACTTTAGAATTGCTCTATGGTGGTAGGACTTCACCGTCTAGCTTACGACCGCACTACATATAGGTACCTACATGAAATCTGCCGCCAAATATGTTGCGATGTTGTGCTCCGGCAATATTTTATGTAAAGCCAAGTCCTAACCCTTTGTGCTGTCGAGGTCAAAATCGAGCTAAGTCTCTAATAAATAAAAACCTAGACTTTTTATGCGGTTATAAAACATCTCAAGGACCATTGACACTCCAAAATCTTAGTTCAAAATTGAACTTTATGATTACCTACTATCAATTTTTTTTTGTGTCAAACTTTGAACATATAATTACCATTAAATAAATCAAGTACAAGTAGCAATACTGCAGTGCGAGCACGGTTCTTTTTTCACGATCGTGTTTACGCTTCCGAATTTAAGCGATTATTGTCTATGATCGGTAGCACGGTTCTCCATCACGATCGTGATGTCGTGTATTTAAAGTAAACAAAGGTCCGGTTTCATAAAAACATAATTTCAATGTTGCCATACGGTTTTTCAATTATCAATCATGGTTTTCAATCTAATTCACGAGTATCCTAGCAACAAAAAACTGAATTAGGGACTAAATTAAAAACTTAAATGTCATGTTGCCTCCATTGTTGTTGTTTGTTAATTTGGGAAATATGTAAACGGCTGGTTGGTTGCCAATTAACCAAAAGAAGAAGAAGAAGGGAATTATTTATTAAAAATGAATAATATCAAATAAATAATATGCGTAATATATGTGAAGATCCAATTTATACAGGAAGCGATAAATATACTGCAACTTGCTTTTCTTCCAAATGAGGAAAAGAATATTGACTTCGATCCACTTGTTCAAGAGAAAACATTAAAGCGCATAACACGGTTCTTCCAACACAAGAAATATGTGATTTATAGTACTTCTTCTGCGATACGAATGTAATAGAAAGTTTCGTTTTTGAAGAAGACACCATTCAATAAAAATCCTACTCGGTATCAATAAGACTAGATGCTTATGCTTTGAACTAGATACTATACTTTCGGGGCATAATTACTGGATCGAGCCGATTGAAAAGGACCAATGAATAATATAAATAAAGCAGCTTTATGTCTATAGTTTGAACATTTTATTTAAACTGTATTTTGTTTATATTAATAAAATCTGATACCCACTTTTATGAAGTTTTGTCATTACTGCAAATCCTATTTATTTGTTTTTGAAAAACTTAACTAAAATATGATGTATTGTATGGGTCAAAAGCCACTTCAAGGTTTTCGCAGATATACATACAGTATTATAAACAAAACAAGCATGGTTAAGTTTAATAACCTTATAGTGTTAAAGCCTTATAAGGAGCAGTGAATATTTATGAAAATTAAATGTATCTGAAATACACTAGGTATGTTGTGTTTTTCTGAATGGAACGATAAAAGTAATACTGAACTAAGTGATATACATGTACAGTATTACTTTTCTGTAAGTAAGGTCTGGCCACTTTGAGGGGAATTTATTGTGATAAATTAAACGGGTACAAGGTTTTCAATTTTAATAGTTTTTTATTTTAATATTCTACAAGGTATCTGAAATATAAAATACACTTATAAAAAAGCTTCTCAATGACTTAACTGCGAAAAACAACTTGAAATCATATAAAAAGGCATTGTCATTCACATTTCAACTTACTTAACATATTAATTTACTTTTAAATCTGTCTGACAATGCTATAAAACTCTATGCTAAAATCAAAACCTTCGACAATACAGACCGTTACATTTCAGTGAGGTAAAATCTTAATAAACAAATAATAACATTTATAAGGCAGGTTTGGTTGTATGGTTGAACATAAAACATGTTTACTATAAGTTTAGACCTGGGTCTCCATGAGTGTATTCTACAAATAAAAAACATTTTCGATTATAATCTATAATCTTTATTAATATGAGAGCATTGCATAGTTGTTCAATTATTAAGGTAATTTGAAATATGACACCTATAGTCATACAATAAGTTTAGTAAACAATACATGATAAAATACACAAGTATACATAAGACAAAATATAGCCTTAAGAGGTCTTAACTGATTGAAAATAAAATGAGATATTGATTTATATAACAGTATTATTATTTAAACATTAATTTATTTGGTTTCATACTGTCCGGAGTACATGATAGATTCTGTATGGTAGTAGTCTAGTTTACGGAGCATTGAATGGTTTTTGAAACCTTAATATTTGTAAAATACTCGAGCTATGCCAATGGGAACAATAAAAGTAAGACTGGACTGAGTGATATACAGTTGGGCACAATCTTTTAGTAAACAAGTTATGACATAGTACGGTCCTTGCACACAATATGAAACAAACCCTCTGAACTCAATATGCGATTGGTATGGGGATTGAGGTATGTTGTGTTTGTTATTCTGAATGGAACAATAAAATAATACTGAACTTAGTGATATACATGTTCAGTATTACTTTTCTGTAAGTAAGGTCTGGCCACTTTGAGGGGAATTTAGTGATAAATTAAATGGGTGCAAGATTTTCAATTTTAATAGTTTTTTTATTTTAATATTTTACAAGATATCTAAAAATTAAATACACTTAGCTTCTCAATGACTGAACTGCGAAAAACAATTTGAAATCATATAAAAAGGCATTGTCATTCACATTTCAACTTACTTCACATATTAATTTACTTTTAAATCTGTCTGAAAATGCTATAAAACTCTATGCTAAAATTAAAACCTTCGACAATACAGACCGTTACATTTCAGTGAGGTAAAATCTTAGTAAACAATTTATAGGATTACTTCACACTTAAATAAAACTGGTCACTTTATAATTGAATGGTTAGTATTTGAAATTCCTGATGCAAGTAGGTTCCAAACAAATAATAACATTTATAAGGCAGGTTTGGGTGTATGGTTGAACATAAAACATGTTTACTATAAGTTTAGACCTGGGTCTCCATGAGTGTATTGTACAAATAAAAAACATTTTCGATAATAATCTATAATCTTTATTAATACGAGAGCATTGCATAGTTGTTCAATTATTAAGGTAATTTGAAATATGCTACCTAATAGTAATACAATAAGTTAAGTAAACAATACATGATAAAATACACAAGTATACATAAGACAAAACATAGCCTTAAGAGGTCTTAACTTATTGCTTTATATAACGGTATTATTATTTATACATTAATTTATTTAGTTTCATACTGTCCGGAGTACATGATAGATTCTGTATGGCAGTAGTCTAGTTTACGGAGCATTGAATGGTTTTTGAAACCTTAATATTTGTAAAATACTCTAGCTATGCAAATTGGAACAATAAAAGTAAGACTGGACTGAGTGATATACAGTTGGGCACAAACTTTTAGTAAACAAGTTATGACAAAGTACGGTCCTGGCACACAATATGAAACAAACCCTCTCAACTCAATATATGATTGGTATGGGGATTGCAAATTAAAGCTTGCATATATGTTATATGATGTTTCCAAACCCAGCAAACTCTTTGGTTCACTTAAATTTAAAAGTTTGCTTATTGCGGCATAATGAAAACATGCAATGATCAAAGTATTTATTATTTTTTTCAAAATCGCAACATCACAAGTCCTAATTCACTTTGTATTAGCTTTAAAAGAATTATTGTGTACACTAAAATCACTGTTCACACTTATTTCTCTCACATTTTAAACTTCATTCTTATCCTTGTAAGATGTATGTTTATTCCATTATGCTAGTTTCTTTATTTTCTTATTTATATTTGTAATAGGCATTTCTCTTAAGTTTTAAAGTTTCTCCTTATATCTGAAACAAAACATAACAAAATGATTAGGATTTGTATTATGTGTCATATACTTATTAAAGTGTATTGGTCAATTGTTAACTTTTTACTAAACCTTAATTTTTTTATAGTAGGTAACCTATAGATGATAAAATTTTATATGATTTAGGAATAGCATTGTGGAGTTTAACAGAGATTGTTTAACATAGCCTGCGATATAGCTACAGATATGGGAAATCTTTATAAATCAATCTTTCTGCATGTCCAGTAACTCTTGTTCATTCCTAGCTTTAGCTTCCAATATGTAATTTGAAGGCAGTGTCAATAAACTCAGAGATAAATAGTGGTTTGCAGGGTTCGTAAGGTAGCCTTGCCTAAAATAGTTCTCACACACGATTTTTAAGCAACAAAAAAATTTTCAATGTCCGTCGTTTTTCCCCAAATTAATAAACCACACCTTAGTATTGGTGCTGCAAAACTCTTCAAATGATATTAGTTAAAATACACGTAGGAACTTACCATTATATGAACAGGCAATCCATTAGATCGTCTCCGCTGCAAATCTTGTTGTAAATTTAAAACAAGGACAGTGGCGATGTCTTCATTAATGCGAAATAGCTTATTATTTGGATTATTGGCGTCCCGTATCAATCTTCTGGATATCATTTGCATAGTAATATATCTCCGCCTCTCTTCCTCGGCAATTAATGCGAATCCAAAGTCCTTACAAAAGACATGGTCGGCAAGCTCAAAGGGATTGTTAGCGTCCCGTATTAATCTTCTGGACATCATTTGTGAACTAATGTATCTCCTCCTCTCTTCCTCGGCAATTAATACGAATCCAAAATCCATTATTTCACTAAAATATGAGCGCGAGTCAAATGGCGGCTTCACGATTTTTACTTACAAACTTTTTGACAGTCGCCACCCACCAGTCGTCTCCTATGAGTTCCATGCTACTGAATTCGGTTTACTCGGTAATTTCGTGATAGATTCGAGATACATTACCAATCGTGAGGAATCGTGTTGTCTATGCTACAGTTAACAGCTATCACGATAAATAACCGTCGTTTATGTCAAATACACGATCGTGAAAAGATCCGTGCTAGCACTGCAGCAGTGCGAGCACGGTTCTTTTTTCACGATCGTGTTTACGCTTCCGAATTTAAGCGATTATTGTCTATGATCGGTAGCACGGTTCTCCATCACGATCGTGATGTCGTGTATTTAAAGTAAACAAAGGTCCGGTTTCATAAAAACATAATTTCAATGTTGCCATACGGTTTTTCAATTATCAATCATGGTTTTCAATCTAATTCACGAGTATCCTAGCAACAAAAAACTGAATTAGGGACTAAATTAAAAACTTAAATGTCATGTTGCCTCCATTGTTGTTGTTTGTTAATTTGGGAAATATGTAAACGGCTGGTTGGTTGCCAATTAACCAAAAGAAGAAGAAGAAGGGAATTATTTATTAAAAATGAATAATATCAAATAAATAATATGCGTAATATATGTGAAGATCCAATTTATACAGGAAGCGATAAATATACTGCAACTTGCTTTTCTTCCAAATGAGGAAAAGAATATTGACTTCGATCCACTTGTTCAAGAGAAAACATTAAAGCGCATAACACGGTTCTTCCAACACAAGAAATATGTGATTTAAAGTACTTCTTCTGCGATACGAATGTAATAGAAAGTTTCGTTTTTGAAGAAGACATCATTCAATAAAAATCCTACTCGGTATCAATAAGACTAGATGCTTATGCTTTAAACTAGATACTATACTTTCGGGGCATAATTACTGGATCGAGCCGATTGAAAAGGACCAATGAATAATATAAATAAAGCAGCTTTATGTCTATAGTTTGAACATTTTATTTAAACTGTATTTTGTTTATATTAATAAAATCTGATACCCACTTTTATGAAGTTTTGTCATTACTGCAAATCCTATTTATTTGTTTTTGAAAAACTTAACTAAAATAAGATTTATTGTATGGGTCAAAAGCCACTTCAAGGTTTTCGCAGATATACATACAGTATTATAAACAAAACAAGCATTGTTAAGTTTAGTAACCTTATAGTGTTAAAGCCTTATAAGGAGCAGTGAATATTTATGAAAATTAAATGTATCTGAAATACACTAGGTATGTTGTGTTTTTCTGAATGGAACGATAAAAGTAATACTGAACTAAGTGATATACATGTACAGTATTACTTTTGTGTAAGTAAGGTCTGGCCACTTTGAGGGGAATTTATTGTGATAAATTAAACGGGTACAAGGTTTTCAATTTTAATAGTTTTTTATTTTAATATTCTACAAGATATCTGAAATATAAAATACACTTATAAAAAAGCTTCTCAATGACTTAACTGCGAAAAACAACTTGAAATCATATAAAAAGGCATTGTCATTCACATTTCAACTTACTTCACATATTAATTTACTTTAAATCTGTCTGACAATGCTATAAAACTCTATGCTAAAATCAAAACCTTCGACAATACAGACCGTTACATTTCAGTGAGGTAAAATCTTAATAAACAAATAATAACATTTATAAGGCAGGTTTGGTTGTATGGTTGAACATAAAACATGTTTACTATAAGTTTAGACCTGGGTCTCCATGAGTGTATTGTACAAATAAAAAACATTTTCGATTATAATCTATAATCTTTATTAATACGAGAGCATTGCATAGTTGTTCAATTATTAAGGTAATTTGAAATATGACACCTATAGTCATACAATAAGTTTAGTAAACAATACATGATAAAATACACAAGTATACATAAGACAAAATATAGCCTTAAGAGGTCTTAACTGATTGAAAATAAAATGAGATATTGATTTATATAACAGTATTATTATTTAAACATTAATTTATTTGGTTTCATACTGTCCGGAGTACATGATAGATTCTGTATGGTAGTAGTCTAGTTTACGGAGCATTGAATGGTTTTTGAAACCTTAATATTTGTAAAATACTCGAGCTATGCCAATGGGAACAATAAAAGTAAGACTGGACTGAGTGATATACAGTTGGGCACAATCTTTTAGTAAACAAGTTATGACATAGTACGGTCCTTGCACACAATATGAAACAAACCCTCTGAACTCAATATGCGATTGGTATGGGGATTGAGGTATGTTGTGTTTGTTATTCTGAATGGAACAATAAAATAATACTGAACTTAGTGATATACATGTTCAGTATTACTTTTCTGTAAGTAAGGTCTGGCCACTTTGAGGGGAATTTAGTGATAAATTAAATGGGTGCAAGATTTTCAATTTTAATAGTTTTTTTATTTTAATATTTTACAAGATATCTAAAAATTAAATACACTTAGCTTCTCAATGACTGAACTGCGAAAAACAATTTGAAATCATATAAAAAGGCATTGTCATTCACATTTCAACTTACTTCACATATTAATTTACTTTTAAATCTGTCTGAAAATGCTATAAAACTCTATGCTAAAATTAAAACCTTCGACAATACAGACCGTTACATTTCAGTGAGGTAAAATCTTAGTAAACAATTTATAGGATTACTTCACACTTAAATAAAACTGGTCACTTTATAATTGAATGGTTAGTATTTGAAATTCCTGATGCAAGTAGGTTCCAAACAAATAATAACATTTATAAGGCAGGTTTGGGTGTATGGTTGAACATAAAACATGTTTACTATAAGTTTAGACCTGGGTCTCCATGAGTGTATTGTACAAATAAAAAACATTTTCGATAATAATCTATAATCTTTATTAATACGAGAGCATTGCATAGTTGTTCAATTATTAAGGTAATTTGAAATATGCTACCTAATAGTAATACAATAAGTTAAGTAAACAATACATGATAAAATACACAAGTATACATAAGACAAAACATAGCCTTAAGAGGTCTTAACTTATTGCTTTATATAACGGTATTATTATTTATACATTAATTTATTTAGTTTCATACTGTCCGGAGTACATGATAGATTCTGTATGGCAGTAGTCTAGTTTACGGAGCATTGAATGGTTTTTGAAACCTTAATATTTGTAAAATACTCTAGCTATGCAAATTGGAACAATAAAAGTAAGACTGGACTGAGTGATATACAGTTGGGCACAAACTTTTAGTAAACAAGTTATGACAAAGTACGGTCCTGGCACACAATATGAAACAAACCCTCTCAACTCAATATATGATTGGTATGGGGATTGCAAATTAAAGCTTGCATATATGTTATATGATGTTTCCAAACCCAGCAAACTCTTTGGTTCACTTAAATTTAAAAGTTTGCTTATTGCGGCATAATGAAAACATGCAATGATCAAAGTATTTATTATTTTTTTCAAAATCGCAACATCACAAGTCCTAATTCACTTTGTATTAGCTTTAAAAGAATTATTGTGTACACTAAAATCACTGTTCACACTTATTTCTCTCACATTTTAAACTTCATTCTTATCCTTGTAAGATGTATGTTTATTCCATTATGCTAGTTTCTTTATTTTCTTATTTATATTTGTAATAGGCATTTCTCTTAAGTTTTAAAGTTTCTCCTTATATCTGAAACAAAACATAACAAAATGATTAGGATTTGTATTATGTGTCATATACTTATTAAAGTGTATTGGTCAATTGTTAACTTTTTACTAAACCTTAATTTTTTTATAGTAGGTAACCTATAGATGATAAAATTTTATATGATTTAGGAATAGCATTGTGGAGTTTAACAGAGATTGTTTAACATAGCCTGCGATATAGCTACAGATATGGGAAATCTTTATAAATCAATCTTTCTGCATGTCCAGTAACTCTTGTTCATTCCTAGCTTTAGCTTCCAATATGTAATTTGAAGGCAGTGTCAATAAGCTCAGAGATAAATAGTGGTTTGCAGGGTTCGTAAGGTAGCCTTGCCTAAAATAGTTCTCACACACGATTTTTAAGCAACAAAAAAATTTTCAATGTCCGTCGTTTTTCCCCAAATTAATAAACCACACCTTAGTATTGGTGCTGCAAAACTCTTCAAATGATATTAGTTAAAATACACGTAGGAACTTACCATTATATGAACAGGCAATCCATTAGATCGTCTCCGCTGCAAATCTTGTTGTAAATTTAAAACAAGGACAGTGGCGATGTCTTCATTAATGCGAAATAGCTTATTATTTGGATTATTGGCGTCCCGTATCAATCTTCTGGATATCATTTGCATAGTAATATATCTCCGCCTCTCTTCCTCGGCAATTAATGCGAATCCAAAGTCCTTACAAAAGACATGGTCGGCAAGCTCAAAGGGATTGTTAGCGTCCCGTATTAATCTTCTGGACATCATTTGTGAATTAATGTATCTCCTCCTCTCTTCCTCGGCAATTAATACGAATCCAAAATCCATTATTTCACTAAAATATGAGCGCGAGTCAAATGGCGGCTTCACGATTTTTACTTACAAACTTTTTGACAGTCGCCACCCACCAGTCGTCTTCTATGAGTTCCATGCTACTGAATTCGGTTTACTCGGTAATTTCGTGATAGATTCGAGATACATTACCAATCGTGAGGAATCGTGTTGTCTATGCTACAGTTAACAGCTATCACGATAAATAACCGTCGTTTATGTCAAATACACGATCGTGAAAAGATCCGTGCTAGCACTGCAGCAGTGCGAGCACGGTTCTTTTTTCACGATCGTGTTTACGCTTCCGAATTTAAGCGATTATTGTCTATGATCGGTAGCACGGTTCTCCATCACGATCGTGATGTCGTGTATTTAAAGTAAACAAAGGTCCGGTTTCATAAAAACATAATTTCAATGTTGCCATACGGTTTTTCAATTATCAATCATGGTTTTCAATCTAATTCACGAGTATCCTAGCAACAAAAAACTGAATTAGGGACTAAATTAAAAACTTAAATGTCATGTTGCCTCCATTGTTGTTGTTTGTTAATTTGGGAAATATGTAAACGGCTGGTTGGTTGCCAATTAACCAAAAGAAGAAGAAGAAGGGAATTATTTATTAAAAATGAATAATATCAAATAAATAATATGCGTAATATATGTGAAGATCCAATTTATACAGGAAGCGATAAATATACTGCAACTTGCTTTTCTTCCAAATGAGGAAAAGAATATTGACTTCGATCCACTTGTTCAAGAGAAAACATTAAAGCGCATAACACGGTTCTTCCAACACAAGAAATATGTGATTTAAAGTACTTCTTCTGCGATACGAATGTAATAGAAAGTTTCGTTTTTGAAGAAGACACCATTCAATAAAAATCCTACTAGGTATCAATAAGACTAGATGCTTATGCTTTAAACTAGATACTATACTTTCGGGGCATAATTACTGGATCGAGCCGATTGAAAAGGACCAATGAATAATATAAATAAAGCAGCTTTATGTCTATAGTTTGAACATTTTATTTAAACTGTATTTTGTTTATATTAATAAAATCTGATACCCACTTTTATGAAGTTTTGTCATTACTGCAAATCCTATTTATTTGTTTTTTAAAAACCTAACTAAAATAAGATTTATTGTATGGGTCAAAAGCCACTTCAAGGTTTTCGCAGATATACATACAGTATTATAAACAAAACAAGCATTGTTAAGTTTAGTAACCTTATAGTGTTAAAGCCTTATAAGGAGCAGTGAATATTTATGAAAATTAAATGTATCTGAAATACACTAGGTATGTTGTGTTTTTCTGAATGGAACGATAAAAGTAATACTGAACTAAGTGATATACATGTACAGTATTACTTTTGTGTAAGTAAGGTCTGGCCACTTTGAGGGGAATTTATTGTGATAAATTAAACGGGTACAAGGTTTTCAATTTTAATAGTTTTTTATTTTAATATTCTACAAGATATCTGAAATATAAAATACACTTATAAAAAAGCTTCTCAATGACTTAACTGCGAAAAACAACTTGAAATCATATAAAAAGGCATTGTCATTCACATTTCAACTTACTTCACATATTAATTTACTTTAAATCTGTCTGACAATGCTATAAAACTCTATGCTAAAATCAAAACCTTCGACAATACAGACCGTTACATTTCAGTGAGGTAAAATCTTAATAAACAAATAATAACATTTATAAGGCAGGTTTGGTTGTATGGTTGAACATAAAACATGTTTACTATAAGTTTAGACCTGGGTCTCCATGAGTGTATTGTACAAATAAAAAACATTTTCGATTATAATCTATAATCTTTATTAATACGAGAGCATTGCATAGTTGTTCAATTATTAAGGTAATTTGAAATATGACACCTATAGTCATACAATAAGTTTAGTAAACAATACATGATAAAATACACAAGTATACATAAGACAAAATATAGCCTTAAGAGGTCTTAACTGATTGAAAATAAAATGAGATATTGATTTATATAACAGTATTATTATTTAAACATTAATTTATTTGGTTTCATACTGTCCGGAGTACATGATAGATTCTGTATGGTAGTAGTCTAGTTTACGGAGCATTGAATGGTTTTTGAAACCTTAATATTTGTAAAATACTCGAGCTATGCCAATGGGAACAATAAAAGTAAGACTGGACTGAGTGATATACAGTTGGGCACAATCTTTTAGTAAACAAGTTATGACATAGTACGGTCCTTGCACACAATATGAAACAAACCCTCTGAACTCAATATGCGATTGGTATGGGGATTGAGGTATGTTGTGTTTGTTATTCTGAATGGAACAATAAAATAATACTGAACTTAGTGATATACATGTTCAGTATTACTTTTCTGTAAGTAAGGTCTGGCCACTTTGAGGGGAATTTAGTGATAAATTAAATGGGTGCAAGATTTTCAATTTTAATAGTTTTTTTATTTTAATATTTTACAAGATATCTAAAAATTAAATACACTTAGCTTCTCAATGACTGAACTGCGAAAAACAATTTGAAATCATATAAAAAGGCATTGTCATTCACATTTCAACTTACTTCACATATTAATTTACTTTTAAATCTGTCTGAAAATGCTATAAAACTCTATGCTAAAATTAAAACCTTCGACAATACAGACCGTTACATTTCAGTGAGGTAAAATCTTAGTAAACAATTTATAGGATTACTTCACACTTAAATAAACCTGGTCACTTTATAATTGAATGGTTAGTATTTGAAATTCCTGATGCAAGTAGGTTCCAAACAAATAATAACATTTATAAGGCAGGTTTGGGTGTATGGTTGAACATAAAACATGTTTACTATAAGTTTAGACCTGGGTCTCCATGAGTGTATTGTACAAATAAAAAACATTTTCGATAATAATCTATAATCTTTATTAATACGAGAGCATTGCATAGTTGTTCAATTATTAAGGTAATTTGAAATATGCTACCTAATAGTAATACAATAAGTTTAGTAAACAATACATGATAAAATACACAAGTATACATAAGACAAAACAAAGCCTTAAGAGGTCTTAACTTATTGCTTTATATAACGGTATTATTATTTATACATTAATTTATTTAGTTTCATACTGTCCGGAGTACATGATAGATTCTGTATGGCAGTAGTCTAGTTTACGGAGCATTGAATGGTTTTTGAAACCTTAATATTTGTAAAATACTCTAGCTATGCAAATTGGAACAATAAAAGTAAGACTGGACTGAGTGATATACAGTTGGGCACAAACTTTTAGTAAACAAGTTATGACAAAGTACGGTCCTGGCACACAATATGAAACAAACCCTCTCAACTCAATATGTGATTGGTATGGGGATTGCAAATTAAAGCTTGCATATATGTTATATGATGTTTCCAAACCCAGCAAACTCTTTGGTTCACTTAAATTTAAAAGTTTGCTTATTGCGGCATAATGAAAACATGCAATGATCAAAGTATTTATTATTTTTTTTCAAAATCGCAACATCACAAGTCCTAATTCACTTTGTATTAGCTTTAAAAGAATTATTGTGTACACTAAAATCACTGTTCACACTTATTTCTCTCACATTTTAAACTTCATTCTTATCCTTGTAAGATATTATGTTTATTCCATTATGCTAGTTTCTTTATTTTCTTATTTATATTTGTAATAGGCATTTCTCTTAAGTTTTAAAGTTTCTCCTTATATCTGAAACAAAACATAACAAAATGATTAGGATTTGTATTATGTGTCATATACTTATTAAAGTGTATTGGTCAATTGTTAACTTATTACTAAACCTTAATTTTTTTATAGTAGGTAACCTATAGATGATAAAATTTTATATGATTTAGGAATAGCATTGTGGAGTTTAACAGAGATTGTTTAACATAGCCTGCGATATAGCTACAGATATGGGAAATCTTTATAAATCAATCTTTCTGCATGTCCAGTAACTCTTGTTCATTCCTAGCTTTAGCTTCCAATATGTAATTTGAAGACAGTGTCAATAAATTCAGAGATAAATAGTGGTTTGCAGGGTTCGTAAGGTAGCCTTGCCTAAAATAGTTCTCACACACGATTATTACGTTATTTTACTTTTATTGTTCCAATTTGCATAGCTAGAGTATTTTACAAATATTAAGGTTTCAAAAACCATTCAATGCTCCGTAAACTAGACTACTGCCATACAGAATCTATCATGTACTCCGGACAGTATGAAACTAAATAAATTAATGTATAAATAATAATACCGTTATATAAAGCAATAAGTTAAGACCTCTTAAGGCTTTGTTTTGTCTTATGTATACTTGTGTATTTTATCATGTATTGTTTACTAAACTTATTGTATTACTATTAGGTAGCATATTTCAAATTACCTTAATAATTGAACAACTATGCAATGCTCTCGTATTAATAAAGATTATAGATTATTATCGAAAATGTTTTTTATTTGTACAATACACTCATGGAGACCCAGGTCTAAACTTATAGTAAACATGTTTTATGTTCAACCATACACCCAAACCTGCCTTATAAATGTTATTATTTGTTTGGAACCTACTAGCATCAGGAATTTCAAATACTAACCATTCAATTATAAAGTGACCAGGTTTATTTAAGTGTGAAGTAATCCTATAAATTGTTTACTAAGATTTTACCTCACTGAAATGTAACGGTCTGTATTGTCGAAGGTTTTAATTTTAGCATAGAGTTTTATAGCATTTTCAGACAGATTTAAAAGTAAATTAATATGTGAAGTAAGTTGAAATGTGAATGACAATGCCTTTTTATATGATTTCAAATTGTTTTTCGCAGTTCAGTCATTGAGAAGCTAAGTGTATTTAATTTTTAGATATCTTGTAAAATATTAAAATAAAAAAACTATTAAAATTGAAAATCTTGCACCCATTTAATTTATCACTAAATTCCCCTCAAAGTGGCCAGACCTTACTTACAGAAAAGTAATACTGAACATGTATATCACTAAGTTCAGTATTATTTTATTGTTCCATTCAGAATAACAAACACAACATACCTCAATCCCCATACCAATCGCATATTGAGTTCAGAGGGTTTGTTTCATATTGTGTGCAAGGACCGTACTATGTCATAACTTGTTTACTAAAAGATTGTGCCCAACTGTATATCACTCAGTCCAGTCTTACTTTTATTGTTCCCATTGGCATAGCTCGAGTATTTTACAAATATTAAGGTTTCAAAAACCATTCAATGCTTCGTAAACTAGACTACTACCATACAGAATCTATCATGTACTCCGGACAGTATGAAACCAAATAAATTAATGTTTAAATAATAATACTGTTATATAAATCAATATCTCATTTTATTTTCAATCAGTTAAGACCTCTTAAGGCTATATTTTGTCTTATGTATACTTGTGTATTTTATCATGTATTGTTTACTAAACTTATTGTATGACTATAGGTGTCATATTTCAAATTACCTTAATAATTGAACAACTATGCAATGCTCTCGTATTAATAAAGATTATAGATTATAATCGAAAATGTTTTTTATTTGTACAATACACTCATGGAGACCCAGGTCTAAACTTATAGTAAACATGTTTTATGTTCAACCATACAACCAAACCTGCCTTATAAATGTTATTATTTGTTTATTAAGATTTTACCTCACTGAAATGTAACGGTCTGTATTGTCGAAGGTTTTGATTTTAGCATAGAGTTTTATAGCATTGTCAGACAGATTTAAAGTAAATTAATATGTGAAGTAAGTTGAAATGTGAATGACAATGCCTTTTTATATGATTTCAAGTTGTTTTTCGCAGTTAAGTCATTGAGAAGCTTTTTTATAAGTGTATTTTATATTTCAGATATCTTGTAGAATATTAAAATAAAAAACTATTAAAATTGAAAACCTTGTACCCGTTTAATTTATCACAATAAATTCCCCTCAAAGTGGCCAGACCTTACTTACACAAAAGTAATACTGTACATGTATATCACTTAGTTCAGTATTACTTTTATCGTTCCATTCAGAAAAACACAACATACCTAGTGTATTTCAGATACATTTAATTTTCATAAATATTCACTGCTCCTTATAAGGCTTTAACACTATAAGGTTACTAAACTTAACAATGCTTGTTTTGTTTATAATACTGTATGTATATCTGCGAAAACCTTGAAGTGGCTTTTGACCCATACAATAAATCTTATTTTAGTTAAGTTTTTCAAAAACAAATAAATAGGATTTGCAGTAATGACAAAACTTCATAAAAGTGGGTATCAGATTTTATTAATATAAACAAAATACAGTTTAAATAAAATGTTCAAACTATAGACATAAAGCTGCTTTATTTATATTATTCATTGGTCCTTTTCAATCGGCTCGATCCAGTAATTATGCCCCGAAAGTATAGTATCTAGTTCAAAGCATAAACATCTAGTCTTATTGATACCGAGTAGGATTTTTATTGAATGGTGTCTTCTTCAAAAACGAAACTTTCTATTACATTCGTATCGCAGAAGAAGTACTATAAATCACATATTTCTTGTGTTGGAAGAACCGTGTTATGCGCTTTAATGTTTTCTCTTGAACAAGTGGATCGAAGTCAATATTCTTTTCCTCATTTGGAAGAAAAGCAAGTTGCAGTATATTTATCGCTTCCTGTATAAATTGGATCTTCACATATATTACGCATATTATTTATTTGATATTATTCATTTTTAATAAATAATTCCCTTCTTCTTCTTCTTTTGGTTAATTGGCAACCAACCAGCCGTTTACATATTTCCCAAATTAACAAACAACAACAATGGAGGCAACATGACATTTAAGTTTTTAATTTAGTCCCTAATTCAGTTTTTTGTTGCTAGGATACTCGTGAATTAGATTGAAAACCATGATTGATAATTGAAAAACCGTATGGCAACATTGAAATTATGTTTTTATGAAACCGGACCTTTGTTTACTTTAAATACACGACATCACGATCGTGATGGAGAACCGTGCTACCGATCATAGACAATAATCGCTTAAATTCGGAAGCGTAAACACGATCGTGAAAAAAGAACCGTGCTCGCACTGCTGCTTCGGTACCACTAACTTTTTATTTCAGTAGGCCAAGATTATGTAAATTAGTATATATACCTAATTAGTTATTTCAATAAAGACTTTTTCACTTTCATAAAGACAAATATATTGCAAAAACTACAAAAGGACAAATATTAAAAAATTTTCTTGATAAAGGTCTTGAGCTGAATAGGGTTACTTTTAGAAAAAATAAAACCAAACACATCTCTGCTATAAACTTTTTTATTTTGACATTATAAAATCATAAAACAGTCATCATTCATACACAATCAAACCAAAATATTAAATCTATACCAGTCTTGGATCTGCTGGAAGAAATTTCCGTAGAAATAAGCCATGCCTTTGTACTTTAATTCAATGTTCCTTTCAAATGATATCGGGTCTTGTGTGTAATATATTTTTAAATATTTTAATTGCAGTTTCAAAACTTACTTATCAATAATTTATATAAACTATAATTTAAAAACTTCACAAGAAAACAGCCTCACTTTAAATAACACTTTTAAAAACAATCATCACAATGAAATAAAAGTATTGAATAATTCTTCTTTATTATAACTTAAACTATCTCGATGAGCTGTCTCGATAAACCTCAGCTGAAATAAGAAACAGTAGGTCTAGAAAGACTCAAATTGGAAATGAACAGTAAAAATTTAAAATTAATAAATAAGATCTACGAAATATTAAACTAGTCACTTACAGTTCTTTATTCTGCTGTAATTGTCTTATTTCTAATTCTAATTTCTTATTTAATAATTCTAAATTTTTATTTTCCAACTCCAATTTTCGACTTTCAAGAACTACTTTTTCTGCTTTTGCTTTAAAATATGTTGCTATGGTCAAATTTTTGTCTATTTGAGCCCTCTGCCGCTCCTCACATAATTTTCTTCGTTTTACTGTAAAAAATAATGAGAAATGACTCCTTAAAAATATCACCCGATCAACAATATTAACATGAATTCAATTTTAAGTAATAAATTGAAATGGTTATAATTATGGTCATGACAACATACACAACATACTTAATGTCTCCCAGCTTGTCTGACAAATACTTATAGCCATGTTATGTAAAACAATCCACCTACAGCCATAATATGTTAAACCTAACAATAAAAAAAGAATCTTTTAAAATATGTAACTTACAGCCATTGATAGTGTTATGGGTGAAATTTTTGTTGGGTTGCACTTGGGCCTCGTTTCCACTACCTGCCTCTAACCCACTATCCACGCAGCTATCATCCACAATCTCAATTTTAAATTGTGGAATATAAGGTAGTTCATTAGTGGTTGGCTCTTGGACGGAAGCTCCTTCAGCATCCTCATCCCCGTCAAATTCCACAGGTACATCATTACTTGTAGCAATTAAAATAGATGCCACTCGATCAAAAACTTCATCTTGAAAGAAGGCTTTCCCACTTTCCATCTGTAAAATAAAAAACAGCTAGGAGAAATCAAAACCGAATGTATGACTACAGATCACAACTTTAAATAAGTACCTACTGACCTTAACATTGTTTTGTCGCATCAATGTATAACGCTTCCTGACAGATTTTTTTAAATTCTCCCACTTCAGCCTTAGCTGCTCTGGACTCCGGATCTCTCCTGTCATAGCGCTAAATTCCTGCGCTATTAATTTCCAAGCATCATCTTTTTGTTTGTTGCTACTAGCATTCTTGATTTTTGATGTTACAACATGATGCTTGGAAATCATGTCAAGCAGGAGGCTGATGTTCTCTTTTGAGAGCGCCTTGGCCTTAGTCTGAAAATAGGTACTTATATTATAGTTTTAGAAGAAAAAAAAGAAAGCAACGGCAAGTAGAGAGCCATCCATAGTGTTTATCTTTTAGTTGTAGGATTCATCAAACATATTATGATTCCACGAATATAATCGATACTGCTTACACTCATTTCAGCCATTTTATGGTACACTTGTGAAAAAAAAGGTTTTACTATAATTATGCGCTTACAGTCCAGCTAAACCTGAGTAAAACTTCAATATTATTTTTTTACTGTTTGTTTACACATAGCGGAAAGGATGGATGGAACTAGTCGTCAGCGTCAGCTGTCAAATGTCAAACGTAAAACTGCGTTTTAATTTCATTAAAACAAGGAAGGAACTTTCGCTTCAAAAATTAGTTTCGGGACATTTCATTGAGTGGAGGATTTTTTTGTGAGAACCGCGGATGTTTGTGTCTATGAATTGATAAAATTCTTAAGGAGACCTGACATGCTTCATATGTTTTTGGACCAAAAAGCAAAGTACCCGGCCAAAGAATAGTAGGTACCTATGCTTATATTATGATAGAACACAAACATTCAAAAGATAAAAAGTCATTAGAGGAGGTTGAAAAGTTCGATCTTAGTAAGAATTTAAGCATCAAGATATTAGATAACAGGACCCTAAGTTTTACACAAACCCAGTTAGCGTAATGTGTGGCTACCCTAACAACTACCGAGACTGTCCCAGGGCTTCAGTTGCGAAGCTGGTTATTAACGATTTTAACCATATTTAATAAGTATTTTTCGTTATTGACGGTTAATTAACCGCATTATATGCTAACGGATTGAAATGTGTATCGTACCTAAGTTGCGCGATGATGCCACCTTCACATGGCAAAATAAAGTCGGTTGAAATTCCCTATCTTAAAAACAACTAAATCGATTTTGATGAGATTATAGTATACCCTAAGTAGAACAATACTCAGTACAACAAAGAATTACTTAAATCGGACGCGCAGTTCCGGATATATGTGAATACAAACATAAAAACATACCTAAATACACTATTAAACTTCGGCACATATTTTGTTCAGACGTTGATATAGACTAGCATATCTATACGAAAATGGAGCAATTCTGGAAATATTACATACGGTATTACCTCCTTTTTTGAAGTCGGTTAACAAGAAAAGAAAGAAAAGCTTTATCCTATTTCGTTGTCGCTGTCGGATATTTAACTGTACGCCTAACTCAGGAGTTGTTTGGGATAGATTTATTTGATTTATCCCAACCAACTCTTTCCTTCAAAATTTTTATTAACTGGGAAGGTTTAAAGCCGTCTACTCTAACGCTCCCAACTCCCACTGGCCTTCTCACCTGATTAACTTACTAATCCGGATAGGATTGATAATGCAGTCAACATAATCACTGATGCCATCACCCATACCATCAATGAAAATACCAGATCTATTCTGGTACTCAGATCCAAACTCACATCACATTTTTATAAAACATAAGAATGCGGCATTCGGTCGAGCTAGGCGCTACACGATACCCAAATACAAGCCAACGGTAAACCAACTTAATATACAAACCCAATACAATACAAGGAACTTCCATCTAATGAGCTTAAAAAGAACATGACTCTTTCTTATACGGCGAATTATTCGCATAGACTACATCTCTCATATTCCCCTTCTAGCCTGTCCCGATCGCACCTTAGCCTTCTAAGACCAAAAACAAAATAAAGGCCAACCTGTCGACTGCTCCTACGTCAAGGTGGTGGAGGAAGACGTCCTATTCAGGAACTCTCTCCCCTAACCAGCGAACCAATCAAGATTTCTAAAGAAGAGATTCGCCTTCATATTAAACGTCTCCATGCTTAAAAAAGCACCGTGGGTGAATGTTATCTCCAACAATGCTCAAGCACCTGCCCCAGCAAATCCTTTCCCTCCTGGCAACAACGCTTGCCTTGATCTTAGTGACTTTCCAATAGCTTGGAAAGACGCGATCGTTATAGTTAGGGACATAGAGACCTACCAGCTCCCTACCATTATTTGAATAGGCGAATATGTATGAGACAGTTTCGTGCACTCTCTATCCCATGTCCAAGAATACATGACGCAGACCGAAATATATTCTCTCCGACCCCGCTAACCAGCTCTCTATAGACGTGGGCAACCTCCTAGCGGCCAGATCTATTCCCTCCCGCACTAAGTGTTTTCCAAAGAGGACAACCCGTCAAGGTACCTACCACCCGTTTCGCAGACTTTATAACCTAATCAAGTGTCCCTAGAAACAAACGATCAGCCAACAGAATTCACATATCTCCTCCTCTGGGTGACGAGGAGGTTTAGGCCGTAATCCACCAAGCTGGCCCGGTGCTGTTTGATGGATGTCAGATATTTCAGGGTGCCGAAATGGCTTCTGACAAACCCCAACGACTACTGTATACAAGTGTACAGCACCCAGGACCGACTGCTTAACGTGCCCTCCGAAGCACGTTAGCCGAAGCCGGAAGTCGTCGTGAGAAATGAATGTTCGGCGGTCACCCATCCTAATACCGGCCGCACCGAGCGCGCTTAAGGCGACATATTGAACAAATGCATTGACTTTCATCGCAAACTATGAGAATATGACATGACAAGTGGATCTTTAATTTTGATATGTGTAAATTCATGGAATATACAAACTATAGACCTATAGCAATACTGTCAGTGGTAAATAAAATTGTGGAAAAATATATAGTATCACAGATAAGCAACTTTCTAGAGAAATATAATATATTAACAGACGCTCAGCATGGGTTCCGACGGGGTCGCAGCACGGAGACGGTGGTGGCGCGGTTTACAGATGAGGTTAACGAAGCTCTGGATCAGCGGAAGCAGGTGGTGGTGGTCTACATAGATTTCAAAAAAGCTTTTGATACTTTGGAACACCACCAGCTGCTACAGGCTATGGAGGAGTGTGGAATCGCGGGTCCACTTAACAAATGGCTCGACGCGTATCTGAGCAACAGAGCGTTGCTGACCGCGGTTGGTGGAGTGACCGGCGCGCCCGCGCGCGTCGACTGCGGCGTGCCCACCGGCTCCGTGTTCGGTCCCGTCGGGTACACCATGCATGTCAACAGTATGTGCAATGTAGTTCAGAGCTGTAGTGTGTATATGTACGCAGACGACACGTGTTTACTATACGCAGATAAAAATTTAAATGTAATAGAACAAAAAATTCAGAAAGACTTTACAAATATAATAAAATGGGCCCATGATAACGGTATAATTATTAACTTAAAGAAGACAAAGTGTATGCACATTCAGTCTCCTTACTCAAAAAATAAAGAAACGATACCTAAGATAGTAGGGCACAGTTATGAGTGCCTGCATAGTAACAACTTCCAATGCCAATGTGCTACTATTGAGGTGGTGGAGGAGTACAAGTACCTCGGCTTAGTCATTGACAATAGCTTTTCTTGGAAAATACATATTACCAACTTATGTGAGAAACTTAGACTTGTGCTTGTAAAACTAAATCACTTAAGTTATATTTTAGACAGGGCTACGATGTTTGTAGTTTACTATGCGTTAGTCGACGCTCTGCTTTCTTATGGGCTGGCAAGCTACGGGCGTACATTTAAAACGTACTTAGATAAAGTAAAATCACTTCAAAAGAGATTCCTAAAACTGTTAGTTGATAAAAAAACAAGAACTCGATGTAAGAGTAGTGAGTATGAAAAACTTTTTGTAGAATGTAAATTGCTGCCGGTTCATGAGAGGGTGGAACTGTTGATAGCGGTGGAACAGCTTTGGAGTGATGAGTTTAAAAATTATAAACCATTGAGACTCAGAAATCAAAATTATGCTAAAGACTTGGAAATACCCAACTATAATAATTATTATGGGCAGCGGACTAGAAAATATTTAGTTCCTAAGATTTTCAATGAAATACCGCCTAGGCTCAAAGACGAATATCACACTAAAAGATCATTTTCTCGTAAATTAAAAATGTTAAAAATAAAAACCTTTAATAATAAAATAAATATTTATAGGAATCATCGTTAAATATCCTTATATATATCTACCATTTGTTTTCAAGATTTTATAAGACCATTAATGTATTTAAAAAAATATTTATACCTTTATATAAAAAGTTAAAAAATAATTATTTTTTTTTATAGTTTTTCATTTTTTTTTATGTATATAAAATTATAAAATTGTTTATAGAATTAATTTGGATTGTGTTTTAAGTTAAAAAAGGAGCTACATCTGCCAACAAACTGCGTTGCAGTTTGGCAGAAGTAAAAATATGTAACTATTTTGTAAGTTTTTTTGGAAATAAATATATTATTATTATTATTATTATCTTTATCTATACTTTGCCTGCTCATAAACATGATTTGATGATTTTGACTCGATAGTTTTATTTTTCGAAAACACGTCTAAAAACATACTTTTGCTAAAATTACTACGTAGTTATGCAATCTATATGCTTAGAATTTACTTTAACTCAATCTTCACATTATTGTTCGGACTTTGGTTGCTCAAAATTTACATAGCATTTACCGTTATTTTTTTATCGATTTTTGAAACGATTTCAGTGTCTGAGCGGTGTCGATGGTGGCGATTTCTATGCAATACGCGACCTTATGTCGGCGTGTTAAGGTGCTAAGATTTCAAGAAAAAACATTTCGATGTGTCGTCTTAACCTGCGATATCGTTTGATATGCACAGTGACCACGGCGCCACGACCACTTCGAACTCATGCCTCCTAGTTTGAGCTTACTCTGCTGGGATCCTAATCTATCTTTGGCAAAAAAAACATAATAGAACGTGTTTCGTTAGAGATCTAGATGTTTTTTCAGTAGATACCTACCTACTTATATATAAATAATTATACCTACCAATCAATCAATATATATAAAACTGTTCCGTTACTGACTGAGTGACTGAGTGACTGACAGACAACGTACAGCCGTAACTACTAGGCGTAGAGAGCTGAAATTTGGAAAATACATTCTTTAGGGGATTTAGGGGTGCACTAAGGAAGGAATCCCCGAAATTCTCACGGGAACGGGAAATATAGGACTTTTTAGTTTGTATGAAAAATCTTATTCCTTGAGCGCACCGATGTGAAACTTGGTGTAAAGGTTTTTCAATGTGTGTCTGGTTGTGTTATGAAAAGAATTCCCGAAATTCCCACGGGAACGGGAAATATATGATGTTTTAGTTTGTATGAAAAAATCCCATCCCTTGAGTGCACGGATGTGATACTTGATATAAAGGTTCCTCAATAAGTGTCTGTTTGTATTATGGAAGGAATTGCCGAAATTCCCACGGGAAGGGGTTGGGCTTTTTAGTTTGTATGAAACATCTTATTCATTGAGTGTACGGATGTGATACTTGGCATGAAAGTTCTTCAAATAGTGACTGGTTGTGCTACGAAAAAAAATCCCAAAATTCCCACGGGTACGGGAAATATATGATTTTTAGTTTGTAGGAAAAAACTTATTCCTTGAGTGCATGGGTGTGATACCTACTTGGTATAAAGGTTCTTTCAGTGGGTGTCTGGCTGTATAGTTTCTGAAATTTCCACGAGAAGGGTAGTTAAGCGCATACGAAGTTGCGGGATAAAGCTAGTTATTTATAAAGCGTTGTGAGAAACATAACGCATGTTATTTTTATTATGTTTTTTGTAATGGAACATTTCAACCTTCTTTAGGGACTCTGTTATTGGACCTAGGGCAATGACGTCATATTAAAAAATGTTTGACTATTAATGTATCTACTATCAAATATAAAGTCTGGCTAACGAACGTAGACATTGGGGGTTTTTGCAAACTTATTCTGGTGTCACTGTTGTCAATCGAACGGTTGTTGGTGATTTTAGTATAACATGGTTCAGAAAGGAATTAAAAATGGTGGCGCTTATTATGCTCTTTCGCTCGCACACTAGTGCCGTCTATACCCATTCTCGTCTCGCGCGTACGGTCGGTAAAAAAATGTTACAGTTTAACAAATTGTTATATTAAGTACCTATGTTTTTTAATATACCTAGGTATATATTTATAAATAATATTTTTTTTATTGGATATGGTCATAGTCGGTATTTTTCGGTAAACGGTGTGCATCCGTTGTGGAGATCGTTTTTTTCGGCAACGATGTCGATACCATAAAGGAGAAACCCAACTTCCCATACAGGCCTGGGTCCAGGCCTTTTGTTGAGTTAACATTATGATATTTCAAGCTACCGACATAATATACTATCAATAACATAATAAAGAAAGTTTTAGATTCTTTTTCAATCTGAAAACAGATTTATAAATACTTGAAATATGGTAAGAAAAATGAACAGAAAAGGTAGATATTACCAAGACTATTGAGATTTTTTTGAGAATATTAACTAATGCAAACAGTTCATTAACACATCTTTCATAACTTAGTTTAAAGAAAAAAATAAATAATTGGTACACATCCTGGTAATTGATATTGCATAGTGAGATATTGCTGCGACCAGTAGCAATACCACAGTTCATACAACGATCCATCGTTTTTATCGGTGTTCGGTATGAGAGCAAAAGTATCAGATGAAACAGATAATCGAAAGTCCGTATGCGAAAGCAAAGTTAGTATAAAATCACAAGAAACGCAGAAAAATACAACAGGAGCACTCGTAACGCTGAAGTGCGTTACGAGTGCGAGAAACGAAACAAATGACGGTTGGAGTTTTGTCAATTTTGACAATGTTTATAGTGTGCTGCTGTGATGCCAAAATAAAAATGAAAAATCCAAAATATTTTTCAATTGTTTTTACAAATGTTCTTAAAAAATGTGTAAAGTGTTTGAATATTCATGTGAAATAATGAAAAGTGTATTTCATTTTTATTTTTGTATGAATTCTTGATGTTTCCAAAACAATAATCACAAAAATGTTAAGTTGCCGTAATCATAGCTCTTTCTTTATCATTTATTTTGTTTCACAGGTCCAATATTTTTGTAGCTTTTTTATGCAAATACAAAATAATTTTATGAATTTTTTAACATACATTTCGTTTTATTAACCGAAAAGCCTACGACTGGGATCCTCCTTTTAATATCAAATAAGCGTTTTAATCGGTGGGCGTTTGGAAAAACATTGTGTTCCATCGTTGCATAGAATGAAGTTTTTGCACATCGAATTAATGGCATCAACGCAACTGGAAGAGATTTGATATCAATATTTTAATTTTATAAAGACTGTTTTTTTATTGCTCTACTAGCTGTTCCCGCGACTTCGTTCGCGTGGACGACGAAACTTATCAATAAGTTTTTTGTTTTTGCTATTTGTGTAGAACGTAATTTATCGAGCATACCGGTATTAATACTTCTGTCCCGGCGCGGACCCTTTGTGACTAATAACAATAAAAAGCCAATTGTGTCGTATTAGCGGTGATTAAGAGGGTATATGATATCTTAACTCGCGGCATCGCTCGCGTTCTGTTAGTTTTTTGTATTAGATTTCTACATTGGTACCTATTCAGCAGGATAACTGACAGCGAAGCTGACTTTCATTGCAACGAATGCTTACAAAGATAATGATAACGATAGATAGTCACCTTACGACATCAATTGAGAGGTTCAGCATACACGACATTATCAGTGAGCCCGTCCGGAATATGAACATAATCGTTTCTTGGACTACTCACGCTAAAGCTAAACATGTGAATAATCAACGAATTCAGAGCATTAAAAAACACCGACTTCACGTCAAAACTTAGGCTGAGTTATAATGTCATCCACGTTAACATTCTCCGAACCCATATATGAATTTTCAAGAATTTAAAATTTTCAATGAAGTGCTCAACCGATTTCGATGAAGTTTATATGGGACCAACTATGAAGTATCCTCTATCATATGAAACAAGAATTTTCAAAATCGATTTATAATTGTCTGAAATATCGTGTAACAAAGACACAAAAAAATTATACATACGAATTGAGAACCTCCTCCTTTTTGGGAAGTCGGTTGAAAACAACTCACGCTAAGATCGACGCCAGCAACGCCTAGACCTTGTGCCTTATTTGTTGTCATAGCGTAACATAAAGCTACTGGAAACTGTATTCTCTTAGACTGATAGTTATTATTACCTTATTATTATTAATATTTACTATTAAAATTGAACTACAATTTCAGTCGGGTGAGAGGATATTTACATCAAAATAAGTACTAAACATTTCATTTGTGACGTGGTAACACCTGAACATCATTTTAACTTGCATATGAATATACATATAACACTGCACGTAATCACATTATAGATGTTAAATAACCGGTTTGGCTCGCGCAGGATCCACAGTTGTCACAAGACTGAAGCTTATGAAGATCCAAGACCTGTGCGAATGAGTGAGAAAGGCTTTCTCCTTCATTTTTTCAGTTGCAAATATTGTGCTGTCTCTCACAATGTGGTGGACTAAGTTAAAATTAACTTTAAGAGCATATTACTTATTTAATGCATTGCAATCCTACTTTTAGGTTACGTTTAAACTTCGCATAACTCTTTATTCGAGACGACTGTCATGCGCGCGCGACTGTACTTTTTATTTTTGATCGTTTAAATAAAATTCGTGCGAGTTGAATACTACAAAAATTTTGAAGACGCACGCGAACAAAGTGCATTGGTGCGAATTGCCTACGGAAAAAATATATATTTTTAAGGGGATGATCCGCCTGATTCGTGCCAGTAAAATTCGTGCGGATCGTCCAGTAACTCTATTAGTCTATTTATCGCATTAAATTGTATTTTTAATTTTTAATTTAGGTTTTGATGCCTTGCTTGAAAACAGTTTTTGAATTTCATATTTAATGAATCATGAAACATAATTTTACATTATAAGTAGGTAAGTACTTAAAGTTACAATATTATGTAAGTATCTCTTTAACGTTGGACAAAGTAAGAGGCATAACCATAGAAAAAAGCAATGAAATATGTATAAATCGCCCCTAAGTTACAATGTCAAATAATAAAGAAATGACTGTTTTTTATGGTCTCCCGAAGTAACGGCGGCATCACAAATGCTTTTTATAGTTAAAGACATTGTTTGGTTGAATTGTTGTCATAGTAGGTACATAGCACTATGGCATCTCTTTTTCTAGGTTGAAATTAAGTTGTGTTTTTTTTTAAATGTACCAATGTGTTTACGAATAACCCTGAATTAAATAGGTACCGTCTTCTGTTAATAGGTATCGAAATGTCAAATATTATATATTGCATAAAATAAATAGAATACGTTTTTTTTTGTTATAACAGCAACGAGTTTAGTTTTCATTTCTTAAAGCCAATTAAGCTGTTTTTGAGAAGTCAATGAAGCATCCCGAAACTCTATACTCGATTTATTACTGCTGACATCTTATAATAACGTAAGTTATTAAGCCGAAGACAAAAACACCGACAAAGAATATCCATTACCATTTGTCCCGACCTTATTACAAAAAAAAACTTTATTGAAATCCAAGATGCCTGCGACCAAATACCTTCGGAGTCATAAAAATAAACATACTCACCTACATATCTAATCAACAACGGGACGAATTCGAACAAAAGTAATATAACTTTCCTTATTAGGAATATTACGCAAAATTGGAAGCGTTCATTCGTATAATTAGAAAATGTTCGAGTCGAAAGGTTGCGTCCGTCGAATGATTAGAAAAGCTCAAAATTCTGTCCATTTAAACTATGCTGATTGGGATAAAAGGTTCCTGATTAAGAAGTTAAATTTGATGTACCTAGTCCGAAAAACGTTTACTCTTTATGGTTATTTATAAATTATTTAGTAGATAGATGTTAAAGGGCTGAGTCCAAAGGGTTTGAACGATCGGCTACAGATGTTTCAGTAAAATAAAGAGTAACAATTATTTTTATTACAATAAGGAGTAAGCGAAATACTACATTTTATTATCAAATGAACCAAAAACTTATTAGTTATTTAAAAAAAATATAAGTTGAATTAGCCCGCAGTAGTGCAACTTAAGAGTTTGTATCTTTATATAACTATGCTTTTTAATACTACTGATCCCTTAGTCTGATACTATCAACTAATATTACTTATTTAACAAGGATATCTGTTATAAATTAACAAAATGAACAAGTGATTACTAATTTTATTTTGTATATTAATAGCCCCTTGTTCGAGAACCTTGTCCGTGTCGGTAAAGATGCATGCGGAAAGAGATTTTATGCTTTGATTTAGTGTCTTTTATATTATTTGGTACATTTGGTGGTTCCGACTTCGTTTTAAATAATCGCTATAGACTGATATATAAATTAGCGTATAGTTATTTTTTTCCTATAGGGCTGAAATAAAAAGTAGCCTGGAATGGACTCCACTATTTAAACAGAGTATTATTTATTTCATACTTTTAATATAAAAAGGTAATAATACCGGATTATTACCTCTTAATAATATAAAATAAAGATTTTTTTTATTTAGTTGGCCCTACTGTGCAGTTTACCTGAAAGTAATCATATCAGTTTATGTGAATTGCTCGCGTTTTTATATTATTTTTGTGTTAAATTTAATTTGTAACATGCCAAAAAGGATTCAAAGTAGTAAAAAAAACATCGTATCAGTGCGCACTTTTTGTGAAAAAGAAAAAGACAACAAAAGCCTATAATTGCATTAAAACATGTTCATCATAGAGAAAATTAGGGTTATCTACATAAACATTTTACCTAGACACATCGCTAGAGAATTGAATATAAAATATTTGGCTTTATTTCATATTTAGGCATATTTGAAAAAGCTTTCAGTTAAGAAAGCGTAGTCGCAACTTCCGCATCACAAAAAAAAACACACCAAGAAAAAGACGCAAGCAAGATAAGAAAGTCGCATAAGACGAATTTGACCTGTATGCATGGCGAAATAAAATACTCGACACGTAAGAAAGAATATACCGACATTAGGGAAACTCTTAGCACATTATTTTAAGAGTCGATTTAAATTTTCATGGGGGTCGTACTGCATTGTGGAAAATTATTTGACCAGTAGGGTTTAGGTTTAAAAGATGCGGATAAAAAAGAAATTTACTAATGGAAAGGCATGAAATTGTAGCCTGGAGATACATACACCTTACAAATATAATCGCGTTGAAGGTAGACCTGTTGTGTTCCTGGACGAGACCTTTAACGCATCCTATATATATTAGTCCTATAATATATATAGGATATATAATATAATATATTGGTCCTATATATATAGTCAATAAATGCTGGAAAATAGAAAATAAGGTGTCTTAAAAACGACTCTGTTGGTGCATGATGGATCATTATTGATGCTGGTATTGAAATGGGGTTTATACTAAGCGCCCTATAAATATCAACACGAACAACGAATATGAAATAATATTGTGTACTAGACGTTCAAAAATATAGATTCATACATTTATTTATTTATTTATTAGTAATACAAACAGTATTTTGTGACAAAAGTCATGCAACCCAAGACTCATGGTAGCCAACCTAATTGCTGGAGGTAAACCAACTGTGAACGCACAATAATAAATAAATAAATTTTATATGTCAAGATGATTATAGTCTAACAAGGATCTTTTGGCGCGTGGCAACAATTGGAACTATCCACCGTCTTGGGAAATGTCTGACATAAGTTTCTTCACAAACCTGTTCATGCGCACAAATTTTTTCACAATTAACCATTTTAAGATTTAGGCCTTATACTTACTTCCGAGCTGGCCCAGTGATGGTTTGTAAATGTCTGTCAGGATGTCTGTCAGGTCTGTCTGTCAGGTGGATGTCAGAATTTCCAGGCAGACGAAAAGGCTCGCGAAAAATCCTAACGACTGTAGGTACATATCCACTCAACTGTGGCGCCGCTAATTGTGCTAAAACTGCTAACTGTGTGGCACCGCTAACTGTGCTAAAACTGCTTACTGTGTGTGGCACCGCATCGCGTGCATGCCACAGACCGGATACCGGTCCCTATAGATTCTTATTGTATTCGGGTTTTTTTTATAAAAATATAATTAAAATAAGCCTTAAATGATTTAATTTGAAATCCTGATACATTTATTTAACTGCATTATTAATTCGAAGTCGTCGTGGCGCCGTGGTTACTTTGTGTATCATACGATATCACAAATTAAGCAACATTTGGTGCGGTCGGTGCTTGGATGGGTGACCGCCGACCATTCATTTCTTACGGCGACTTCCTTGCTTCGGAGGGCACGGTAAGCAGTCGGTCCCGGGTGCTGTATACTAGTATACAGTAGTCGTTAGGGTTTATCAGAAGCCACTATGGCGCCCTGAAAATTCTGACATCCACCACCCAGCACTGGGCCAGCTTGGTGGATTATGGCCTATACCTCCTCGTCACCCAGGGGAGAGACTCATGCCCTGCGGTGGGATTAAAAAGAGTTGTGATAAATTAATGATAGACGGTCACCAATTCTTGTACCGACCGCGGCGAGTGTTGCATACCCGTAACGTAATATCGTAAGATATGCAAAAGAACCACTGAAGCATGACGACTTTTGATAATACCACAGACATACATCTACATAGACAACGCAAGTGTCACGATTTGTATTGAAACCAAGCGTGCCGACTTTTTAACACCTACTGTGCCGGCACAGCTGATATTTTGTGAAATAAAATACAAACCGGTTCAAAGACACCGATGCCGCCAATGAAATCGATTAGTAAGAACGATATCTATATTGTGATATCGATTTTCTAACAGACCTGCATAAGCGCGGACTGAATCTAGCGTCGACCAACCTTGACGCTTGGTCGGGGTTCGGACACGCGAAGTACATGCATTTGCGTTGTCTATGTAGATGTATGTCTGTGAATAATACAAATACGATGACGACTTTTTCAGTGTACGGGGAATAAAGTCGCGACCACTAGCGACTGAGATGGTTCTCTTAATTGGAACTACAAAACCTACAATTCATTTTACTGCACATACCTACTTAAGTTTCTATTAAAAATTGCTGTAAGTAAATCATAAAATTTTAAAAAGTATAAGCACATAATTGACGAAAGTCGTAAAGATTCTGAAATTACATAAAAAGGATGTATAGTCATAGTCGTAAAATTGTAGGTGCCCCTGTTCACACTACATCTTAGTTTATGAGGTTGTAACATAAGACGTTTTAGTCATTAAACTCTACTAAAACTACACGTTACGCTTAAAAGCCTTAAAATGGACCCAAATATTTTATAAAGGGTGTAGGACCTGAAAATTTAGCTACACTATTGCTTTGAATATAAAATTTCATAGATCATAAAAAGTTATTATTTTTTCGAGCTTCTAATGTGTCTACTTATGACTATTTAGTTTAGGTACTTTGTTTAGATGACTCCATTTTATATGTTTTAAAAGATTTTTTATTACAATATACAGACAGGCCACTGAAGTGAGTATGAAGGAAGAAATGCTTATGTAGATTTGGCAAACTATGCCTCCTCCGTGGTTGTGTAGTTACCTGCAATGTGAGAGGTTATGGGTTTGAGTCCCTACCTGCTGGCCTATTACGGTTCTTTCATGACATGACATGATAAACAAGATTTCTATCTTAGAGTAATAATTATACTTTATTCTTCATCTAAGATTTATATGACACAATGATGACATAATGAATGAACGAATACATATACATACATACCTTGCAATTCATTGCATGCAAGAGGCATTTCCTTTCGCAATGACATCTATGACTTAAAAATGTCAATTGAAAAAGATGAGATCGCACCCACCTCTATGATATGTTCGTTTCTTGATTTCATTTGTGTTTTTCCGTTTCGAATGCTTTGATAAATAAATACTATGTTATTATTTATTGGGATTATTGTACTCAGTCTACGTGGCAAGAGCTTAGGCTAAGAGATTTCGCCGAGGAGTAATACCGAATTTAATGATACCATCGCATGTTTTTCCGTTTCGTGTGCTTTCATAAATCAATACTTATTATATATTGGGATTATTGTATTAAGTCTAATGTCAAGAGCTTAGCTAAGATATTTCGCTGAGGAGTAATACCAAATAATGATCACAGGATATATGTTTCACGTCAAAACTATTTCATGGTATCATCACATGGTTTTGAGAACCATAATAGGCCTTATCAGTTTGGAATAACATTGTCTTTGTAACCGGCTCAGATTTGTTTACCATGTAGTAGTTTCACTATGTGGATCCCATAACAAAAGCTCACATCGGGACCACTAACTTGATGTGTCCGTTTTAGTGTCTGTTATTCAATTAGGTAAGTATACACAAAAAACAGCATTATTACCTAAAAAAAATCAATTGTGTCATGAAATACATATTACTTACTGTGTCTTCGAGAGTTACTATACTGTAAGCTACTATTCGATGAATTCCTTCTCAATAAATTATTCTGCGAATAAATTAAGACGTAATTGATCAATCTCTAAGCCTGATTATTGAAGCTGCGTTGAGCACCATTCATTACTATGATTATTCAGTAATTATATCAGTTTAGTCACGCTCGGATTTGCATCTGCTTTATTATAAACCATATCAAAATTACATTAGAAATACAATTAACTAAATTAAAACACAAGTTTTGAGTAACACTGCTTTGAAGATGATAAGAAGCTGTAACACTTCGAAGAGTCTGCAAAAAATATTCTATCGTAACAGGCGAAGAATCCAAGTGACCGCAGCTCAGTGGAAGAAACCATCAGCGTCCGCCTGGCTAGCAAACACCCTTTATATTAAGATGGCCGCCACTTCCGGTAATGTGTGTAGTAATTTTTCTTTGAATCGTAATTTGATTTCATAAGCACGTGTGCTTTCTTCTTCACCTTATTTCGAAGCTAACTCTCTCAAGGGACTTTTTCCAAGTGACCAAATATCTTGGTAGTAGTTATGTTAAATTTATGCAGAGTTATTATAGTGGTGGTATAAAGGAAACGGCTGGAGAGAATCGTTAATTATATTTTAATATAATTATTTGTTTATTGATAAGTCATGATACGACAGATGAATAATTGTTAGAAGAAAGAATAATATTTTTAAAGGACGACGCCTAACTTTGTATGAGAGCTGGTACCAGCCTTTTTTTTTTATAAATGACTAAACCCGCGTTTGACCTCAATCTCACCTGATGGGTAAGTGACGATGAGGTCGAAGATGAAAGCACACGGGTTTAGGAAGGAACTGGCTCTTTATACAATACTGCTGGAACACATTACCGCTGGAGCGGTAACATTTGGCGGCAGACTTTATATAAAGGGTGGTCGCTAGCCAGGCGGACCCAGAAGGGATCCTACCACCAAGCAAAATAGACAATAGACATGTGTGATATATCGTTGAAAAGAGTTCATCTTCTAGAACAAGAATTGCTATGGCACCTGTCTTGATTCTGAGTCCAAGCTGATAACCAAAATCAAAATCTCCGTAGAGAAAATTAAAAAAAAACTTAATTCGGGTGTGCAACAAATAATCAGAGCGGTGGTGTCGCTTACTTTCTATGGTATAGGTGACCCGTCTAATATTTTGACTCTGAATGGACTAACAATCGGAAGTTGGCGCAATAGTAACTTTGATTCAGGTTACTTAGACCTATCCTACGGCGTATCCTACATGGATATTGGACGTGGTTACCAAAACTATAGTCCGACATTTAGGACCTTATAGCTCTGAACGGACCAACGATCGGAAGTTGGCGCCATAGTAACTTTGATTCAGGTTACTAAGACCTATCCAACAGCGTATCTTACATGGTTAGTGGAAGTGGATACCAAAAATTATAGTCTGACATTTAGGACCTCATAGCTCTGAACGGACTAACGATACTAAGACCTATCTAACGGCGTATCTTACATGTGTCATCAATAGTTAATTATGCAGTTATATTATACAATGTTTATTTATGTTACTCAATTTATTTAGTTATTCTAGTATGATTTTTATAAGTAATAAATGAGTTAGTCTATTGACTTTGTTTTTTCCGGAGAGCAGACTGACACGACGGTTGGTAGACGACGACATAGCAAAACGTGGTCCGATAGTTCTGGCGGGAAAGTTATTGGAGGGGAAAGAGAAACCGGGATTGATTTATTCAGTCTACTCTCCGCTTTTGAAGGTGAACTAATGAATATATTTCGTCTAAGTAATAAGTAATTAAGATTAGATAACTTTGTGATTGTGATCCAAGGATTTGTAAAAACATTAGAGTTTAAAAGATGATTGCTGTTGAGTTTCTTGCCACTTCTTCTCAACAGATCGACTTTCCGAAGTGGTGGTAGATTCAGTTGAGTGTTATATTTAAGGGTATTAAAATATACCTGGTTAACCATGTGAGTATTAGTTTCATTTCTTTACTATAACAACCCGACCTTTATATCATAAAACTGCTTGAAACGTAAATTGTAAGCTAGGCCCATTCCAACGTGCTAATACATGGCTATTGGAGGTGGGTACCGAAATTATGCGTCGTCCTTTGATTATAAAAACCGTAGAGGTAATACTACAAAACAAGGTTTTACTACAGTTATTTTGAAACACACACACCAACCATGTGGCACCAAAGCAAGCTTTTTAAATAAGCTCGTATTATGGAGAATGCACAGAGCAACTCGCGAGTTTCCTCGCTAAAGCTAAATAATATGTAGGTATAGGTAAATATGCCTACTAACAAAAAAAAACATTTATTTCCAACTCCGATAAAAGTATATCTACACTGCTGAATTGAAATCATCATCTTATAATGAAGCGTTGCTGACTTTCGGTTTCAATAAGAATAAATAATATAAACCAGTAAATTTGGTTCAGTAGTTCAAACCTTTTCTCTGAATTTTGGCTTTGTGCGTAGAAACTTCGCAGAAGTCCTCAAGGACTGGAATCCATTACTGTATACATTTTTAAGACGTTATTTTATGTTTAGGTACTGGTTTACTAAAATATTGTCTTCATTTAAGTGTATTAAATGATGTGTTATTTGCTTTTTAGGCTCTACATGATTTTATAAAATATCCTTTTTTCTTTAATATGCCTAAAAAGTTGACCAAAGATTGGTCAGTATGGGAAAGTAATTCTAAAACTAAAAGACCAACGAAGATAACCTTAGGAACCACGTCATCTGGAGGCACGGCAGTGCCCCAGCCAAGTCTCGAGCAAAGCGGGCACGGCCGTACCATCCTATTCTCGAAGCGTTTCGGGGCTATTTCACCCCCCTGTGTCATCGATGTGGACAATTTAAGGAATTAAGGTTTAGTAAGTATAAGAATAAGCTCATTCTCAAAATTACATGACATTTGAACCAATAGTTTACGAGTTATGAGCGATCAAAGTAACACCATTTTGTCACTCACTGACTCACTCACTCACTGAACGATCATCAAAATTTAAGGTACTTCTAGCAAACTTAGAACCTTTAAATTTGGCACTAAGATAGTTTATTACCTACATATAAAACGTTATTAAGTTTTATATAATTTTTCACTTTAGTAAATAATAGGAAACAAATTTATATTTGCGGTTTTACAAAAAACATTGTGTATGAATTTTGACTGCATTGTTAACTTTGTTCTTTGTTTATGTACAAAATGTAATAAATTTAATTTATATTATTAATTTTATTAAATATACATCAAAGTCAAAGTCACAAGAATCTTTATTTCGTAAGTATTTAAATACATTTGAAATAAGTCACACAATTTACAAATTGAACTGAGTGGCAAGAAACTCAACAGCAATCATCGTTTAAAAATACACAATGACAACAATCTTCTTGCATCGGATATCTTATAGTAAAACTTTATATAACACTTATCCTTAAATCTATCGAAGGAGTAATCTTAAATATTTTGGAATTTTATTATAAAAGCATACAAATTAATAAAAAGACTGTTTTTTTTTTAAGTGTCTGGTTTAAAATAAAGTTTACCATTTTCTATCCAGCCAGCATCTTTTCATAGATCTTAAAATAAGAAATAAAATCATTAAGGATAGGGGTTTTGGAATGGTTTTATAGTGAAAAAATATGTCTCTTTTTTACATTTTTACACCTTTTTGAAGTCTGTACAAATTGTAGCTGTTTTTAAAAAAAGTTCAACAAAGCTGCCATACTTTTTTTTTACACAAGCATCATTTCAAAATGAGTTTATAAATTTTAGGATTTAAGAAAATTACATGATTTAGCTTTTATTTTCACAGATTACCAATAATCCCTCACAAATTACAAATTAATTAGTGAGATTAAGTTTTTCTTGAATATCTAGCAATAAAAAACATGAAACAAGGGCATGAAAAAAAGTTATGATATTTTTTCTGCACACAGTAGGGGAAAATCGTATAAATATTGAAAATCGGTATATCTCAAAAACTACTTAGCCAAGGAAAAAAAAATAGTGTCATTTAATTATCATTTCGTTTGATGATGAATGATAAAAAATGTATTACCTAAAGTAAATTTTTAAAGTTCAACCTCTTCTTACCTTACGTCACTTTCAAAGAACCGTCAATTACAAGGAAAAATAAAAGAGACAATTTTATGGGAAATTTTATGACGAATAATTTTTGTAAAGACCTTTTTGGCTTTTGAGCAATAGATTACGAGATATTTGCGAAAAATTGATTTTCGTGACCTTTTGACCTCTGTAACTTTTTTAGCCGGCATGATAACATGGCGATTTTTTACATCTTCATTGTAACGTCGTAATAAAGGTGTACCTATACAAAAATTCAGCCCACTAGGAATTTTTCCGCAGATGAAACCTAGAATGACTTGGCTATACAGGGTGTCCCAAAAGGTTACATAGCTGGGAAGGGGGGTGATAGGGGTGGTCACAAGGGACACCAGAAAAAAAATTCCCTCTGGGTATTTAAAAAATAAATGGTAGGTATTTTTTTTAAACTAAAAATTTTACTCATGATATGTATTGTTTTTTTTTATTTAAATTTGATAAAGGGTTATTGACGATTACAAAACAGCATTTTGTACAGTTAGCAAAATAGCCCCACAAGGTGCAAAATTTTTAGTTCTTAAAAAATGACATTTATTTTTTTAAATGCCCAGAGGGGATTTTTTTTCTGGTGACCCTTGTGACCACCCCTATCACCCCCCTTCCCAGCTACGTAACCTTTTGGGACACCCTATCCTATATAAATCAAATCAAATCAAATCAATTTATTGCCGGGTAGGGTCAGCTTAAAATAGGCTTACGTCCCTGGATAAGCGAGTCGTAAAAGGCAACTAATCCGAGTGACAACCGCCTTGCGGTAGGATCCCGTCAGGGTTCGCCTGCCTAGCAACCACCTTTCATATAAAATCTACCGTTAAATATCAAAGGTTAGACGGTTATTTGTTTGGGGAATATTTTGTCAGAAGCCATTTCCATTCCCGTGTGAGTTCTCATATTCACTTATCATGAGATTGAAATCAAACTCGGAATTAGCCTCTTATGAAAAAATAGTGATGTCATGATGAAGCAACATTAAAATCACCAATTAGGGGTGTTGAGGAGTTTTACTCTGTACGAGCCCTTGTCATAATAATATAATAAATTGTTTATTTCGGATAACAGGAATACAGATATCAGTAAAAACAAATAGGTACTTAAATTCTAGTTATTTAGTCAACCCGCACGGTGTCAATACTTAAATATGTCAAATGATGTTTTATGCGATGAGATTTACTGAAACACCGTCAATGTCAGCCGACTGCCTTTAATGCACTGTCAATGTAGATTAACGTCACAACTAGGTCGTATAGAGTCAAAAAAGAGCACCTTCACATTTACGCCCACTTTTCAAATGTCCATCACTGACCATCTAGGGCTTTTAGGCGTAACTGTAACATCCAGTTTAAACTTCGGTCAACAAATTGTGTCCATGGCTCAAGTAGCTTCGAAAAAGTTGGGAATCATCTCGAAGGTACGGCGGTACTTCGGCCCTGCACAGCTTCTTAACTTATACACAGCTCAAGTGCGATCATGCATGGAGTACTGCAGTCATCTTTGGGATGGTTCAGCCAAATATCAACTAGTAGCGCTGAACTCCGTTGACCGAAGAGCCCGTAAACTAATTAACGACGTCGACCTTACAACCAAAAAACTGCAGACCTTAGAGCATTGTCGTAAGGTTGCGTGTTTAACCGTGTACTACAGGATACATTTTGGTGAGTGCGCCAGTGCTCTGTTTGAACAAATTGAACCCTCACCCTTTTACCATCGGACTACTAGACGCAGACAGAACTTCCATCCGTATGTGGTACCTAGATATTCCGAAAAGTCGAACTAAGCGCTTTGACAGTTCCTTTTTGATACGGGTCGCCAACGTTTGGAATGAACTGCCTGCGTCTATTTTCCCTGACCAGTATAGTCCTAATACTTTTAAGCGTCGAGTGAATAGGTTTCTCGTCGATGGACGTGTACCACCTTAGTCTTCATGTTCACTTAACATCAGGTGGCATGGAAGACAAACGTCCCATCCATAATTTATAAAAAAAAATACAGTGTTCCGTGACTTTGAAATATGCAAACATATAAAAAAATAAACTAATTTAAATGGCTTGCCTCCGTTTTCATATCTTCGCAATAACTAAGTTATATAACTCTTAAAGTAAACCCAAAAACTACTCAAGTGTTTTGATTTTGATTTGCGTGTTTAATTGACAGTGTGAAAACATTAAACACTTCTGATTGTAGGATCCACATCTTATTGCAGATAACAATTTATCTCAAAATTTCCGTGTTTCTATTCCAATTCACCAATACGACGTCATATTAAATGCAAGCATCTCACTTAGTTTGTTTCGCTAAGTTTAACAAACAAGTATTGTTCCGATTTGCCGCAAGTGTTGCTACTTGCATCGAAAGATGGCGTTTACTCAGCTATCGTTTGAGACTCCTGACATCTTTAGTTTGTTATTATCAATATTCTATTTCGAGCTGTCTCGATAGAACCAATAAAACACATGTCCTTCAGTTAGAGCATTATTTTTAAGTTGGAACTCCTAATTAATTAAAAAGTTTAAAAATATGAAAACAAAATATGTAGTACTAAAATTACGTACTTATAACTTAAAGAATAAAAAAAAAAAAAAATGGCAAGCAATAAGGGTCCTACACTATTTTACACGAGGTCGATGTTTTTTTATAAAACATATAATTAGGGTACCCAAGGGTAAACAGGGGGCCTATTACTAAGGCTCTGTATGGCTCTACGTGTGTCCGTCCGTCTGTAACCAGGCAGTATTCCATGAACCGTGATGGTTGAACGGTTGAAATTTTCACAGATGATATCACTATAACAAAACTTACTAAAATAATATTTGTACGGGAGCAAACATACAACAGTCGCACTGCAGTTCCACACACTGCTGTTAGTCACTAGATGACGCTTCATCTTCTACTTACTATCTAGACAGTCGATAGTATCAACTATCAACTCACTATCTCACTATCAACGCCTTACTCCAAAAAGTTTTACCATGTGAATCATTTTCGCTAGATCACCTACCTCTGCCACGTAGGCACTTAAAAACAACTTGAAATTATCAATGTAAGTTTATAAATATTCATGAAGTATAGGTGGAAGCACGTAGTATGTAAGCACGTCCTAAGTTAGTTAAATGTGACCTAGATATAAGTTTATGAGATGTTTATAAAAACGTGCAGGACTAAGAATGATTTTCCCTAGACACTTTTCGGAATATTTTACGATACAAACTTCGCGCGGTTCCATCTTTGTAAGTTTGGTCCTATGGGGGTTACTTGATAAAGCCTTCCAATACTTTAAGGTCTAAAATATTTTGAAAATCCCACCGTTACTTCCTGTGATTAGAGCTTACAAATAAATAAATCATTTAATGATAAATTGATGGGATGTTCCTCGTCTTAACGGTCCTGGGATTGCTTTCTCTTTTTTGAAGTTCCAGACTGTTAACTTTTTAAATAATAATAATGCCGAATCGTTCGCCGGTTTCTGTCTCTCTTGCCCTGATCCCCGACCGACTGGTCCGATTGTCGGGTCTTTTCCGCCGAAAGGCGAGTAGTTATAAGTATGCTAAATAATAATAATAACCAACCCTTAGTTTTTTTGACTAAGGTGAATGTAAAGCATAAACACATAATAATAATAATCTTTATTTGCATGGAAATTGGTACATTGGAGGTCTTATTGTATAGATTAAAGTTTCACAACATCCTACCGACAAGTGTCAGTGTGCAAAATATTAAATTTAAGATATGTCGAAATACATGTTTAAGTTAATTGTTATATTCAGTATATTTTTTTTATATAAAGTTATAATTTTTAATCAATATATTTGTCATTTAGAAATTCATTATTAGTATAATATCGACGGTGGAATGAAAATAGTTACCAAGCGACATAAGGGACCAAAATGAGTTTTTTATATATTCGGAATCAGCGAATTTTTCTCTATCGATTAGTTTTAGTCCCATGTCTCTACGAGCACTTTTGATGTCGCTTAGGAACTCCGTAATAACGGGCATTTTCCTTATTTTCGGCGACCAAGCGACAAAATTTTGACACGTTTTAAAAAAATTGTTATTTGGTTATATCTACTCGTATTTTTTTTTCACTTGGTAATTTTAGCCTTAACACAATTGTAATTCATACTACATTAAGTAATTTCTACCTTTCCACTGTTTGAATCAAATAGGTACTTGGGAAGTTTCATCTGAAATACATTTATTTACTAAAGGTATTTCTGACTCTTTTACAAATCTTTAAGATATTTTTTCTGTCGTTAAGTATTTTTTCACAAACTGTAATCATACCAAAGATTCGATATAGTAACTTTTACTTGCCGAAAATAAGATAATAAGTGGTGCTTGGTAACTTTTTACCTGCCTTTTTTTTCAAATTGTGTCACTTGGATACTTATTACTGAATTAACTATTTTGATTATAAATGTGGTTAATCCAAACAAACACTTGACACTTTGTCGCTTGTCACCGCTGTGAATCATAGCTACTGTGGTGGATGGTAACGATTTTATCGATCAGTTCCTGGTAAGTGTCGCTAAGGTAAGCTCGTATATTTTTTTTATGATCTTTTTGTGTAGTAAGACACTTCGTATGAACTGAAACTTTTATTTTCAAGCGTATATGTGTGACAATTTCTAAATAATTGTAGCTATTTTAGATCAACATCAATCGCAGTCGGCGAATAGATAACATAATTGGCCGTGCTTTAATAATTTCGGGTGTGGAAAATAACGATTCGACATCGGTAAGATCCTATACAATATTATTATATTTTATTTACTTATCTTATTTCAAAATAAATAGATACGAGGTAATGTGTTATGTTGCATATTTTAGCACGAGAAAATCCCAGAAGAAAAGGGCCTATTTAAAGAATGATTAAACAAAGTCCGCAAGACTGCCTTTTGCTGAACCAGAGCCGGTAAAGTCCTTTTTAGTTTTATTGTTTGGATGTATGGATGTGTAGCTACATAATGGATTTATGATGGATCTATGTAGGTATATTTTGGTTGTATAGAAGTTAATAACTCTTTCAAGCAAAAACAACTGGACGGATTTCGATGAAACTTTATAGTCGGAACAAATAAGCTACTTTTTATCCCAAAATTCCCAAGTGATCGGAATTAACGCTAGTAAAAGCGTAGGGCGTTGCTATTCATCGGATAAAACTTACTTGCCTATCTTACTCCTTTTCGTGATTGGACATAGTGAATGAAGTAGATACCTGAAACTTAAATGTCAAAAGGTATACAGGGTGACTGGTGACAAATTTAAGGTATTGAAGGAAAGCACTCTGTACTCGATTCTGATCATAATTATATAATAGAAGTAGGTACTTAATTTTTCACTAGAATTTCCTATAAATAAATAAAGAGTTCATGAATGCTTCGTGGTTAGACGACCTTTCGAGAAGTCGTCCATACCTACCTACTTATCTACTCTGTGTTGATAGCGCCTTGCGTACGTATGTGGTAAAAATAGGTCTTTCAGAATATGATGACAAAAAGGGAAAAAATAAATTGACGCTAGCAATTCTGGGGAAATTCTCAAGGGAAAGGAAAACGGCCAAAAAAACCCAGGCTCGGCGGCAATGAAATGTATTTCAGGTTTATTACCTAAAATGTGTAAATTAAATAGTGTATAGTTGGAATGACCGAAATAATATTCTTTAAGTATGAATTTGCTTTCGAAGTAAGCCAGGAATTATATTAATGTTTCAGTAAAATGTTATAGTATATTCGACCCATTTTTGCCTTCGTTTTCATGAGCAATGTTGATTTGGGCACTTATTTATCTATGTACCAAGTTTCATTCAAATCAATTCAGTCATTTAGGTGAAGAAGCGGACAAACGTTAAAAAATATTATGATTTAAATAAACGTTCAGGAAATTTTTTCAGTCATACGCAGTATTTTATTACTCAATATTGACGGTATTTTAAGATAAATTTCTTTGCAAATTTCTTTGGGTTAAATTTTCATACGTAGCCATTGTTCTTGGAAGCCAAACCAAAAACAATTCCTTGAAATTTCAGTTTACAGATGACATATTTTTGTTGCCATATTATTTTTTTTACTTTTTTGCCCTCAAATCCCGGAAGATCTATAGTTAACAGTGTAACCATGTCTTGCGTAATGAATTCTTTAACTTTTGATTAAGTTTATTCAGTAAATGTTTAATATTTATATTATTATTTCTCTTCGTGTATGATCTCAAACTGTCACGTCCTCGAATTTCTAAAGTGACCCACCTGTCACTTTAGAAATTCACAGTATAAATATAATCATAAAGATATATTGTTACCATGTTATAGGTACTACATAACCTATCTACTTCATTATGTAAAACAATGTTATCATTTTCAGGACGATATGATTTAGGAAGAATAGTCAACAGGGCAAACGGCTAGAGTTTCAGAGAAATATGCATCTGTGAATGAGTCTAAAGTATGCTATCAAAATTATGTCACCGAACATTTTGCTATGAAAAAGAAACACTTTCACCCGAAGTTGTTGCCGGACCATCCACTCCTTCTGTAAAACCTAGTAATGTTCTACTGAATCAGGCAGAAGATCAACACCCTCTTGCAGACAATGATTATATTCTGACAGAAATTGTTGTTCATGAGGAAGATCAGACTTATAATGAACAGTTATCGAGGACTACGAGTGTTAAAAGCTACGGTAAAAATAATGAAGATAATTTTAATGTGAATATTTTAAATGAGATATAAGATATATCGTTTTATATTTGAGAGCTGATTTGGACTTAACTTGTTGATGTTAAAAACAATTTAAAGCTATTTTAAGTATATTATGTACTTTTGAAGGTATATCGCATACCGTTATTTTTAAGATATATTGCATTTCATTTTAGAATTCCTAGCTTAGTCTATTTAAAAGTTCACGTTAAGAATATACCAAATAATGTGAAACTCATACAAAATAGTTTTTTTTTTAATTTTTACTGATTTTGTAGCATAAGTTGTCCATCTCTCTCTCCCAAAATTAAAAAAAAGAACTCTTTTTGCATCTCCATGTATAGTTATTTATTTTAATTTCATTATTGTACCTACTAATGTATTGTGTGACCGTGTTTTTCATTCAAATTTATAATTTTTGGTATGGAAACTTCACTGGTCTCCGTATAAATTATATATTTTAACTATAAGTACCTATAATGACTGTTTGTGTCCTGAATAAAGTAAAATAAAATAAACAAATAGGTATATAAAACAATTGAACACTGTATTTTTATTTTTAAAAGCCATATTCCAAAATTATACTTGATAGGTTTTTTCTTTAACATTGAATCTAAGTGAACTGAACAAATTTACCAACTGAATGTAGAAACTTTGAGCTATAGATCAAATTTATTTGGTGGTTGGTAAATTATTACTTACGCTAACTTAATTTTATTTGTTACCTAGTAAACATTGCTTGATTTAATAACACGATTTTATGAAAGCTAGACCTCTTTGCTTGTTCAGTTTAAAAAAAAAATATCTGCTTGTCCCTTTTTGTTTCGAAATAGTTGAAGATAAAAATATATTTAGACACTTTTACCAGCTTGAAAGATAAAATATTTTTGTCGGTTGGTCACTTTTACCTGCTTTGAATTTCAGGTAAATTGTAACCAAACGCCGCTTTCTTGCAAAATATAAAGTTTTTCTTATTTTTAATAAAGCCAATTTATAAAGGCATTAAAATACTTAAAAAATCTGTTGGATTTTTTCGAATACCTCTTATATCCAATTTTTAACGATTTTATTAAGAAAAAAATTATCTTTAGACGGCGCTGTTATAAAATTTGCAATATGGCGCTTGGTAACTTTTTTCATTCCACCGTCGATATAATTTAGATTGCAAGAATTCAAACAGACTAGATTTAAATTTATTGAATGGTAATTTTTTTATTTTAGTTGGTAGTTTATTATAAATTTTAACTGCCATACATAAAATATTTTTTTGGAATAATGTTAACCTTTGGGCAGGTACATAAAGTTTTTCTGCATGTCTCATGCGACCAGAAATCATTTCCCGATTGGTTGGAAACAACTGTGGGTGCTTTTTAACAAATAAGCCCACTTCATAAATATATAAACAAGTCAACAGTAAAATTCTGAAGTTCTTGAATATTGGTTTACAGCTATCTAAATATCCTGCACCGGATAATGATCTAACGCATTTTTTTTGTACACCTCTTGCATGCAGCCTCTCCACATCAACCACAACAACATTTGTTCTACGACTTTTTACAAATCTTAATAAATAAAACAAACATTAAAGAAAAAGAAAAGCGTTTTCTCCTAACTCTACATTTTGTAAGAAGTGCCTATTATTATTTAAAATCGATATTTTATTACGCAAGGTGTAATATCATACCCACGCTCAGAGTAAATAAAGCTACGCCACTAAACCGAGGCTGTTAATGTTTTTTACATGGGAAAACAAAAATTTTAAAGCTATTAATTTTGATAAGTTGTAGAACAAATGTTGTTGGGATTGATGTGGAGAGGTTGCCTACAAGAGGTGATAGGCTAATTAAAATTAACCCTGTATTTATTTATGCCAGCACTAGAATAGACTAGATTTTTTTTAAATACTGCCCTAAGAGTAAGTTATATCACAAATAAGCGCGTTTAAAGAAACAAATTATTCAGAAACAAAGTAAGAATGGCACGATTGTACAATGAGCTAGCAAAAAGCAATCCTGCACTAGATTTGTTTACTTCTTATAAAAGTTTATTTTCCAGAACTGTAAAAGATATCCTCTAATTTAGGGTTAATGACTGACAAGTTTGACATCATTTCATTTGATTTTGATTTTGACATGTATTAATTCGACATTAATAAATTTTTACTTTTGATCTCAATACTTAATCATATTACTTTAGTTTACGTATATTTTATCTGACACTTATATTAACTAAGTTCTCCATTTATTATAGCTCTTTAGATTATTTTATTGTAAAATTAACTTCAATTATTTCTAGACTTGTAATTAATTAATTTATCCTATTTTTTAAGAGTTCTTTACTATGTATTTCTGTAGACAAAAATATTTTGAGTTTCAACCCAGTTCAAAAAAATATATACTTTTTGTTTAACATTTAATTTTAATTTTGGTTGTAATTTGTTTTTGTGTTTTATCAATAAATAAATTAATTAATAAATACAAAGTTATAGTAATACAAAAAATGTACTTATTATATTACCATAGTCGAGCCCTTCCTGTTTACGGTATCTCCATCTACAACACAGCTACGTCTAGCTATGTATATCTCCTTACGTCAGTAAAACGTCTTTTTGGTCGGTTACTCTTGATTTACTGCTGCGGTTATTGTCACATAGCTCGGTGGCACGCCTCGCAACGCCGGCATTACAACCCATTTGCAATAACGACTTTTCAACCAGTCTTTAGGATTGACAGCTCCACAATTATGCCGAAATTTACAACTTTCTTAGTAATTAATTATCCCGTTTTTTATTTTGTTGAATTCCTTGTGTATTATTTTACTAGCTGTTTGGCGCGGTTTTACTGCGCCATTTCGAATCCTGAGGAAATATCGGGATAAAAGTAGTTTTTGTGCTATTCCAGACTGTTAACTACTTTGCCATTTCATCTAAATCCGTTTAGCCGTTCTGCCGTAATTTAGGAACAAAACATGCCTACATCCATCCATCCAAACTTTTACAATTATAATATTAGCAAGATGGTAAGATGTAAATAACGGCTTGATAATATTGTGTAAGTTTTAACGATTCTAAAATAAGGTTTTAAATTAAACACTTTCAAAGCGGATTTACGTGCATTTGGACTTTTCACTCGGAGCTTGAAAATACCAGGAATATCTGCAATCCTTCCATATGCAACTCGTAACCAAAAAAACTATCGAAGATCTGTGTTTGGCATTTAGGGAATACGTATCGTAGGGATGAAGTTCACTCTGCACGTCCGATGGTAAAAAGGTGTGAGTTCAAATTTTTCAAAATGATTATGCGCGTGCTCTCGGAAATGTATTATATAATTATTATAGGATACATTTATAAACAGGGTGTCCAAAAAAGAAAAATGTCGTAGATAGGGCTAGACTTTCCCATTCGATTACAAAAAACCGTTTTTTATTTGGTCTTATTCTTTACCATAAAAAAATTCTAAACATTTCAAGGAAAGTGCGCGCGCGCAAATTGCCTTAAGATCAGCTAGCAGATATTTACATTATTGTAATTTTGAGTGCGCACGTAACAATCGAACTTATTTAAGATTATTTTGTACATAACTTTATATTATTATTAGAGTAACATTGAACTGTTGAGTTGATTTAATTAATTACTGTTAAAAGTTTCATTATTTTTTTTATACTTTTTTTTATTTTTATCTATTATCTAAGTACCTCCCATTTTAGCGTAAGGCGCGCACGTTACCTGGATAGGTAAAAAGTCACGCACGCATGCTTTCCTTAAAATGTTTAGATTTTTTTTTGGAAGAACTATAAGTCCAAATAAAAAACGATTTTTGTAGTCGAATGGGAAAGACTAGCCCTATCTAGGATATTTTTCTCCAAAGTACTTTTTTGAATACCCTGTGTATTATAGTCTGTTATAGACAAACAAAAACGTTGATTCTCAAGTCTCGGCAATTTTTTATTTGTATGCGCGGTGTTGTTAAGGAAATTATGGGCTCTTCTCTAAATGCTTAGGTATACAATTTATATTTTGTAATTATAAATACGATTAAGTATAAAAAAACAATGTTTATAGCCAGTAGCTTCCCGTTTGTTTCATCATTAATCTCATAGATACTTATTATTTGGTAAGATTGAGTTTTAACGCAGTCACCGAAAAAACAATAACTAAATAACTAGTTATATTCTCACTACTAGACATATTTAATACTTGGTGACTGCTTGTCACCACAGAATAAAGACTGAACCTTTTAATTAAAATAAATATAATTAAAGCCAATGTACCGTAAAACTTCTTATATGCTATATATTTGCCAAGTGTGTTCATCATGTATCTAATGTCCATTACAAAGTTCCTTATTGTAAGTAAAAATAAAATAAATAAAGTTTCTTTCTTCAACAATATACAGCAATACAAATTAATGGCAGGGACTACCTTTTAAGTACCGAAATACTTGTGACAGGTAGTCCCGCTCTTCCATAAATTAAATAAAACCATAATATTTAGAATATACAAAAATCAACCTTATAATTCATCTAAATAAATTTCAAATATTGTAGAAATTGTTTCGTTTCTAAAAACCTGAGGTTGAACTTTTAGAATGGGGGAAATCGTGGACAAAGAAGAGAATCAGGTACTAACACGAATTGCTCTAGGTACTGAATTTAAAACAAATACCATCTTCGTACAAAGCAGTTCCATTCTTTCAACTTACTTAAGATAAATCTAACCGAAAGATATGTCAACTTTAAATAAAAAACAAAATAAAAACTTTGAAAAACCCACGACGCGACGGTTATAAGAAGTATGAACTTTATAAGAAGAGAAAGAAAATCCGTCTGGGGCTGCCATTGAATGAATTCGTTTTGTAGTTTTATATTGAAATTTAAAATATTGATGGCAGCCCTCGACGGATTTTATTACTCTTCTTATAAAGTTCATACTTCTTATAACCGTCGCGTCGTGGGTTTTTCAAAATTTTTATTTTGTTTTTTATTTCAAACTTTTCAAAGACCATAATATAGGTACCATACATTATATTACACAAAACCTCGTTCCTCATCAGCCCTCTAATGTCCCCATCACCGCTGGAAAACCCATGTAGTTTATTTAAATATATAGTGAAGTATTATAATGAGTGAGAAATCAAGATGAGTTGATGAGTTGTTACCGTTAAACCTATTTAAGAACATTATACCAATCAAATCCAAAGCGATAATTGAAAACGGCATTCAAATCGGACCAATGGTTTGCAAACAAATATTTACTGCAGCGCCTCCTGGTGAGTTGTTACCGTAACACCTATCTCAGAACATGCGCTAATCAAATCCAAAGCGATCACTGAAAACAGCATTTAAATCGGACCAATGGTTTTGCAGATAAACGGTAACATTGGCTTTTACAAACAAATGTTTACTGCAGCGCCCCCTGGTGAGTTGTTAACGCTATACCTATCTAAGAACATGCACCAATCAAATCCAAAGCGATTACTGAAAACCGCATTAAAATCGGACCAGTGGTTCTGGAGATAAATGGTAACATTGGTTTGCACAAACACCCTCTCACCCCAAACGCATATACCGCCTCCGTTCCGTCGTGGGTAAAAATGCCTTTTACATTAACCAAAACTTTAACATATACATTTAACCAAAACATATAAGGGCTCTAATGTCAGTTATCGTAATCAATCGATATTATTTACCACACAGTAATTTTAATTTTTTTTTAATTAACAAGACGTTTTTGAAGCATCACCCTGTAATCATAAAATCAAATTTCTTAGTATATAAATAAACATTTAAATAAAATGGAATGTATTTCAAAGGTGCACACGATAAAATGAAATTAGGACGAAATTACCTGCTTATTTCGGCGGACCGAATGGGAACCACCATTTTATTGCAACAGATTACATTAAGAAACGCGTCACGTCGAGCTATGAATATAGCGCAAAGAAACCGTCAGAGCTTCCAATTTTCCTTGTCTGAGTATCTTGCCACGTAGGATTTATCTTTTTTTTAACACATACTAACACTATTGCAGAAGACGGGAAAAACCCATTTGCGACTTATGCTGACAGTAATACGGAAACGGAAACCCTAGTTGGTCATGTTTACCAACAGTTTTGTTTTTAGTCACCAGAAAATAATATTGTGATTTTTTTCGTTATGATGTACAGCTGTATAGAATCTCGATGACTCTTGTTTTTGTCAGAAGCGGCCTTGAAATTAAAATTAAAAAAATTTGGAGTGCTCGTATTAATTTAATGTTCAGGATAAGCAAATATAAAGTATCTTTTCCCGACACGCAACATGTATATGAATCGCCTTACCACCATGCTTGCCGGCGCTATTCTTGGCATTGTCCTATCCTAATCATCCATAAAAAGGACCCTCAAATACTCTTGAATAATAAAATCTTTCTGTGATTAAGTTTTTCTGTGAAGAGTAACTTATATTAATTACAGTTACTTACCTAGTGATACAAGAAACATGTGTGGCTTTAGATGTAAGAGAAAAGAAAAACATAAAATCATTAGTTTTATATTTAGGTAGGCTACCTTTTATCGTATTGTAAGTCTTCTTATTATTTAGGTTTGCCGTTCAATTTGTCGCTTACATTTGTTGCACTACACTATTTCATTGCGAGGTTGATTTATTCTCAAAGTATGCGCTACCATTTGAATATGAACAAAATAAATTGCTAGAACGTTGTTCTATTACCCTACTCTATTTTCAGTGAAATACTTGCTTGATAATTTGTTAAAATATAGAACACTCTTGCTGTTTTGGCAAAAGTTACGCGGCTAAATTAGACCTACAACAATACCTAAAAATACCTACACAGTTAAATTAGAGTTGTTAGCTCTGTGTTTGAGTTGACTCGGATAGTTTATGGCCTGATTTTTGTAGGTGTAGCGCAAAATACACTATTTGTGATACTGAATGAAGAATTAATATTATTTACAATGCTACGGGGTCGTGTGGTGCCGCCTTGAGAATAGCGCTAACCTCTGTGGGTGTCGTTAGACGCGACTGAGGGACAACAATCCAGAGGACGGGCAGCAGCGTCCTTCTGTGTACCTAGTTAAAACATCTTACTGCAATCACCAACCCGCCTGCCAAACGTGGCGTTTGGGGCATTCACCCGGGGTCTTACAGAATTTCACGGATTTTTGTGCGTTTTGTACGTCGCTAGTTTACTTTCCAGCATCTCCTTATGCAAAGGATAAATCAAAGACTAAAAATTACGTCGTGTCTTCGTCTGCGCTGCACTCAAATCTGATTTCTGTAGCTTACACGTACCCACCTCTGATACTACTGCGAATGTGTCCTTTAGGTAACGTTGCTTTTAAGTATCTCTGTTTATATAGAACTAGCTGCTTCGCTCGGTTTTACCCGCGCCATTTCAAATCCCGCGGGAATTACGAGATAAAAAGTATTAAAGTGTAAAGCCTATTCGCTATTCCAGACTGTAAACTATCACTATGCCAAATTTCATCCAAATCCATTAAGCCGTTTTGCCGTGATAGAGGAACAAATATCCCGATATGCATACATCCATCCATCCAAACTTTCACATTTATAATATATAAAATTTTAGTTTGCTTTTATTCGATAGATGTCGCTGTATGTCGATTAAATCGTGCAAGAATATATAAATGACTTAGCTATATTTACTTTGTAGACTACAATTATTCGTCCTCACTTTCACAATTATAATATTATAAGCTGTTTCGCACGGTATAACCCGCGCAATTTCGAATCCCGAATACATTATCTTTATGCCAAATTTCATCTTAATCCGTTGAGCCGTTCTCCCGTGATTGAGGAACCAGACAGACATCCTTACATCTAAACTTTCCCATTTATTAGTAAGATAGTAGGATACATAGAAAATGCATCCACGCGCTATCACGGGCCCCAGCGGAGAAACATGCATGAGACACACACCGAGTCCCGCAGCACTGTGCGCGATTTGGAAGACTTTGAATGTTATGTTATTTTATTTATTATAGTAAGTCAGAGCCGCTGTGAATCCATAGAAGGCAATTACGCGCGCAAGTACCTAAAACCCTGTGCGTTAATGTAGATCTGCACTGCCGCAAGTACGAGCGTAGGTGCAATGTGAAAATCGGCTAATATATTTTTCTCACACATAAATACATACCTACCTAGATATAACTAGGTACACGTGACTTACACTTACATTTTTTACCAATCGCAATCAATTAACTAGCGTTTCGATCATACAAATATTTGAACTGTACAACTGTGTGTTATTCATCTGTATTATTGCATTTCTATAAAAAAAAAACAAATGTTTACTAATTTTTCAAGTAGGTATTGTATTTTAAGTAAAAAAATATTTTTTTATATAACAAACCTTTTACTTGATTATTTCAAATTTTATTTTTGTTTTATTACATTATAGTTTTATGAACAATTCGTTTCTTTTTGTTCGACATAACTTATCAAACGATACGCCACTATATAATCATCACCAAAAATTATCACACATCGCTTCAGTATTTTTCACAGTTATTCCACTGAAAATGTTCTACTGAAACTGAATTTTTTAAAGTATCTCCAAAATAAAATCTACCTAATCGCTGTTACAATAAATTCAAGTTGCATTTTTAGATAAGTACGAACTTTTCGTAATTGAATCCATTCAAAAGTTATTGAATTACACATTAACCAACATTCATTCTTAACGAATTTTAACCTTTATACTATATTTGGCTAATATGCATAAATATTGAAACAATAACTATTTACAAGTAACAACAAACTCTTCACCAACGACAACAAATTCAAAATTGCATTCAAAAATATAACTTCAACAAAATATTTGCTAACGAGAAGTGCACTAAGTAATTACTTTCCGAAAGAGACAAACCGCTTACTACAAAATGTACAAAACGACGCCCCCACAAACAAACTGTCGATGGAATAAATTGCATGGCTGAACAGAAATAATAGTTTGCATGGACATCAGTTGTTTCGCAAAAAGTTAAAACAAGTGGAGCGAAGTCTTGGAGCTGAGAACTTCTACGTACTATAAACTTGGCGGAAACTTTACACACAAAGGTTTGGTGATAATATTAAAAGCTGTTAGTTTTTAAATTTATGTTATAAAGGGTCCGCCTATAATAGTCAATTATATTTTAATTGCAGATTAGAAATGATGAGTGGCTCTGAATTTCGAAATATACAACGTGTCACATAATGAAGAGATAATACTTAAGGGAATTGTATGTTTGGTGATGTAGTTTATAAGTAACAGTAACATATATTTGTTATCCTTATGGTTCAGCCGAAAAACAAGTTCAAAGTTTAGATCAAAATATTTAAGTGTCAACCCTAAAAAGAGCTGTTAGCTTTTGATGAAATCTATTCGATAACGATGTATAAAAATGGCCTAAAAATAAAGTGATGGGTAACTAAGACAGATACTACAAAGTTTAGCCGGTGCGGGAAAGGTCATAAGGACACTGACAGTCAGTGACTGTGACTGACTGCGGCACACACAAAATATTTTGACTAGGGTTGTCAAAATATTTTGTTGTAAAATAATTAAATAAATTTGTATGAAAGTCTTTACCAGCACAGATCATGCTAATTCTTTTACTGTATATTCTACGTATGGTATAGAAGCTAACCCTTAAGTTTTATTATACGTTGTATATTTCGAAATTCAGAGCCACTCATTGTTCTTAACCTGCTATTAATAATGCTATTACTATTATAGGCGGACCCTGTATAAAATTCATAAAATTATACAAAATATACATAAGTTGCCATAACAAAAAACTCACCATGCCTGTGTTTTTCTAATGGCAACTTAACAGCTTAATCAGTCAGCCGTACGCAGCGGTCAAGGTTGGTCGTGCGTTGTTTTGATCGCTGTGCGTTCGCGCAGGTTGTAAAATATGTCGCAAATTGTTAAATGTAACGTATGTAATATCGTCATAGACGAATTGTTAGCTTATGTGCAAAATAAGCTGTCAGTTATTGATGAAGAAACGTTGAAAAGAATCTGTGTGTCGTCATTCACAAGTAGTGAAATAAGCAAATCAAAATCGTTATTATTTGAATCCCTACCTACAGATCAACGTAAAATAATAAGAAAAAGGAAGGGCAAGGAAGAAAGAGACCTGGATGATATAATTAGTGTGTTTAAGGCCACTGATCCTAATGTAATTCCAGTGTTTGTGGCGCGGGTTCTGGAAAAATTACCCCCCATCCTGTTTGATCATCTCGACTGCACAAAATTACTTAAAGATATCACGAGATTGAAATCCGAGATTGAAGAAGTTAAAAACAACTATGTCACGATTAAACAATTTGATGAATTACGTGCCGACATAGTGAATTTGAAACATGCATCTTTGCCTCCAGCATTGACTCCAGCCAGCAATGTTAACATGAGAAGGGGGGCCTGGAATATGGAGAGTGGCCCAGTGGGTCTAACTTTGAGTCATAATCTGACTTTGGACGAGGATGGCTTGCAACAACATTCATATGTGTGTGAGGAAGGTAAACCGAAAGATAATGTTCCGGTTGCAACCGTCGTCGTCGCAGAAGAGGCTGACCCTCACTCGGCGCAGTCAGTCAGCTGTTGGGTAGGCAATGACCTTGAGCAAGTTTTGTCATCATCACCGCCGGTCGTAGGCTTGCCTAATCCTCAAAGGATGCCTAAGATTCAACAGGAAGTCTCAACAAAAGATGACAGTCATATCGGAATCACTCGGCAGCCAGCACAGCATAAAACACAAATTAATAAACCAGCTGATGACGATGCGAACTGGCAAACTGTTAAAGGAAATAAATACAAAAGAAAACCAAAGTATAGGTATTTGGGCGAAATAGGAAAGGCAGAATCGTCATCTTCGTCTTTTAAAGCCGCGATTAAGAAAATACCCATATTTATAACTAATGTGCATAAAGATACGAAGGAGTCTGATATTATTGATTATATCATGCTTAATACAAAGGAAAAGATATTGTTGGAAAAGGTCAATACAAAAAAACCGTTAGATCACAAAGCTTATAAATTTTTTGTATGTGAGTCTAAACTATCTTTGTTTTTAGACGAAAAAATATGGCCTGAAGGTATTATCTTTAGGCGCTTTGTCCATTATAAAAATAGAAAAGTGAACGGAAATTCTGTTATTAACGGCCCATTACTGTCAAACAATGGATAGATACAAGTTTGCTAGTTATAATTGTAAGAACGTGAAGAGCGCTTTAAGCGACATTAAAAGTTTGTGTGACGAGTGTGTTGTGATAGCACTACAGAAAACGTGGCTGCTACCTGAGGAGTTGGCCTATCTTAACAGTATTGACAGCAGATTCAGCAGCAAGGGGACATCAGCGGTGGATACGGCGGCAGGCTTATTGCGCGGCAGGCCTTATGGCGGTACTGCGCTACTGTGGAATACCAGTGTGTTTCCGTGTGTTACAGTGATAAAGTGTGAAAATCCGCGAGTGTGTGCGATTCGTATAAATACAAGCGCGAATCCATTTATAGTTGTTTGTGTGTATATGCCTACAAACAAAGCGGATAACCTGACGATATTCACGGACTGCATAGGAACTGTAAGTGCTATTAGTAATGATTATGAAAACGAACCTATTTTTGTGTTAGGGGATTTTAATGCTCATCCAGGCGAGCTATTTTTTAATGAATTAAATGTTTTATGTGATGAATTAAATTGGGTGCCCATCGATGTTATTAAATTAGGATTGACCTCTAAAACATTTACCTTTATAGATCAAGCTTCTGGCTCTAAGAGGTGGCTTGATCATTGTGTTGTTTCTCAATCGGCCGCTGTTTTGGTGTGCAATGTGTTTATTAAATATGACGTTTTGTGGTCAGATCATTTTCCAGTTATATGTGAATGCAATTTGGATAGTTTGACTACTTTAAAATCATTCTATAGTGTAGCTAGCAATAACGTAGCTTGGGGCGAGAAATCAGCCGATTGTATTAGGATTTATCAAAATGAATGTCATAAGCGCCTTAGACTTATTGATTTCCCAACTGAATTTCATAACTGTTGTGATCGGTACTGTAATAATTCTGACCATGATTTATATATAGATAATCTGTACTCTGAAATTGTGTGTGCATTAAGTCAGGCTTCTGTTGAAAGTTGTAGAGGTAGGATTAAGCAAAATAAACGCCAGAAAAAAGTGATAGTTGGTTGGAATAAGCATGTAAGTGACAGTCACAGAATGGCAAGAGCTTGCTTTAAGGAGTGGTTGTTATGTGGTAGTCCAAGTACTGGGTATATATATTCTAAAATGATTGAAAGCAGAAAAATATTCAAATCCCGTTTAAAGTGGTGTAAAACCCATCAAGATCAACTCAAAATGGATATACTTGCAAACAGTCATAGTAAAAAAGATTTTAGAGGCTTCTGGAAAAATACCAATCGTTTGAAGGATCCGCCTGGCATTCCTGTGAGTGTTGACGGTTCAAATGATTTAAAGTCTATAGCTAATAAATTTAAAAATAACTTTATTGTGAAATCACAATTAGGTCCTTCATGTTCGATTGGAAGGGGAGGGGAGAATGGGGAGTCTGTGGACACTAGGCTCATGTCTAGAGATGTGATAAATGCTTTAAAATCTATTTCTAAAGGCAAATCCCCTGGTTTTGATGGATTAAGCGTAGAACATTTATTGAATGCTGGACCCCACATGGGTAGAGTGTTGGCTATGCTGTACAATCTTTGCATATCACATGCGTATCTTCCTAATGATATGATGAGAACTATTGTTGTGCCTGTAGTAAAAAATAAAGCGGGTGATATGTCTGATATATCTAACTATAGACCTATTTCTCTTGCAACAATATTAGCTAAATTATTTGATAGCATTCTTAATACACAATTAAATAAACATATAAAGTTGCATGATAATCAGTTCGGGTTTAGACCTGGATTGTCTACAGAAACAGCTATATTGTGTTTAAAGAGTGCTGTTGAATATTATACTAAAAGGAAAACTACAGTGTATGCGTGTTTTCTTGACCTTTCTAGGGCCTTCGACCTGGTGTCCTATGATATTCTGTGGAATAAAATGAGATCTGCAAATATACCTGATAATCTTATAAACATCTTTAGGTATTGGTACGGTAACCAGGTAAATAATGTTAAGTGGGCTGGTGTATTGTCAGACTCGTATGGGTTGGAATGTGGAGTGCGGCAGGGGGGGTTGAGCTCACCCTCACTTTTTAACTTATACATAAACGGACTGCTCGAGTCGCTCAGTGAGCACCATATAGGTTGCCACATAGATGATGTCTGTTTTAATAATATAAGTTACGCGGATGATATGGCGCTGCTGAGCGCCTCGGTCTGTGGACTTAGAAAATTATTGAGTATTTGCGAGGCATATGCCACTAGTCATGGACTACTCTATAATGTAAAGAAGAGTCAAGTTATGGTCTTTCAGGGTGGACCAAGAAAGATCGAGGAATTGCCTCCACTAACACTTTATGGCACCGCATTACAAAGGGTAGGTAAATTTAAATATCTGGGACACATGGTCACATCTTCTGGGAAAGATGATGAGGACATTGCACGAGAGCGAAGGGCGTTGTCAGTTTATTTATTTATTTATTAGGTATATCAACAGTAGTACATACATAAACATTAAATTAACAATTTTGACACTTTGTCTTGTACTTATATGTCTACCTATTACAGATATACACAGCATTACATAATAATATTGAGACGCACAAACACACAAAAAAAAAAGATTAATTGAAATTAAACAAATAATTTAACATCACTTACTTACATATAAAAATCACATCAAAATAAAATAAAATGAAGTAAAAAGATTACAAAATACTACTCAGAGAGGGAAAGCGACTGAGAAATTTTTAATTTTAAAGAATTACGCGAAGAATAAAAAACATCAAATTCAAACTTAGCGTTTAGTTCATTGTGGGTGGTACAGATTCTTGAAATAGGACTATGCAAAGCGAGGTTTGTCCGACATCGGGGCACATAAAATATTTTTGTAATCACACTTCGGGAAAGTTTATACGGCACATTTAAATTTATTTGTTCCAAGAGCTGAGTACTTTTAATTCTATTATTTAATAAGCTATGTAGAAACATTATATCAGTTACTAAACGACGGTTGCGGAGAGAACTCATTTGAAAATGTTTAAGTCTTTGTTTGTAAGGTTGTCTATAAGATATTCCTGATGAAAAATAGCATAGATGTCTTGTAAATGCTCGTTGGATACTTTCAAGTCTCTGAGAGCCTGCACAATACACTGGATTCCACACTACACTTGCGTATTCCAAATGACTGCGAACAAAGCTGTTAAAAAGTAATATTTTTGTTGAAAGACGCTTCATTTCTTTTGAGTTGCGTTTAATGAAACCTAACATTTGTGCTGCTTTTTTCGTTACATTATTAATGTGGTTATTGAAATTAAGTGCACTGCTCAAGGATACTCCAAGATCTACAACTTCTTTTACTCGCTTGAGAATCATGTTATTAATTATATAAGTGACGTTGAGAGCATTCTTGCGTTTGTTAGTAAAACTAATAACGTGACACTTTTGTTCATTAAGTATCATCCCATTATTTGAGCACCATTCTATAATGTTATTCAAGTCATTTTGAAGTAGTTCTGTATCAGCAACATTAACTACGGTTCGATACAGCTTTAAGTCATCAGCAAACAATGAAACATTGCTATTCTTTACTACGGATGTTATGTCATTGATAAAAATAAGGAACAATAACGGTCCTAGATTCGATCCTTGTGGAACACCAGAATTGGCATAAAATATGTTAGATTCAGAACCGTTTACTGACACAAACTGAGGTCTTTTTGCCAGATATGACTGAAACCACAATAATAGCGATCCTTCGATACCGTATGATTTCAGTTTAGCAATTAAACGCAAATGATTGACCTTGTCAAAGGCACTGGAAAAGTCAGTGTAAACTGCATCCACTTGTAAGCCTTTATCTATTTCACGCGACAGGTGTGAGACAAAGGAGACTAAATTACTTTCTACCGAGCGACCAGATCTAAATCCATGTTGAAAATCAGAAATTTTATCTTCAACTGCATTATAGACAAAAGGACATATAAGAGATTCGAATATTTTTGCAAAACACGAAAGAATAGATATTGGTCGATAGTTTTTTATATCAGAAGGATCATTTTTCTTGTGTACAGGGACAATTCTAACTTTTTTCCATTCATCAGGAAATATTCCTACTTTAAGTGACTCATTAAAAATCAACATTAAAGGCAACGCTAAAGATGAACCACATCGCTTGATGAAGAGTGGTGGGATATTATCAGGACCTGCCCCTTTATGTATATTTAGTTGTTTAATTTTTTTTAGGATATGGTGTTCAGTTAATTTTAAATTGTTAAGTTGTGTACCATTAGATACATCAGTTAAGTTTGTATTTAATGTGTGATTTGAGTAGATCGAAGAAAAATGTGTTGCAAACAGGTCAGCCATGGCATCACTAGTTGAAGCTAATTTATTGCCAAGAGTCATTTCTGCTGGAAAATTGGAGTAGCCTTTACGCTTTTCTTTTATTAGCCGCCAAAATGCCTTAGGATTTTTACTTATATCAGATTCTAAAGATTCGTGATATTGATTGCTCAGAGTATTCACCAGTTTATGACATCTGTCTCGCAAAAGCTCATATTCTAATCGATCTCTGGGATTTTGAAATTTACGGTATCTATTTCTAATTTTATTTTTCTCCTTTAAAAGTTTTATAAGTTTATTATTGAACCAAATAGGAAATTTATTACTTTTAGGTTTACGCACGGGAACAAAATCATTCATTATATTTTTTAAGATGTTATAAAATATACACACCATACCGTTAACGTCCTTTGCAGAACTAAATTTTTCCCGCCAGTTAATTTTTTTTAATGTTTTAATAATGCAATCATATTTTGCTTTAAAAAAATTATAGCCAGTTCTACTATTTAATCGGAGGTTTGCATTGTTAATAGAAATATTGACAGGAAGAGATAATATTATTGGAGGATGATGATGGTCTAATTTACTTAAGATATCAATTGGTTGTGAGACACTGGCATTGTGAAAACTAGTGATAGCCAAATCAAGAATCCTTCCACTCGCATTATGAATACAATTTGCCTGGTATAAGTTGTTCATCGCTAAAAAGTCTTCCAAAAGATGGCCTAAATTATTATGATGGTTCATAGGTAACAGATAGGAACATTTTTCTTTAGGTTGCCAATTAATGAAACTCATGTTGAAATCTCCCAAAACAACTACATTCTCAATTTCGTTTAAAACATTGTCAGTATTTCGAAGAAAGTTTGCCAAATTAGTAAACTTTACAGGAGGTGCAAGATACACCAGACAAATGGCCACGCTTACGATAGTATCATTAATTGGAACTTTAATACTAATCCATAAATCCTCACAATCGCTTTCCCATTCCGTAATACGCTTGGAAGGAATATCGCGGGACACAGCAATCATAACGCCTCCGCCGTCAGATTTGGACGCCGCAGAATGAATACGATCTCGACGGTAAACTACATATCTTGAATCTATAAACTCGCTGTTTCTGATGCTGCTATTAAGCCACGTTTCAGTAAAAGCTATTATGTTAAAGTTGCTTAATAATATATTATTGAAAATTTCTTTAGTTTTAGTTCGAACACCTCGAACATTCTGATAGTATAGATCGAATTTTAAATTTAATATTACAAAAACCATTAGCTGATGAATTAATAAACTTAAAAAATAGAAATTAGTAGTTATACATTACTTAATTAAGGTTAAACAGTCTGTATTTCGTATGAACATGGCATCACTGAAGTCATCCTTGCGAACGAAGATTCTGCCATTGCGTACCCAAGTGTATTTGTACTTGGATTCCTTGGCTTTGATGCGCGCAGCTGCATGGAGAGCTTTATTTGCTGGTGATAGGTGCTCTGCGACGTAAACAGGTTTAGTGGTACCTCCATAACCAAGGTGAGAAGTATTCAACTTTTCAGTTTTGTTTTTCTTATTAAAAGATGTCACTGCTGCAAGGATCGCATCACGTAAACGAGGAGTACGCAATTTCACAATTACGGTACGTGGACGGAGACTGTCATTTTTTATTTTGGCAACACGGGTGGCCATTACTACATCAGCAGACGATATTGGATCACCAACAGTTTTAGATAATAGTTCTATAGTTTTATATAAGTTTTCGCTTTTATTCTCAGGTATACCATTTATCTCAACATTGCCATCCCTCATGTTTTGCTCAATTAAATTAATACGGCTTGATAGCTCGTTTATAGTTGATTTTAACTTAGCATTATCATCTTGCAAATCTCGTATAATAACATTCTTTTCATTAAGTTGGGACTTTATATCTTCAAACATTATATTAATAAATGACATAGATTCACGGAGCTCAACATTGGCTTGTCGAATATCAGATAATTCCTGCTTTAAAATTAGGCGGAGACTTTCTTCAGTTAAAAAATTATCCGCTAGAGTTTTCTGATCTTTTGGTGAAGACAGAGCGTCAACTTTTGGTTTTGATCTGACTGTGATATTTTCATTATTCAAGCCTGGTACTGACTTTTCAAGAGACTTATTGGTATTAGTACTATCGTTGGCCTGAGAACGACAGCCAGAGCATTTCCATTCGCGCTTTCGCTCCTTATTTAATGCATAAAAGCTATGGAATCTTTTATTACTTATATTTAAGCAACCGATATCAAATTTATTTTCGCAAACAGAACAAGCCAAGTATTCATTGTCTTTAATAACATTAGAGCAAGTTGCACATTTGCCATACTCATGCGAAGCCATTTCTTTACTTATTACACCAATTCAGATTCATGCAACGTGATAAAATTAATTTAGAGAAGCAAAATTAAAGTGTTACGGTACTCCGGCAAGACAAAGTGTTAATACTGAACGCAACTTAAATTGAAGCACGTTTGATTGAAGAACTGAGCAAGATGTCACTGTCACCCGTCACTTTCAATACTTTCAAATGTAACAAGTCACTGTCAGCAGTTAACCTCCATCCAACACAATATAAACAAACAATGCAATACCGTCTCTCTCTCCAAACACCATCGATTTATAGTTTACAAATGTTAAAACACCCTCTTCACGTTAAGAAAGTGGCACTGGTGATTATACTTGTGATATATACTTGCAATTATCGAAAAACCACTGTGTTTATAGCACTTTCCATATGAGACAAAGTTCACAATGCACTCGCGGATGTTTTTCTCCTACAGTAAGTTAAATATAGGAACTTTTACTCCTGGAATTATATTTAAATTTACGTAGCTATCTCAATGTTGTGAACGGAACGAACGATTCCATTGTACCATTGTCAGTTAGAGCTAATATGATTATTCGCAGGTTCGCTCGCTGCTCAGCCGAAGTAAAACTTACTCTTTTTAGAGCCTATTGTAACACATTTTACACCTGCAGCCTGTGGGCAGATTACACCAAAAAATCATACAGCGCCCTTCGAGTCCAGTTTAATAATTCATTTCGGATGCTGATGGGATTCCCTAGGTATTGTAGTGCATCAACCATGTTTGCTGAAATGCGTATGGATTGCTTTTATACCATTATGCGTAGGAGGGGCAGTTCGCTGGTGCGGCGAGTACGTGCGAGCAAGAACAGCTTGCTGGCCACACTTGCGGATAGGGTAGACTGTCTTTACATCAGACATTGCTCTGAACTGCACATTGCGCACCAGGACTGAGGTACATGACATGTTATTTTTGTTGGACTTTGAATCGTATGACTTATATATAAAATAATTATTAATTTAATTAAATGCTTTGTTGAAATGTTTATTAATTTAATGATGAAAAAATATATTATTTTTATTTGTATCTGTAATTTTATATTTTAATATGACTGATTGTGTAAATATATGTTCAAAATGAGTCCTTTGATACTTGAAATAAATGATTATTATTATTATTATATTATTAACCCGCGTTTGACCTCCTTCTCGCCTGAAAGAATGTGAAGAGGAGGTCGAAGATGATCGAGCTTGAGCTAAGGAAGGAAGCCTGCTAGTTTTGCCTAGCTCTTTACAAAAAAAAACAGGATGTATCACAGTTGCTGCTGTATATATTCACCAACCACCAACTATATCACCAACTACATGGCCCCAAACTAAGATACCAAATTTTAGATACTGAAGGAGAACACTCTGTATTCGATTGTGATCATAATTATGTAACAAAAGTAGGTACTTAATTTTTCACTAGAATTCACCATAAATAAATGAAACTATGTTACTATTTACTTTACATACAACTGAGTCAATCGCGGCACGTGGCCTGGCGCGCGGATCGCTGCCAACGCTAGCGTAACCATACGTTGCGTAATCAATACCTTAACTTTCGGTTAATTTTACTCAGTAAATAATTAATATTTATTTTTTATTATATTTTTTCTCTTGATCTCAAACTATCACGTCCTTGAATTTCAAAAATGACCCACCAGTCACCCTGTATAGATATGCGACCCGGAACTTTTTTTCTTGTTCAGTGCGGGAATCTAACCCGCGACCACTGGCATCTGAAGCAGACGGTGTTACCCCATCGCCAAAGTGGTCGTTTCTGATTCTGAAGAGATCCTATCTACAAGCGGCGGTGGCTCTGATTAGTCGAATTAGTCTGATAAGTGGGCTCTGATTGGATAAAAGTCACAGAAGGGGCGGTAGGCCTTTTCTGAGCGGACTCTACGACCCTACTCAAAATACTTAATGAACTATTTTATTTGCTTTCCTTTCAGACTCCTTTTCATTTGTAATGTCAACATTTTAATGCAAATTTATGACAATATTAAAAAAAAGGATCCATATCCGTAATTTAAAATTTACTAATAATTAAAATTTTATTGATTTATATCATACATCAAATTAAAATAGTTTTATTTTCATTTTTATTATTTTAGGGTTCTTTTAATTTCTGAAGTAATTGTTTGTTTATGGAAAATTGTTATACGCTTTGAAATTGTTCGTAGAATTTTGTCTAAGTAATATTATACTCGTAAGGTAAATATTTATTATGTAATGAGCTTCGTTATAATACACGAGCGTGGATAAATTTAATTATTGATTTCAGAAACCTTTATATCTAAAGATTTCTCTTAGGGATTTTGGATTCTAACTAATTTACCATGGGTAAGGTTTATGGTAAGGTACGATAAGGTTTGAAAGTAAATCTAATCTTATGAGAAGGCTTTTATTTGCATTTTTCTCACTGGAATTTTCAAAATCGATTATGATGATCGTTTCATTTCGTAGAAGATACTTCCCATGTAAAGTTCTGCCAGAAAAAAGAAAATATTTAAAATTTTTAGCTGAAGTTACACGTCGATATAAGTTGATTTTTTAGTTTATTTAATGCATACGCGTCAGACCTAATTACGCACTAAATTTTCACATAAGTTTGTCGTTAAAATATGTTTTATAAATGATTAACGGCATCATAATTTCTCTGGCATCTTTCCATGGATTTCATTTATGTGGACTCAGATAACTATAACAATCTACTAAAGTGTGACGTAAAAGAAATACTTGTGAAATTATGGTCAGTTTGCCATGCAGAGCTTGTTGTGGTGTTGCCATGTAAGGCTTAGAATGGCTCTAAGAATAGAGTAAAAGGCCACTAGTCCGAGTAGCCCATTAAACACTGCTTGGTGATAGTACCTACTGTTGTAAAAATGCTCGAGTCGGTGCTAAAACGCTCGAGTCAGTTCCAAAACGCTAGAGCGCTGGCTTGAACGTTTAGATAAAGAAGCTCAATTATAGCGCAGAACTCGACACTCAACTCGGCTTGAACGTCGAAAAAGTAAATGAACACGTCACACGTTATAATAAATGCAGAATATCCCCTTAAAGTGCAATAAGAAAGAGATGCGGATTGAAAGAGGATGTATTGACTAAGATTGAAAAGGGTATGCTACGGTGGTTTGGGCATTTGGAAAGGATGAGTGAAAGTAGATGTACGAAAGAGGTGTAAGGAACAAGAATGGATGGTGTTGTTGGAAGGGGCTGGCCTAGGCGAACGTATGCCGATCAAATTGGAGACATTTTGAAAAAGGGCCTAGTCAAAAGTACCCGTAACCGGCGATCATGTATGAAAAGATTGATGAAAGTGGAAGAAGCGAAAGTGGTATGTCTGGATCGCAGCAATTGGTGTTCCCTTGTCTCTGCCTATCCCAAGGGGAGACAGGCGTGAGGTTACGTATGTATCCCCTTAAAAATATATTCATATTACCTCATTAAAAATGTTAACGCTTCGACCCTTGAGCGCGCAACTCGAGCGTCGAAGCCCGAGTCTTCAACGCTCGTGAGCCTTGACGCTCAAAAACGTCGACTCGGCGCTCAACGCTCGACTCTAAACGCTTATTTTTACCACTAATTGTACCCCTTCAGGCTCCACCAGACTAGCGGACACCTTTCATATAAAAGCCGCCAAGTATCACCGTTTCGGCGTCGATATGCTTCGGCAATATTTTATGACAAGTCAGTTCCATTCTAAGCCCGCGAGCTAACATCGTCGACCTCACCTTCACTTACCCTCAGGTGAGATTGAGGTCATACACGGGTAAGTCACTTATAAAAAATACGGAACTAAATCTGTAATATTAGAGTCTGAAAATATTACATGAAACGTGAAAGAAAGACTTAAGAAAGTATTGAATTGGATCAAACATGCAAATAATACAAGAAATTAAGCAGGAAAACATATTTAAATACGTGTATAATAAATAACAGGAAAGAATAAATCAAAACACTTATTCAATATTGAAATCAGACAAATATCAACAAAGAAGAACATAATTCCCTGCAAACAACCTTATAATCCCTTTTCCTTTATCATTATTTATGATGAGCGTTCCATTTCACATACGCTGTTGGTATCTCCTGTTTATTTTAGTTAAGGATATTTGACAGGTACCTGAGTGTAGGATATCCCGAGGTCTGAATTCGCACGATTTATCGGAACTTTTATTGGTTTTCGGGGAACGTGGGTCGACCGAGGGTACCCAAAAAGGTTGAATGATACGTGATTCAATGTGTGAACACCGCTTATTAAGTAAATGTTTTCGATGGGATCACGGAGATTAAATCACATAAAGTTGACACATATGTTATGAGAGAAAAATCTGTTACTTACCTTTGTATTACTATTTATTTGATTATTCAAATGTACGTATATCCAATCAGTAAGTGATTTTTTAAAATTAAAATTTAAACACAACTAATTTACCTATTTAATGCATCGCCATCATTATCTCTGATTGCAACACTCACAAAAATATGACAGTTTAAAAAAGTACCTTTGTAAGTAAATTATCAACGACTTTATGATTTTTGACGACGGACTAAACTATTAAATAAAAGCAAATAAAACACTTTTTAACAGACTAAAATGTATGAAAAATAATATTGTCTCAAGTTTTCGCGACTATTTAATAACACACTTTTGTTCAATAGAGAAGATGGTTGGAAACTATGCTGAAAAAGATTAAATCTAACATTCAGTAAGTTACAAAACCTAAAACTCAAGATACTTTCAGCTCGTTTTGCGTCAGTCCAGAACGCTATGCTCGAAGACTGAGAAACAGATGGAGGTGATGATGTATAACTTTTTCCACTATCAATCTGACGCCTGACACCTCAGTCGCTCATGACCACGGGGTCTGCAAAGACACCGAAAAGTCGAGTTAAAATTTAAATACTTATACGTGATTAATCCGGTTAAAAAGTATTTTATGAAATTGTATGAAGCAACAATTACATAAAATACTTAATAATACAAGTGACAAGCAGAACAACCGTCTGAGAAAATTCAAATTTAAATCAAATTAGCAGTTTGAAATTGATGGGATATTACTTTCCGAAATTCTATTTTGTAAACATTATAAGGGTGTTCAAATATCGTAACATGATTGTTTACGTCGATATTTAAACCACTGACTTGATGTCATATATTCCGACAATATTTATGAAGAGACAATTCCTTTCTTAGCGTGTCTGCTATCTACTCTGACCTAAGATATAACATAGACTAGAGATATAAGAAGACTCAAATTTACGGGTAATTACCATAACTATCACAGTATAGACACTACAGGAGATAAAATGATACACTATACCCTATCACCATCAAGTTCTAAACCAAAGTGGAACTTCCATCCCTGTGTAGAGGATATTCTAAAGATTAAAGTAAAAAAGTTTCTTTGTTCCTTTATTGGTGCTGGTCACCCAGGCGTAAAATTAACCTAAATTCGTTTGTTTTCCAGATCATTGTTGTCCTGCTTCTTTCAAGTACACAACGAGAGAATAGCATCCTTGTGTTCATGACGTGCAACTGGTTTGCTATTGTCGTCACTTTGCTATTGTCTTAAGCTTTTACGATCAATAACTTAAACAAAATATATTTAGAACGGATTTATAGAGTATGATTATATTCGAGTTTTCAATGTATTAACAGGCCCAGTAGTCACGAGCAAGTTCCAAAAATGTAATACATACATACATAAGTTCACCCCTGTATCCCTTATGAGGTAGGCAGAACACCAGAGGTTACAAAACTATTTGCTGTCACGTTTGACAAATTTGGAGGCATTATAATGGTGGAGAGGGACTATTGCAGTGACAGGGGGTCAGCCTATCACCCACAAAAAAAACCTCTAATAATACCTCTGTCCCTTAACTGGCTTTTACAGAACGCCCGGGAAGAAAAGCAGCTGGCACATTCTATGTTTTTCCTTTGCTCCCAGTCCAGCATGGAAGCAAATTTTAAAACACGATAAATCCATTCTTAAATTATTTTATGTAACTAAACTTTATAGCAATGACCTTTTTATTGCATTAGCTCCTCTTATTGAGTGACTCAACAAGTTCATACAATTTCTCTATTATACTCTACAATACTAGTATATAATTCCAAGATTCGGGTAAACAATGTAGACAATCAATCAAATCTTATTACTCACTTCACATGTTGCTATGGATGGCGTATATAATTACTGCCAACATATTAATCAGTGTGACTGATTAGATTTTGTGAAGGAAAAGAAAACCATAAACAAACTATTTATGGAACTGTAAGTCTTTTTTTATTGGGACTTATTAAATTGAAAGAGCCATCAAAATAAGTTAAGATGAGTGGATCAGCTCAACTTATTTTTGATTAAGTCAATGTACTGAGATATTTTTGGTGGTAGGTATTATACCTACGTATTACAAAACTCTGTGACTAAAATTAAATCATTATTAGAAAACTTTATTTACTGACTAAGGTCTGGGTCTATACTAGATTACCGATTACCTCTTAGCTCCAATTTTACCGATGTATTAAAACGCGATCAATTCGAGTATTATGTTAAAACCAGTTCCGCTTTCAAGTTTCTTTATCATCGACATAAATAAATCTTAGATTAGCTTAAATCTGGATTAGCGCCTAAACGTCCGATTTTCGCCGTTTAGCGTGTTAAAAACGAGTATAAGAGCTGCCTGCTATCATTGTCAATGTGTCATATGAAACTATTATATGTTTATAAAAAGGCATTTTTCGAAGTGGGATTATATTATATTAAATTTATTTTTACCCGTATTTGTTTATGGGTTAAAAGGGAAGGGATGATTGTTTATATTTTTCTGATTTATTCATAAAGTTAAAGTTTGTTAGAACTAAAATGAAAAGAGCCTTGGCACTAGGTTTTGGTGAAGATTTACATATATTTCAGTTTTTTTAATACATATCGTAATAAGCGAAACAGTTATATATATCTTAATTATTTACATCTAGAACTAACGTTTAAAAAATATCATGATCTTACTTTCTTATTTCGTCATTTGAGAAGGAAACATTTTTTTATTGCAACACATTGAACGCATCATTCCTAGTCATAAGTATCATAGCTAAACTAAGTTTTATGAAACGAGATGAAAACGAAGCCCATGAAATCCGTGACACGTAAATCGCGATCAAAACTAGCTTCTGATCTTGTTCTGATCGGATCTGAGATTTGTCAATCTCGGATCAAAAGGAAATCAGTGAAATCGCCCCTTAGTTCCGCTGTGCGAACTCAATTACTTACAAAAGTTTTTTTTATCTTCAAAGTGGGTGTATAAGTTGGAGTAATCTCTACCTTATATTATAAATTCAAAAGTAACTGTTTCAGTTATTCAATCATTCAATCCACATATCTTCTAATTCATTAAACGAACCACTGATTAACATCTCTCAATTTATTAGCAAACTGAAAAAGGCAGCGTATTCATGCTAGTTCCCTAACATGTAAACTCGACAATCTGTATTGAGGATTCGCCACGTAATCAATCAAACGAGATGATCCAATGGGGGCTTCCGGTCTTAAACATCGACCCTACGAAAATAAACTACGGCTTCAATATACTTGCAAATTCATCTTTAAGGTGTTGATTATAAGGATTATTTTGAAATTACTTTTAATGACTTAATTTGGTTGGACTACTAATTAAGTATATCTTCTTTTTCCTTCCTTAATGTCGTTTATTCGAGAATTTCCCGAAATAATTTCTTAACAAAAACAGCATTTCCGAAGAGCTAGGCTGTCAAAAACAAGAGTTTTTAAATCCAACTTATTGTTTCCAAGATGAGCGCTTTTAAAACTAACGAAAACACGAAACCTGCAGCTTTTTTGCATTATTTACTGAACATGTGAAATTTTTTGAGGATGTTGGGTTATTCGAAAAAAATTTACGTCTACAGATCAATCTGAAATTATTGCGCGCAGATTAATAGTGTTAACATTACTATGTAAGCTTAACCCTTAGCACCACTCGTGGGGGACCTAGGTCCCCCAGCGCTTTGTTTTTTTCAAATCATATTAATATTTAGAGCCCGACGCGGTTGCGAATCCGTGTATTCCCAGTGACACCCCAGAGCTACAGAAGTGCATAATTGCTGAGACTGCTAATATGTTTATAGAATTTTGAGAAAAATAAATAAGTCAACTAAGCCCAACATTCCTTTTGTGATTTCGAGTATTTTTAAATTTATGAAAGAGTTTATGTCTGTTTTTAATAAAAGGTAAATAGTTTATTTGAAAAAAATCCTTCTTTTTTGTTTTGAAGTATTTTTTTTTTAATTATATTGGGCCTGAAAAGTAACGTCTATAAATATACCTATTTTGTATTATGTTTCTTTGAGTTTAGAAATGTTTTTAATTATTATAAAAAAAAATGAATAAAACTGTTCATTTTCATTGTTCATGTTTTTTATTTATATTATGAAAAGATATCCCAAAATATTCTACATTTCATAACCTAAATTTTGAACACAAAATGTGGGGACTTAGGTCCCCCACGAGTGTAAATGAGTAGACTGAAAATACCGAGTGGTGCTAAGGGTTAATTAACGCTTGAAAAGCCACGGGAAACAGCAAAAAGCATAAATTACATTATAATGATAGATAGTCATCTATCTTTTTACTAACCAATAATAAGACTGGCCTTTTTTCATCTTTTTTTAGCATTTTACTTGTTTCGGCAGTTTTAGTGACTCTTTTCAGATCTTGGATCCAATTGCAGGTCTTTATGGTAAATTATATGTTTCAATACAATTTACTTTGAAAAAAAACCTCTTGCAATATAAATAAGCAATAAAATCGCTCTTTTCTTTTTTGATCAATTTAATCAGAATCCAAATACAATCCCAAATAAATAAACGAAATACAGATGAATCAGGTATTTGCCTTCTTGACACCAGGATCTAAGACACCTAGCTGCACATCCTATTTCTAGCTCGTTCGTTGCAAGACTTGCTTCAACCTGCACAGGTAGCCATATTCCTAATTTATTTATCTGACCAAGTACGGTCAATATAATACGCCGGACACTTCTTATTTACTTATTTCTAAAAACACCAATGTAGTTCTAATCACACCAATTTTATTTTGTAAGGGATCAATTTATTACCTTTCGATAAAATTATAATTTATATTTATTTATTGAATAGAAATTGATACATTGACCATTTTGTTCCGGAAAATGACAAACGGACGCACCATATGAATCAGGTGAACCAATTTAATAAATTTTAATTTTATACCTAGGCTGCAATTATAATAAAAATATAATTTGCACTAGTAAAGGATAAAGCTAAACAATACCAAAAAAAAGTACATGCATTTATGGTGGTTAGTTACAGAAATATACCCAAAGACATCAAGAATATTGTCTTTGGAGAAATACCCTAATAATAATATCCAACCGCTGTATACAAGGTTAATTTTAATTAACGCATCACCTATTGCGGGCTGCCTCTCCAAATCAATCCCAACAACATTTGTTCTACGACTTTTTAAAAATCTTGATAAATAACACAAAAAATAAATTTTTACTACTCACTGTAAATTTTGTAAGAGGCTTCCTGCAAGAGGTGATGCGCTTATTAAAATTAACCCTCTATTATTGCTCATCCATTATATCTTTTTTTATATCCAATTTTTCAATGAAATCAGCAAATAATTTTGGAAGACGGCCGTGCTAAATTCTAAGGGCCGTATTTTAAAACGATACTTAAAACTAAAACTAGTTTTAAACAAAGTTTAAATCGTTGAGCTTATTATCAAACGTTACTTAAAACTGCGAAAACCAAACGAATATCAGTAAAACAAATATTAGTTTAATCACAGTTTAGCTTTATTTTAAAACTTAACTTAAAACTCTATTTGCGTTTGCTTATTATTGAAAGAATATTAACTGCCAAACTATACTTAATCATAATTTTGAACACAGTTTTATACGCGTTTTGGTAGGTTTGGTCATACCCACACTTAAGTAGCGAAATTTGCATACTTTTTAATCCTTTTAATGTGAATTGAATTTAACGGATTGCTACGCTCACTATTTAGACTAGATAAAAAACACACAAGTTGCAAAAAGGTTAAAAGAAATGGACCCCCCTTTGAATCTGTTTTTTTATTTTCTACCACATGTTTAAACTTCTTTAATATTTCTTTCAGAAGATTGCGCTCTTGCATCGTAAAATTATTTTTACGAGGCATTTTGCTTTCTCTAGCTTAATTACTTAATTGTATTATAGTAAGTAAGTAAGTATTAACATACGAAAGGCAAGGCCGAACGAAAAAAATTCGAATATAACCCAATCAAACAATTAATATAAAACGACAACGAACGAAGGTTCACGTCACGTCCGTCCATAAAATCAAACTATTTAAACGTTCCGTTCGCGATAACATGCATTGACTCTAATAGTTTTTATTAATTCTTATTTTAGGTAAGTAAGGTAACTTCAAGCCATTTGATAGAGTTTTAATATATTTGCTTTGAAATTCTTACAAAATACTTTACAGTTAATACTCTTCTTAGGTAAAAAAACGATTTCAAATCTAGCATACAAAAAGAAAGTATGCATAAAACGAATCTGATTATAATTTTTATTAAATTGTAAACGAGAACAAATATTATCCATAGTAAAAACTGTTATAAGCCAAGTACGGATAAATAAGTAAGATTCAGTTAAACAGAACTTAATATTCATTCAGTAATGCGACGCGTACTTAAAACCGGAATCGTTATTTAAACTCACATCATCTAATAACATATTAAACTGCTTTTAAGTTTTGTTCTATAATACGACCCTAAATGTTGAAAGCTTTTAATATAAAAATATCACTCTTGGCATTAAAATAAAAATAGTGGAACTTCTAATGGAACAATGCTTTAAAGTCTTCATTATAATCTTAGCACGTCTAAAATGCTCTAAGGTACAAAAGCCGTGCAAAAAAACAGCTACAATGTTCCTGCGCATTTTCTCTGAAAGGACCAGGAGTTTCGAGTATTGAGTTGAATTATTGGCTAAGTTTTGGGTTCGTTGTCATGATAGAAAAGCGAAGGACCATGCAATAAATATCATCATCATTACTAAAACTCTTTGAAATGATACCACTATAGAGGTATGAATCCTCCCCTGGTTGACGAGGAGGTTTTGGCCGTAAACCATCCAGTGCTGATTGATGGATGTCAGAATTTTCAGGACGCGAAATGGCTTCTGTTAAACCCTAACGACTTGCTATTAGCAAAAGGGGCCAACTGGTGAACATGCTCTAAAACTTGGAAAACGTTGCTAGAAATGAATAGTCAGCGATCACCCATCCTTGTATGTAACGACCGAATGATATACCCAGAAGCCACAGTGCAGCGACGATTTCATACATACAAACATTGCTTCAGGCAGAACAAGTGAAGGTGTAGCTTCAGGTGTAGGCAGAACACCAGAGGCTATGAAACCATCTGATGTCACTTTCGACAAATTTGGAGGTATTATAATGATGAAGAGAGACTATTGCAGTGACAGTTAGTCAACCTTTCGCAAAAACGCCAATGAAACCTCTGTCCCTTAACTGACTTTTACAGTATGCCCGGGAAGAGAAGCAGCTGGCACATTCTATATTTTTGCCGGAAAAAATAGAGGCAAAAATAAAAAAATTCACTAAACTATGTTTTAGGTAAATCAGCAGCATTCTATAAGCGACAACAGAAAGTGCCCGAATCTTCGTCAGGCCGCGTCATTAATCAACTCCTGTCAGCGAGTCTCGGAGACTCCTGCAGACGTCTTGCTGATGACGCTGAATGTAGGTCGGGTATCTGAGACACGCCGCTAATCGCTTCATGTACTGGTGGATAAAGAACTCGCGAGGGTTTTTTACTGATTTCTGTTATAGGTTGTTTTTTGGAATTTGATGTATGAAGATAGGGGTATTGCTAAAGGGATTTTATAATAAATTGGTAGTGGTGGACATAATTTTCATACATAGCCAAATCAAACAAAGATGGACAGAATACTTTTATATTTGTCTGCGTTCCCATTGAGGTTCCATCTTTTTGAAAGAGTCAGCCTTTAGTAAAAGTTCTAGAAAATTAAATTCTTATATTTAATATGTAATTTTAAAGTTATTTTATCACACAAAAAGATGAAACCCGCCACCTGAACATCAGACAACATTTCAGTTAGACAGAGTCACGGAGGTCAATTAGTACGTTCAGTAGTATGCTGTTAGTAGTATTCATTAACTTTATGAATACTACTAACAGCATAGGTGCATTCAATTAAAGATTGCTTGTTATTTCAGGACTGTAGTCACGGCGTCAAAATAAAATATTAAAGTTAAGTGTATTAAAATGTAGTTAATAGCGAATCGTAAAAATGAGGACAAATTATAAGATTTAATCATTCTGAATAAATCCGATTTGCTGGCGACCACCCTTCATATAAAGTCAACCGCCAAATATCACCACTTCAGCGGTGATGTGTTCCAGCAATATTTTATGAAGAGCCACTCCATTCTTAAATCCATGTTCTTTCATTTTCGACCTTATCGACACTTACCATCAGCAGGGCTATTCGCGTAACTAAAACAACATCGTTTTGCTCAACGACGAGCTCGTCGACGAAATGTCTGTCAGTTCGACGAAAGTCAGTTGTTACTCACGCTGTTATCAGCGCTGGGGTCGAGTTATGTCATAAGTGAATACTAATTATGGCAATCGTCGCTGATGCATCGATGAACACGACGGTTAAAAAGATGTCTAACGCGGGTTTAGTCATCGATAAAAAATACTTCCATGCTGGACTGGGAGCGAAAGAAAAACATAGAATGTGCCAGCTGCTTCTCTTCCCGGGCAAACTGTAAAAGTCAGTTAAGGGACGGAGGTTTTATTGGCGTTTTTGCGGGCGACAGGCTGACCCCCTGCTGCTATAGTCTCTCTCCATCATAATAATACCTCCAAATTTGTCAAACGTGACATCAGATGGTTTTTATAGCCTCTGGTGTTCTGCCTACCCCATTAGGGATACAGGCGTGAAGTTATGTATGTGTATATGTAAAAAATACTAATAAAGCTGTCAAGTGCTTTTAGTCAAGTGGTAGGTATTAGTTGTAGGTACTTGTACCATAGCTGCATAGGTTTGTAATTAATTTTCAAAAAGGATGCTAAAGTCAAAATAAATTAATTTGTATCGAACAGCCTTTACAAGGTTACTCGTACCTAATCGCGTAATAATTCGATGTTTGTGTCTAGTCGAGAAATTTCCACGAAAATCACAAATATACTTCAAAACGAAAAATAAATACGAAGTGTTTAACAAGTAAAGTCTAGACAGTTGATTGGCGTTTATTGTGTTCGAGAATTTTCTTTATGACTTGAATCCAAAGAAATGTTAAGAGTATATAACAGGAATATTTTAAGGCTTGTTTGGAATTTAAAATTTTGACTGCATAACGGCCATGCTGACGGCTAGTTCTAGTGATAGCAAAGACTCGAGCCTTTTAGCCCTTTTTTAAAACTCGCCGCTTTATTGCGATGGCTCGGAGGCTAAAAGGCTTAATAGCCCGCAAGCTCTCGAGGCTAGTCCTAATTATGGCTTTTGGCTCGAGAAGCGTGAAGCCTAAAAATTTGTGTGCCTTCTAATAAAGCTTTTAGCGTTTATTTTAAGTTTTTTTTTATTAATTAATAATCAATAAAAGAAAAAAAGAAATCGTTTGAGCAATAAACGCATACAATCATCAATGTTCCTCTTAACCTGGTTAAACGTTTTTGTGATTAATTTTCAAAAATTTAGAACCTTTGCTTTATTACATTACATTCAATCATGTACGAGTAGGTAAACCTACTTATTATAAATGATAATAACATAACATTGAACTTTAACCAATAATGCCTTCCCATTAACCCGACCCTGAAAAGAGACTTAAAACTCGCTAGTCTTCAAAAAAGGCTTGAGTATAAAAAAGCTCGAGCCTTAAAAAGGCGCAAGGCCTTTTTTAATAAGCAGCTTTAAGTAGTTCTATTTTATGAGTCCGCCTTTAGAAAAGGCTTGTGGGCTTTAAATTTGTGACTAAAACTGGTTTAACCGTTGAACTAATGATATTTTTTTTCCCAGTAGTTCAACGTTTTACAATGCCGAATGTTGAACTACTGGGACATATAAGTTGTACTGACCACTTGTTATATCGGAAAGGATCGAAGTTACAATCTCTAATTTTAATTCTCTCAAATAACAAACTAAGAGGCTTCCAATCGGTCTCATATATGTATTTATATTCTAGGTTCCCCCCTAGTTCGCTACATGGTATCCCATAACACAAGCTATGCTTACTTTGGGGCCATGTAATTGGTGTGATTGGGGATTTTATTTTATTATTATTATTTATAATCAGTTTTTGGGAAGTGGTGACTTTGAAGTCCCCTAATCGGACATATGAGAGGCCTAGAGTCAAAGACTGTTATATCGAATTGAAATCATGGTTTATTCAGCAGCTTTTATTCTCACATTATTGTGGCCATGCCTTACTAGTTTCGTCTCTTATGGAGTCCTTCTTAAATAGTGGGTGTAGTCACGAATTTACGCCCTATAAACACGATTAACTTAAATAATCACGGAAACTAACGACAGTTAGAACATTAAGCTATTGTGCAGATATTCATGTGACAGATTTATAGAGATTTATCTGACTGGAATAATTGGGTCACGCAGGATGCCATTGATAATGGTGATATTCAATAGGCATAAAAAGTAGTTGAAAAATCCTCCGTGGCTTTTCATGTCATCTTTGAAATTCATGTTAAAACTAAAAAAATATTACGGGATACAATATTATTTTATTGAATATAAAGGATGAAGTCGTCGTGGCGCCGTGGTTACTGTGTGTATCATACGATATCACAGGTTAAGCAACCTTCGGCGCGGTTGGTACTTGGATGGGTGACCGCCGACCAATCATTTCTCACGACGACTTCCGTGGCGGAAGGCACGTTAACAGTCGGTCCCGGCTGCTGTATATACAGTAGTCGTTAGGGATTGTCAGAAGCCATTTTGGCGCCCTGAAAATTCTGGCATCCGCCACCCAGCACTGGGCCAGCTTGGTGGATTATGGCCTATACCTCCTCGTCACCCACGGGAGAGACTAGTGCCCTGCAGTGGGCTTATTTCAAATAGTTGTGATGATGATTACTAAAATTACAAACTATTAGACACAATATGTTACAAATATTAATAATTACAGATATATAGATTAATTATTTTATGATGATGATGATGAATATAAAGGATAGTGACAACTTCAGCCAGTTTTGTGGAATTAAATGAAACACTTTTTAACCCGATTAATCGCGTATATTTACATTTTAAATTTTAACTCGACGTTTCTGTGTTTTTGCAGATCCCGTGGTCACGAGCGACTGAAGTATGAATCGCGAAAACTTAAGACAATAGTATTATGGAACATTTTATCTTAATCTATAGAGCCTTATCAGCATAAAAAGTAACATTGCGCGTGAGTAGGGACGGCCGGGAATAGCCCTAAAGCTACTGGATAAGCGAACTACTTGAAGGCGACTAATCCGAGTGACGCTTGGTGGTGAGATCCCGTCAGTATATATAATAGGGTCCGACTACCTTTCATTTAAAACCTGCCACCAAATATTACCGCTCCGGCGGTGATGTGCTTCGGCTATATACTTAATATATTTATTTCAGAATAAAAACTTATATATCTAAGAATAACATAAATTGTGAAATTAATACTAGATTAAACAACATAATTCATATTAACTAAATTACAAAAATAAGCAAAAAATACTATACAATAAAACGACATATCATCTGCTTATCATGACCTAGGGTAAAACAGGCATGATACCTAAACTAAGTAATTATGATTACTTGTTTTTTAGGTACAAAATATTCAATAGATTGGAATGTGCTAAGTCAAAATTAATTCTAAAGGTATAATAATTTGATGTGCAAAAGTGTAAAACTACTACCTATATTATAAGCGGAAAAAGTAAGTAAGGAAATTACACTTATAATAATGTTCAAAATAAAAAATACTAAACTAAATACATAACTGGGTACAAAACATACACCAGTCATTAATCTATATCTACAACTAAAAACACACTAAAACTTATTAAAACGAAGTTAGATTTAATCTTATTTGAAGACAATTAACAGTTTCTCTGTTTCATCATAAGACATGTTTAAAAGTGATGCTCGTATTATCCGTTTAGTTTTGCTGTAGATCAGGGGATATACGAGGGTGGATTGAAAAGTTCGCGGCCTAGTCAAGAAAACAGAATAAAGTACATACAAAAATATTTTTATTTTTCGACGTAATCTCCATTTAGCTCTATGCACTTCTTCCATCTGCTTTCCAGAGCTTCCATACCTGTTTTAAAAAAAGATTCCTCAAGGTCTTCAAAATACAGGTTAACAGCGGCTTCGACCTCTTCATTCCTAAAAATTTCTGCCCACCGAGGTGTTTTTTCAGGTTTGGAAACAGATGAAAGTCCGAAGGTGCCAAATCAGGAGAATAAGCTGGATGTGGCAACAATTCGAAACCACAATCACGAATTTGAGCCATAGACTCGACAGACGTGTGGACTCGGGCATTGTCCTGGTGAAACAACACTTTCTTTCTCAGTAATCCTGGGCGTTTCTGTTTAATTTCTTCACGTAAATGGCGCAGAAGGGTGCTATAGTACGCAGAGTTTATTGTTTCGCCTTTTGGAAGGTAGTCCACCATAATGACACCCTTAGCATCCCAAAAAACCGATGCCATCACCTTGCCAGCCGACAGAATTGCCTTTGCTTTTTTCGGAGTTGGTTCACTTGATTTTTTCCATTGTTTGGATTGTTGTTTTGATTCTGGGGTATAGTGGTGAACCCAGGTTTCATCCATTGTCACAAATCTGTCAATAAAACCTTGTGGATCAGCCTCGAACATCTCCAAACAGTCGCGAGAAATCGTGAGTCGAATTCGCTTTTGCTCTACTGAAAGCAATCTGATGAATCTGAATCTGAATCTTATTGATGTTTTCTTCGGTCGTAGACGTCATTGGCCTGCCGGAGCGAGGGTCATCTTCGATGTTCTCTCGTCCACGTTTAAATTCTGCAACCCATTTTTTCACAGTGGTATAAGACGGGGCAGATTCCCCTTATGTTGTTTGCATGTCATCATGGATCTCCTTTGGTGTTAATCTTTTTTTAAACAAATATTTAATCACAGCACGTTGTTCAAATTTCTCCATTAGTGAAAATTTGTTCTACACACGTATTTATATTGTTCGTAAAATTTTATTTAAACAAGATATCAAATTGAAAATTCGCGGACTGACAATTGAATAATGACAGTTCAAAATGACGTCAGAAAAAATAACAAAAGTTTCTTTTTTAATGGCCAGGCCGCGAACTTTTCAACCAATGTAGTATGTTTAGTTTGGCGTTTAATCTTTTTTATAATAGTGGTCCTAAAAAAAGGTAAAATCTAGAAAAATATGTTTTGAATAGCCAATTCTTTCCTAAGCCCGTGTGATTTCATCTTCGATCTCATCTTTACTCAGGTGAGATCGAGTTCAAAGGCGGGATTAGTCCTTAATCTGTCCATCCTTGATATTGAAGTTTACAATTAGGTTCGTAGTATGAAAGTATTATGACGACCACTTTGGCCATGGGGTAACACTGTCTGCTTCAGAATGAAAATGAAAGAAAATGTTCCGGGTCTAGGCGTTTATCTATACAGCGTTGACTTGTAATCACCAGCCAATTTTTTTTAAGCAACAAGTATAATTACAAGAACGTTATTTGCAAAAAAAAATTATTTATTTTTTTACAAGGAAATCAATATATCCACCAACATATTACACAAGGCGTGGTCACTCTAAATTACCATTAAAATAAAGATGACTACGGGCTACTACTAAACATGTTGTAGTACTGCTTCGTAGTATTATTAATGAAATGCCGCATCGTAGTAGCCTTGTTCATCAACAGCGACTATTTTTAAAATAGTTTGTGGTTCCATATTTCTACTTTCTTATACTAAGTGACGCTAAAATAAATATGCAGGTACGTTTATACCGTATCAAAAAACTAACAATTAAATTTGGCTGGTGATTAAAAATCAACTCTGTATATGTATTTTATATTCCTAGGTTCCCTCCTAGTACGCTTCATGGTATCTCATATCACAAGCTCTGCTTAGTTTGGAGCCATTAAAAAAAAAGTTGACTCAGATATGAGCACTACTTAAGTATAGATTGCTAAGATCGTTGGAAAGTGCTCCATGGATTTGAAAGCGAATCTATATTATTATGTAGATAAATAAGATTTTCTGGCATGTCTTGTAAACATTGCAAACATTTTAGATGCATTATGAGATGCTATTTATAACAAAACATTTCGAGTTTTACATGACAGCTCAGTAAGGATTAAAAGTAAAATGTCCAAAGTTTATCAATTAAGTTAAATTTGAGTTGACAAGCAGTTGTAAACAATCCTCTATTAGAGTTAGGCCTCTTTTATGATCACATAATCCCCTACGTAGGGGACGCTGCTTAAATTCTGTGGGTGATTGCGGTTCGCTATAGTTAAAGTAAATTTGTAGAAGTTGTTTGTACGACACCCGAGGGTTTAAAGAGGGTGGTCTGTTCTAGGAAAAAGGACAAGTTTTTTCGTGAATTCCCTTTTAGTAAAATGGTCAGCAGGGAAGTTTGTATGTATCTGAAAAAAATAGGTTTTCATACATAATAATAATAATAATAAACACTTTATTGTACACCAACATGGTTACAGAGGAAAAATTACATTAAATGATGACATTAAAATACATTTGTACAAAGGCGACCTTATCGCTCAAGAGCGATTTCTGCCAGGTAACCTAGGAATTAAAGGAAATTGAGGTGGATGGGTGCACGGCTTGTAAAAATATATAAATAAACTAAATACTAATAATTACATAAATACATAATGAACATAAATACCATATATACATATATATTTAATATTATAATACATATATAAATAGTTAAGATTAACAGTTTTTCGCCTGGTAGTGTTGTTTAATCATTCGTTTAAAAATCCGTGGTGTGCTAGCTAAACGGATTTCAATCGGCAACTCATTCCAAAGTGACACCGCACGAATAAAAAATGACTTATTTAAAAATGTGGAGGTATGCAATGGCGTCGCAAGGAATAAATTGGATGAAGAGCGCAGGTTACGGTCGTGATTGGTAAACCGATAGGTAAAGCGGTCTTTTAGATACACTGGTATCGCTTTGTCGTACAGAATACGGTAGACTAGTGAAAGTATGTGAGTATTCCGGCGAAGGCGAATGGGAAGCCACTTGAGATTAGTGCGGAATTCAGATATGTGGTCGTATTTGCGTAACCCAAATACAAACCTTATGCAGAGATTTTGAAGCCGCTCAAGTTTATTTAGAAGTTCTTCAGTTAAATCTAGATAGCTGGCATCAGCATAGTCGAGAATAGGAAGTAAGAGAGATTGTGCAAGCATAATTTTAGTGGCAATAGGAAGGAAATTACGAAGACGCTTGAGCGAATTCGCCGCGGCAAACATCTTCCTGCTCAGCTCAGTAATTTGTGGTTGCCAAGACAACGTGCGATCGAAGATGATGCCTAAGTTTTTAACAGTCTCGCTATATGGGATCTTGGTTCCATTGAAAATTACTTGAGGAACTGAGCTGCAGTCAACTCGTGGAATCATTTTGTAACTTCCAATTATGATAGATTGAGTTTTAAGGGGGTTGACTGTGAGGCCATGATTATAACTCCAATCCGATATCTGTTTTAAGTCAGCGTTATGTTGTAGAATGGCGCTGGGCAAGTTCTCAAGGCTGGTTTGTGTATAAATTTGAAGATCGTCCGCATACAGATGGTAAGAAGAAGAAATGTTGAGAGTAATCGTATTGATGAATAGAGCAAACAGGAGAGGAGACAACACGCCACCTTGCGGCACACCGGCTTTAATATCACACCAATCAGAGAGTGCCATCTCAGTGGATATACGTTGCCGGCGCCCGTGCAAGTAACAATGAAACCAGTCAATAGTCGATGGAGATATGTTAAAAGAACGAAGTATTTGCAAAAGGATGTCGAAATCTACTGTACTGAAAGCATTGCTGAAGTCCAACAAAGTCAGTACAGTAAGTTTCTTCTGCTCCATGCCCATACGAATATCTTCAGTAATATTCAGCAATGCAGTGGTCGTACTATGCCCGGTTCGGAAGCCAGATTGGAAGGGATTCAGTAATTTATGGTCTTGTAAAAAAGTGCTGAGTTGTTGATGAATCAACCCCTCGAGCACTTTTGAAAGGAAAGGTAAGATGGTGATAGGACGATAATCAGAAAAGGACGAGGGATTGTTTTTTTTAGGGACAGGTATGACTTGTGCATCCTTCCATGCATCAGGAAAGACACTATTAACAATACAGTTATTTAGGATAGAAGTTATAGCAGGAAGGATAATATCAAGGATAGGGATGAGCATCTTACGACCAATGCAGTCCGAGCCGATGGCATCGGAGGCAATAGCGAGTATTTTTCTTTTAACACCGCATTCCGAAAATTGACTTATTGAAAAGGATGGGATATCTGGCATCGGCAAACTAGATATGCTATTCAGAGTATGGATTTTTGTGGTAGCGTCTATAGAGCTAGAAGAGGTGAAATGATCATTTAATGAGTTGAGGTTAACATTATTAAGAGATTTATCATTCTTAGATTTACCGATACCCAAAGTTCTAAGAAATTTCCAAACTTTAGCTGAATCGCCGTTTGAAACTGATTTATGAATATGGCGTCGCTGTGCATCCCTACACATCGTGTTGCAGCGATTCCTCAAATTTTTATACACCAAAGAATTTGCCTCCGACGGATTTGATTTCAATTTGGCTTTGGCACGGTTTCTTTTGTTCATCAATAGTTTGATATCGTCTGTCAACCAAGGAGCAGGAAGATGCTTAATCTTGACAGGGCGTAACGGAGCGTGTCTGTCATACAAATTAGTAAGAAGTGAATTAAAGGTCGCAATTTGGTCATTGACCGACAACTTATTGACAGCGTCTGACCAATCAATATGATTAGCGTCGTCAAGAAGCTGTTCTAAATTAATGCCATTAAAATTACGCCGCAGAAGGATTCTCGGCTTTGCTTTGGGTGGACGAATTTTATATGAGAGAAACAATAAGTTGTGATAAGAGAAAGCGTCCGCGTCTAACTGACCAAAATGGGACACATGATCTAAGGAGGAGACAATAGTTAGGTCAATAAGGGAGGGAGAACTATGAGGATAATAATGAGTGGCGTTAGTCGGGACAATACTGAGGTTGGTTGACCGTATTAATGAGCGAAGTTTTGTAGATCGGACATCTGTTTTCAGCAAACAGGTGTTGAAGTCGCCCATTAAGATGGTGTGATCATACGACGGTACCAAATCCTCCAGGGTATGTTCTAAAGTCGAGAAGTAATTGATATTAGGTGGGCTATACATAACTCCTAGCAGCACTTTAGTGTGGCACAACGTGATTTCCAAAAATAAGTGCTCGACTGCACTAGTTGGTAGAGCAGTAGAAGCGTTGACCAAGGTAAAAGGGATATGTGCTCTGAGATATATGGCTACGCCTCCACCAGGACGTTCTGGACGGTCACAGCGGATTAGACAGAAACCCGGTAATGCATATGAAGCAGAAGAGAGACATGGTTTGAACCAAGTTTCCGAAACAAGGATAGCGTGTATAGCTTTGCTATCAAAAGCTGCCAGCATATCGGGAAAGTGAGCTGGAATACTCTGCGCGTTAATATGGACAACATTAAAGTTATTACGAAAATCTGAAAAGTGTTGGTCAAGCGCAATATTTAAAGGAGGAGTTAGACTGTGGTAGCTACCAGTACTCTGTGATGAAGGTGAGGAACAGGAGACATAACCAGGCAAAGACTTGTCATCTTCGTTATCCGAAGTATACATAAATGCAAAATAAATAAATAGTACCTACTTAAATATTATATGAAACTACTTAATAAATACTTTACTATAAATAATAATAAAAACGTAAACATTAAACAAGTTCTACCTCCGGCTAAATTACTAAAGTTGAAACAAATAAATCAAATAATACATTAAAACATATATGATTGTCAATAATATTGCAATAGTAATATTGGCGGAGTATTCAATAAATATGCACACTGTGTACTGACAGTTAGTTATAGATTGAACATTGATTGAATGAAACATATGATATCATGGCAGTTTGACGTTGACAAAACATTAGTAGGTTGTTTAGAAAAAAATATTAATAAATAAGTCGGAGGTAGCCAAATTTAGGAGAAAAAAAAGGAAATATATATCTACACATACATAACTAGGCATAAGGAAAGGAAAAAGAACAATCTATTTACGTGTTGGACGCCTACTTCTTGCTGGTTTTGATTGCTTCGGCACCGGAGATTTAATGTCGTCAGCCTCGCCGGACTCCAATGATATTGCGTCGAGGTCAGCCATGGTGACGATCCGATGCCTTACATCATCCAGCCCCAGCACGAATAAGGAACCATCTCGTGTCCAACACCGCTTCACGCCAAATCTTTCACGGGCAGCAAGGAACGTGTCATGTCTCAGCTTGGTTAAGAACTCCGACAACGTTATACCGGAGCCCTTAAGGGCCGTCTTAGACTTCCATATTTTGTCCTTAACTTGTAGATCCATGAATTTAACAAGGACTGGACGAGGCTTGCCTGGCCTAACTGAGCGTCCCAACCGGTAACAGCTACTTATGGCAGTTTTAGTGAATCCAGTAACTTTTATCTGTTCTGTTATAACTTTAGTTGCTGCGCAGAACACATCTTCATTGCTATGCTCCGGAATACCATGAAACAGTAGAAATTTTCTTCGGCTGTGTGTCTGCATCTTGTCAATCTCAGTTGCCAGATATTGTACCTGTTTCTGCAAGTTTTCTAAGGCTGTTGTTATGAACATTTGAAACTTGTCAAAATCTTGAGTCAGTGGAGAAGAACTTGAGGCAGGGTTTTGTGAAGGATTCTTGTTGAGTTCCTTGCGAAAATCAGCCATTTGATTATTGAAGAGCTCCGCCAGTGCCACAACTGAGTTTTGAATTGAGTCCATTGTTCAAGAAAAGTGAGGTTAAGAAGAGAAATGAAGTGGAGTGTAGAAGATGGTGAAAATTAGCCAAGGAGGTAGAACTTGCTTTTTACAAATAATACATGTATTTTAAATTAAAAATAACTGTGAATATCCAATTAAACAAATTTAATTAAGCTGAGTGGATCTTAATGATTTCAAGCCTACCCTCCAAAAAAAGTTACATACATACATACATAACTCCTCGCCTGTATCCTTTATGGGGTAGGCAGAACACCAGAGGCTATAAAACCATCTAATGTCACGTTTGACACATTTGGAGTAATTATAATGATATAGAGAGAGACTGTTGCAGTGACAGGGGGTCAGCCTGTCGCCCATGAAAACGTCAATAAAACCTCTGTCCCTTAACTGACTACAGCATGCCCGGAAAGAGTAGCAGCACATTCTATGTTTTTATTTCGCTCCTAATCCAGTATGGAAAATAGGTTATGGGAAAGGATGGTTAAAATTATTTCCCAATAAAACTTAAGTAATTAACTACAATAAAATTCAAATGTAAACAACAGCCATGTAATTTCAGAATAAAATATAATAATCATAAATGACACTGTCAAATAGACACTAAGTTTTTCTACCAGTGTAGCAACCTTTTTGCTTTCAGCTACCTATAATAAGGTACGCCACATATTCCCCCTCGCCAGACCGTGACTACGGTCGGTAAAATTGTGTGAAGCGAACTCTTCTGCCGCTGCGGGTCCTCTTCTCCTCCGAAGGTGATGGCGCAGCGGAAGTGGTTTGGAGTGCGTCCTCTTCAGTAGCGGTGATAGGCGTAGGGTTTTGAGCAATCTTAGCCATATATGCCGGTTTTAGTCTATCAAGGCTTATAGTAGTTGGCTTGCCCTTGACTTCTATGGTGAAGTATTTCGGCTTTCGCTCGATGACTCGATAAGGACCAGCATAGGGAGGTTCTAAGGATCCACGCACGTGATCCTGGCGAAGAAATACATGCGAAGAAGTTTTCAAGTCCTGTGGCACGTAGAATGGTGCAGAAGTGTGCCAAGCAGTAGGTCGAGGTGACAGTTGTTGAATGTGGCGTCGAAGGCGAGTAGCATACTGCGTGATGTCATCAGTGCTGGAGTTGTCAGTCGGAGAGAGAAACTGCCCAGGTAAGCGAAGAGGCTCACCGTATACAAGTTCAGCTGCTGACGTCTGTAAATCTTCCTTCCAGGCGCTGCGAATGCCAAGGAGCACCAGCGGGAGGGCTTCAGTCCACTGTGTAGTATTATGACACATAATAGCTGCCTTGAGTTGTCTGTGCAGTCGTTCAATAATACCGTTTGCGGCCGGATGGTATGCAGTGGTGCGGAAGTGGCGCGCACCAACTAGTGCAGTCAGTGACTTGAAAAGATGGCTCTCGAATTGGCGTCCGCGGTCAGTGGTGATTCGAGCAGGGCATCCGAATCTGGAGATCCAGGTTGAAACAAGGGCAGCTGCGCAGGTTTCTGCAGTGATATCTTGTAGTGGAACCGCCTCAGGCCATCGTGTGAATCTGTCAATGACGGTAAGGCAGTACCTGTAACCACAAGACAAAGGTAAAGGGCCCACGAGGTCTAAGTGGATGTGGATGAACCTCGCGGAAGGTGTAATGAAGGATGAAAGTGGAGTTTTGGTATGTCGGGTAACTTTTGATTGTTGGCAATGCAAGCATTGCCTAGACCACTCTCTACAATCGCTGCGTATCCCTGGCCAAACAAATCTTTGCGTGACCAGTCGCACTGTAGCTGAGCTTCCAGGGTGATGAAGGTTGTGTACCATGTCGAAAACTTGCTTGCGGAGCTGTGGCGTTATGTAAGGACGAGGATGTCCATTCGAAATATCGCAGAAGACTGATACATCACCCTCGAATGGTTTTCTTCTTTTCAGCTTAAGACTGGAGCCATTAGTCATCAAATCTTGCAGTTCAGAATCTGATTCCTGAAAATGTGCAAGTTCTTGATAGTCTATGCATTGAATTTCTGTAACGCGTGAAAGGGCATCGGCTACAACGTTTTTCTTTCCCTGTATGAATCGGATATCAGTTGTAAATTGACCGATAAAATCCAAATGGCGGAATTGACGTGGTGAACAATTCTCTTTATGGCGTACAAAAGCAAAGGTTAAGGGCTTATGATCGGTGAATATAGTAAAAGTTCGAGCTTCGACCATATGCCTAAAGTATTTGATGGCTTCGTAGACGGCAAGTAGTTCTCTGTCATAAGGGCTGTATTTAGATTGAGCAGTAGAGAGTTTATGTGAGAAGAAACCAAGAGGTTCCCAGTCCGTACCTTTTCTTTGCTGTAAGACTGCGCCTATAGATGTGTCTGACGCATCAGTTACGATTGCTAGCTCCGCAGAAATGTCTGGATGAGCAAGAAGAGCAGCTGTCGATAGTGAAGTCTTGCAATCTTCGAAAGAACGCATCAAATCGGCTGTCATATCTACAGGGTGAGAACCTTTTACCGTTGGACCAGCTAGTGCAGCGTTTAACGGCGCTTGAAGTTTTGCTGCATTCGGTATGAAGCGACGGTAAAAATTTATCATACCCAGAAAGCGTCGTAACTCCTTAACTGTTCTGGGAACAGTGTAATTCTGGATTGCTTCGACTTTGGACTGGGTAGGGCGAATTCCTTTAGACGAAACGTTAAATCCTAAGAAAGTTACTTCAGATTTACCCAAAACACACTTCGACGTGTTGATAAGTACACCATATTGCTTGAGACGATCAAATAACTGCTGCAAGTGACGTTTATGGTCAGAAATGGTCGGGGAATAAATCAGCAGATCGTCGATGAACCCGTAGCAAAAATCCAGCTCTCGAGTGACTTCGTCGATAAATCGCTGAAAAGTTTGGGCAGCGTTGCGAAGGCCAAAGGTCATGTGTTCAAATTCAAAGAGACCGAACGGTGTAGTTATCGCAGTCTTCGGAACATCGCTCGGATTAACTTTCAGTTGATTAAATGCCTTCACAAGATCGATCGTCGAAAAGATGTTGCATCCTGACAGCTGGTGGGAAAAGTCCTGTATATGCCGCACAGGGTATCTATCGGGAATTGTTCTAGCATTGAGTGCCCGGTAGTCGCCACAGGGTCTCCATCCGTCATCTTTTTTTCTAACAAGGTGAAGCGCTGAAGACCATGGACTCTCTGAACGCCTAGCAACACCGTTAGCTACCATGTCTTCAAACTCCTTCTTTGCAGCTTGGAGTCGGACAGGATCTAGACGTCGAGGTTTGCATGACACAGGTGGGCCAGGAGTTGTTTTAATAAAGTGCATTGTGTTATGCTTATACGGAAGAGGCATACCTGCAGGTCTTGTAATCTCAGGATATTCTCGCAGAAGCTCGTGAAACTCCGAGTCACCTGTCACTGCTTTGATTGAGACAGTGTCTTCAGGTAATCCGGACGAAATAGCGCTTACCGATAAAGATGTTTTGTCATCAACTAGGCGTTGGTTCTTGCAATCTACTAAAAGACCATAATAACTTAAAAAGTCAATACCTATGATAGGCCTAAAAACATCAGCAATGGTAAAAGTCCAAGTAAAGTTTCTCCTTAAGCCTAAGTCGAGTTGCAGTTGTGTTGGACCATAGGTATTTATGATAGAATTATTGGCTGCTGTCAGGGAAAACTTCGATTTGAAACAGGGTGTTTTGACGGCCGAACGCGGGAAAACGCACAGGTCAGATCCAGTGTCCACAAGGAACTGCATTTTCGATGCGCGGTCGGTAACAAAAAGACGGCCTGTTGAAGTAGAAGGACAGTCGTTGGCCGCTACTTGCGACTGCCCTGGGAGTTTACCGCCTCGAATTTGCAGGGCTCTTTGCACTTGGCTGCTTTGACTCCGAAGTTGTAGTGGTAAAAACAGAGCGGTAAACATTGTACCTATTTAAAAGATACAGCATTGTGACAGTGGAAGAACTGAGACAAGTTTGGGTTAGATTGGTATATGGATCACTACCGACAGCTTCCTCAAGTATTTAGTGGTTTTCCTAGTAAATTGTCCTTAACACCTTATTCCTATAATCTTACTTTATGTTCCTAGCACCTTGTAACTCCGCATAAAACTGGGGCAAGAAGCAAAGGATCCCATCCTTTGAGTTTCTGTATAAATAAACTTAAACCAAGACTAACTTACACCTAACATAGGGTTAAAACAATAACTCAGGGCTGTCCCTTAACTTTTGGTTGCAAGACAACTTATGAATTTAGCCTGGAGTTATCTATTACCTCAGGGTTATGAACTTTATCCTAGGCCGGCGCAAGCTGGCCTAAGCCAATTATGAGATGAAATGAGATAATACTTAATGAATTTAGGGGACTCGTGGTTAATGATTATACAACCTAATTAACAAAAAGCTTCAGATATTCATGAAAAACACTTATGAAATAAAAAAATCATAGCTATATGGCTTGAGTCGCAATCTTGCCAGCGAATTGAGGATCTTTTAGACATTCAATAATAAAAATATGCAAACACGCACACACACACACACTCACACAGAAACACTTCTTCTTAATTTTTTTTTTCATTTTTCATTCATCCATCTTGTATGCCAATAGTTATAGAATATAAGCAGAAATATAAAGTACCTACCTAGTATATTAAAACCTGTATATTAAACAGCACTCTTTGTATGAAAGTTAAAAAAAAACGAACCCACATCATGACCAACAGCCAGTAATACCTTATCAGTAATACGCACATTGTATAAATTAAATAAGTTCACTTAAGGAAGAACGGTGCCTCCTAACACAGGCCTTTGCAAGCCTAAAAGGAGTCACTAGCCCATGTATAAAAAAAAATTGTTATAATGAAATAAACGATTTTATTTATTTATTTGATTTTCAATTTTTATATTATGCGTCCGATATTTAAAGCATTGTGATCGCGGACTCCAAGCCTCTCATTAATATTGCCTTTAGCAATCAAAACTAAAACTCTTTTAACCGGATTTTTTTATATTATTTATAATAAATAATTATATTTGACATTAAATCTCGACGTTTCGGTGTCTTTGCAGACCCCGTGGCCACATAGATGCTTTTGGTTTTATTGTAGATTCTTTTCATAAAATTGTAGATCTTCACATTAATGTGGATATTATCGCGAAAGTTTAAAACGGTTATTAAGAAATATATTTTGAAAATAAAATTCAATAACGAATACTCATTTAAGTACCTACTAATACAATAAATTACCTACCTATGTTTATTAAAAGACAAGTTTTTTTCCGCAACTTGTTACGCGCTAAACTACCCTTTCTGTGATTTCAGAAACTCTTTCAGAAACTCTTTCCATAATACAACCAGAGGACTATTAAAAGAACCTTTTTTTCAAAATTTCACATCACTGCAATCAAAGAATAAGATTTTTCGTACAAAATAAAAAGTTCCATATTTTCTGTTCCCGTGGGAATTTCGAGTATTCCTTCTATTATACAACCAATTAAGAACCTTCATATCAAGGTTCACATCTGTGCACTCAAAGAAGGTTGTTCATACAAACTAAAAAGTCTAATATTTCCCGTTTTCGTGGGAATTTCAAGAATTCTTTCCTTAGCACTCCTCTAAACTCCCTAAGGAATGTATGTTTCATCTTCATTTTCACCTCTCTACGCTCAGTTGTTATGGCTTTACGTTGTCTGTCAGTCACTCAGTCAGTAACGGAACAGTTTTATACATATTAAGATTAAAAATCATAAAACTAAGCATGAAATTATCTACTAAATTCTAAAAATCTATGTTTCTTTTCTCTTTAGATTTGCATTGTAAGTTTAATAAAATAAGATACGTTCATAAAAAAGTCCTCATTCTTGGAAATTCCCTCGTTTCTCGTTCAAAATATATGCCACATGCTTGCATATGTTTTGCTTCGTACTGAAATATAGCACACTTGATTAAAGATTTTATGTTACTGAGCACTGAACTGAAAAGTTAATAAATAGGAATTATTAATTTAAAATGTAGTTACCTATTTCTTTTTATTCGTGACTTTTTTTTTTTTTATAGGTGACTAAACCCGCGTTTGACCTCAATCTCACCTGATGGTAAGTGACGATGAGGTCGAAGATGAAAGCACACGGGTTTAGGAAGGAACTGGCTCTTTATACAATATTGCCGGAACACATTACCGCCGGAGCGGTAACATTTGGCGGCAGACTTTATATAAGGGTGGTCGCTAGCCAGGCGGACCCAGAAGGTATCCTACCACCAAGCAAAAAGTGTAGTGAAGTGAAGAGGACAGCACATGGTTTTATAATTAACATAAAAAATACTGTTTTGGGGTTTTGACCGTGAACATATGGGATGAATATAATCTGCGAAAAATAAATAAATATAAAGAAGGATTCCATCATTTTCAAGTTTTTTGTTTATTTATTTTATTTATCCCGATGGAACGAGTTTGCGGATCCGATGCAAGAAGATGGGGTTCCCTGGCTGAAAATTTTTAGTATGTATTTTTAAATGATGATTGCAGTTGAATTTTTGGCGGCTTCTTCTCAACAGATCGACTTTCCGAAGTGGTGGTAGATTCAGTTCAATTTGTAAATAGTTTGACTATTTCAAGTGTATTTAAATACCTACAAAATAAAGCTATTTTTGTCTTTGACTTCGATCAATGTTGCATGATGTATTTTTCTTATAATCATTATTCTTTTTATTAGTATATATTTTATCATTTATTCCACTTTATATTGTGTTTTTATGTACATACAAGTATTATATAAAAACATTGATTCAATATTGTAGATGTTACCTATCTGTTCTGTTACCCATATTACGAGCATCTGTCGTCATATTTCTGATATCAAAAATTATCTCTAGTATGATCAATTGACGAAAACGCAGAAATTGAACCACAAACTAGTATTAACGAGAATAATGCAAAATTGATTTTACTGAAAATCAATATTCAACACCTTGTTCATCTAAAAACGGCATTTCAAAAGCATCGCTCTTAATTTCCATTAAAATCTGATCTTCAAATTTAATCCAACATTTATAAAATTCTCAATTCGAACAAACAGCCCTATATTTGTTAAACTGCTCACACGGGTCATTTTAACATTCACACAAACGTAAACAAGGAATATTTGTTTCAGAATCATCGTAATTGGGGAAGTATAAAAGGTTTATTTTATAGCAACCGAAAGTGCCGTCTGACCCTCATTTTGTTTTTCAATCTGGGCCGAACTGCCCCCTAAGGTCAAGAAAGCACCTGTGTCTTAGTCTCCTAGAGAAACCCGATATCAGTATTCGGATTTTTCTCTTCGTTTTCGATTTAACTTTTATTAAGTTGTTCAATATGTTTTCTTTTTCCTGTTTTTTTTTTGTTTTAAAATGGATAGAGGCATTTTTTTTCTTTTTTAGTTTTTAGAGATAGTCTTTTTTTAAGGATTATTGCCTTAAGTTTTCACTGTTCTTAATATTATTTTTAAGCTATTGCATAGCTTATACGCGGGCCTTGAGCGTGGGGACCGAATCCAGAAATTCCGTAACGAAAAAAACCTAACACCCCCCACTCCGACCGGCACGGCGGTTATACTATGATTTCATTACTTTACATGCGGGCTTTAATAAACAATCAGCGCCACCTACTAGGAACTTGTGGAACTTCATATTAGATCAAACATCACTGCATTAATAAAATAAATAAATCATTATAATTGCATAAGTTGATAAAAAATGCTATGCAATAGCTTTACCGCGGCAGTCTCCGAGTGCCACACGTCTTTTTTTACCGGAATAAATCATGTATAATTAAATTATACATTTTAACTCGACGTTTTGGCACGTTTTATTTAATTAGGTATCCGAGGTAGACCGACAACGATGCACTGCCAAGCTTGTGCTGTGAATTACCCTATCTCACTCTGAAGATCCGAAACATACAGAAAAACTTAATTGTATTTATTTATCTTAACATATGTTATTAATTGTTAATTACTTTTATTTGAATTCTTCATCAGTTTAATTTGTAACTCCATCATACAACTTAATTTAATGAATTACCAGTTGCAGATTATTTATGCACCAAATTTGTGTTTAAAACCTCTTTTAATTGTTATTACCTACTGCTCCAGCCTCCAAACTGGCAAAGCTGAAAATCAGCGCTGCAGCCATTGGCAAAATTGTGCATAGGTACTGCCTCAAAGTTTTACTACTACATGCGGGGAGACACTGTATATACTTGTGTTGTGACAGACCACTTAGGGTAATTTGGGGATATCCTAGCATATCCTATCCTAGCATATACCCGAGCCAGTTTCGAAAATGTCGTTTTCTGAACTGGACTGTCTGGGGCTCAAATCTCTCACGCCGCAGCCGAATACTCCCCGCTGTGCCACTGAGACTTTCAAATATATACCTAGAATATGGAGACCATCATCTTGATTGTGTTTTATTTTTATAAGTGAATCAAAAATAACAGATAATGTGAAGCTATCTGAAGTAATTTTCAGCACAAGCAACTGAAGTTTTCCCTCTATTTTTATAATGGCACTAGCAGCTTAGCTTCACGTTATTATCCCACAATATTAAAATGTATTTTATTTACTAGGAAGTAGGTTAGATGGTAAAGACGACATAAATTGTACGGGGTACATTTCCCTGCTTTCGCGGAGTTGTCAGTTCAGTTCATTCACTATAATTGTTAAAATAATGTGCCTAAAAGGTGCAGTATTCTGCCAATACAAAGTCACTAGGCAAATCCTTTATGAACAGCATGCATGATGTTGTATGTCAATATTACATAATACAGGGTGAGTGGTGACAAATTTTAGATATTGAAGGAGAGCACTCTGTACTCCATTCTGATCATAATTATGTAATAAAATTAGGTACTTACTTTTTAACCAGAATTCCCTATAAATAAATAAAGAGACATTACTACACTTTCCGCGTTTGTAACCATGTCTTGTGTGATGAATTCTTTAACCTTCGGTGAAGTTCACTCAGTAAATAATTAATATTTATCTTTTTTTTTTCCTCATATAAGATCTCAAACTACAACATCCTCAAATTTCAAAAGTGACTCACCAGGCTCCCTGTATATACCGTACATAACGTTAAAAGTTACAGAGTCCTATTAAGCAACTCGGTTAGAGTAGAGAGATAAAAATGTAAAAAATATCTAAGAATGTTTAAATGTTTCCAACCTTAACTGTACTTAATACAGATCATATTTAGATTTCAAATAAGGTTTACCTATTCTTCTTTTATAAAGAATAGATGAATAAACCTTTTCCTTTTTTCTTCTACTAATAAAGAGTTTATTACTCAGAAAAGTTAAGTGCAATTGAAACAGTATTTTAAAACCAGAGAAGTAAAAACATTCCCGACTGACCGTGAGCACGTGAGCGTACAAAGGGATATTAAAACAATCCGGCATTTAAATTATCAATGAGGCAATGTGAGACATATCTTTTACAGGATTACGTATGGTACGATCTGTTCCATTTAATGCGGAATTGATTCTATTTGATTTCGTCCCATTTATTATGCGACCGATTAAGTAAAAAAGTGAGCACTGTTGCTGGATTTTATGGAGTCTTTTAATATAAAAAGTAAAGCGATACACGATCTATCTAAGTGATAATATTATACAGTACTAGTTTTAGCCCGCGACTTCGTACGCGCATATTTATTTATTTTATTATTTATGTTTAACACAGCCAGTCACTCATTGAAGAACTTTTATGCCAAGTATCACATCCGTGCACTCAAGGAATAAGATTTGGTTGATTTTGATCGCAACTCTTTCTAACGATTATTTTCTCTCTCTAGCCTAGAGGATCAACTTAAAGGTACAAGTAACATCGCATAATTATTTTTATCAGTGCTTTATGATTGACTTTTTGTGACGTGACTTTTAATAATTTAAAAAAAATATAATTACGACAGAAATAACATTAATTAGTGCTGTTGTAAGTTATTAACATTTTGAAAGTTTTTTCTAAAATCTAAGTTACCTACTAATACAAACATATTAAATGAAGGAATGCATGGTTATGACACTTATGACACAAGATAATGTTCTTAATGTTGTGCCAAGCTTTAATAAGTTTTTGTTATGAAAAATTGAAAAATGATGACAAATTTTTTACTTTAACTTTTGTATTAAATTTGTAAAATTTTAACTTTTGTATTACAAACAGCGGCTAAACAGTGACGGATAAGGTCGTATTCTTTAGAAAATTGACCGTGTTTACCCAACTTTCATACCTTCAATGTTCATACGTATAGCCTTGACTTGCAATACCCAATAGGTATGCGTGACAATGTACTGCCAGTATTAAGTTTTCCTGAAGTTTTCCACAGAAAACGTAGTTTAGTACGAGTATAACGAAACCATATTAATAATTTAAGGCTTTCTTCATTTTTTATTGAGTTATTTGAGTAACTGCACAGTCAATACAGGTTTAGCTAGTGTATTTCCCGCTGAGTGTACTTCCTTCCGCCAAAACAACGCGGATCTAGTTTACAATAGATTTTTCTGGACAAAGGAGGATTTTCTTTTTAATCCGACTTTCCGCAAGGAGGTTTGAAACAAAGGGTCATTAGTGAAAAGTTTGTTCTTCGAAAAATCTTCACACTATAAATTTAATATTTTAGAACATTTAAAGAAAATATAAATATGAAGGTCTGTTTTATAAAGCTTTTAATAAACTATTAATTATTGGTTCTCCTTTCCTGGTTAATGATTCCAAATTTATGAACCAGCGTGGTTATACCTGGGTAACTTTATATCTCGTAAGAACATCTTGATGCCAAAGATAATATAACCTTCCTCAAGGGCAAAAATGCAAAAAACTTTTCAAATCCGAATATTAGCTGTATTATACAGGGAATTTTTTTAGTCACCAGCCAGATTTAAATATTATGTTCTATAATACAATATTATCCTACATGCATATTTATTTAAGTATCGTTCAGTAAAAAAAAATAAAGATATGGTACCACAAACTTTTTTACTTATAGTCGCTGTTGGTGAACACCCTACGGACGGTACGAAACTACGATGTGTCTTTTCATTAAATACTTTTGATAAAATACTTCGACGTATTTCACAAGATGTTTTGTAGTAGCGCGTAGTCATCTTTATCCATAGGTAATAGTATTCATTCATAATTTATAGTGGGTATGCTGTGAAAGTGGTATAGTGTGAAAAAAAATTGGCCGATGATGGAAAAATAACAATGTAGAAGTAGAGATAGCCAGACGGTTCCTTTACGGTTCCTTTACTACTTTAAATTGACCTTCGACTGCAGACCGTTTCGTTACAAATTCAGATAATGTCTTCGATTATTTGTCACTTATTGTTATTTTTTCCGGTTTAATATTTAATAAATGACGGGTTTTTATTCAATTAAAAGTTGAATGGAGGTTCTAATGAAGGAAACCTTCGTTGTGATAAACTCCCTATTGTTCAAACGTGCTTTGTGTCCTGGTTATTAATTTCACTTCCTGCTTTATCTCATTTTGAATTCAGTAAAATAATATATATGAAGATATTGCCGCTTTCAATTATAACTTCATGTTGTTTGCTTATCCCTAAAAGAAAAGTAATGATTTAAATAAATTTTATGAAAAGAAAAATTCGTACATACATACCTACATACATACATAACCTCACGCCTGTCTCCCCTTGGGGTAGGCAGAGACAAGGGAACACCAAATGCTGCGATCCAAACATACCTCTTTCGCTTCTTCCACGTTCATCAATCTTTTCATACATGATCGCGAAAAATTCGTAAGAAACCTTATATCACAAAGACTGCTCGTACTGAGAAAAACGCATAAAACAGTGCGATTTATGCAGTGGAGGGCTGAACATATAATTATCCGTGGAACGTAATTGTCTCTTATAACTCTCATGACGGAAACAAAATTGATATGCGAGATAGCTCGGAACCTCAGGATTAAATTGCACACGGTACAGTAAAGATAGAATATGAGTTTCTCAACGAAGGCGAATCGGAAGCCACTTGAGTTCAGCACGGAATTCGGAGATATTGTCATATTTACGTTAGCTTAAACACGTAAACAAATAAGTTGCTCGAGTTTCTGTTGCCCGATGACCTTCAATAATATTTGTCAAGAAACGGAACCCTCAATACGCGAGTCCGAATCGCTCTTTCTATCGTATCGCTATACATATATCAGCTTTTTTTTATCAAAGAAAAACATTTTTAGAGAATGTGTCTTACACATCCATGCTGGCTGGGAGCAAAAAAGAAAAACAAAGAATGTGCCAGCTGCTTCTCTTCCCGGGAATACTATAATCTGTCTATGTGTCACTGCTCTTTATCATTATAATACCTCCAAACTTGTCAGCATCAGAGTCAATCGTGACTCAGATGCTTTTATAGCCTCTTGTGTTCTGCATACCCTATAAGGGATACAGACGTGAAGTTATGTATGTATGATTTATAAATGTATGTACTTGTTAAAAAACAGCTTAATAATTCTGTAACGCAAGTTCAAAAAACTTTATTCACAACTTTCACTGACGCCAACTTCAACCATTAAAGATACCTGTTCGTAAAGTTGCGAGTTGCTAATGAATTCAGGAGATTATCGAGCTCTCACAGCGTCACAACAAATACCTGAACTTATCTTTGGACATGGCATTCACCAGGACTTAATTCAACGGTCAAACTAACTTTGCTTGGCGAAACTTGAAACTTACCTTCACTTGACTCTAACTTACTTTGGAAGCTGTGTTAGCTTTAGAACATTTTCCGATCGAAGTTGAGTTTTTGAATTTTTTAATGAGAGATTTTTATTCTGATTTAAGTGAGGTATATTACTAAAGGCTTTAAGGCTTTTAATATTTAAATACTGTAAATTAAAATTTTAGGTGACAAAAATAATGAATTTGGCTGACTGTTTTAATTAAGTGCGCGACTGACTGTGAGTTACGAGAAATCAATGAAACTGCGACTTAAAACATTATTTAATCACAAAGCTCTAGGGTTTATGATTATGACTCACTGCACCGCTCGCTCCCGTGTAGACTATATGCAACCTAACTGCTAAACTAAACTAAAAAATGGCCTAAAAAATAGAAACTCCTATAGCATTAGTTTGTTAAGTCAATCCTAATACTTTTAAAATAACATTGTACTTTGCCCTAAAACATATATGCACGAGTAGCGGTCGCTTGAACGGGACGGGTGCGATTTTTCAGAAACACGAGGAACATTCAATAAATAGTTGCGGTGCGTTCAACTTAAAAGTTTAAAAACTAAATACTGGCTGTTTGAGCTGGATTTTCTCTTAAAACCTAACAATAAAACTTTAAATAATTTAAGCAAACTTTATTTGGGACTATTGTAGGGTTGAAATCAAACTGTTCGACCCGGCGGCCATAGATGTTGCAGCACATTAAAATGTCGTACCTACCTATCTCAATATAGATATACATTTTGGTATTCAAATTACTCACTTAAATTAAACAGAGGTTTTAAAGGCGTTTTTGTGGGCGATAGGCTGACCCCCTGTCACTACAATAGTCTCTCTCCATCTTTATAATACCTCCAAACGTGACATCAGATGGTCTTGGAACCTCTGGTGTTCTGCCTACCCCATAAGAGATACAGGCGTGACGTTGTGTATGTATGTATGTATGTAAATTAACTCATGAAGTAAAAGTAACTTTTGCGTCGACACTCAGTCTATGCGTTCAATATCACATTAAAACATTTAATAAAAAGTTTTTATTCACTGTAGGTAAATAGTTTATACTTGGTGATCGTCAAACGGTAAATGATGGCGGCGCGGGTCCAGGCGACTGAAGAATCCTGGGGAAGGACTTCGTCTAGCAATGTGCGTCTCTCAGCTCATGAAGATGATGATCGCCCAATATTCTCCATATATCTATGTGCTTCTCTCTACTTCCAATATATCAACTTAATCACATTCATAAAAACTAATATTAAAAGAATAAGTCATTGTTATTTCAAACATGTATGTAAATATGTAAATATCATGTATGTAAATATCAAAGTCTTAATGGGTCATTTTACTCGCTTAGTCAACGGCTTTTTATATTTAAATACCTAAGACCAGGGAGCCCTTTTTCACTAACGTGCTATGAAATTCATCAAGTACAACTAAGAGTAAATACAACCAGAATCAAAGCTGTTTAAAAAGTTCGTGTTACAAGCTTTGCTATTTAAAACTAAACCTTTGTCCTAGGTGAAAGACAAACGTGACTACGCGAACCGACGCTAAACATTTTTTTTTTAATTGTAAGGATAAGATGTTTGTCTTCCATGCCACCTGGTGGAAAATGCGCATGAAGACTATGGTGCTACAGTACACGTCCATCTACGAGAAACCTATTCACTCGACACTCAAAGTTCCAGGACTGTAGTGGTCAGGAAAAACAGACGCAGGCAGTTTGTTCCGCACCATGGCAACCCGTACCAAAAAGGAACTATCGAAGCGTTTTGTTCCACTTTTTGGAAATTCTGTCTGCGTCTAGTAGTCCGATAGTAAAAAGGAGCGGGTTCAAACTGTTCAAAAAGAGAAATATCTAGTAAACGTTTTTTTATATTACCTTGGTGTCCTACCTTGTTGCACTAACGCAAGTCTTGAAGTATCGCATTACTTTGTATCGGTCACTTACCTAGGTGTATGCTTAAGGGAAAACAAACAGAGTAAAAGCAGTTTTAAAAAGTTCCATTTTTAAACTTACCTTCTTTGACGGTCTACGTGACGCAGTGATCTAGGCGCTATTACACCAATAGTATTTTCGCGGGTGCAATCCCCACACGGAACAAGAAAAAAAAAGTTCCGGGTCTTGGCGTTTATTTATCTATTTATGTATTTTATATTCTAGGTCCCTACGCCCTAGTTTGGTACATAATTGCGGTATCTCATAACACAAGCTTTGCTTACTATGAGGCCATGTAGTTTTTGTTATTATTTTAGGATTTTATTGTTATTAAACTAGGTAGTCTGTTTGAGACTTAAACCCAAGACATCTAACAACGTGAACAGTCGAAAGCCGTCCATAATAATATGGTAGGTACTTAACAAACTTGTTAATAATTAAGGCCAAAGTTTTAACTTTTGGTTACGACTCAGCCTTCATAATGTCACATTTGGTAGGGATTTGAATAAAGCGGTTCGAGGAAAAACGGAATAGAATAAGCATAATACATAACTTATCAAGGAAACCGAGCGTTGGGGTTTCTGCTAATGTTTGATCATGTGCCGTGTATTTCTATGAAACGCTTTGTGATATAGGGAGTATTGTATAATGCCTTACAAATAAATATTGAATTCATCATATTTTATCATTCAAAATTCCTTTATTGCACAGTACAGTAAGTATAATGTTTATACATATTTATTTACACTTCAGTATACAGTACAGATAGTAAATGAGAAAAAAAACAGTGTGTTGTGTAAGTACTACTAGGCGGTCTTATCGCTGACGAGCGATTTCTTACAGACAACCATGACATACCTACTGTACTGTACTGTAATTTTTATGTAGCATTAGAATTGGTAATCTTTGCATGTGAATACAATAATTTTGTGTTTGCAAAGGCCGATTAATTGATAAAAAGGTTAGTAACGTTGTCTAAGTTCATAATTTTAAATTTATAAACGAATGCGCCGCATTACGTTTCACGTTTTAGCTCAAAAATGAATTAATTCGCTTCAAATCCGCTTACAAAGTATTTAAAATAGATTTTTGTTCAAAAATCAATTCATACAATCCACGCATAATACATCATTTGAACGGTAACACATAACTCCTAAAAAAACTTATTCATTCATGCCAATAAAATGTTTCAAAACTTGAAGAAGCAGAATGATACTTTTTTCGTGCCGAGTTACGCAATCATTCGAATATTCCAAACAGTGTGAATAACTTCGGAATAACTCCATGAGCTGCACATAACAAATATCGACGTGAATAAACCCTTATTCCGCACCAACAAATAATGATATGCTCCATTGGATTACATTGTTAGCGAGTTATTGAGTATTTTTACTATTGTAACTTTCAAAAAGTTTGAAAAAACTTGTACTTTATATAAAGTAACTGAGAGTCAGGAGAGATCTCTTCTTGATAATGCTGGTTCTTTGAAAGAATCAACTATGAAAATTAAAAAAATATATATTTTAAAGGCTAGTAACTTATCAATTTATTTTTATGTGCTCAAAAGGTGTTCGAGGTTTATTACGAGCGCTTGTCATGATGTAATTGGATATCAATACATATAATAAAACAGTAAAAAAAACGTGTCTGTACATTTAATATTTTTACAAAAAAATTTATCTAGGGTTATAAAGAAATGAAAAAAGAGTAAGAATCTGAAAAAAAAAAATTGTCTGTTTGTTTGTAAGTTTGTCTGTTTGCACACGCTAATCTCTGGAACCGCTGGACGGATTTGAATGAACCTTTTTTTGATGTATAGCTGTGAAGCCGGGGCAACATATAGGGTATATTTTATTTCGGTTACTGGAACACCTGATGCAGAACCTTTAAGGGATCATCAAAACCGTAAGAAATATAGATATGATGCCTTAACAAAAGTTGTCCAGGATGATGAGCAGATTCTGCAGACATAAAAAAAACCTAGGATCTAAAAAAATTGTAATAGATTTTCAAAAGTTATGCCTAAAACTTACTTTACTAGAATATGGTGGAGATGTTCGGCATAAGGATCAGAAGTACTCATTGCTCAGTTGCGCGTAGACCGACCATGAGTCTAAGGTCGTGGGTTCGATCCTGCTCGCGTAATTTTTTTTTGTTAAGTATATATTTTTTTATTTTGTTTACAATAGATATTTAATTGTGAACAAAATTGTCTTTGAAACCACTTGATTTCAATCAAGATCCAAAGAGATATCGTAATTATTTTAAAATAATTCCGTAATAAAATAGGTAGGTATGTTCGATAAGACGCGGGCGGGCGAGCGAGTGATTCGCTGGCATGGCCGGCCACTCACGCTGTTAATTGTTCGAGATACCTACCAAACTCTGGGTGCCTATGACCATATTCACCCAACTTTTATTATTTCACTTGGAAATAAGATTTCTCTGAATGAACCACCAAATTTTTGTAACGGTTGGGAGTCAGACTACCCACGAGTTTAATTTTTAACTTTCTATTCCAAAATATTAAAAATACTAAGTTTTTTTTCAAATCGGTGAATAAGTCCGAATTTGACCTCATTCTCACCTGATGGTAAGTATAAATGAGGTCGAATACCGAAGCCAAGCCAGTTCTATCATAAACCCGTTTGCGGCTCTAAAACTGGCTCTTTATAAAATGTTTTCGGGACGCGTCCCGCTGGCAGTAGTGATATTTGACGGCAAATTTCAGTCAGCCGAGACAGTCAGTTTACCACCAAGCGGGGCTCACTCGGATTAGTCAATTATTCAGAGGCGGTAGGGTTATTCTAGGGGTAAATTATAACTAAATTGTCGTCAAAATCAATGAATGCTGGGTTTCAATATTTTACATGAGTAAAAGCTACTACAAACGAATGGTAGGTAGTTATAAGAATAGTAAGTAGTAACAAGACGTTGAATACTGAAACGCTTTATATGCTTCAATATTCAACGTGTATGATAGCTAAATGTACTGTTCGTAGAATAAACGAACATACATACATATAACTTCACGCCTTTATCCGTTATAAAACCTCTATCCAATAAAACCTCTATCCCTAAAATGACTTTTAAGGTATGCCCAGGAAGAGAAGCAACTGGTACATTCTATGCTTTTCTGTTGCTCCCAGTCCAGCATGGAAGCAACGAACGAACAGAACAGTGTTTTTGATATTGTAACGTGGCATTAGTAGATTAGATAGATGTAAAAGCGTTCGGATAGCCAGAAGAAAAAAGAACTGAACTACACTAAAAATAAACATGGGAATAAGAATTCTAAGGAAATTCTCCTGGTAAAAGTACTAGGGGCTTAAAAGTAATAAATCTGAAAAATAGTTGGTATGCAGTAGAAAATTTTGCTATGTTGATAGGGCTTAATCATTAATAAAGCTTCTTGCGCGATTTAATACAGGTAGGTACAGAAGGCAGTAGGTCAAGCGTTACATTACCGTAAAATTTCCTCAAACTATTTTAACTTAGGTAATGTCGAGGGCATAGATTTTAGATTCAAGTAAAAAATAAAATACCGATTTGTAACGCTTGATGTGCTGCCTTCTGTACATACAGGGATATATTGTAAGAAAGTTAAACTTAAAATAATGGGACTCAAGGTTTTTTTTATTTCGTGATCATTTCTAGCTCTTGGAAGTTAGAAACCGTATATTTAGAAGTAGAATAAAAAGTAACGTAGATGTGTTAACTACCAAAAGAAATTACATTAAATTGGCTCAGCCATTTTACCGTGAAAAGTAGCCAATCATAACTATAGATAGATACACATTATACACTGATAATGGCTGGATGGATGGATCTTTGCTACTCTTTCACGCAAAAACTGCCGAATGTATTCTTCTGAAACTTTACAATAATATAGCTTTAGGTACTTAGAATAACAATAAGCTATAATTAATGAAGATAGGTATTGCATGAATTATGTAAAATTTAAGACACTTTGGCCCCCGATTTGTTTATAACGCAAGGTGCCTAATATAGTTACCTATGTTTGTAATGTACCTAATAATAGTTACCTATGTTTGTGGTTAGGAGTTATACATATTATTTGGGCGAAGATTCTTCATTTTTATTTTTGTTATTAAAGATAGTACTTAGGACCTTGGAGAAGAAAATAACCTACTCGAAATACTAATTCAATACAGACGAAGTCGCAGGCATCATCTATGTGATATACCTACCTACCTATACTTTTTCACAAAACACCTAGGTGAAACTGCGGATCACAGCTTTGTTGTAACAGTTTTTGAAGTAACTCTGTCTGTTTATCTATCAGTAACGCTTAACTACTGAATCGATTTTGACGAAATTTTGAATAAGGTAAGTTTAAACTTCAAGGAGGATATAATAATAGTATTTATCCAACTCCAACAACCGGTATCCACGCGGACGAAGTCGCGGGTCACAGCTAGTAATAAAATAAATAATAAAATCCCCAGACAATCACACCAACTACATGGCCCCAAAGTAATCATAGCTCGTGTTATGGGATACCATGTGGCGAACTAGGGGGGAACCTAGAATATAATACGTAAATAGATAAACTACCAGACACGGTTTTTTTTTCATGTTGCGTGCGGGAATCGGACTCTCAACCACTGGCGTGAACTGGCGTCAGAGTTAGACAGGTTTGCATCGCCAAACTGGTCGTCGAATATCATAACTAGTATTTATTTATTTATTTATTTATTTACTCTTCATTGTACATACACGAAATAGAAAATAAAGAACATTAAAAAAGAAAACACAATCGGCGGCTTTATCGCTAGTATGCGATCTCTGCCAGGCAACCAAAATTACATGATAACGTAACAGATCAACAGATGGAGTTTACTTACAAAACAAAAAAATATTAATAAAAAAAAACAAAAACATATCGACTATTTGTTACAGACATTCAGAAATTCTTAATTTATATGTAAACATGCATACATACGAATACAAGATATACATACATATACTACACATTGACTACTTCAGTTAAGAAGTACCTAGGTATCGTTGAAGATGGATGATCAAAGATTGAAAAAATATCATCGCTGCAGCAATTATCTGGCATATCTTTTAGGGCTAACGCTGCGTCACTTGTGTCTACGCGTGTGTTAATACAAAACTGCCACAACTGTCGTACACGGACGTACGGCACGCGCCACACATACATCGTTATTCGATTTTAATCGAAGTTAAGCCAAATAGTAGGTAAGAGATCCATTAATTATTCCATTGAGGTTTTATACTGTCACTGCAATAGTCTCTATCAATCGTTATAATACCTCAAAATTTGTCAAACGTGACACCAGATGGTTTAATACCAACCTCTGCCTACCCCATAAGGGATACAGGCGTGAAGCTATTATGTATGTATGTAATTATTCCATTGACACGACTGTACAAGCACACAAATCAAATTTTACCGGCGAAACAGCGTTACGTTACGCGTGACGCAGAGTTGGCCCTTACATTCAGTTCCGCGTGTAAGTTTTGAAACCAAAGTAATTGCTTATATGATTTATGAGGTAATTCTCTACTGTACACCGTGTGTCTTTACACTTTTTGTTATTCAACATCAGATGATATTAACACCAAACCTAGGTCACCTATAAAAAAACGTAAATCCAAACCATGACCAAAACAGATATTGTTCACTATTGATTCACTTACACCGTAACATACTTAGTAAATAAAATAACTACACTCAAGATCGGCACTTCACAACATCATCATCATCATCACAACTCTTTGTAATGAGCCCACTGCAGGGCATAAGTCTCTCCCCTGGGTGAAGACGAGGTATAGGCCATAATTCACCAAGCTGACCCAGTGCTGGGTGGTGGATTCCAGAATTTTCAAGGCGCCTAGATGGCTTCTGACAAACCTTAAAGACTACTGAATACAGCACCCACGACCGACTGCTTAACCTGCCCTCCGAAGCACGGAAGTCGTCGTGAGATATGAATGGTCGGCGGTCACCCATCCAAGTACCGACCGCGCCGAACGTTGCTTTACCTGTGATATCGTATGCACACAGCAACCACGGCGCCACGACGACTTCACTACACATTATAAGAAATAAATTAAAATTACTTTTCAAACCTCGCTGAAGTTTCAACGATACTAAGAAAAAATCTTCAAAATCATGTACTGATTGCACAGTAAAAACTTTAGCCATAAAAAATACAATTGAATTAAGAGATATACAAATCCTAAAAAATCTTAATAGTTAAAGTTCAATCTTTACTTATTCATGTTTCATAACAAAAAGTATTGGTCGACATTTTCCTACTTGTTCAGCAGCCAACTAAGAAGAATTTCTTTTTAAACTTCGCTTAGAAGTTTTCTTTGTTTTAACTAAAGTAGTCTCCAAGGCATTCTTTAGCAAGAGCTTAACTGAAACTTTAGTTGTTCAAAATTTGTATAGGCATTTGAAACTAAAACTACACGATATAAATAGATAAACTGAAATGAAATTTTAATTTAAGTTTTATATTAAGTTTTATAGAAGTCGTCGTGGCGCCGTGGTTACTGTGTGTATCATACGATATCACAGGTTAAGCAACGTTCGGCGCGGTCGGTACTTGGATGGGTGACCGCCGACCATTCATTTCTCACGACGACTTCCGTGCTTCGGAGGGCACGTTAAGCAGTCGGTCCCGGGTGCTGTATAATTGTATACAGTAATCGTTAGGGTTTGTCAGAAGCCATCTTGCGCCCTGAAAATTCTGGCATCCACCACCCAGCACTGGGCCAGCATGGTGGATTATGGCCTATACCTCTTCTTCACCCAGGGGAGAGACTCATGCCCTGCAGTGGGCTCATTACAAAGAGTTGTGATGATGATGATGATGATGATTAATTACTAGCTTTAGTACTCAGTTGAAGTCCGTTTGAATGTATATTTTCAGGGTCTAAGTTGAAAAAACACGTGATAACACAGCTCGTAAGTAAAGTTAAGTAATTTTTGATAGCCTATATTTAGCCCTTAAAACTACTCATAGACTGGTAAGAAACCCAATCAAAATCTGTTCACTAGTTTCGAAGATGACCCAGAATACACAAATGAACATACTTTCGCCAGTGTTGCATAGAGTTGCCTGGAAGAAATCGCTTGTAGCGATAAGCCCGCCTCATTGTCAATGTCTATAATTTATAATCATTGTTTTATCTATACTAATATATAAAGCTGAAGAGTTTGCTTGTTTGAACGCGCTAATCTCAGAAACTACAAGTGGGATTTGAAAAATTCTTTTTGCATTTGATAGCCCAACTCTTGAGGTTATAGGCTTTATCCCGAAATTCCCATGGGATCAAAAGTTACTCGAGTAAAACCGCGCGTGGTGGTTAGTTTTGTAATAAAGAGTATTTAATATTTTTATTATTGTCCATATTGTCCATAAACTTAAACTAAAAGTATATTAAAATCCGTTTTAAGTAAGTAATTGAAATCCTCAGCGGATTAATTTAAAATGATTATAAAAGCGCTGTGTGAAGCATACTTCATGAGTCTTTATTGAAATGGAAAATATTTGAAGACGTAGGAAGTGTGTGGGAGATCAATACCTCTGGAATATTCAAGTTATTTCGCATCTTAAAATTAAAATTTAATGTCGTTATAAATTATAAATCTTTGCTTAGTAATAATAAGCAAGTTTGCGAACATGACATGAAATTATAGCCTATATAGTCTCCGATTTATCTTCAATCGTTTTTTGTATTGTAAATAACTTTCTAAAAAAATGTATGAACGAAGTACTTCTTACTACAAAATATCTGAATAATTACTGCAACGGCCGGCTGGTAAAAGTAAGGGCACGTTTAAGAACAGGCGGCGCGTCTTGCGTTTTTACTACATCGTCGGCTTTACAATGGAACTATCAAAAAAAAAAGTTTTATTCATCTTAGGAATTTCACTAAACACTTGATGTAGTCAGTCATCACATACTTCGGCTTTAACCAGTTGTTGATAGTTGTTTAATAAGATATTACAGTAGACCAAGAGACAAAAAAAGCCGGCGGAAAAAACTCTTGGCACTCTTTTTCAGTCAGAATTATCAAATTAATACAAATAGGTACAGTACAAATTGACCGTGACATGAAATAAAAAACAAGCACAAGACAGCTAATTGTGAGATCCAATATCATGCCACAACCAAATTGCTTACATAGTAGTTGCAATGAGCTATGAACGCACAATACGAACATGACAAACTGGGACCAGAGTATTTGAACAAGAATGGAATAAAATAGTCATAGTATCATCAGCAAAACGACCTATGGCACCGCTAGTAGCACCCGTTCACGAGTATAACGCAAGCGCCAGCCGTATCCGCTGGTTTAGAGTAAAGCCGGCAATGTAACGAAAACGCGCGAAGCCCCGCGTGACGCGCCGCCTGTGCTTGAACGTGCTCTAAGTAAAAATATTGAATTTGAATCTGTGTAAGAATCCCGGCGGGGTTGTGTAACGAGTACAGAATGTATCATCATCACAACTCCGTGTTATGAGCCCACTGCAGGGCTATGAGTCTCTCCTCTGGGTGAAGAGGAGGTTTAGGCCGTAATCCACCAAGCTGGCCCGGTGCTGATTGGTGGATGTCAGATATTTCAGGGTGCCGAAATGGCTTCTGACAAACCCTAACGACTACTGTATACAAGTATACAGCACCCGGGACCGACAGCTTAACGTGCCCTCCGAAGCACGGAAGTCGTCGTGAGAAATGAATGGTCGGCGGTCACCCATCCAAATACCGGCCGCGCCGAGCGCGCTTAACCTGCGATATCGTTTGATATGCACAGTAACCACGGCGCAACGACGATTTCCAATACGTATTTTTAATTACTTACTTCTTTAGTTTACGTAATTAATCAGTCGAGGTATTCACCCATTACTATCTAGCCACTTTCGGCAATTATATTTTATAGCATTTTAAAGCCATTTCATGGATTCCATTACTTAAGAAATTGTGGCAGGGTGAGTCAAGTCAGTATCAAGTATCAAGTCAGGGTGAGTCATCAAAGTCCTTGAAGACGGTACACAGCGCCCCATCAGAGTTAGTATTTTTCAGAGATTCCAAACAAAGTGATCATTAGTTGGACCACGGTGTGGGGGTATGGTGGTTGTCGAAGACATTTCAGTCGCAGCTGCTCTAATTTAGCGACAGATTGTTGTGCTGAATGGTATGTAGCGTTGTCTTGAAGCAGCAGTTTTGCAATCTCACCTGATGGTAAGTGAAGATGAGATCGAAGATGCAAGCACACATGCCTAGGAAAGAACTGGCTCTTTAAAATGATTCCTGGAACACATCACCGCTGGAGTGGGCAATTGACCAATCTCGGCTGTTTCACAGCTAGCTTTTCCACCAAGTAGTGTGGAATGAACTGCCTGCTGCTGTCTCTGTTGTTTTGACCAGTGTAGTCCTGGTACTTTTAAACATCGAGTGAAAAGGTTTCTCTTCGATGGACCTCCTTGATTACTTTGCATAGAAATGGAAAACAAACATCCCATCATTATTTTACAAAAAAAAGTGTTTTAAACATTGAACTATATTTTATTTTCTTTATTTAGGGTTGGTGGATGTCCAGCTTCTATGCTGGACTGGGAGCGAAAGAAAAACATAGAATGTGCCAGCTGCTTCTCTTCCCGGGCATACTGTAAAAGTCAGTTAAGGGACCGAGGTGTTATGGGAGGCTTTTTTGTGGGCGATAAGCTGACCCCCTGTCACTGCAATAGTCTCTCTCCACTATTATGATGCCTCCAAATTTGTCAAACGTGACATCAGATGATTTTATTACCTCTGGTGTTCTGCCTACCCCATACGGTATACAGGCGTGAAGTTATGTATGTATGTATGTATTTAGGGTTACCAACAATTGTTCACACTGTTACTTAATAATTAAATTTTGACATAAGGTACTTACATAGACAATTACTAACAGGTAAACACAGCATGCATATATTTTTTACTTTTTGATCGTTATGATTATACAATTGAAATGGCAATCTATTTAATACCTCCATCAAATTAAACCGCAACTAATTGGAAGTACAATTTTAAATTTTAGATACATTTGTTGCATAGGTATACACATATTTCAAATAAGAGAGTTTCTATTGCAAAAGACGAAAAAAACAAAAAGAACAAATCAAATGACAGACTTGATTAATCGATTCATTTGTGCACAGATTTAGAAAATCTTTTTTAAGAATCACTGTGTTAGTCTGTAAGACAACTGTAACAGTATACTCGTAATGCTTTTCAACACACTTGCTCGTAAAGTGAGCGTTATTCTATTGAGTTTAGAACTATAAACTGGGCTATAAGTCACGCGTGCATTAATATATTATACCCTAGTGCATAATATAATGAATCCTACAAAGTTGAATTGTAACTTTGTGCAAATAACATGCGAGAAAACAGAGCATATTTTATTGGTCCGGGTTATACACTAAATATTTTCAGAAACAACAAACAGGTTTTATACCACTTCAAATCCATATACATTTTTAAATGTTTGCGCCTTATATTAGTAAAATAAATTTGTATATTAAACAAATTATTCACAATTTACAATCATTTGTCATAAAATATTAAAATATTTGCATTTACCACTCCAAATTAAACATTTTCACTTAAAATAGGCTGTATATGCTATACAGACATTGACACATATGACGGAAAAAAAAACCTACGCGCATGCGCGAGGTTCGGCGCCATTTTTCAATCACAATTCACAGCTTTGTTATCAAGTGTGTTTGTTATTTTATGATCACGTATGTCTGTCTTTTACTCACAAGTGTGTTGAAAAACGTCGTATGTAACTCGTGAGCGTTGCTAATTACAGTCTCGGCTCATTATTAAGCCCTCGCCTGCGGCTCGGGCTCAAATCACAGCCTCGACTGTAATTAGCAACTTCGCTCACTTGTTACATAATATACTATTAGTACATAGTAACTCAATGGTTTCAACACAATCCATGTCGCCACTTTTAACTACAGGTATAATCTTAGCCAGTTTAAATGCGTCAGTGAAAGTATCATTTGATAGACATAAATTAAAAATATAAGTCAAATGACATCAGGTATCTTTTAAGAAGCGATAAGGAAGTATTATCTCTTCCGGCTCAACTTGACTGTTTTAAATTACAAATTAACAAGTCGACTTCCTTCTCATCTGCAGGCAGGAGGACAAATGAGGACACGACGGAATTATAAATTTATTACTAGGCAATCTTATCTTTTCAGCTAGAAAATTCTGAATGTCGATATCATTAATAGAATTTAGCGGATTGTTATGTCACCTGGATTACTTTACAAAGCGTCATAATATTCATGTTCTGCATCATTTTGCTGTCCGTGTTCTAAATACATTAATCAGGGGTTTCTTTGCGATTGAGTGATTGATTTATAAAGCCGCTTTTGCTCAAGATATCGTGTTTCTGAAGCCTAGATTATTTAGGTATTTGTGTGTGTTATTTCAAAAAGCACTACACATTGGTTTATTTGTCGTGGGCCAATCGTTTAAGAGGAGTTGCAGGTCGATAACCCATATAACTGTCCATTGTTTAACGTCTGATGATTTGCCCGGCCATGTTTGGTCAAAAGTCGATTTACAGGTGATTAATTAAAAAATATATTTTGCTTCCATGCTGGACTGGGAGCGAAAGAAAAACGTAGAATGCGCCAGATGCTTCTCTTCCCGGGCATACTGTATAAGTCAGTTAAGGGACAGAGGTTTTAAAGGCGTTTTTGTGGGCGATAGGCTGACCCCCTGTCACTACAATAGTCAAACTCCATCTTTATAATACCTCCAAATTTGTCAAACCTGACATCAGACGGTCCTATAACCTCTGGTGTTCTGCCTGCCCCTTGGGATACAGGCGTGACGTTATGTATGTATGTATATCATATATTTTTTCGAAGGTGATCTATATTTCATAACATCAGAAATAATTCTATAATTTAAAACCCAGCCTCAAAATCAAACTGCAGCTTCACTGTTATACATTCCATTCAAATCTCGATATCGCTTTGTCTTTCGCTATTTCAATCAACCAGGATTACTCTACCTACTCATACGTGGCTTTTACCAGAAATCCTAGGTATTTTCTACCCTCTGCTCATTAACATACTTTAGATAACTACGAGGAAGTTTCTAGTCAATAGAAGATCAGGATGCAATGGGCAAGTTATCTCTTGGGATGTGTCGATTCACAATCGGTTTTCACTAACAATTCCAAAGACTTCATTCGCTTTGAATAAATAAGCTGCTCTTTTGTATGAGAGCAAATTGTATCGGTTTTCGGGAATGCTGGTGAAATTATATTATTTTATTTGTATCGTGCTGTTGAGGTTTGGTTAACACGTTGGTAATTTTAAATTAGTATGTTGGTAATGTCAAGCTATTGATCATCTATTGATATATTAATTACATAAAGCAATTCGCGGAAAACAGATTCTTTGGGTTTGTCTTATTTAATTGAAGCCCTTTTTAATGCAATCTGATTTTTATTACTTTTCTCTTAATTATGATATATTTCAGGTAAAACCTTGTAATTTTATCGTACGTCTAGTAACAAAGTGGGGTTGCACCGTATATATATATTTTTAAGATTAGCCCTTTCAACCCAAACAAACAAACTCTTCAGCTTTAATTTATTAGAAGAGATGAAAGTTTGTGAGAAAGGATGATTACATAGATGTTCGTTGCCTTTTCATGTAAAAACAGCTTGTTAAACCTTAAAAAAAACATAGTGTACATTTTGAAACTATCTTTACTTTGATTTTTCCAAGAGACAGGGATTTACACAGCTCGTCATTCAATATAAGTGTTGAGAAAAGAATCTATCGGAAATTTAAAAACATATTTTCTGCAACAGAAAATACGTTGTTTCAAATAGAGTTGTAAATAGTTCGCTTTTTACGAAGTGTGCGATCAAAAGTTTTATACTAAAAATGTTTTGTAAAAAATATATAAATAAATAAAAACAACAAGCAAGTTGCAGTGTCGTGGATGTAACATAATAGCTTAAATGTTAGATTAGTTTATAATTAGAGAGCTGCAGCACAAAGGAATGTATAAACCCTAATTCCAGTAGCAAATTGTACATTTATTTTATAAAATATGCGCATGTTTAACTCGCATTATGTATAATTAATCATCTTAATTTCACTTGAAAATTGACAAGTCTTTGAACAAAAAAAGTTCACGAATAGCAATATTATTACCACTGGCTCTACCGTGTTTACTTTTTATGGTATTTTTTGTTAGCTTTGGTTTGGCTGACCTGGTAACTTAACAATGAGGTTCCGAGTTAGAATCCACGCAGGGATGGTAATGTGATGAGCATAACTGTTAGCTGGTGCTTTCAAATCAAAAACACCTGTGTATATTTGTTGATTAATAATTAAAATTATGTTGATATGAGTTTAATGTTTAACCTTATTTCAATAATATAACTCTTATATTATTGAAAATCTGTTCACTCCAGTTCTTGATGAAACTCAATGTGGTTACAGTGCATGTCTAGTAGTATTTTTAACATATACACAATACTACTAGAATTAATTTAAAGGTCTGTAAGTATGGGAAGTTAATACCAGCAATCTACTTCTTAGTACCTTTCATTAAATAGATGGTACGCACTTTAAAAGATATCTTCGTTATAAATATGGTCCACCATCCTGTCGTCAGGATGGCGGGAGGCTGGACCATGTAAAATTACAAATGTTACGTTGTTATTTGCTTCGTTATTTACGTCGTCAGTACCTTTTACATTTTTTTTCTTAATGTTCTAGCTTTTCGCATTACAACATAAATTGAATTTGAAAATTTAGGGTTGTCAACATACAAAAATGTGTAACAAAAATAATGTACAGTACACAAAATTAATGTACATAGATACGGTGTATTCATACATTGTTATTGGACAATTCTCACGTATTACGATTTCTATGTAATGTTTTAATCAGAAAATTATGTTAATGATTTTCTATTGAATAATTACATTGAACTGAACTCTTGGTTTGTTATTGGAACTGTGTTTTACTTAGTTTTACTGATTGCCTTGATGTTGCGGTCCGAAAGCCTCCGTATCTACAACCTTAAAAGATTATTCATGTTTTAACACACTCAATTCCATTTACGTTACGTATAGCGGAAGTGATCGGAAGAATTCCCATCTAAAATATTAAAATACATTGTTCCCGCCATGATTTATTATTCAAAGCCTCTCAAAAGGATCACCTACCTCCTATAAATTATAAAATCCTACCTAAGAATTTCATTCTGATGAAATGTAAATTAGGCAACAGAAACGACTGTAGGTTGAGAAAATGCAAACGTTCTGCCAACACTAATAATAAAGTGGTTCTTTGAAAGGCTTTATAGAACGATGTTGTAAGAATAAAACAGTTTATAACAGCAAAATATAAATGTAATGATAAACTTACACTTTTTCCTCTAAAAATATAATAAATTGTGATGTCATGAATTGAATACAGATGAATTAGTCAAACTCAGATTTTAATGAGATAAGTTTAAGTATGTACTTATAATTAATTATGATTTTGTAATTGTTTTGTAAAATAGTCATACCGCTTGTGATATTAACCTACTCAGCTACCCGTGCAAAGCACAGTATTATAAACTTTTAGGTACACTCTGCAATTTCTCTTTCGTCTGTAATATAATGTAAGGTAAGACACGCTACCGCCCTCTAGTTTTCCAAACTATTAATATAATAATTTTCTATGCGAAACTTTTGTCCTATTAATGTTTTAAGCGAGAGACTTTGTTTAGTTATAGATTTAAGTTACTCTTTCAAACTACTGAAAGAGTATGATTTAACTTTGGATGTTGAACTTTGAAGTTAAAACTGAGCATGCTGTTAAGCTATTGCATAGCTTCTATCGCGGCCCTTGAGCGTGGGGACCGAATCCAGAAATTCCGTAACGAAAAAAACCTAACACCCCCCACTCCGACCGGCACAGGGTGATACTTTGATTTCATAACTTTACATGCGGGCTTTAATAAACAATCAGCGCCATCTACTAGGAACTTGTGGAACTTCATATTAGATCAAACATTAGTGCATTAATAAAATAAATAAATAATTATAATTGCATAAGTTGATAAATTATGCTATGCAATAGCTTTACCGCGGCAGTCTCCGAATGCCACACGTCTTTTTTTAATTTAAAGAAATTATACTTACAAACCATTATAATTTAACATTAGTTTATTCCACATATTTCAAGCTTTGACTAAGCTCCTATACGCTCCTATGATTGAAAACAGTATAAACTTGACACAAACGTTAAAATTTTCAGAAACAAAAACAGAATTTTGATACATATTATACATACAGCGCCATCTAGCATCTAGCAACAAAACTTGTATTGTGAAAACACACACAATAAATACTGCACTACAAAGGTAGACAAACCTATTAATTTAAACGAAGGTAAAAATCCTTAAATAGCTTTACACAGCGCCCCTTGTTTGTCAACTGAATATCTAATGGTTCATGAATAGTGGAGGTGGCCACTCAGGTCGTTACCCCGAATAAATCTACCATGTTTATGTAAGATTTCACTGTAATTTGAATGAAATTTACGGAAGGTATACATGTTTATTTATCCTGAAAATGAAAACAAGCATTAGACGAAGAAGGTCGTTATAAAATAGGTTATAAGGGAAGACAGAGCTTTTAACTCGAAATAATCTGCATTTTTGAGTACTTATCCGAATTAAGCTGAAGTGAAAAATGATCTTCGTTTTTTTCTGTTTTCATAGACTTTCATAAATTACTTTATTAATATTCGAGAATCGAGAACGACCTCCTCCGAAAAGGATTACCACCGCAAAGTCACATAGGCACAAGTGACAAGTATTTAACGATGTACATAATTACCAGATTTAACGCAATTATAGCCGCAGAAAAAAGTAATGTCCTGAAATTATAACCTCTCTTTTCAGAAGATTTCATATAAACTAACTTGATTATCTGATAATATCGCAGTCTTGTGCTTTTAGTGTGCAAACTTCGCCATTCTCCGCACGTGTGGAAAACTTTCCCCAAAATAAACGATCTCACTAAGAATATAATTATGATAAAAGTATTTAAAGCACTTCCAGTAAATAAAGTTGCATGCTTTGAAGCAAAGGATGAGGTTTGAAGTAAAAGATGAGGTCGAAGATGAAAGGAGATAGGACGGAACTGGTTCTTCAATATTGCCAGAACACAGCACTGCTGAAGAGGTGAAATTTAGTGAAATTTAGGGACAAAAGCGGTTCTACCACGAAGAGAGAGTCTCTCTTTATCAGATTAGTCACCTATTACGACACGCGGGCTATTCAATTCCAAATAGTTGCTTAAGAATTATGATTAAAAGCTACTTTTACAAATGCTCTAAAATAGCATGCTTAAAAGCTTGCTTTTTAGTATGCTCACTACGAGCATGCCTAAGATCAGCTTAAATTTACTAGCAATAAGCATGCTAGTTTTAAGTATGCTTATATATTTAAGTATAATCGAGACCGATCGATACTAGCATGCTCAATAAGCAACCGCGCCGCTGGTAGCAAGCTCAAAAATCGCGAGCCTGTCGATTCGCAAGCGTACTCGAAATGTGTATGCTTATTTGAGCAACATTCCGACACACATGCTCAATTGAAGCATGCTTTCGCGCTTAAAATGACCATGTGTAACAGTAGCAACATACCTTGCCTACGTCAGGGCACCATTTTTTTGTTTTCATTACAATTAAAGCAATCCATTATGGCATACTAGCTTGACGGCGGTGTTAGCTGTAATGATTTATAAGAATCTGATGATTAAAAAAGAAACTTCCACTCGACATTGGTAACTAGAAAATTGTGACTGCAAAATGGCTCGCGAAATTGTTGTCCGAACGCAAAATGTTGCACGTCCTATTTTTGAAAGCGAAAAAAGGAAATATTTCTACGGAAAAATTTTAAAATTATTTGTACCATAAACAAATGTATTTTCAACCGACTTCCAAAAAAGGAGGAGGTTCTCAATTCGTATGTATGTTAATTTTTGTTGTCTTTGTTACACGATATTTCGGACAATTATGAATTGATTTCGAAAATTATTGTTTCATACGATAGAGGATACTTCATAGTTGGTCCCATTTAAATTTCATCGAAATCGGTTGGGTATCATTGAAAATTTCAAACTTTTGAAAAAATATGTATGATTTCGGAGAATGTTTACGTTGATGACATTCTCAACTCAGCCAAAGTTTTGACGTGAAGTCGGTATTTTTATTGCTCTGCATTCGTTGATTATATGTTTTTATGATGGATAATGTGTCCTATTTGAAGCGTTTTTTTTCTCATAATATCTGCTGTTTCAATTAGGTATTATAGATTTAGCGATAAGTTGCATAACGTACTTTGACCTCAATCTAACCTGTCGGTAAGTGAAGCTGAGGTCAAGGATGATAGCACATAAATCATTGTCGAAACCCATAATCGCCGTAGTGGTGATATTTAGCGTCAGATTTAAGTTCTATGGGTGTTCGCTAGCCAGTCGGACCTACAGTATTATACACTAATTATTGTTTTGTTGATCTGAAAATACAAAATAATTTGAAAAACTCACCTGCTGACCTGTTTAGAATAGATGTCGCCACAGTGCTTTTAAGCTAAGCTTTATCATCATCATCATCAGCCAGTAGACGTTCCAAGGTTCTTCACGTCGTCGCTCGGTCCCGCGCCTCACTCATCCAGCGTTTACCGGCGACTTTAACCAGATCGTCGGTCCATCTTTAAGTTTATTATTAAGTAAATAAATGATAGAAGGTTCAACTTACTTAAGCGTTATCATCATCATCATCACAACTCTTTGTAATGATCCTACTGCAGGGTATGAGTCTCTCCCCTGGGTGAAGAGGAGGTATAGGCCATAATCCACCAAGCTGGTCCAGTGATGGGTGGTGAATGTCAGAATTTTCAGGGTGCTGATACGGCTTCTGACAAACCGTAACGAATACTGTATACAGCACCCGGAACCGATTGCTTAACGTGCCCTCCGAAGCACGGAAGTCACCGTGAGAAATGAATGGTCGGCGGCCACCCATCCAAGTACCGACCGCGCCGAACGTTGCTTAACCTGTGATATCGATGATGCACACAGTAACTACGGCGCCACGAAGCGTTACATAAGAAGCAATTTTTAGCGACACATACTTATTTATTCTCTGACGAAACTAATACAAAAACTTTTTTACCCAATTGAAAATATCTCCAAATTTTTTAGACCCCGTTGGCATTTTAGTTAGCACTATAAATTTCCGAAGGCACATTAATATACGCCACACCCTTGAAATTGAGAAAGGTATTGGGAAAAACCGGAAAACTTACAGAAACGCTGACAAACTGTTAAAGATTTATATGGGAAGTTCTGCCTTGATTTCTGTCGAATTAAATATTAATGAAGTTGAAGATATATTGAGGTACAGTCACGTGTAATAAGATATATGTATACACTTCACAACTTATTCGGTTGTCATAAGGTTCAAATTCCAATGAAAATGTATACATATTATTAGACGTGACTGTACATGTTAGCACAGCTGCCGATATAATCAATCTATAACTATACATTGATTATACAGGGAGCTGGTAACAAATTTTAGATATTGAAGGAGAGCACTCTGAAATCGATTCTGATCATAATTATGTAATAAAAGTAGGTATTTAATTTTTCACCAGAAATCTTTGTGAATAAATAAAGAGACCTTACTAAACTTTTCCCGACGCGCCGCCTCAATCAACACGCACACAGTAGTGTTCCCGCCACACGCACACCACCATCCGCTAAGTATCTATTGTATTACGCTTATTTATGTAACCATGCGTTGCGTAATGAAGTCTTTAACTTTCGGTTAAGTTTAGGTACTCAGTAAATATTGAAAAAATATTTTTTCTCATCATGTATGATATCAAACTTTCACTACCTGGAATTTCGAAAATGACCCACCAGTCACCCTATAAACACTTCGCAAGTTATTTGGTGGTCATAGGGTTCAAATTCCAATGAAAATGTATACTTACATATTATTTGACGTGACTGTACATGTTAGTACAGTTGCCGATATAATAAATCTTTAACTATAAATAAACAAAGTTTATCCCGGATCAATTACGTAGTCTTTTGTTTTGATCAAATAGGATAAACAAAACTGTTTCATGTTTATTGTAACTCAATATTTGGTCACTAAATTATTGAAAAAATACACTTGTAAAGGCTAACCTAAACATAGTGATAAAATAATAAGTGCTTATTAATATCGTAGCTATTTTCACTTTCGATAGTGAAAAAAGCTTCTTACTGTTGTAATTTATTTATCATAAGGAGTAAAAATGAAAAACCTAGTGGAAAAGCCCGCATTGACCCATTCTTACCCCAAGGCATCCTTCAAATAGATTTTTTTGTGGTCTTGTAGCCACGTTTTAATAAACGTTAATAGTAATATCTTATTAAATGAATACACTGTTGATCTCTTATGAACAAAATGAAAGGGAAAATTATTTGCATGATATTGGTAAGTACTTAAATAAATAATAAAAAAAAATCAACGTTACCTACCAAAAACGACGTGGGTGGAGCCGTTTATATATTCAGATTTTGAATGAATCGGGGGTTAAAAATGCCTTGCTTTGTATTTAGATAATGCAATAATAGTGCCAAGCAAATAAATAAGTTTTCATCGATTAAGTAATAAGATTTTATTATTTTTAAATCAAATAATAATAATATTGTAATTGTCGCCATGTTAAATGTAGGCAAAATATTTTTTGCGTTTACAATTTTTAGTTACTTGTATCTATACCTACATATAAATAATAATAAAAATCTTATATTTTCAGATTTTGAATAAAACAGACGCTGGCAGTAGTAATAAGCTGCGTAGGCATTGGAAAGAAACCTTTAATTAGGATTGACATTTAAAATCTCTGATTTGCTGTCATCTTCGACCTCATCATCACTTACCATCAGGTGAGTGAGGTCAAACGCGGGGTTAATCCACAATAAAAAAGTACCTACCTAGTTCTCTTTTATATGTGAAGAAAATCGGCAAACGACAGCCCTGTGTATATGGTTTATCATCAACTCATCAAGTATATATTTTGGATTTATGATAGTCTTAATATTAACAATGAACAATATGTTGACTAAAGGTAGAGATAAAAGCAGTATAGGTAGTATAGATAACATTGGCAGCGTGGTGTTAGGTACAATGCAACCAACCCTCATGATATGGACATAATCCTTACGAACTGCTCCTTTTTTGTTGAGAATTGTTTCTGAGATTTTCAACGAGATTTGCAACGTTGCAAGCGCCTAGTTGGTCCGTACGACTGCTCGCTGTGTCAAACGCCGTATAATACTGATTAGTGGTAAAGGTTTGCAAACCTGGGTCTTACTGACACGGCGCTCTGTAGATACTGCAAAAGCGCAGAGGAAACCCCTCTACACCTACAGTGCCACTGCCCCGCAGTTATGCACAAGCGCTCCGCTCACCTGGATAAGCACGAACTGGATCCAAAAGAGATTAGGAGCATCGCCGTAAGGAAAATCCAAAATTTTCTGGACTCCATTGGAGTGTGTGGCGAGTTATAAATTGGGACTCACACAATAGATCTTTTAGGTCGCAGTGTGACGAGCGGACAAAACTGCTCATATAGTCCCAAAACCCCCAATAATAATAATAATAAGGTTTGCAAAGGGATCTGGGACAATAATCCTGAATTCGGGTAGGGGAGAACGGTTATGGTTGTCTCACAGGTTGGTTGTCACAACTGTCAAAAAACAAACGCACACAAAACGCAAGAGCACCTCCCTCTCCGCTTCACCACTGTACCTGAGGTGATGAGCTTTTGCGCTTCTTCGGCGCTTGTTATTGAACTGATTCATTCGTTCCGTTTTGTTTTATGATAGCTGTGACAACCAACCCGTGCTCCCCTACCCAAATTCAGGATTATTGTTCCAGATCCCTTTGCAAACCTTAACCACTATTTAACCCCTACTGTAAGCGATATACCAAACTGTCTTACAAGACGAGAAGTTTCTTAACCCCAACTCCAACAAGACGCTCTAATCTTAAACCACCAACTCAATAACTCTATAAACAAGGTAAACTACGTTCAAAACCTGTTTTCGAAATGCATATTAAGCTTATCTGCCGCAAATAGCTAAGTTGTAAACACCTCTAAGTAGGATATTAACTGCAATCTCCATGCAGAAACGTACTAACAACCATAATATACCTCGCTACCTAATTTGCATGACTTCAAGCCACAAGCCAATTCAATTAACCCATTTAGAAGCAACACACCTTAGCGCATAACCCAGGTTAACTTGATAAAAGGAGGAGTGGATAAGCTGAATTGAATCAAACAAATCAATTGGTTATTAGTGCTATGTCAACAGTTGGTTTAAAGCGAAATTATTTCAGTTTACTAAAGCTAGAAGTGGCAGATTAAAATGTAATGATTATAATAGTAATGAAGGTTCGATTATACTGACCGAAAGTATTTTTTCAGTGATAACCAAATTATATATTTAGTTTTAAGTAGTAGTTTTTTTATATCTAGGTTTAATGGACTTTATAGTCAACTAAATTTTATATCAGATATAACGTGATGAGTTAATAAGTCAGAAAAATAGTAGCAACTTTTATATTTATAGGTAAAACTACACAACAGTGGTCCAGGGTCTCAACTATGGTCCACCGATCTCAACGAACAAAAACCCTTTTGTTGCGGTAGGAAACGACATCTACTTTATTGTTTTGTAATATTTCGTTTGCTTAAGACACGAAGAGATTATTTTATGTGTATTTGACAGGTGGCGCCATGGATTGATGAAATTCGATGTTCGCAAGAAGAACTTGTTTACGCGGGCTTTGTGAGTGTCGAAAACTTTTATTTATTAGTATTGGTTCAGTGCATAAAACAAGAAAGTAAACAAAAAATGTGTAAAATATTTGTGTAGTTGTGTCATAGTTGTGTAGTTTTACGGTAGTTAGTTTTCAAATTCAGCTTTATTTGTCGTTATTTTTAGACCACCACACATTTAGTTGTCTAAGTTTCCCGTAATGGCTATCGAATATAGGTTTGTAATGTTATATTCATTTAAGTGTTACTCAGGCAAGATTTATAATTTTTCCACGCAAATTTACCTACCTCAATGTATGTAAGCAAGATTGTAGAGACGGGGAACATCTAGATAGTTAGATGCCTAGATAGCTATTACCGTCACTTGTAGGAACGCCTGCAAGCCTAGTCGTAATCGAATCTGTGTCAAGAGCTCTCACTTCCAGTCATATGTATGTCAAAGTGACACGAGTAGTGTTGGAATCGCTTGTCAACCCTTTAAAAAATTGTATTGAAGCGATTAGGAGCAATACAGAAAAAATAAAATAGTTATCACGTTGCAAAATCAAGAACGCAAAGGACGAGATTAATTTATGCCGGTTTTTCAGATGTAACGAGGTGCTAAAACCGAAGAAGTAGGTACTGAAAATTCACACTGGTCAGACACCTTGAAAGGCGGGGATTCGGCGGTGGTTCGCTTTCAGCACGCATGCAAAAAGCAGTATTGCTGGATACTGCCCGAATCGTTCGCCGGTTTCTGTCGCTTCCGAAAATCTTTATTTTCTCTACAACAAATTAAATTTAAATAGTACAGTAATACCCAAAACAAAACAATATTCAATTGTGTAGAGGCAAAAACGGCAAAAATTTAGACGTAACTTTTACTTAAACAGAAGATATCTAATTAATTAATATCTAATGAATTAAACCATAAATAACCTTTTTTATTCGATTACTAAACATCAATACCAAACCGGTAATTTACCTATATTTAAGAAAAACCACTTTATCTGTGTGTAGTTTCATGTCCACGATGTTAAACTTACGAATGGATCCACGCGACTAAAACAGTATCGCGGAGTTTATCATGTTATCCATTTCAAGAAAAGAAAAGGAAAACTAAAACCAAGAAGAATTAAAACAAAATACACCATTTTTTACACAGAACTCGCCGTCTTCGTGGCTTCATCTGAGAGGAACTTCGTCACCTGATAATAATTACTAGGATAAATAGTTTTGTGTTAACCTGCCTTTGTGTGTAAACCAATGGGGTTTAATTAATGGTTTTATTTAATTTTATTCTACATTTTAGTGTTGATGTTTCTTAGTCTTTGCAGACACCACAGTAAGCCACCCGTGACGTGATGAATTATATAAATGCGAAAAACTCCGTTTCAAAACTAACCTATTTTATTAGAATTATGAAAACCTAATATAATATTATGTAGCCTGTAGTAAATAGTCGTAGGTATAGTTTGGTTAATATCTATTCCAAATAAATATTTTCTTAGAAATATTAATCATCATAATATCTTAAAGTCAAACATTGTATTCATAATGTATATTTCCCTGGAGATTAAATATTCTGTACGACTTCCCTGAAAATTGCATGCTTCTACGAAACAGTAATATAGCTTTTCCATATTATTAGGTACTGATTATTATAGAAGCTGTATAGGTACTGAATACTTATACACAGTAGTCGTTAGGGCTTGTAAGAAGCCATTTCGGCGCCCTGAAAATTCTGACATCCACCGCCCAGCACTGGGCCAGCTTAGTGGATTATGGCCTATACGACCGGCTGGTGTAGTGGTAACATACATTGGCTTCAATGCCAGAGGTCCTGGGTTCGAATCCCGGCGGCGGCGGATATTTGTGTGATGAACACACAGATATTAGTTGTGAAGTCATGGATGTTTATATATTTATTTAAGTTTATTCTAATAAAAAATATTTATTTATTCAATATGTATGTTTATATATTTCTTAAGTATATCAGTTATCTAGTATCCATAACACAAGTTCTTTAAGAAACTTAATTTGGGCTAGATAATGTTGTGTGAGTGTCAGAAATATTTATACCTCTCCATCGTCCAGGGGAGAGACTCATAGCCCTACAGTTGGGTCATTACACGGAGTTGTGATGATTTGATGATTATAGAAGATAAAATATCAATGCTAATATATAAATTGAGTAGTTAGGTAGTCATATTTCATTTTTGGTATCAATATAGCATGGACTGCTTTATATATGACTTATTGCAACCAAACACATAAGGAAATATCTATCTATCACACAGCCAAGAGACGCTCACTGCTGGATACAGGCCTCCCTGCGGTTTTGCACGTGGCTTGGTCCTGCGCTACCCTCATCCAGCGTTTTTTTAATCATTCGAGCAAATTTCACAAGCTGTTCTCTTGGAATTACGCAGCGACAAAATCCATTAGGTTCGGACAAAAATATTTCATACTGTCGCCAAATATCCCCGCTCCAACGATGATATTTGGCTCCATCAATGTTTTATGAAAAGCATTTTCCAACCTTGTGCTGTCTCCTTTGAACTCATCTTCACTTACCATCGAGTGAGATTATAATCATGCAGGTTTAGTACTAATAAAAAAAATGTACATTCCATTCTTAGAGCGGGTACACATTGAGCGTTTTGAAACGCGCGCTTTGCCAACACGCGCTTCGAAAACCAGAAGTTCTATTGATGCATACGCTTTTGACTAAGCACGCGTGAAACGCGCGTTCGTTCGGAAAAACGCAAGGGCGTAAGCCGAGCGCTTCGAGATGTATGAGGCGAGATATTGTTTTACATTTGATCGCGCGCAATAAACATGCTAGTTTTAAGTTTTTTTATATTTAAGTATGAACAACTGATAGATACTAGCATGCTCAATAAGCAAACCTGTTTAGACGAGCTTAAAGCACACCCACTTCCACCCGCGCCGCTGGTAGATTGCTCGAAAATCGCAAGCTTGTCGATTCTCGAGCGTGCTCGAAATGAGCATGTTTATTTTGAGCACTATTCCTACACACATGCTCAATTGAAGCATGCTTTCGTGCTTGAAATGAGCATGTAAAACAGTAGCTTTATTTTAAGTCTATCAGTTTTTGTTGCAACTTTTGATTTTGAAGTCTCCTAATTTGACAATAAAGAGACTTTTTTTGCGAATCTAATGTCGAATAAAGCCCATTGTTTCCCTTAAATAATAAACATGGTTAGTTATTTTCCTACCTCATAGCGTAAATTTTACTTTCAAAGTTTAAAATCTATCGATTCACCCTCACAAAAGTTTGCGCTTATAATATACGTAGGAAGGCTTCTAAAATCAATAGACATACAGGTATTATACCAATAGACATACTGAAATGTATACAGGTATTATTTCAGGAACTTTTTCTCCAGAATTTGGAAACCTTTTTGGTCGAAATACTCTAGTACCGGTTTTTTTAAAAGAATTATTTTTGGTTATTTTAGTTCTACCATATTGTATTTTAAACACCATAACCAAACATGTTTATAGTTATCAAAATGTTTTCCTTTCAAAGTATTAAAACACACGAGAAACATGGCTTTCCTTTGGTCGTCTATTTACGGAGCACCCTGTATAAATCTAGCTCTCATGACATAAACCTTTTGCACGCTCGTGTAAGTGGCATGAGGATATTTTAGTTTTGCGGTCAGATAAAAAAGCTAAGCCTTTTCACACTAAGCTATTGAAGAAATGAAGAACTTTTAATACTAAGAGTTGAAAATCCTTACGTTGCAAACTAAAACAAGGTTCAATTAAGTTAATGCGTCATCAAAGGCTGTTTGATAAACTTTCCCAGCATTCAATTAAATATGTAACGCAATTATAGACTTTTTCTCATATACATAGGCTTCTTAAACATAGGAAAATTAGAAATCTAGTATCTCGTAAAAAAATCCGACCATTTTTTTACGAGATAAGAGTTGACAATCGTTAAGAGTTGACATTCTAATGTAAAAAAGAAGCTAGCTGAATTTCACTTCACTATTAAGCTTTATGCGTACCGCCCGGGAATTCACCCTTTAGTGAAAATCTTTCGAAATTTTTCTCTGCTGTTTTTTTTTTCATATCATGATCAATTTGTACTGTATGTACCTATTTGTTTTAATTCGTATAATCCTGACTGAAAAAGAGTGCGAAGAGTTTTTTTCCGCCGGCTTTTTTTGTCTCTTGGTCTACTGTAATATCTAACACCTTGTTAAAGCCGAAGTACTTTAAATTGTGACGTCATTAAGCGGCCATTCGATGGTCTTATGATGAAAAAAATTTTTTCATTTCATTTCTGCATAAGATTCATATTCGATTTGCGGAAATATGATAACATGTCCGAATACCGTACTGAACTCAATTGGCTCCCACTTCGACTGTAAATGAATATGCACATTTTCTCCCTCTGGCTCTTTTGTATGGCCTCATACTATCCAGCTTGATCGAGCCTGAGAAATTTAATAGCGGCATCAAGATCGTAGTTTGCGGTCAATTAGCAACTTTGTTATGAATGATGACAGTAACTCGACTTCATCATATTTTGCCTATTTTTATTTACAGCCGTTTACGCTAAAAGTCATATCTCTGTGAAATACCTACCTTGACCTATAATTGATTTTGGGTAACTTTTGGACATTTTTAGAAAAAAATATAAAGATCTTTCTTCTCAAAGTCAAAGTCAAAGTCAAAAGAATCTTTATTTCGTAAGTATTTGAATACATTTGAAATAAGTCATAAAATTTACAAATTGAACTGAATCTACCGCCACTTCGGAAAGTCGATCTGTTGAGAAGAAGTGGCAAGAAACTCAACAGCAATCATCTTTTAAAAATACACAATAACAATTAACAATCTTCTTGCATCCGGATAACTTATAGTAAAACTTTATATAACACTTATCCTTAAATCTATCGAAGGGTTAATCTTAAATATTTTGGAATTATATTATAAAAGCGCACAAGCGTACACATATTGACCCATGAACGAGTTGGTGATCTTCTGGAGTTTACTATTATATTTATACAATAGGCAATCAAATATTAGACAGAAACATAAGACATAGATGTAGAGGTAAAAATAGAAGTAGATAGATGTAGCGATAGAGGTGAGAGATAATACAGATAATGTGCATGGAGATGGGAATAGTCGTGGAAAGAGACGGGACACAAACACGGACGTGGACATGGAGATGGGGAAGTCAGAGTCAAATTCAAAAAAGTAACATAGTCATAAAGTCTTCAGCAAAACGACCTGGCACCGCTAGCAGCACCCGTTCACGAGTATAACGCAAGCACCAGCCATCACCCTCCTCAACCATATTTTAGGGAAGAGGGTGACCCGACACCCGACGCTACCGCTAGCCATGCCGCCTGAGGGAGCATGACGTTCTTGCTGTTGTATGGATTGGAAGGAGATGGAGATGGCGTTGGATAAGAAGGAGATGGAGTTGGAGATTGAGAACTTTGAAAAATAATTTACAACCAAGGACTTTTATCGTCCATATATTCAGATATTGTATAAAAGCCTTTATTACACAATTTTTGTTTAATAGTTTCTTTAAATTTATCAAGTGGTAAGTCTTGAATATTTGTGGGAACCTTATTATAAAAACGTATGCATTGACCCATAAATGAGTTAGTGACTTTATGAAGTCTACTATCATAGCCGGCTAGCTTGTACTTATTTCTAGTATTAATATTATGCAAGTCACATTTTCTACGGAACATGTTTAAGTTCTTTTTTACGAACATAAGATTTTCAAAGATATATTGTGATGCAAACGTAAGAATATTTATTTCTTTAAACTTATTTCTTAATGTCGCTCTGGAATTAAGTTTGTAGATTGCGCGAATAGCCCGTTTCTGCAGCACAAAGATGGTTTTAATATCGGCAGCATTTCCCCACAGGAGAATGCCGTATGTCATTAAGCTATGAAAATAACCAAAATAAACCAACCGCGCAGTAGCTTCATTAGAGATATTTCGCATCTTTTTGACGGCATATGCTGCAGAACTAAGTCTCTTCGCCAACCTTTCTATATGTGGACCCCACTGTAGTTGTGCATCTAGGGTTATGCCAAGGAACACTGTTGAATTTACAGGTCTCAATTCTTGTCCCTTTACAATTAAGTTAGTATCAACATACCGGACATTAGGCAATGAGAATTTTAAAAATTTTGTTTTATTTTCATTGAGGAGTAGGTTATTGGCTGAAAACCATTTCTCCACAGTTTCAATACAACTGTTTACTTCAAAGCAGTGCTTCAATTGCCTACTCACTTTAAATAGAAAAGAGGTATCATCAGCAAACAATATGACCTCACACTTGTCTTTTACCACAAATGGCAAATCATTTATATAAACTAAGAATAAGAAAGGCCCAAGAATCGAGCCCTGGGGCACTCCCATATGAACTGCTGATCCCGATGATCTCTTACCATTAATATCAACTCTTTGAATTCTATTGCATAAATAGGATTTCATAAAATCAAGTGCCCTATCATTGATTCCATAGTGGTGTAGCTTCATGAGGAGTGTATCGTAGTGAACACAGTCAAAAGCCTTGGACAGATCACAAAAGACACCGAAGGCATCACGTGACTCCTCCCAGGCATCAAATATATGTTTGATAAGCTCAACACTGGCATCAGTTGTTGAGCGACCCCGTGTGAAACCGAACTGATTTGGATTCATTAAATTATTGCTGTAGAAGTGTACCACTAGTTGGTTTAAAATAAGCTTTTCAAAAATTTTACTAAGTGTTGGTAATATAGAGATTGGTCTAAAGTTACTGGGGTCGATTATGTTTCCAGCTTTAAATACAGGAATAATTTTACTAAGTTTCATTAAATCAGGAAACACACCACTATCAACACAATTATTAAATATACTAGCTAAATTAGGTGTAATAATATCAATGATGGATTGGATGATTTTAACGGAAATGCCATCCAAATCAGCAGTGTTTTTAACTGTAATACTATTAAAAGCTTTCAATACCTCACTTTCAGTAACATGCCTGAAAGTAAAGGTGGTTTTGCACTTATTTACATTTTTTTCAAGAAAAGACTGTGCAATTTTGACTGATGATCTTTCACAGTACCTTCTCAAATGGATTAAAAGTTATTATTTATTGTTTATATGGAAGAACTATAATTTTTCATGCTTACAATCAAACATGCCATCTTTTTTTATTTAAGTATATCTACATTAACATCAAACTTATCTCTCAAGATTTTTCACTGATACTAAAACATGATGGGTTGAAATATCGTTAAAATTCTGTTTTCGTGCAATTTTTAAACTCGAGAAAGATCTTAAACCGAAGTATTTAATTGTCTTTCGTCATAAAAACTTAAGAAATTGTCCATTAACATTTATAATATCATAATAAGAAAAACTTGAAGTCGTATCATGAAAATGTTTATAACAAGGATTGGAGAGAAGAAATTAAATGAAATTTTATCTTGAGAATGAACTGGTACGAAATTGATGAGTTTTTTATTTCTTTGAAGTAACCAATCTGTTGATGTTGGGTTTAAATTTATTAATGACAGAGTATACAGGGTGACTGGTGGGTCACTTTTGAAATTCAAGTACGTGTTGACGAGAAAAAATATAATAATTAAACATAGTACATACATACATACCTACATAACTTCACACCTGTATCCCTTATGGGGTAGACAGAACAGCAGACGTTATAAAACTATCTGATGTCACGTTTGACAAATTTGAAGGCATTATAATGATGGAGAGAGACTCTTGCAGTGACAGGGGGTCAGTCAATCGCCCACAAAAGAAATCTCTAATAAAACCTCTGTCCCTTAACTGACTTTTACAGTATGCCCGGGAAAAGAAGCAGCTGGCATATTCTATGTTTTTCTTTCGCTTCCAGTCCAGTCCATAATAATTACTTCCTGAGTAAACTCAACCGAAAGTTAAAGAATTGATTACGCAACGCATGTTTACGCTACCGTTGGCAGCGATCCGCGCGCTAGGTCACGTGCCGCCATTGACTAATTTGTATTCTAGTGAAAAAAAATTAAGTATCAGAATCGAGTACAGAGTGCTCTCTTTCAGTAAGTATCTAAAATTTGTCACCAGTCACCCTGTATATCTGAAACTTTTGATGATACAGCAAGCAGACGAGTATGATAGTTTTATGATATTAATAACCACCACCTCTCATGTCCAATGCTTTGGCAATCCTGGGAAATAAGGTCTTATTCAGTCCATCCTGTTGTGCTACGGGAAACTCAGTAAAAATATGTTACGGGGACAAGGCGAGACCTTTGCAGACAGTGATTGGAACGACAGCCAGTTCGGGCAAATGAAGATGCAACGCAGGCAGATGCAGAGGGAATGCTCGTTTCAGCAAATCGCATAGCATTTTTTCACTTCACTATTAAGACGACACACCGAAATATTTTTTCTTGAAATCTTAGCACCTTAACACGCCGACATAAGGTCACGTATTGCATAGAAATCGCCACCATCGACACCGCTCAGACACTGAAATCGTTTCAAAAATCGATAAAAAAAATAACGGTAAATGCTATTTAAATTTTGAGCAACCAAAGTCCGAACAATTATGTGAAGATTGAATTTAAGTAAATTCTAAGCATATGAATTGCATAACTACGTAGTAATTTTAACAAAAGTATGTTTTTAGACGTGTTTTCGAAATATAAAACTATCAAGTTAACATCATCAAATCATGTTTTTGAGCAGGCAAAGTATAGATAAAGATATGAATTTACACAAATCAAAATGTCAGATCCACTCGTCATGTCATATTCTCATAGTTTGCGATGAAAGTCAATGCATAGTTTCAATACGTCGCCTTAAGCTTCACGGTTTAAAAAAGTTTCTTAAATGTAAGTAAAAGAAAGAGAATAAGAAAACTAAAGTTATAATCAATATAAGAAAATGATAAATGTAAAAATTTTGATGTAGTTACGTACATTTTTACGTATATTATGCTTACTTTTCCCCTTTCGACACCGTTTAAAGTTTTCTGATATCTATAATAGAAACGAAATAATCAATCACGTGTGCACATTAACGATTACAACTGGCAGATCTTCTACATCCCGACAACAACCAAAGCATTAAGCTGCGATCCTACTCATCTTTGTCAAGGGATTGGCAACAAACACCCTAAAATCCTACTAAGTATTTACTAAATACGTTATAATCAATCAAATTAAACCTATAGCTAGAAAAAGTTACAGGAAGCTTTTCTCCCTGTAAAGTCTGATTACAATGTACAGTTTTGCCCTTTACTCTGTCCGCTTATTACATGCTCGGTGGAGTGAGCTCGATCTACTGTGCGGCAGATTGCTATGGAACGTAGGGCTGCCAACTTTTTTTTCTAGAAATAAAGTATATTTGAGTTTGAAAAGAATATCAAACAGTATATGGGAAAAATAAACAGTATTAAAATTATTTTATGTTTAAAACACATATTTTTAGAACTTCTTGCAAAAGTTATTAATTAACTGAAAACAGTAAACATATAATGTAGTGAAAAATAGTGTAATACTTTTTAAAATGGTTGTGAACCCTAATGGAACGCATTCATGTGATCATATACATTATTAACATCAGTTTCTAGATTCTTGTAAGTCTGCGTTGCTATGTGCAGGAATAAACTGAGAGTTTTATTTTGCTGTGGTGTAAATGAAACTTACAAAACTTATTTATAGACAAGTTTTTCTATTTAATATCCCATAAATTTGAGGTTTTGTTCCTTACTAAAAATAATCCAAAGAATATGTGGTTTAAAATTGCATACAAACAAAAAAAATGAAAAATTATTCACATATTATTTGATTCTATTACATGGTCGTATTAATACCCTATAGTTATGAGAAATCAAGCGGAAAACCTTGTATAAACTATAGTTATTTATTTTTACCACCGAGCACAGAGCATAAGTACGCGATCTTTATTTTATAGGTACCTTATAGTATAAAATTTATAAAATACATAAAAAAAATAGAATTGTCTATTGCGGTCATTTCTAGAAGACAACCATGGACGAATAAATGAAAAAATACTTCAATAAATATCAACGATCATATATCATTTTTGTTTTGCTTTTTAATCACAGGCCTTATAGGTAGTTACTTATGTAAATGTTTTTTACTTTTTATCCGGAAATTCCCGTGGGATTCGAAATTGATCGGGTAAAACCATGCGAAACAGCTAGTATACTAATATTCTGAGGATATAAATGTAACTGATTACCTAATTCCTTTCAACCGTACATGTCTTTATCCTACATGATTAATGCATACCTATCGCGGAACGGAAAAACAATTACAGTTAATGTAAAATGGGGTTTTCACCTAGCTACACAGAGCTATGAGATAGTCCACTGGATAGGAAAATTAATCTACTGAATTATTAGATTAATTTTTAATATAATAAACATTTCGATCTTAACCAAAAACTCGAGAAATTATAAACATCATGCTTAGGTTATAATCTTCACGCCTTTCCCTTTCCCAAATCCCTTATGGGGTAGGCAGGAAAACAGAGGCTTTAAAACATCTGATGTCGCGTTTGACAAATTTGGTATTATAATAATGGAGAGAAACTATTGCAGTGACTTGAGCCTTTAAATATAGCCAATAAAGCTAATCCTGCCGCCCAGCGGGAATGATTCGTATTCGCCAGACTCAAATATAAATATCTTAAAGATACTACAATTTATTGAAAACGCATACACGATATCCTTCTGCTTGCATATTTAACTATAAATCAATAATGGGGATGCAATAGCAGTTTTCATTAGGAACAATGGGGCCCTGGAGTCCATCAAAAGCACGTCCGTTATAACCGATTTAGGTCTTCATTTTCGAAGGAATACGTAAGTGTTTATTTTCCTATAAAACTTACTTTATCTTATTTTATTTACTGTCCTATGTAAATAATATAATATAGGCATTGTCCCCTTTGTAGATATGTTGAAATTTTTAATGAAAAATATATCTGTCTATATCTCATCTAAATTTTATTTACATAAATGAAAAATGTGATAAATAAAAATTACCCGACCAGGATTCGAACCTGGGACCTCTCGTTTGTCGGACGAGTGCTCTTCCACTGAGCTACCGGGGCCTGTCGGTACGCCTCGAAATTACTTACCACATTTTTTGTTTTTCATTCATTTTTTGTTTTTTGAATCCTGATCGGGTAATTTTTATTTATCACATTTTTCCTTTATTTAAGAATAATTGAGCATTTTAAATGAAAAAACTTAAAAACATTATTAAATTTTATTTATTTATGAATATGATAAAAGAGTTAGCCAAATATGGTCAAAAATAAAGGCTTCTTCAACAAAAAATCTAAACTTCCGCATATGTAATGAACGAACAGCCGAATCAAAAAGTGGAGACGGAGTGCCACATTGCAACAAGGGTTATAATTTCCTGCACGACCATTGACTAACCCACACACACTTTCGTTTAAGATGTCTGTCAGTTTAATGAGCACCTAATTACAAACGTTTAAAATTCAAATCGACAAATCATTATTTTATATAGAACTCTTTACGCGCAAACAGAGCGTAAACTATGCCTCCATTTTGGACTTCGACATTGCAACGATTATTTCGGTCAAATAATTACTTACATCAATATTCCAACAAGTCTCGAAAACTGCATCATTTTCTATTTCATACCGAACCTCAGGCACATTGTTCTTTTTCACCACATTCCATCAATATGTAAATACGTAGTAAAGGAGTGTGCACAAGAACGGCCCGCTAACGAGCTAACATCTGCATATTGGACAGCCGTCGGCAGTAGTGGTGCAATGCGACCCATTTCAAGATCGGTGGCAACGAATTGAAAATTCAGCACTGAATTTAAGGAAAGGTTTTGCGAATATTTTACATTGTGTTCGAAATCTAAATTTTTGATTTCTGCATTTGAAAGATTACCATTGCATGATAAATTACCTTCCGATGTTTTCTTGGTTGCTTCTATTCATGTGTCGGTGAAACTTTTTAAGTATTCAATGTGTAGTTTACAATTTGTAATTTATCAATGGTTAAATAATAGCTAAACAAAATAAGAAAGTATTTAAAATGTTATGAATGTCGTCTTACACGAAATTTACTGAATTGATTTAGCACTAAACATAAATAAATAAATAAATAATAAATAAAATCCCCAGACAATCATACCAACTACATGGCCCCAAAGTAAGCATAGCTTGTGTTATGGGAGACCATATAGCGAACTATGGGGAAACCTAGAATATAAATACATAAACAGATAAACATCCAGACACAGAACATTTTTTTTCTGGTTCCGTGCGGGGATCGAACCCGCAACCACTGGCGTCTGAGGCAGATAGGTTAACCCCAACGCCAAAGTGGTCGTCAAAACATATTTGAATTGTCAGGGCTTTTTGGCATTTGTTTGCAGTTGAAAGGGACAGAACAATTTTTTTAATATGTTAAATGTGATTAAAAGTCCTTGTGTCGATTAAATAATAGCAGTTCCGCCCACAATTAACGTGTCGTAAAACATGGCTGATCCGTGTGTCCTCTCTTCATAAAAAGCGTGCTAATAAATATCATTACTTCTTATTCCATGTGCTATCATAATGATGGTGTAATCTTTCAACCGATTTCCAAAAAAGAAGGAGGTTCTCAAGTTGTGTGTACGTTTTTTTTATTTTTTTTTGTCTTTGTTACACAATATTTTGGACAATTATGAATCGATTTTAATTTTTTTTATTTCATATGATAGAAAATAAATTCAGAGTTGGTTCCATATTCATTTCATCGAAATCGATTGAGTACTTCGAGGATAATTTCAAATTTATAATATATTAGGCGATATTATAATTCAACCAAAGTTTTGACGTGAACTCGGTTTTTTTTAATGCTATGCATTCGTTGGTTTTCACATAGCGGGTTCAGTCAAAAAAGCAGACTCTTTTTTTAACTAAAATCGATTTTTTCCAAGAGGATCTGGATTTTACTTCACTGACGGCTGTGACCCGATTTTTCTACATTAAATTCTACCTTCAATTAATCATGTGATATTGACATAAAACACTTCGTCTGGTATCTAAATAGTATGAACGAAACTCATTTGTCAACACTGTGGCCAAAGAGGTTTTAAAATAACTTTACGGACCACTTTAGTTTCGCCACAAATTCCGTACCAGTTCCTATCAATGGTTTCCTATGTTCCTATGCTTTGAAATATGACCGGTGGTGCGGCACATCTGTCGGACACATCATTGCCAAGCACGTATTACTACCATGAGCAGCTAAACGTAAAGTGACTAACCTTAATGACCCTTTTCAACCCTTAAAACTGACCTGTGCGGGAAACAAAACCATTACTTGCGATGGGGTAAACCTGCCTGCCTCAGACGCCAGTGGTTGCGGGTTCGATTCCCGCACGGAACAAGAAAAAAAAATGTTCTGTGTCTGGGTGTTTATCTATTTATGTATTTATATTCTAGGTTCCCGCCTAGTTCACTACATGGTATCCCATAACACAAGCTATGCTTACTTTGGGGCCATATAGTTGGTGTGATTGTCTATGGATTTTTTTTTATGTTAAAATCCTCACCTAGATGTAATAGAACCACAAAGAAAAATTAGGCAAACTTTAACGTCTAGTTATATTGAGAAAACCTTTCTGAGATCTTGGTCTTATCAAGATTTACTGTGGGTTTGCCTTCATCGGTTTAACCAAGTGAAATGAAAACACATTATTTAATTATTGATACTGCGAGGAATCTAGCAAAAGCTAAATTTGTCGTTCATCAGATGGTAGGTAAATTTATAAATGAAAAAAACTCTGTAGTGAAAACAAAATGCAGATAAGGTATATATAATCTTTTTAAAATATAATCTTTTGTCATCGAAAACATTGAGTTCATTCAAAAAACTGCAAAATTTTAACCCAGGATAACATAACACAGTACTCAAATGTCATACTCGGAGAACAAGTAATCTTTGCTCAAGATACGTGATATTAAACTCATACTTTAAATCTCTTTTTGTCGCATCCTCGTTAAATAAAATAAGAGAATCGCGGTATAATTGCGGTAGGTATAATTGCCCTATAAAAAACTTTTATGTAGGTATTTCTAATAAAATCCCTAAATTTAAATTTCAGTTCCATGTTTAATAAAATTTAATTAAACAAGATTCGATCGAATGTAATTTTTTAAATTAGATTTTTATGAGCTTGCAGTCATCTAATGTTTTTGAAAATTGAAATCCGTTAGATTTAAAAATTAAAACTACTGATACTACTAAACTACTAATAGATTAGAAATAATATTGGTAATTTTCTCATGGTGTCATCTACGGTACCATGGAAGATATCCCAGCACACGTTTACGTTTAGTCCATCTCCAATAGTTAGCAGCTCCTACTATCCGAGCCTGCTAGCACATACCTATGTTTGTCTATGGAATTTGATTACGATTGTGCAATCTTGTGCTTTGCTCGTCCTATTTCATGAATATCAAAATTGCGCATATAATATCGAAAAGCTTCCCTAGAGCTAAGTATACAGGGCTGTTTTTTTAGTCACGGACCAAAATTTTTTACCTTGCCTATAAAAACGATTTTGCAGAAAAAATATGTACTAGGAAATTATTATATTCAATTACATATTAAGCAAAGCATGATCACTCAAAATTATGAATGAATATCATATAGATAAAGACGACTACGTGCTACTACAAAACATCTAGTGGTACTACGTCGTAGTATTATCAATGAAATGCCGCGTCGTAGTAGCTATGTTCATCAACAGCGACTATTTCTAAAAAAAGTTTTTGGTAGCATATCTTTATTTATTTGTACTGAGCGTTACTAAAAATATCGAGTTGCCAGGAGAAACCGCTTAAAGCGATAAAGCCGCCCAAATTTTCGTTTCTTTTTAATATCTTATATATATAAATTTTTAAGGTTACTGGCAATAAAGAGTATTCATTATTATTTTAACTAAAATGAATAATATGAAGGTACAGAAGACAGCAGATCAAGCGTTACATTACCTGTCAAATTTCCACAATAAATTTCAATTTAATGTCGAGGGCATAGAGTTCAGATTCAAGTAAAATTTTTGGCATATTTGTAACGCTTGATGTGCTGCCTTCTGTACGTTAATATCCTATAAAAAAAAATAACATTTAAATTTGTCTTGTGACTAAAAAACAAACCTGTATCTGTGCCTCTTTCTCTAGATTTTTTTAATTTCCGTTATGACATAAGATTAGATGACATTAGAATAATATACGAGAAGTGACGGATAAGATCCCCGTTTGACGACAAATATTTATAACTTCCAATGTTGTCTGGAAGAAATCGCTCTACAGCGATAAGGCTGCCTTACCCTACCACTAAAACAACTGCATTTCTTTTCTTTCTTACTGTATTACTCTGTGTACGGAAGTGTAAATAAATAGACAAATATGCTTGTACATAACTAAATTGTTAATATATTTACAAGAAATAATATTTAAATTTTCAATCCGTAATATACTCGTAGTTTCCATATTGACAGCCCTTCTTAGTTTGAGGCTGGACGAAGCTGTCTCGAAAAAAATATCACCATTGTTATAATATGCATGATAATACTTAATAAACAGGACCAAAAAAATTAATGTCAGGAGGATATGGACTTGTAGTACGGACGGAACACTTCACTGTCACCGGAGCGATAAATATTAGCCAAGAAAATCGCGAAGGAGTCCTACCACCAAGAAGGAGGTTTGTCTCAAAGCAATCAATTCACTGAGGTATCTCCATTTTGCATCGGCATACTTAGGCACTTTGGGTTGCACATTTGCAAATATGATTGTTACTTCGGTTTTTTTTTTTGTTATTTTCAGTATTCTTTTATTAATATTTTTTTTGTAACGTGTCTAAAATATGTGTAATTTCCTGTATTTTTTTTCTATGTCTCTTTCTTTTCTTTTTGTAAGTCTTACTGTATGTCTGATGCAAATAAATGTTTTATTTATCTATTATCTTTGTCTAGGTATTGTAATATATTGTTTACTTACTGTTTTATAATGCATTATTTTTGTTATATTGTATTAGGGTTTAGTTTCTTTTTATTTTTGTATCTGAAAATGTTTATATTCATTTCTTTTTCATATAATTTATATAACTCGGAGACTTGCAAATTTAGAAGCAGGACAAGTATCAGCTCCACTTTTACAATACCACAACGCTGCTCCAGAGACTAAAACCTCCTTGATACGAGAAGTGACAGCCGCTGGCCGATGATAGAATGGATGCCTCTCGAACATAAAAATTTACGTGCTGTCGAACGAAATCGAGGCTATAAAAGGAGTGGCGATCTGGTCTCCTGGTTTTTTGGGAAAATAAAACACCAATCAGAGTACTTGGGAG